>JASAOG010000015.1:3185000-3850000 GCA_030265305.1 Biomphalaria pfeifferi | reverse complement strand
ACAACACATTAGCAAGTGTAATACAAATATTTAATTATAATATAGTTACCTTAATTATAAACATTTTATGGGATATAAGCACAATATATTATATCACTAATATTGATATTAATAGTTATTATTTTGATAATTATAGTTGCATTGAAGAAAAACAAAGATAAAATATATAATGTAAGTAATCCAAAAATAAAAATCTACCCATAAACATCTTTTTTTTTCTTTGTTTCCGATATCAGATTTGAGGTTTCAGACAGCTAGACCCAATATCTGTGATTTATGTGGTTTTATATCAGGCAAATTTTAAAAATTTCAAATAATATATTTATCTAGGTATTAATTTCGTACTTACGGAACATTCATTACGTCATTCTATTTAGCCCGTTTTCTGAGAAAAAAAAGGAGCGTTGGTCTAGAGGGAACTGACAAGTTTGTACAAACTTGCTTCGTCTTTGGCTTTTTCTGCTTTCAATAATTGTCTTTAACTTATCTAGAAAAATTGGCATTTTAAAAAGTTTTTTTTTTGTTTCATTATATGTATTCTGGGGCCAATATAAAAACAAATTTCTTGCTTTTTTGTTTAGGCTTTGTAAGTATTGTCTCGAGATATTTTCTAAAGAATGTGTCCAGTTTTTTAAAAAGTTTTTAAGGAATTGTGTGTTTATTTTATGTGGGAACAAGAGTCATTACCACAAACCACTAGATTACTAATACCAACATACCGCTGGTCATATCTGGTTAGTTATGTGTAAAATAAGGTTACAAAGATAGTTGTATGGAAATACTAACTCACAATCAGCACTCAAAATGGCCGGTAAATGGAAAATTCAATACTTTCTGCAGGAATATCAGATGCTATGTACTAAAAGTTAACAACCACAACCCCGTCTCTGCCAATATAAAATGAAGGCACATGTACGTATCAAAAGTCTTGACGATATTACCATATTGTTAGGCCGACTGAAGACATAATACCACATAATACTGATATACGAGCGTATACTAATCTTATTTTTATCACATGTTTAACACTCAAAGAATTGACGATTGAGAAGACATGGTTAAATGTGAATCTGGCTTATCTGATTGTATTGAAAGATTATTTAATTGTTGGGTTCTAGTGGAGACATTTTATTAATCAAGGTCTCTAGGAAAAAACGTTTCCCGTCATTAGCACTCCAGTTTATTGTCAGTTTGGTGCCGGTTAGCACCATGTCCAATATGAAGCACTACTTTTAAATGTTTTACATTATATTTCACTTGTATACACAGTAATTATATTTTACACTTTTAAAAAAAAAAAGGTACATTTTAATTAAAATATAAGTAGATTATATAACAGAATACTCAATTTAGTAATAAAACTATTTATATTTTTTTAAATAACAAAAACGTTTGCAAAAAATATATAAAAATGTATTAGATAGCAACAATGCTCTATTGTAATATAGTCGCACGTAAATTTAGAAAAGATATTTTTATAATTAAAAAATTCTTGCGTATTGAAAAAAAAAAATCAACTAATTTATTTGCTTTCAGAAAAAAAATAAAGTAGCCATTGCATCATTAGTTTGAAAGCTTTAAAAAATGATGTCTGATTTTCAAAATCATTTCTAGCTTCTTTGATCTAAACGGGACTGACGAGACACACAAAATTAATAATTATTCCTCTTTCTGGGCCACTAAAAACAACATTTTTTGTAAGTATCTAATTTGAAATTTTAATGGCATACACTAGATATTCTATCAGTAAAACTAAACGACAAGATACCACAGAGACTGATCGCTTAAATTATACACAGTTAAAACATCTCTAATTCAAATCATTTCCATATCATGTTCTTTAGATGTTTAAATTAAAAGTTTATTTGTATATGCAGGAACTTATGGATCTAGTACTTATATTAATTAATGGGATATTGGAAGTTATCTTTTTTTCTTACGCGTCGGAAAATTGCTTTATTTCTCTAATTAAAAAATGTGAGCAACATTATAGCTAACTATATGAACGACTAATTTTCTTGTCCTTTTTTGGTCAATATTCCCATCGATCCTCCAATCTCTAAGCGTTGTTTTAACAATATTTTTATTCGCGGCTCAAACCAAGAATGCCGTTATATTTGGTTTATATTACCGTAAATACGTTATTTTGTGTCCAAATTAAGGATCTCTTTCATTTTTACAGCTAGATTCTAAATTCATAAACATCTTGTACTTTCTTCCGCTCTCCCATTGCGTAAACGCACAAATATTAAATTTCATGGTACCAAGCCATCAGAGAAAAGTCAGAGTTTGATACATTTAAACGACACTCCATCGCGCAGCTAGTCATCCGTTGTGTGAACACTACTCTTGTTTTCTCGTGGACAATCCGCAGACATAAGAGAGTGATCTTTCCTTTAAAAAAAGTCTATAGTTTACTAACAATAGAATATAAAAAATATATAAAAAATTACCAATAGAACACAGTGGTGGATCTGAGTAGCCGTTGCAAATGGTGTTGCATGTTCCAAGTTGTACATGACAGGATGATTTACAAAGCTCTGGGCATAGTTTCTTACAATCTAAGCCCCAAAATCCTGGAAGGCAATCTTAATTAAAAAAATAATCTCTTACATTAAATTGAAACAATTTTTTAAATTAAAAAATTGAAATATATTAAAGGAAACAAACAAAAAATGTTTGTCTGTAATTATGTACGAAATGTACCCGATTAGCGCTTAGAAGAAAAAAAAGTAAAAATAATTCTTATAGTTAAAATTCTAATAAAGTATCATTATAAGGAAGCAATTTTAAGAGTGGAAGAAATGACCTACTAAGAAATTACACAAACTTTACTTAGTTGAACAATGCAATATTAATTTTATAGAGACATTTATAACGCAATAAATCTCCCAACCCAATTACACCTTCTCTATCTAGAAAGTGTGCCTATTTAAATTGCTTTTTTACATAGAATAACTAAAGTAAGGGTCAAACTTCGAAAACCGGTCAAACTTTTAAAATCTTTTATTTTTTATGTCACTTTGAAACAGCTAAGAGGAAATACGAACGTTGCTGTGCTACTGCAAAAAGCTCAAGTTATTGGTGAAAAAGTTTCTATTTCATTTTATTATATTCAGTTATATTATTGTTATTATTATTATTATTATTGTTATTCAATAAATATATTATGTTAGATTTAAAATGTTCCCACGTCGACACATACACAACTCGTATAATAACAAAATCAGTTGACAAAAAGTTAATTGCAATTATGAGTTACAGCAAAAGTCATGAATAAAAAAAAATAATAGGACTATATTTGGCTTAATCTATCATATCTATTATGTCATCTTGAGACTTCCATCCTGACTATCAGCTCCTATATGATATGTTCCCTGTACTAACAATACAATTTCTTAAATCTAGTGAGACTAATATGTAGAATTTAGCAATAAAGGCTCTTCATGAGTCAATTTTTGCAACGGCACTCACATTCTGGGGACTTACGTCCGAAAATATCTGATTTATTGAAACGTGAATTGTATCGAGATGTGATGGTCACGCGTGAAGGCTTGTGTCCTATATGTGTAAGTCCAGCCCTTAAATAATAATTTATCTCTTTCGAGGTTAACAAAGAACACAGTGGCATCATGTTTGATCTGATCTCTAGAATCTATACAGGTGAACATGTCGCAGGTTACCTCAATCCTTTCTGATTTAAAGAAGTCACTTCTTTTCTATAAACGCATTGTGATGGATAAACGAATAAGAAAGTGGGCGTGCTCAGCTCTGCCTGTAGAGATAGCCCCTACCCCCTTCTGTTTTACATGTTTCCGGTGTTCCTTCAAATTTGAAGATAATTACAACTTACCCTAAACATCAAGCAAGAATGGTATCGGAATGGATTCTAACCCGTTATAGTCGAACGACAGTCCAGAGCGCATACCAGAATTATCTGCCAGAGCTGAGGTAAATACTTTTTTTTGCTGTCTGTCCAAAGCTTTCCTTGTTATCATCTATCTCCCTATATTACGGCCCTTGGGCTACGTCTTCCGAGTAGTCCTTTTCGATTTCCACTTCTGTTCGAAACTGATTCATTACGTCCAAATATTGAATGACAACTTCTTGTGCTGATTGCGAGTTGTCCAAAGGGGATGGCTTTTGCGATACGTTCGTCCTCCATCTGGCGGATATGACCAAGCAAACGCATGCGGCATTTTCTGGGGATCGTGAAGATGCTTAGTGAGGATACTTGGAAGAGTCTTTTAAACTAAAAGCTTTGTGTTACACGCTATTTCTTTATGCCTGATTTTCAGGATCTGTCGGAGAAAGCCGACAAAGCAAATGTAGTTTATTTTTGTCATCTAGACAGAGATCAACAGATTATGTGTTATGCCCCATTAATCCGACAGACAAAGGAATAGGTGAATAATATTGTGAAGTTAACATTAAGCCAATGTCTTTAACATAACTCATTATTGTGATAAGTAAATTTCAAGAACCAAAAAAAAAAACATATTTACCTCCATAAGCTTCAAATTCATTCAAACCAACGAAGGGTACGGCATCTCCACCAGAAATTGTGACTTGACTGATTTTTACACCAGCGATAGCATCACCTTTCAAGTTTAACACTGTGTAGACAGGTTTTGTTGGCTCGGAAACATTTCGATAACTATATTGTGATACGTTCTTGTTGTCCAGCATTTCAAGAAGGAAACCTTTCAATCGAGATCCATAATCATCGACTTATGAAAAACAAACAAGAACAAGTAAAAAATTTACAATTGTTTCATTGATGTTTTCGCATTTACAAATATTTTGTTTAAATCCACGTTGTTGTTTTTCTTTATTTAAAAAAAAAAGCAATAGGAAAATATTTATTTGACAATCATGAATGTTTGTAATTGTACTTTAAATATTTAACTAATGATATAAAAACTGTGCTATGTTTTGTAAATTTCAAATTTAAATCTGGTTCGCGTTTCTGTACAATGACTGGGTGTCGCGTAGTATAGACAAGTGTATTTTTCTTTCTCCTGTTTTTTTTTTAATTCCTCTAGTCGTAGTCGTAGTACTTGTACGGGGCGAGAGTGTCTTGTATTTTTTTTGTTTTGAATTGTTTTGCTACGTCACAAAGTCCGGTGACATCTATTGGTCACTCTTTTGTCATGAGGCAGTTCACCCTCTTTGGTTGAAACGGACGGTGTGTTGGCCCGTAAAACGTTCTTTGTCTGTAATAGTTTCTCGGACTTATTATTCAGTAGGATTTTTGGGACCCCTGTTTAGGGTGAGTGTTCGTTTGTGATATCTATTATTGTATGTTGTATGAGGTTGTCACTATTTCTATTTTTAGTGTAGAAGTTGAGAGTATTGTGTTTATTTCGTTTATAGGGTGCCAGTGTTGGAGTTGTGGGCCTCGCTTGCCGTCTCAGAAATATATATTACAGTTTTTTCAGTGTCATTGTCAAATTGGCGATCATCTGAGGTCTAACTTTACTATTACCGAGGTTGGCAGTTTTGTGACGCCAGTCGGTCAGAGTCTGGTGAACTATGTAACCAGGGTGACAAGTTGATAGCCGTAGCAAAGGTGCTTAAATTAATTATTGAATACTTTCTTTATATATTCCTATTATATATATATATATATATATATATATATATATATATATATATATATATATATATATATATATATATATATATACATATAATATATATATTGTCTATTTATCATCCTCATTGTACATACACATAAATCAGTTTCATACAATTAAATTCATTTATTTTTATTGTTATTTAAACTATTCACCTAGTTGGTTACTGTATGTACGACTGTGTGTGATTGATGTTCTTGTCAGGTTGAACCCCGGGACCTTAATGGTGTACAGCTAGTTAACACACAAATAAATCCTAAACCTGACACTGGGTATAAACCATATACGACCAATACATGTCTAATATATTTTTAATAGCCCTAGCTAGCTGATTGGTTGACTAATTTACTCATAATTCAACAATGATTTAACTTGTTATTAATTACCGTACACAAATACACCAAACAAAGAAATCATTTTCACGATCGAAGCAGTATGTTAAATTTATCAAATACGATTTTTGTTCAAAATTTGTACCTAATATATATTTTTTAAGCCGACATAGCAAAAAATACACTATTATACTTTCTTCCATTTCTTAGCTTTCGATCCAATTTAATAATAATAATAATAATAATAATAATCTTTATTGTCCGTATGGAAATCTGTCTTACAATTTGTGCATTACACCAAACAAAAAACATTATAACTTTAAGAAACCAAAATGTACATTCACACCAGACTCACTCATAATTTACATGTGACAAAGTTTATATCAAATTGTTTCTATTGTTTCAGGAGAACAAAAGGGTGTTTGTGTCTGTTTGTCTTTGCTATCAGTGTCTTGTATCTCTTTTGTGATAGTAAAATCACAAAATCCTGACACAAAGGGGGATTTTTTATTTTGAGGATCTTGTTAGCTTTTTTTTATAGATGTTTGTCTCAAACAACTGACCAAATGGGGTTTGTTTTTTGCCAATGATTTTACCAGCAGCATTTAGGATTCTATAAAGTTCATTTTAATTTTTAATGCTCAGAGACGCATCATCAGCGAATTTTGTGAAGGAGCAAAAACCATTATCGGATTGAAAATCATTGGTGTACAAAATGAACCATCTGTGGGGTTTATTAGCCCATAGTATTATGTATGGACTTATCTTCAACGCTTTCATCAATTTCAATGAGTAAATGAAGTTGTATAGTGTTAAATGCTGATGAGAAATCAATGAAGAAAAATCTTACATAAGTGTTCGGTAAGTCCAGATGTTTGTAGACACAATTTAAAATATTTAGGATGGCATCGTCTACACCTTTACCCTTTTGGTAAGCGAATTACTACAAAGATTATTCAGAAGAAACTGTTTAACCAAATTTTCTAAACATTTAGACACAATGGAAGTAAGTGAAACAAGGTCTAAAAACATTCATTTTCTTCGGTTTGGAAACCTTTGGCACATGTACAATTATAGATGACTTCCACACAGGTGGTATTTCATGATTTAGTAATAAAGTGGAAAAAAAAATTTCTTGGAAAGGTTCAGCTAGTTGTTCAGCACATTCGCCCTTTTATTCCATCAGGCCCACCAGCTCTCATTGGGTTGACGTTTTTGAAAATGTTGGAGACTGCTCTTTAGTAATCGCTAATTCTAAACAGTTGTTAACATTAACATCATCAAGGGCTTTGAGTCTTAGATAATTAAAATCTTTCGTGTCGAAGCGACAATAGAAATCATTGAACTCGTTGGCTAATGTTTTGTCGTCTCTTGTAGCAAGATTATTTTTAATTTTGACTTGTGCTCCTGCCATTTTGTTCATGATGCCCCACGACTGTCTCATGTCACTCGTATTAATTGAGTCTTCCAGCTTGGTGCGGTAGTTTCTCCTCCAAGAACGACGTTGAGATTTCGTTGAGCACGTTTCCTTGTCTGTCCATCGCCACTCATATTTGCTCTTTTCTTTTTGATTATTTCCTGTTTTATTTTTGCAGTGACCCATGGTTTACTGTTGGGTTTATCTTGATACTCTTAGTACTGATGCACATGTTTTTACAGAATTGAATGTAATTTGTCACTGCGTGGACCCATTTTCAGATTTGAAGTGGTCCCTTGAAATAAATTCCAGCCAGTGCAGTCTAGACATCCCTGTCGTTTGAGAATATTGTCTTGAGTCCATTCTTCCAGATTCGAAGTGGTCTCTTTAAACAAATTCTAGTCAGTGCAGTCTAGACATCCCTGTAGTTTGAGAATATTGTCTTGAGTCCATTCTTGTACGTTTTCTTGAATGATTTTTCCTTCTTTAAGTTTTGTGCGGTAAGTAGAGGCAGCAGTTGTATTGTTTTGTGGTCCGATGATCCTAGTGGTGGCTTTTCACGATATGTGATTGCTCCTTTGATGTTACAGTAACATAAGTCCAGAGTTCTGTTCTCTCTTGTCGAACATGAGATGTGTTGATAGAAGGTGGGTAGGTCAACCTTCAAGGTGCATTTATTAAAATCACCCAGTATAACTACTGGTGCGTCCGGTGACCTTGTCTGAAACTCGTGCACTACATCAGCTAAGATTGCAGCTGCGACGTCCGTCTTGGCTGTAGGCGGAACATAAACCAGGACTCTGTAAATAACACCAAACTCTCGTGGCAAATAAAAAGGTCTCAATGAGAGCGCCAGTAGTTCTAGATCCCGACAGCACATTCTCTTTTTAACCATGTAGTTGGCACAGTATCTGAGGTTGATGTACACACAGTCCCCCACCTTTCTTCTTTTTAGGCTCAGCCGTTCTGTCAGATCTCACGCAAGAAAAACCATCAATAGCAATCAGGTTGTAGTTGTCATCATCCTCTAACCATTTCTCAGTAAAAGAGAATAGAAAACTTTCCCTAAAAACTTGATATAGGCCCTACTTCTTCTCTAAATCTAAATCTTGTCTTTATATGAATGGCGTTTGTCCCCTCGAGGGCTCAGCTTCCGGTCTCGCATGGGATGAAGAAACCATTTTGATTGGCTCAAGTGACCGCGACTTATAAACAAATGAATGTGATTAAATTATCATTTTAATGAACGAGGTCTCCAGAGAGAAGTGTCGGTGAAAGACGTTTCCTTATCCTGGCCACGGGATAAAATCTTTTCCCGGGTCAAAGGTTCATTAAAGGGATTTATCTCGAACCATTTTGGACATCTCAACGAGATATAGATATATATCTAGAAATAAGAATAGACATAAAGGAATGAATTTGAGGAATTGTATACATTTGTGAAGTTATCAAATGTTTTCTAAAAGATCACGTAACATTTGTATGATGGCGTGTGTGTGTTTAGAAATATACTGCAGTTTTAAAAAAAATCGCCCTGTAAAATGTTTTACGTGTTTCGGATGTTAAGAGGTGAAGATAATTTACTTCCTAGTCCAAACCTCCCGCTGGACGACGAGAGATGGGAGCGGGCAGGGTTTGAACCTAGGACCATCGATAAGTCCGAACGACAGTCCAGCGCGAAACCCACACGAGCAGGCAACCGATTCAGTCCCTGTTACCAAGAGTCCAAGTGTTCCAGGAAAGCTTAACTACAGTCTAATTAAAAATTTTCATTTAATTGTATTTCTGTATATGTAATCCGTATCGAACAACATTGTCTTATACTAAGATATTCATGCTTCAAAATTAAAGCTTTAAGTTATTCAGACTCTTAATAAAAATAAGATTAGATAAGATATAAGATAATTTTTATTGATCCAATCAAATGGAAATTCATAACAATTGACAACCTCAGCGTAACTACTTTACAAAAACAATATAGATGCAAATACGAACAACATTCACACATGAAACACATACAAACTCATAACCAGCGCTAAATGAATTAGACTTCTACGTAATTCTCGATGACGACAGATGATCTTGTAACACTCTGACCGATAGTGGGATAAAGGAGTTTTTAAATCTTTCTGTTTTAGTCCTAATGAAAAGGAGACGACCACTTCGTTCAGATCTTATGTAATAGTGACTTAGTGGGTGCAGGTTATCTTTAAGAATCGTGAGTGTTTTTGGAAAGACATCTTTCATGGAAAAGCTCTTCAAGAGTTGGTAGCTGTGTTCGAGTCATATACGATGCTTTTTTAACTAGTCTATTTAGTCTAAGTCTTTTTGCAAGTGAAGTATTACCATACCAGCAGGTGATGGCAAAGTTTATTAGACTGCTGATGTTTGCTGTATAAAAAACTTTAATTATTGTTTTGTCGATATTAAACTTCCTTTTAGCTTTCTAAGATAGAAAAGTCGTCGGTAAATTTTGTGTAAAGGTTTTGACAGTTTGTTGTTGATGGTTGTACCTAGATATTTATATTCTTGCACTTGTTCTACAGTTTGGTTATTTATCTGAATTTCTGCAAGATAACCGCCTTATGTTTCCTAAAATCTATTATCATTTCTTTCGCTTTCCGAACATTTAAAATTAGAAAGTTTTCTATACAGCATTGGTAAAAAGTGTTAATTGTTGAATGGTACAGATTTTTGTCACCTGCAATAAGGCCAATGATTGCTGTGTGTCTTCAGCAAAATTAAGATGGGAGTGTCAGCTGATAGGCTCTGAATGTCATTTGTGTATATGGTATACAATACTGGTGACAGGACGCATCTCTGCGGCGCTCCAGTGCTAAGCTCCGTCGTGCCTGACACATTCCCGTTCACTTTTACATATTGTTACGAATCTCACTATCCAGGCTCTCTGCAAACTGCACCATACACCACCAAATTAAAGAACTTGACAACTCAGGGCTCCAAAGTAATGTAACACTTTAATAGTTGAATAAATAACAGCCAATACTGCACAATTGGCAGCACGTAACACAAGACTGTACAAATATCTCTCCGATAACACCGTACCGCCGTACCAACTCTTGCACTGGCCTCTCCGTCTCGTTCCGGGCTTGCACTGGGTTCAACAGTTCAGGACTGACTTCACAAACTAGGCTCGTTGTGTCGGAGTCGATCACAGACCAAGATCAAGACGCCGTTCGTCTCAACTGTACTTGATAGTACTCCGCACTGAAACGTCGTAATGCTCCGTACAAAACCACACCGCTGAACTGTGCTGTAGTCGACCGTGTTCTGAACTCTTGTCGTGAACCTCCTTTGGTGAACCGTCTTGACTGCGACACCTCCGCTCTTATATAGGGTCCCTACTGGCCTTCTCGAACCGGACATAACATTTCTAGGTGGTCAGATGACTACAACTCTCGTGACGCTCCTGAGCTCTGTTCACGACGGCGATCCTTCCCGAACCGTCCTGTACACTCAACTCGGCTGACCGTCGTAGCTCGTCACGGTTGACCGCTCGTCTAGCGCTGGCCTGGGGCGATTTGCGTCGGCTGACTACACCCACACTACTACCCCTCTCTGTGCCTCCACCAAGTTTATAACAATATTGTTGGCGTTTGATAAGAAAGTTTCGAACCCAGGTTTGTATGTTATTTTTAACTTTCATTTCAGATAGTTTTTGTATCATGCGATGTGGTTGGAAGGTGTTAAATGCGGATGAAAAATCTACGAATAATACTCTGACGTAAAGAAATGGCAAATTATATTTATTACGTCTATAATAAATAACGTCAAAGCAGAAGTACAAGATTGTTATCAGCTTCTACATTACTTTACCTCGAAATAATTGTATTAATTTTTTAATTTTTTAAAACCTTGCTTGAAATAATTCGAATGGTTTGAGTTTTAGCTAGTGTACGTAAACCAAGATAACTAGAATTAGATAATTACATGGGACAGACATTAAATAAATACGTTAATTTTATCAAAGTATATAACAATATCACCATGAGTCATTTTGGGCTAAATTCAAAACGTAATAATTTAACTTGCGTCTTGCGTAATAGATATTTTGAGCAATGGTTTGAAACATTTTGATATGTGCCTCTCTAAGATACAGTTAGCTTGGATAAAGTCTGCGGGACACATATTTGAGACTCAAAGAAAAGCCATTTTTGAAGAAAACGGAAAAATTATATAGACCGCCAGCGGCCAACGGCGTTGTCTGCACGAAAAGAGGACAAATAAGCAGGTTGCAACTGAGTTTGTGTAGTCGTGTGAACACTTCATTCATCCTTGATTTTCGGAATCGAAGACATTGCCATTACAGATACATACAGAGAAAGAGAGATAGAAAGGGAAAAAGAGAGAGAGAGAGAAGAAGAAGAAGAAGAAAAAGAATTAACAAGTTTGTCTTTTGTATTCAGTTTAAATACTTACCTCTGTTATATAAAATACATTTTTTTATGTTGTATTCTTGACCGAATTTCACAATCCAGTATGGAGTTGTATCATCTGTGTTTGTATGACTACAAAACCCTCTGTAACAAGTCGGTAAAATCTTTCCATCAACGGCGTATTTTGATTCATAAACATTTGAGTTAAACGTTGATGATTGAGATGTCTTTTGAAAAAGTGCAAAATTACGACCTAAAAAAATGTTTATTTGTTAAGTTGTTGTTATTTTTTACTATGGTGTTGTTTTTTCCTTCACCCACTCAGCGCGCACATCTTAAACAAAGAGTATCTATCTTATTGTTAAAGAACTACATCAAATTGATCTGTTATCAAACGACACAGATTTTTCAGCTAAAAACACTCGTAAGATCTAACAAACTATGATCAGTATATACAAAGCTGTAAATCAATCCTGTTAAATATCCACAATCAATATATCAATATAATAAATTACGTTTATGAAATATATGATGTCGCTATTACTGTCATATTTAAAGAGACAACAAATATTTTTCAAACAAAGCTTAAATTAAATCTACCATGTAAACATTTTAAAATAGGTCTACACCAAAAACACAAAAAAAGTTCGATGAAATAGTTTTACTAATTATTTTTATTCAGCGCCACTTTTATGCTCAGTGCGCTATGGTTCCCATAAATTTGTGGACTCAATTTTCTTTTTGTAGAGAAACTTGTTTGTAGGAGATGGTTTCTATTTTGCCTTTTAAGAAGCAATTACAACTATGAAAAAAAAAGGTTGTCGGAGTCTGAATTCGAATTCGTGTAGCAAGCCTCTAAATTATGCAAATACTTTTAAAAATTAAAGGCTTTATAGTCTTAAAAGGTCTACAATTAAATTTTTTAGCAAAGGACCTAATTCTTTAAACAAAGCTTATTTTTCCATTACTTTAATAGATTGTATATATACAACAACAAACAATTAGATATAGCTAATTGATTAACTAATTGATTGTTTGCTACATGAAAAATTTGCAAAGTTTCAACTTGGTCCGACACTTGAAGATGGGAGAAACTACGTGTACATAATTCCACTCAGACAGACAGACAGACAGACATACTGAGTGTGTCAATAAAAATTAAACTTTTTTTTTTTACAAGATAACATTTTTTAATTGACATCGCAAAAATGCATTCACCAGAGCTACATTGGTAAAACTGATTTGAAGAAAATTCATATCTGAACTATTTTAATAATTATAGATTATAAAATATGCTAAATAACGATAAAATATTTATCGATATAGAAATTAACAATATATTTTAGATATATATAAAAGAATTCATGTAAACACATAACAACAATTTACCTCCACTGACAAAAAGTGTACATATATTTTCTAGACTGTTTCCTTCAAGCTTTAAAGTTGTCATGGAAACGTTGTTGTCACAATAAAGGTCAAGGGTTGCGTTGTCCACAGAAAATATTCTTGTATTCTGACATAGTGCATTGTTTAAGCTAAGGCTAATGTCTTTAAACGAAGCTATTCAAAAAAGACATAAAATAAATATTTTAATTTCTTTATTTTTTATATCATTTCAAATAAATAAATCCATTGACATAAATATATTATGTATAAATTATGTATGATTGTGAGTTTTTTTTTATTTGTTTGATATATAAAATGTTTTAAAATGGATCTGAATCTTTTCTTCTTTTTCTTGACAGAAGATCAAGAAGTCTCATTATCAATATTGAGTTGTTAAGTATCTTTAGTATTGAAACAGTTTTTAAAAAATCATGTAATATTACTGACCACATACAAAATATATACAATATATATATTCGTCAAAATTGTCTTCTCAAATTCTGATTATTTAGTACAATGTGGCAAAATATGTAGGTCACAGCTGGGGAAGCGCAGCAATGGGAAATACTGCATTCCTCACTAATCTTTAAACTCGGAGATAAGCTTTATTATTATTATTATTATGTTAGAAACGAACGAGTATTCATTCTATGGCGAAGTCAGGGTCGAGTTTTTTTAAAGGGAAACAAAATTCATCGTAGTCCCATTATCAGTTTCAACCGAAGAATGTTTTGGTGATGTGGCAGGTCTGCAGGAGTACCGCCCTCTGACAGGCAACGAGAATGTTCCTAGAAATGCTAAGGGCCTTGAAGGTATCTGTGAGGTCAGTTGTTATTATCCCCTCGGTTGATATAACATTTATTGTTGTTATAGATCACTTCCATAAACGCTTAATCACCAAGCCAAGGTTCCCATATTTTCGTTGTTTTTCCAGCTCAGTTTTTTTTTCAATTATGAGACAGTGGTACGGTGATGTCAATAATGGTAGCGGTTTTTTTTTTATCGATGAGCAGCAAATCAGGGCGATTAAAGTCCACATTTTGTCAGTCAAAATAGGCCTGTCCCAGTATAGTAGATGATCCGTAGACACGAGAACCTCTTGTGGTGAGTATTTGTAATAAGGAATATCCTTACCGATCAAATTTACCCGGGATATGCTGCACTTCGAATTGAAAGTCTTGAAACATCACGGCCCAACGAGTTACCCTGGAATTCACCGACTTACGTGTGTTTTAACAGCGTAAGGGTGCGTGATCTGTGCGGAGTACAAATGTTCTGTCTAACAGGTACCTGGCCAACTTGTAGAATGCCCTGTGATTCCTGTGCTAAGCATCCCCCAATAGCGACAGCAGAGACATCGGTAGCTTGTATGAATTCCTTCTGGCTAGTATGCATTCCTTCTGGCAGTCGGGTAGACGCATGATCGGCTCCTCTGCAAATGCCTTCTTTATCTTCTGTAGCAATACTTCAAAGTCATGTTACCATCTGATCACATTGGATGCTCCATTTCCGATCAGGTTTGCATTATTATTATTATTATTATACATATATTATACTTACTCTAGGGTTACATTAACAACCATACAAATAAACAAGAAAGGTAAACATAACATTTAGAATAATTCCCACATAAATTTTAGAAATATAAATGTGTCTGGAATGTTAATTTTCGTAATAAATAAAAAGAAAACTTACTTTTATTTTGTACTTTAATCCTTAGCCACGTAAATGGTATTGCTTCACTCCAAGTTAATAGGACGTACGCTGGATCTAAACGCTGATCACAATCTTCTGTTGAGCTAGAACGTAAAGTTTTAGCAGTTGGTGGTTGTATTTCTGCTATTACAGCAACATCACCTACAAAAAAAAAAAAGGAAAGCATAACTTTAAAAAAAAAAAACTTTTCTGGTCTCCAAATCTTAAAAAAAAAGAAGGCTGAAAGTAGTTAAAGTTTTATTAGGTTATCTTAGATTTGTAAGTATCGGCGAACCAGACGAATTTTCTAATGTAAAAAAAATAATCTTTATTAAAGGCCCTTAAGTGAAAAAGCCATTAATCTGTCTGTCAATGCGTCCGTCCATCACGTTTATATCGCAAAACTAAAAATATTTAAAATATTGAAGGGAATCTGTGCTCTTGACTTGTGTGATGTTGTTCCGAGTGCCTATCTTTATTTTTTCCGTGTTGTCTGCTATCTTCATTTATCTTGAGCTTGTTCTCAACCATCAATCTACTCAACTTTTCAGCGTTACCAATGTTTGTGCTGCCATATGTGACACCTATGAGGATACTGTGGAATCGTATAACTGAATTTCTGCATAAAATGTATAAGATGCCGTTTATTTATGTTTTTTTTGAGTGACTAGTAGTGTGACTGTGTATGAAATGACCAGTTGACCTTTATTGTGAATGTATGAGTGGATAGCTAAGAAAGTGTCTAAGTCAAGACTGTTTGGAAACGGGTCAGAAATCAACAGGATGCTGGACTGAAGAGTAAGATTGTAGAAGAAATGAAGTGATGTGTTAATTGAGATTATAGTTTTTTTAAGGGTATCTATTACAGGTAGTATGTACTTCAAGATTAAGCTTGTTGGTACTGCCCCATCAACCAAGATAATTTGGGTGCGTACTGTCAGATAGGATCCAAGCCACATCAGGACGTTTCCTGCTAAACCAAAAGTGGCAGAGAATCTGGCCATCATGATGTCATAACCTATTTAAGGCTGCGGACAGGTCCAGCATGGAAAGTATTGATATATGACTATGTTGGAATTGTGAAGTAAGTCGTTTAGTACTCTGAACACTGCTGTCTGTGATCTACGGCACTTCCTATATGAGGATTGAAATTCTTCCAGGAAACAGTACTGTTCAAGATGAGAAAGAATTTGCGCTAACACAATGCGCGCCAGAAGCTTTGAGACAGGAAGGGAAGGTTTGATACCTGGCGATAGTTTTGTTTAGATATTCTTGGTCGATACTGGATTTCTTTAATTAAGGCTTGACAAGTGCATGATTAAATTGCTTTGGTACAATGCCTGAAGTCTGTGAAAGAGAACACAATGTTAGCAATTAGGGGTTCAGGTTCTACTACTGGTTATGAAATATATTATAATTTAGTACATTTTCATTATTAAACAAAATTAATTAATTTTTTATCTTTTTTTTTAATTTTAACGTTGACACTCCCCTAGACGTAACAAATTTGATTCCCCTCTTTAGCTAGCTGGCGACATAGTGGTGCACAATAAGTTCTACCAGTGGGGGTGCTAAAGGATTTTAAAAATGTAAGGAAATAAAAAACTTAAAGACTGTATTATATTAATATGTCACATGGGAACTAACCTCAATTTAAAAAACAATGGGTCACTTTTTTGGATTGAGTCATTTGATGTCATCATCAATAAAAAATTGAGCAAAATTGTAGCTTTTTTTGAGAATGGGAAGTGTGAGAAATGATTATGTAGAACATTTGTACCATACAGAATGAGAGAGTGAGTGGATATACTTTTGGTAAAAAAATATAAATAAGAGGTAATACTTACTGTACTGACATGCTAAACCAAACCATCCATCAAAGCAGGACGATCCTAGACATTTTCCTTCAGAGTCACATTGCTCTTTACAGCGGCACGCGTATTTACAAGGCGGGGCATAGGTTGCAATGTTACAAAAATCTGTTTCAGAAAAATAAATATTTGTTTGAATTCTATCATTCACCATAACAATGCCTTTTAAATATGTTGTTGTTTTTATTAAAGAAAAGCAGTCTCATCGAGTTCTATAATTATGACTAGATTTTTTGTTGTTGAGATTTTAAATAAATTTTGTTTACTAAATAAAAAAAAGGAACATATCTTAAAAAATTGTCTAGCTACTACTAGCTAATACTATAAAAAAAAATTGGCAATTTTGCAAAACACCAATATTGATTTAAAAAAGAAAAAGTTACAAAGAAAGATTGCGTGGAAACACAGCCTAAAAAACTGCCCCCTAAGTGTTCCGCTCAGGTAGATAAAAAGGCAGGGTTCACTATTTTTAGAAAGAATATCAGAAACTATGGACAATAAACTATCAACAACTACAACCCTATCTCCGTCGATACAAAAAAAAGAGACTTGATGTTGTATTGTTAGTTCGACTAACGACTTGATACCACAGGATACGGAGATTTATTAATATTATTATTATTTCATTGTTAATATTCATATGTTGTCAATAAACTGAGAGTTATGAAGATATAGTTAAATCCTAGGTGTCACTTACAAAGAACTGCATTAAGAATGAAGAAATTAGAAAGATAAATTAATACAACAATTGGACCCCAAGACGATCTGCTAATCATTGTCAAAAACTTAAAACTCAAACATATGGTCACATCAAAGGGTCCTTAGGGGCTCGCAAAAACATTTTCAGGGAAAAGTGCCAGGAAGACGAATAAATTGAAATTTATCAAAGGGAAAGGACTGAGAAAAGAAGGAGAAATATGGAAGACGGATCTTATGTGGTTCCCAATGGTCCATCAGACTAAAGGATAGGTGAAAGTACGGGGACCGCTGAAAATTGCTTTAATCTCTTTATGTCATATTTTGTATTCTACATTTTAAACATCATAATTATCAATGTTTTTATGTATTCATTTTAACATTAGGAAATAGTAAACTCTGTTTGATACCATAAAAGCGGCCCTAGGCCCAACAGTGTCCTGCCCCCATTCTATCAAATGCTCGAGAAAATTATACGGATCAAAGCAAGCAGCTTGAACAATGGACCGAACACTACCTCGATGTCTATGCCACACAGATTACAGTATACAATGTCGACCTGGCTTCTTTATCAGATCTTCCAGTATTGGATAGTCTAGATAAATTTCCTAGCCTTGGTGATCTCAAAAAGCAATAAACTGCAGAAAAAAAGAAAATCTCCAGGGAGTGATGGCATCCCAGCCGTTAAGGTCAACGATACACTCCTGCTTTCTAAACTCTATTATCTCCTCTGCCGCTGCTGGGAAGCAGGTCATATTCCACAGGACATGCGTGACACAAATATAGTCACAATTTATAAAAACAAAGATCAGAGTGACTGCAACATATATAGGGGTTTCTCTCTCCTCAGGATAGTTAGTGAAATGTTTCATAGAGTGGCACTATCCAGGCTGCAAGTGATAGCTTCTAGAGCAGGGGCTCTCAGCCTGTGGGTCGCGATCCCTTTAGGGGTCGAATGACCATTTGTCGGGGGTCGCGTAAGACCATCGGAAAATTGGGGGGGGGGGGGTTAATTTTTTTAAAAAGAATTTTGTGTTTGTTTCTAATGAATTGTACTATAGTGGCTATAGGTTTACATAAGTGTTGGTAATGATACGGGAATCAAATTACATTATTACCAAACAAATTATTACAACGATCGTCAATTTTAATCTTCAATGAAAAAAAATATAAATGTGTGGGTGACGAATATAACAATGGCCTACTGCCAGAGGATACAGAGGGCACTAGAAGTAAATGTATCCTCCTTGTTTTTTTTAAATTGGTTCTTCTTTGTTGTTGTTTTTGTAATAATGGTTGTTCAAAACTAGTTGCTGCAGACCATATCTCTGTTGCTGCAGACCATATCTCTGTTGTTGCAGACCATATCTCTGTTGCTGCAGACCATATCTCTGTTGTTGCAGACCATATCTCTGTTGTTGCAGACCATATCTCTGTTGTTGCAGACCATATCTCTGTTGTTGCAGACCATATCTCTGTTGTTGCAGACCATCTCTCTGTTGTTGCAGACCATATCTCTGTTGTTGCAGACCATCTCTCTGTTGTTGCAGACCATCTCTCTGTTGTTGCAGACCATATCTCTGTTGTTGCAGACCATATCTCTGTTGTTGCAGACCATATCTCTGTTGTTGCAGACCATATCTCTTTTGTTGCAGACCATCTCTCTGTTGTTGCAGACCATCTCTCTGTTGTTGCAGACCATATCTCTGTTGTTGCAGACCATATCTCTGTTGTTGCAGACCATATCTCTGTTTTTGCAGACCATCTCTCTGTTGTTGCAGACCATATCTCTGTTGTTGCAGACCATATCTCTGTTGTTGCAGACCATATCTCTGTTGTTGCAGACCATCTCTCTGTTGTTGCAGACCATATCTCTGTTGTTGCAGACTATATCTCTGTTGTTGCAGAATACATTTTTCAAAAAAATAATTTACTGTCCATCAATGTGTCGAATAACACATTTCGGGATCAAACATTTCTTTGGTGAAGATCTAATCACGTCAATAATACGCCATCATCAATGGAAATAAATTCATTATGGAACAACTCGTGAACACGGATTTGAACAAAACAAAGTGAATGAAAGAAAAGAGAATGACGATCATTTTGAGGTATAGTTTTACTTCAATAGTTAAAGCAAGAATTCAGAGACCCCGATGCAACATTTGTAATGAAGTTCTTACTGCCGTATTTATTAAGGCCGAACATACGTATGAGCTTTGCAGATAACGACATACATTAGTTAAATTTTGAATCCTGATTAAACTCAGACTTGACTCAGATGGAAACTACCATAATTAAAACATATCAGCCTATGAGGCATCTTATTTTTGGTGGCTCTCGGAATCGCCAGAGTTCTTAAACCTCACACCATTAGCAAGGAGTTATTGTCAGCGGCCAAAGACATTTCTCGCTATGATTGGAGCAAATTTTGTAAATATATTTTGTGCAATTGGCATACCTAATGAAACTATTCACAAGAGATTAGTTGACATGTCTTCTGATACTAAGGGAATGATATTTGCTTCTTTTACAAGCTTGACAAATCCACAGGTTTTGTAGATTGTTCACAATTACTTGCTCCGGTATACTTACGATATATACATAAAGGCGATTTTAAAGATTAGTTCCTATGCAAACATCTATAAACGGCCTTTACAGTGAGTGATGAAACTGACAAAGTTGTTTATATCTCCAAAAGTAAAAGACTTCTTGGAAAAAATATCTGTAGTATCTGCACAGATGGTGCTCTAAGTATGCTTAAATGTCGGTCTGGATGTCAATGTTTGGTACAGAATAAGTCACCATTAGGATCCATTGTAACACATTGTATGATTGATTCATCGATATATGTTAGCAACGCCAATAGCGATGCATCTAAATATTTCTCTTCAATGTTAGTGACACAAATCTGGATCCACTGTTTGCAATCCTTCTGTTCTATGAGATATTTTCTAGACGTCCTCATCCATTTCCAACACCGTATCTTTGTAAAACATGTTGTTTTTTTTGTTTCTGCCTGTCAGTTATCAAGTTTTAATACAAAAATAAACTCGATGTGAATTCCTAATCTAGTGACATAAACACAAGCTCAACCTTGGCACTAACTTTGGCGAGTTTGAAAATACTGTCGCAACGTTTTCTATGATAAGTAATACTTTCTAAATTGTAAAATATTTATTTACCGTATTATAAACACGAAATGAAAAAGTAAATAAATAAAAAAATCATAAAATCTACTTTTTAAAGAAAATTAAAACACACATTTTTTACACTTAATAAATATGATACGTTTCTAACAATTAAGTTAACATCATCTATATTAGTTTTATACATGTTGATGTGGTCTATAGTGCAGATGATGTAAAGGTCAACTGTTTCTGAGGGTTTTACGGGGATGTTATGTGGCCAGTACAACGATCAACCGCATTACTTTACTTTTCCCCAACTAATGTCAGGTACCCATTAGAGCTGGGTGGACTCAAGGGATCCCAAGGATCCCTAAACTGAAAATCCCAGTCTTCACCAGGATTTGAACCCAGGACTCTCGGTTCAAAAGCCAAGCGCTTTACCGCTCAGCCACCGCGCCTCCACATTTACTTAGACCTATGACAAAAAAAATATGGTTGGGGGTCGCCTCCTAGTAAAAAAGGTTGAGAACCGCTGTTCTAGAGTCTACTCAGAGTCTCAATGTGGATTCAGGAGTGATAGATTCACCACAAACATGATATCCCCTCTACAATAATTGCAGAAGAAATTCCGAGAGAGAGAGAGAGACAGACTCCTTTTTTACCGTTTTTGTTGATCTGACTAAAGCCTTTGACATGGTCAGCAGAAGTGACCTTGTTAAACTCCTATGAAAAATAGGTTGCCCTCCCAAACTACTAAAGCTCATTGAGTGCTTTCACGAGGAAACAAAATGTACTGTCAAATTCAATGGAGCCCAATCAGCACCTTTCGAGGTTAGCAGTGTTGTCAAGCAAGGATTAATGCTCGCACCTACTCTGTTTGGCATATTCTTCTTTTGTCTACTGCATTACGCGTACAACGAAATAAACGAAGGCTTTTATCTCCATACAAGATCCTCTGGAAAACATTACCTCAACCGACAACTTGTTTGTCTACGACACTGCCGTCTCCGTGCAGCCGTTCTCAGAGGAATTGCGAATGCCGAAGGGAAAGACAAAAAAGGCCTAAATGTGTGTCCTGTATAGTAGACAGGAGAAGACGAATATGCCAAATAGAGTAGGTGCGAGCACACATCCTTGCTTGACACCACTGCTAACCTCACATGATGGTCGTTGAGCAGCGCTTTAATTAGTCTAAACCAAGACACTGTGTGTTGGTCTAACTCGTCCAGGGATGCATTGAATGCATCGAGACCATTATTAGTATACATCCATTTGGGTTAGAATATGGTCTCGGGTGAAGCTTATCGAGTACAATATATACTAAGACCGGCTAATGATTGCTGCTAACGTATCAATTCAAGCTATTTAAAACGCATGGCGTGTGGAAGTATTTTGTAGATAGTGGAGCGCCTATCTTCATAACCACTTCTGACAATCACAGCCTTGCGGAACCACCTGAAATGAAAAACGTCTAAAATGATGTGTAATCACACCAAAGGCATAGCGAAATTCCCTTCCGCAGCTAAGAAGGAACTCAAGGACCACATGTGATTCTTTCGTATTTTTCGACAATGACATAAACATAATAAGGCCGCAACCAAGGCGTGCAAAGCCGGCTAGGCGTGGTGGATAAGATATGCCTTGTTTTGTTTAGTTGTTTTTTCTTTCTTCTAAACTACGTACAATGATATTAAGTACTCCGAAAGGAAACTAGGAGCAATAATGTGTTCCGAACTTCAAAGTTAGGAAATCCACTTTCAAAATCGGCTTTCTAAAATATTTAAATGTGCGTGGCCCCCTCTTTTCCTCTGTAATAGTTATATATATATATATATAGACACACAACACACACATATATATATATATATACGCTACCTATTGTGTAATGTGTGCATTGCACCCAGGCGGCCGAATGTAAATGGCGGCCACATCCTTATTGCAAGGTGAACTTGTTTTTAGTTTTAGTTTTCAAAATATAAATTCTTAAATATTGAAATATTTTATATGAATTCTAATTATTTCATTATCTTTTTCTAAAAAATTACATTCGTATATAAGAGGTTATTTAAGAAACTTTAATTTAAAAAAAAATAGAGCGGAGCGGTCTTGATGCATTCCTAGACAATTTCCAACATTTGGTTATTCTATAGGTGTCCAGTGTAACCTAGCTTTCAGAAAGTTAAATCAGTGAAGACTATATTGTAATATTACAAAAACAGTTGTATAGTTCATAAGAGACTTATTTAGGTGTATTTATTTACATTATAGAACGCCTGCATCAGTTTAGTTGTAGGTCAACTGGCTGTTTAGAGCTTTAAGCCAACTTCCGACCAGCAACAAGGGAGGGGCAGCATAAACAATGTTTATTTTCATTATATTTATTAATTCATGTCTTAATATTATTAAAATTCCATAATTTCAAATGTTTTAAAAAATTAAAATATTTTAAGTAAGAGACTTAAACTTCTCATTGGGCCTTGTTAAGTGTAGACCTTTTTTGCGAGAGGCGTATGCAACAATATGAGTCAAAACGTTTTGAAGAAAGCATTTTAAAAAGTCTCCGTCAGTATAATTCTTCTGGATATTTTTGTCTCTGAATAGTCGAATTTCTTACGACTATTGCACTTCATTATAGTGACGACTTTTGTGTGGAGAACTAAGGTCAACGAAAGAGATGTACTTAACAGGAAGATGATCTTAAAAAAAGATCACGTCGTCCGCGCGCTACATGTACCTAGAATGTCCCTCGCATAATAGGCCTACTATTGACCAGCGCTACCTCTTTATTATTATACTTAATATGGCCCTTAACTTTTTGTTATCACTAGGATGAATAGCGCATTCTGAAAGAAGACACATCACTATTGACCTTTTTGACCTTCTAACTACAAGACAAAAGGCTTGTAAATGTTAGGAGAAAGCTGAAAACGCGGCGCCGGGCTCCATTCCGAAATGAAACTCCTTACCGACTTGAGTGAAAACCTGCCGCATCTTCAATTTTGTCTCCAGAAAGAACATTTTAGAAAAGTTTAAAATTATCTAGGTCACACTATTTCTGAAAAATAGCAACGGACTCGTTTTGTGATATTCGCTATGTAAATTTGGATTCTAAAAATAGCGTTAAATTAATATACATGAAAAATAAAACCTAAAAATTGGGTTATTATTATGATTTTTTTTTCATTACTTTCTTAAAACTAAAACTCACGGACGTGACTGTGGGAGCTCACATAGCTCCTATAGATCCCCAGCTTCTACGGAGGGCTCAAACGAAAATTTTGTGATGTAGGGTGTCGCACCCTGCCTTATTGTGTTTTATTTCAAATCATTGTATAAGTGACATGTACTTGGATTATTTAATTTGTATTAATTCAAGAAAAATGATCAGCGCTGAGTGGCTTCCTTTTGTCCTGGTGATGTGTTGGATAAATTTGTACGCACCTCCGAATCCGCGTAAGTCGGATAATTTGAAAAGAAGCCTAAATAATTTGTTATAGAAGGCATTATTATCGACAACGTTTCGCTTTTCGAGGATCCATGAATAGTTTATTGAGCAACAATACAAAAAGATTATTTTTATTAATTAATAAAGACGATTTCAAATTTTGAGTGAAATTGAAAAGGAAATCCTTGATATTGTTTAAGCACTCAAATATTTTCACACATAAAAATTAGATTAGATTCTACACCAAATAAGTCTCATACCGAACCTATCTTTATTTATATTGCTTCTGTTTCTTATACACCTCATGTAGAAATACATAAACTGGAGAAGTGCTTTATAACATTGTAGTAGACAAAAATGCAAAGTTAAAATTGTGGAAAAAAACATTTATCTAAGAGGGCATTGAAGGATACAACAACGGCGCGATTATAAAAGGAAAACAAAGCGATTGGTCTATAAACATGGTTTTAAATCAAAGACTTTTGGTACAACGTCCAGGCTCCTGCTCAGTCTTAATAAATTTTTGTTTCTAGAAAAAAAAAGGGTAAGGTGGCGGCATTTTAATATTTCGCACGCAGGCGGCCACAACCCTCGCGGCGGCCCTATATATATATATCTATACTATAAAGTAGAATGTAAGGTGTATATATGTGACTTATAGACATCAAAACCGCTTGACCAATCTTGATAAAACTAGGCAGGAATGTTCCTTGGGTACTAACTTAGACAGTTGTGTATGTATTGTAGCCCTAAAACAAACTTAAGACCCTAAAAAAAAAATAAAGTTGTCCGACTCTATTACAGCTATAGTATTTTATGGATCTAGGCCATGGTTAACAATGTTGACATGAGAAAAGATCGAAAGGATTTAGACCTAGATCTAATTTTAAGAAATACACTTTGCGCAGATAGTTTTTTTACTTTGACACATGAAAATACAAAAGAAGATCCATTGATTTCATTATATAATAAAATTAACCTTCAATTTTGTGTTTCAAAAGCATTTTTTACATAAATTATTTTCTAAAATATCTGTGACTACAGATTTCCTGGCGAACATTCTTTCATTAGACATTACCAATTGGTTAGTCTCTCTACTGAGTCTATTCCTAGGTCTAGGTCTAAAAATCTTATTGAAGATGATAAAACTTCTTTTCGCAAAGATAGTTTTGTGCTTTAACACATAAACATACTAATTACTGTCCATTCATTTCATATTTTAATCAAATTTACATTCAAATTTGTTTTTCTAAAGCATTTTTAATACATTCCTTCGCTGTTCGGTAAAACTGCGTAGCCGTGTTGAGATAGGCCTATATTCATTCATTCATAAAAAAGGTCATGCATGCGCAACACAGAATGAACTCTATTATAAGTCTATTCATCTCAAATTTTAATCAAATATATGTAGGCCTACAAGCAAATATTTTAATTTGAAAAAATTGATTTAAGCCTATTAGCTATTTTGATTTGATAGCTTAATTCACACTAATTTTACATTGACACATTCGCTTTACTTATTACATTATTATTTCCTTTAATTGTGACTATATCGACAGTAATGCGCAAATAAAGACCTAGTATACTATAAAGTAGAATGTGAGGTGTATGTATGAGACTTATAGACATCAGCCGCACTGCCTTGTGTGTGTGTGTCCCTGTAAGGTCTAAGGCTAAGGGAGTAAACCCTAACAAAAAATCCACGGAGAGTGGTAGTTACCGGTGATAAGTTCCTAGCTGATTGGCGTAAGCTAGAACGCCAGAGACCACTCTTGACGGTAGGAGGGGCTTTTTAGCCTCACTGGATAGCTACTGCCTGCCTTAAGCCGAGAAGCCCTCGGACAGTAAAGTGCTATCCCGCCACAGCTTGCCGCACCACTGGGTGCTTGGTGCTAAGACAAAATCAAAAAGCAAGCTGCTCACCCGCACCTGCAAATACAATCAAAAGAAAACCCTCAACATTAATGCGTTTAGCAAGCTGGAACATACGGACAATGTGTCCTGGCTTCAATACTGACCCTGAACTCGTCACCGACATGCGTCAAACAGCTATCCTCAACAGAGAACTCAGCAAACTAAACATTGATGTGGCCTGCCTGCAAGAAACCAGACTGGCAGACAGCGGATCTCTTACAGAAAGCAACTCTACATTCTACTGGCAAGGAAAACCAGAACAAAGCCCTAGAATACATGGCGTCGGCTTCGCAATAAGAAACAGTCTCGTCCCCTGCATCGCGATGTTTCCCATTGGCAATGAAAGAGTAGCATACATGAAACTTGCATCACCGCAAGGCAAAGTTAATATAATCTGTGCTTACTCACCAATCCTTGCTGCACCGGAAGAGGACAAAGACAGATTCTTTCAAGCTCTAGAGGACGTAATTAAAAGTATTCCAAAATCCGAGCACCTCTATATAAATGGAGACTTTAATGCCCGTGTTGGTGATGGAAATGATGCATGGCCACAATGCTTGGGACCTCATGGTGTTGGCAAAATCAATGACAATGGCCAAAGGCTACTCGAGTTCTGTAGTTCTCATGAACTGTGTGTAACAAATACATTCTCTGGCAAGGAACGCCATAAACTCTCTTGGCAGCACCCACGCTCAAAAAGGTGGCACCAGCTTGACATCTGCATCACCCGAAGGATGGATCTAAAAAGTGTCATCCACACCCGTTCATACCATTGTGCGGACTGCAACTCAGACAATTCACTAGTGCTAAGCAAAGTCAAACTACTTCTCAAGAAGGCTTATACTTCCACTCAACCCAGAACTAGGCGAATTAACGTCAACCATGTAGGTGACCCAAAGAAGTGTGCACTCTTTGGCGAGCTCCTGAACAGTTCAATCCCCTCGTTAAGTGATGAAGAAGACATCTCTATCAGATGGGAGAAATTAAGAAATGTAATCTACAGTTCGGCAATCACCGCCTTTGGGCCTCAAAAACACAAAAATGTAGACTGGTTTGAGACGAATCTAGCACAAATGGAACCTTGCATCGTGAAAAAGCGATCTGCAAACCTCGCTCACTAGACAAAGCCAAGTCCAACATCTTTGGAGGCCTTGAAAAGTGCTAATAAAGAGGCGAAACAAATGGCTAGAAAATGTGCCAACAACTTTTGGAGGGATACCTGCAACAGAATCCAAGACAGTCTCCACTCAGGAAATAGCAAAGCTCTATTTGATGGCATTAAAGCGGCCCTGGGTCCAACAGTGTCTAAGCCTGCCCCCCTTCTATCCAAATCAGAAGAAAAAATTACAGATCAAACCAGGCAGCTAGAAAGTTGGACAGAACACTACCTTGAAGTCTATGCCACACAGAACACAATAGACGATGTCGCCCTGGCTTCTCTACCAGATCTTCCAGTACTGGAATGCCTAGATGATCTTCCAAGCCTCAGTGACCTTATAAAAGCAATTAACTCCACAAAAAATAGAAAATCTCCTGGGAGTGATGGTATCCCAGGGGAAGTTGTGAAGGTCAACGAATCACTCCTGCTCCCTGAACTCTATATTCTCCTCTGTCGCTGTTGGGAAACAGGTCATGTCCCACAGGACATGCGTGACGCAACTATAGTCACAATAATCAAGAACAAAGGGATCGGAATGACTGCAAAAATTACAGGGGTATCTCTCTCCTCAGTATAGTGGGTAAGATCTTTGCTAAAGTGGCACTATCCAGGCTGCAAGTGATAGCTTCTAGAGTCTACCCAGAGTCTCAGTGTGGATTCAGGAGTGGTAGATCCACTGTAGACATGATATCTTCTCTACAACTACTGCAGGAGAAATTCAGAGAGAGAGACAGACCCCTTTACATCGTTTTTGTTGATCTGACTAAAGCGTTTGACATGGTCAGCAGAAGTGACCTTTTCAAACTCTTAAGGAAAATAGGTTGCCCTGCCAAACTACTGCAGTTCATTGAGTGTTTTCACGAGGAAACTAAATGCACTGTCAAATTCAATGGAGCCCAATCAGCACCTTTTGAGGTTTGCAGTGGTGTCAAACAGGGATGTGTGCTCGCACCAACTCTGTTTGGCATATTCTTATCCTGTCTACTGCATTATGCGTTCAACGACATAAACGAAGGTGTGTTTCTCCATACAAGATCCTCTGGAAAACTATTTAATGTATCAAGGCTGCGGGCAAAAACCAAGGTTATGAAGCTACTCGTCAGGGAACTCCTGTATGCGGATGATGCAGCTATTGTGGCTGATTCTGATATTCAGCTACAGTGCCTGGTTGACAAATTATCTGCTGCTTGCCAGAAGTTCGGCTTAAACATCAGTCAAGACAAAGATACTTGTCCAAAACACAAACACTGCACCTCAAGTAAGCATTAATGGCCAACCACTAGAAATTGTTGATCACTTTTGTTACCTTGGCTCCATCATATCCAACAACACTCTACTGGATAAAGACATAAACAACAGGATAGCCAAGGCAATGGCCACCATGTCACGGCTGCAGAAAAGAGTCTGGGACAACACATTGCTGACTAACAGTACTAAAGCCCTAGTCTACCGGACCTGTGTGTTGAGCACCTTGCTGTACGAAGTGAAACATGGTCAACCTACTCATGGCAGGAAAAAAAGCTGAATGTTTTCCACCTCCAATGCCTAAGGCGGATCTTTAAAATAAGGTGGCAAGATAAGATAACCAATGAGGAAGTGCTACAAAGAGCAGGGTGCCAGGACATCCGCTCTGTTATCAGCAGCAGACGCCTTGGCTGGCTTGGCCTTTTTCGTAGAATGCCAGAAGGTCGACTTCCACAGGACATCCTGTATGGCGATCTAATAGAAGGCAGGAGAGCCGCTGGTCGCCCACTTTTACGTTATACGGATGTATGCCAACGCGACATGAAGCTCTTTAAAATCGACTCTGGCAACTGGGAAGAGATGGCACTGGACAGATCCTCATGGAGAGAGAGCATAAAGGAAGGGTCAAAGATTGCAGATGTCATACACAACAGAAGCAGAAAGAAGGGTGAAAATGCAACGACGCCTGGTGATTATATATGCCCAACCTGCGATCGCAGCTGTGTATCAAGGATTGTCCTCTTTAGTCACACAAGAAGTTGCAAAGGTAAAAGATCGTCTCTCGAGACGTAAAATGCCACAGACAAACAGATAGACATCAAAACCGCTTGATTAATCTTGATAAAACTTAGCAGGAATGTTTCTTGGGTACCAACTTGGACCGTAGTTTATATATTGTAGCCCTAAAACAAACTTAAGACCCTAAAAAAAATAAAGTTGTCCGACATTATTAAAACTATAGTATTTTATGGATCTAGGCCATGTTTATAATGTTGACATGAGGAAAGATCGAAAGGATTTAGATCTAGATATAATTTTAAGAAATAGACTTTCCGCATATATTTTTTTTTATATTGACACATGAAAATACAAAAGAAGGTCCATTGATTTCATTTTGTAATAAAATTAACCTTCAAATTTGTGTTTTCAAACCATTTTTTACATAAATTAGTTCTTTATAACTGTGACGAATATTCTTTCATTAGACAATACCGTAATGTTTCTTTCCATCCCCAGATCTAAAACTCTAATTCATCTCTAGGATGATAAAACTTCTCTTTGCACAGATAGTTTTATACTTTAACACATGAACATACTAAATATAGTCCATTCATTTCATATTTTGATCAAATTAACATTCAAATTTGGTTTTCTAAAGCATTTTAATAGACTACATTTGTTTAAGAAAGCTGCGAAGCGAGTTGAGATAGGAATTATTTCGTTTAATTGTTTACTTTATAATCCCATTCATTTAACAAAGCTATCGCTCTTTTCATTTTTTATAGCGAAAGAGTAAAAAAAATTAATAGAATCATTAGCTAAGTTTAAGATACATCTAAATCTAATCCACTACATTAGTAAACACAAACTTAGACCAGCAGGCCGCGGGTAATGCCAGGCTAGAATATATATATACAATATATTATCAGGGAGAGGTATGGCTGGAATGTTACTTTAATATTTTAGTATGATTGTTATATCCCCTTGTTGTGAATGCGAAGTGCTGCATTTGTTATGGACTAAATGATTTAGTCTTCGTTGACTGTGCGAGAGAGTGTGTTAAGTCAGTAAGGTCTTGCTCCCGGTCCAGGAAGGTTGGACGTTTACTTCCTGGACTGGTATTTATGCATTTATATAATTGTTATGGCATGATTAGGAATTAGTTATTTGTTTCGGGAATAGGGTAAAGTTTTACTTAGCGACGATGACGTAAAGTTGGTTAAAAAACAAGAACGCTCTAAGTGACGCTACAAAGAAGACGCTTCGTGGAGAGCATTAGAATAAATATACGGATTTACGGACATAGCTGACATCGGACGATTCCCTTCTTGATTATTAAATATATTTGGAGAACAACATCAGAGTCGACTACATATTTTGATTGTTTCGGCCTTTTGCCGGTGTTATTGAAGTAGTTCGAGGTCAGTGCTACTTTCAGTCAGACGTAGATTTACACTAGATATATTTCCAAGAATCAACACCGCGCGGAAGCCTTAACAACGTGGCGACCTCGACTCGGACCTTACTGGCAGCAACATCCAAAAGGATAGAAGCCCTCTGTTAGGAGGAGGCAGAAGTTAACGTGATCGGCCTAATCTGTAGCTAGACCCTGATTATACAGCCACGTCGGCGAAGGAAAGCCAGTGAGATCCTGGACTCGTAGATCTAGGAGATAACGAAATATAGATCTAGATCTACATTTGGAATTGGTAGACGCCCATACAGTGGGACATCGTATTGAAGCCTGTAGTTCGGAATCGAGAAGGCTTCAGCTTGTGGAAGGGAAGAAAACCGTCCTGTCGAAGCCGTACTGAAGAGATATCGCCTGCCCGGCATCTTGATGACGAACGTGAAGGTCATTTCTGCAAGGCCAAGATCGACCGTTGAGGTCACGCCAAAGAACTTTTGACGTAGGAGCCATCTTACTGCCTACGGCACTTAGGTACAGTAGTGCTAATTTGATCTACGGCTCGGCTAAATCTGTGCTACACGTTAGATAGCCAGATAGCAGGTATGTTAGCACTGGACTTTGACGTTGTCGCTGTGTCAACTGTTGGACCGTTCCAGTTTCACTTTGGATAGACGACCACCTGGAACCACCTTACCTGCGGCGGAACCAGCAACCGGAACCAGACTCTACGTCACCGATGAACCGGAACCAGACTCTACGTCACCGACGAACCAGAACCAGACGCCGTACCACCGAAGAACCGGAGCCGTTGCAGACCAGTACCGAAGGACCTTGGAGAGCCGAAACATTCGCTGTCCTTATCTCACCGCTGGGGAAGACATCGCCGTGAGCCTTGCCGCCGGGACAGACATTAGCGTAGGAAGAGTAGACCCGAGACTGACTGTGGAGTTATCGCCGGTTCTTAGACAGATAAGTCAAGTGTTATTTAACTACTTTCTCCTTCTCGCTAGATTATCACTACCAGGTTAAATCGTGGTGGATTGGGGATATCCTTAAAATTAGGTGTAATCTAGCAAGAGGTCCATATATATGGTTAGCTGTTAATGCGTCCTGTATGTGAATGGGAATCATTTAGTTAAGCATTTTTTAGTAACGTCATGTATTAATTGTTTGCAATACTCCCGTCTTAAGTCTTACTGTCAGACGAAAGTCTCATTCATTACATCTATAGTTTGGTGTTTATCGTATTTAGGTTTGTTTTTATAGTTTATTTTGTATGAGTTGTAAGTTATATACACTCCTGTCTGTGGCAGCAGGTAAGAAGTAACTAAGATCTAGCGTAATCTAGACTAGATCCGGGAAACAATCGAGGTGAAGCCTGATTGCATATTTGTAATTTTAGTATTTGTAAATAGACAGGTTGGTCTATTTACCGGCGACTGTGTTGAATAACACGTAGTCGGTTGAGTGTGCGTGTGTCGCACATTGTAGTCAGTCGTGTCAGAGTGTAGCCTACACACTGGTACCAAGGATACTAAGTGTATCTTGGAAAGTACAGAAGTTATCATAAGTCGGAGTTGGTACTCTAGACGCCGAGGGTAGAGTGACGAATTTAATTCATTTGAATCAAGAGATATTAGGAAGCCGCGGAGCAAGGTTACGCTCAAAAGATAATATGGGAACTACTTCAGGTTACGACCTGGAAGAATTTAGAAAAAAGCTAATTCATGAAGCCAAGACAGAACTAGAACTGCGCGGCAAAGAACTAACGGCCTATGTACAGCAGATTGTGGCGGCAGAAGCAGAGCGCTTGGAGAAGGAGAGAATTAGAGAAGCAGAGCGATTAGACAGAGAGAAGGTTAGAGAAGCGGAAAAGGCCAGAGAAAAGGAAAAGGAAGAGACAGACCGTGTAGAACGGGAAACAGTCAGAGAAGCGGAACGCATCGAGAGGGAGAAAAAAGAAGAGGCGGACAGAAAAGTAAGAATTCAAGTTGAACAGATGAGGATAGAGGCTGGTATAAGTGTGGCCCACCGAAGGGAACAGCAACAATAGCGCCAACATAGAAAGCCATAGTAGCGCCGCATGGATGAAAAAGAAAATACAACCTTTTGCGGAAGACAAAGATGACATTGGCGACTATCTAAAACGTTTTGAAATTAAACTTGCAAAGTTTAATGTCCAGGAGAAGGAGTGGTCCGAAATCTTGTTGGACTTAGTACATGGAAAAGCCCTCACGATTTGCCAAAACCACGACCACTCGATGCAAAACAGCTATTAGGTGCTAAAGAAGGAACTGCGAAACGCATACGGGAACAACGCGGCAGCATTCCGAAAGAAGTATTACGAAAACACTCCATCCAGCCAAGTTGATCCACAAACAACTAAAAACTCAGAGAAGGACTTCTTCACTAAATGGCTCGGATTCGAGAATGTGGAGAACACCTACGAGGGGTTGAGAAACTTTATTCTTTGATAATTTTCTCAATAAATGCGATCTCCAGCTGCAGTCCTTTGTAAAGGAAAGAAACCCTAAGGTAATTGAAGACTTGGTAGAAATTATTAGGACCTTTAAAAACGCATACCCAAACAACCCACTTTCAGTTAGAGACCACAAAAAAGTTATTGACCTGGTAAATTATGTAAAGAGAAATGATGGTAATGATAGGGATTATGGTAGGAGAAATAATAGGTCCAGGGAACGTGGGAACAATGGTCGGGATAGTTATGAGGGCTTAAATGATAGACCTTGGGAAAATGAAAACAATGGCAGGGAAAGTTATGATAGGAGAATAGATCGACCTAAAGCGGGTGATAGAAACCTTAGGATGTTACATGTTTTAACTGTCAGGAAAAGGGACACAAGGCATACCAGTGTAAGAAACATAGAGGGAATGGAGCTGGCAATGGGAATACACAGGATAATAGTGGCACTAGTGATAGGAGAGGTAATCAAGGAAACCGTAGACAAGAGAGGGATAATCGGTCGTCAGATAGGGTTAATTTTGTAAGGAGCATACAAGGTAGGGATTGTGATAGTGAGGATAGTGAACCAGATGCAGAAATTAACTACGTTGATTGTGGGGAAGATAGATTTAAATTATATCCGGGCATGATAAGTAATAAACAGATAAATGTGATCCGGGACACAGCTAGCATTACACTCGCAGTTCTAGGAGGATTAGTTAAATCTAGGGATTATTTAGGCTATACCAAATCAGTCAGATTGGCAGACGGCGCAGTTAAGAGATTCGAAGCCTGCAAAGTGTTCCTTCGATCTCCATTGTATACAGGGTATTGTGAAGGGGTAGTTATGCCGAGGTTATCTAGAGATGTTTTACTTGGAAATGTAGCAGGTGTCAGAGCCGCTACTGACAAACAGGTTCGAAGTTGGAAAGCAGGTATGGCAACATGAGGCGAAACAAACCTAGAAAGGACAGAATTTGTTTTAACTGCCATAAACATGGGCACATTGCTAAAGACTGTTGGAGTAGGGCAGAACAGTCTGAACAGAAGATTGCGAGTTTGGAAAGGAGGCACAGGTCTGTATCCGACATTGCTGATAGAAGAGATGACTGTGGTAACGGTAATCGCAAGTCATACCGAGGTAGAAGGGCTATAGTGGTATAAGAAGAGATGCTAACTCCAGTTGGAGAGAACAAATGTATGGGTCGAGTAGATAGCCTGTGAAACATAGCACTATACGACCGTAGTGTGTAAATAAGTTGGATTTTATTTAAATTGTTTATTCTTAATTGATTGACTTAACTAGTAGTCATAACTAGATGGTTCCGCAAGGTTGTTAACGCCGGAAGTGGTAATGGTCTTAAGCCCATCATTACCTACAAAGTGCTTCCAATGGCATGCGTCTCAAATAGCCTCTGACAACCAGTCCAACTCCTGGCCTTCACGTGTGGCTCAGTTACTGAGCCTGGCGGAACCGTTACCACAGACAAGAGAAGGGGCAAAGGCGAGTAACTAGCGCCTAAACCATTAAACTTCGGGCAGAAGGGGCTCGTTAGCCTTGGTTGGCTACCCATCTAGGAGAAGGAAAACTCTGAATCCAAACCTCCGCTGCCCTGCGGCTATACCCAAACACGGGAAAGGCTTCGGGAGACAACCCTGAGGAAAAATCAGGAGCTGGTGACCCTTAGGCAGACTGTGGCACATCGTTCTACAGCCTGGCAGATCCTGCGGCGCTACTGATCCCAAACTGTACAGTATACTCCGTTCCTTTGGTCACATCAGCTGCGCGGAGAGGGGGGGAACTGCTGTGTGGGCGACATCGTTCCGACCATCAACAATGCCCAGGCTTTCATCTCACTTATTCAAAGTCCTAACCCTAAAAAACTGGAGAGGACACTCCAGATTCGCCTTAGGCGTCGGCCAAACACGGGAAGTGGCAGTCACCGGTTATAAGCTCTAATGCTCAATTGACGTAGAGCAGGGCGCCAGGGGCCACTTTCGTCGGTGGGAGGGATCCTAGGATTCCAATGGACAGCTACCGCCCGCCTCAAGCTGGGCAGCCCCCAGCCAATAAGGTGCTGTCCCGTCATGCATGTCTTCCTCGTTTGGGTACACGAGGATAGGACAAAATCTGAAAAGCAGTCACAAAGCCAATGTACCAGTCGACATGAAGAAAAAAAAGAGGACCTGCACTTAAACTTAAACGAAAACCTACCAGACATAGAAGATGTCAGAAAATCTGCAATAATAAACGATGAACTGTCCAGGCTCAAAGTAGACATTGCCGCCCTTCAGGAAACTCGTTTAGCTGACTCTGGATCAATCAAAGAAAAAGACTACTCCTTCTTCTGGCAAGGCAAAGCCGAAAGTGAAGTAAGGGAACATGGCGTTGGTATTGCAGTTAAGAACACACTGCTGAACACAGTAGAGCTGAAGTGCAACGGTTCAGAAAGACTCCTATCACTACGCCTTAACACATCTATTGGACATGTGACTTTGATATGTGCCTACGCTCCTACTCTGAGTTCCACACCAGAGGCCAAAGATATGTTTTATGACAACCTTTTGTCTGCTCTTAGCGAGATCCCAACCACGGAACAGGTTATCATCCTCGGCGACCTCAATGCACGCGTTGGATCTGACAACTCTGCATGGGACAGTTGTATTGGGCGTTTTGGTGTCGGAAAAGTAAATGAAAACGGACAAAGGCTCCTCGAGGTTTGCTCACTACACTCCCTCTGCGTCACTAATACCTATTCCAAAACTAAACCGCAGCACAGAGTATCTTGGCGGCACCCTCGCTCCAAACACTGGCACCATCTAGACCTAATCATGGTAAGACAAAAGTGCTTAAAATTTGTAAAGCTTACCAGGTCCTACCACAGTGCAGACTGCGATACAGATCACACCTTGGTATGTTGTAAGATCAATCTCCTCCCCAAAAAAATCCACCATACCAAGAAGATTGCAAGACCCCAATCGGATGTAAGCAAGATGTGTCAACCTGATCTCGAGATATAGTTTGCGGAATGTTTTGAACGCGAGTATAAAAATATCTCTGAGAATACAGCAACTGAAAAATGGGAACACCTCAAGTCCACCATACAAAAGACTTCCCTGGAAACCTTTGGAAGAAAAATTACAAAACAAAATGATTGGTTCGACTCTAAAGCAGTTATTTTAGCACCTGTCATCAGAGCAAAGAGAGATGCACTCGCTTCTTACAATGCAAAACCTACCCATCGCAACCTGATAAACCTGAAAGAAGCTAGAGCCAATGCACAGAGGACAGAAAGGATCTGTGCCAATAAATACTGAGTAGAGCTCAGTGAGAGTATTCAGCTCGCAGCCCAAGTGGGCAACATAAGAGGGATGTACGAAGGAATCAACAAGGCTTTCGGACCCTCCCAAAACAAGACAGCACCTCTGAAATCAACCACTGCGGAAATTATCACAGACAAGTGCCAACAAATGCACAGATGGGTGGAACATTACTCTGAGCTCTACGCCACAACAAGCTCAGTCTCTGACTCAGCCCTTAAAGCCATCATACAGCTATCCACAATGAACGAGCTAGATGAAACATCCACCCTTTCAGAGCTCAACAAAGCCATAGACAACATTGCTGCCCGCAAAGCACCCGGATGCGATGGTATCCCCCCAGATCTTCTAAAACAATGCAAAACTACTCTAATCCAACCTCTACACGAACTGCTTTGTAAATGTTGGCAAGAAGGTGCTGTGCTACAAGACCTGCGGGATGCTAAAATCATTACACTGTATAAGAACAAAGGTGACAGAAGCGACTGCAACAATTACATGGGAATCTCCCTCTTAAGTATTGTTGGCAAAGTCTTTGCTCGAGTGATACTTCCCAGGCTACAAAAACTCGCTGATCGGGTCTACCCAGAATCACAATGCGGCTTCCGCTCAGGGAGATCCACGATTGACATGATTTTCTCCATCCGCCAACTCCAGGAAAAGTGCAGAGAACAAAGGATGCCTTTATACATTGCGTTTATTGACCTGACAAAGGCCTTCGATCTAGTTAGCAGAGATGGCCTCTTTAAAATTTTACAGTTAATAGGCTGCCCACCCAAGCTACTAAATGTAATCATATCTTTCCACCAAAATATGATGGGCACAGTGCAATTCAACGGTGCCAGCTCTGAAAGTTTCAGTATAAACAGCGGAGTTAAACAAGGATGTGCCCTGGCCCCAACCCTCTTTGGAATACTATTTTCACTGCTAATCCACAACGCGTTTGACAAATCCAGAGAAGGCACCTATCTCCATTCCAGATTTGATGGCAAACTCCTAAATATTGCCAGACCTAGGGCCAAAACTAAAATCAGAGCCACCCTCGTAAGAGATATGCTAATCTCGGATGACGCAGCGGTAGTGGCACACACACAAGAGGAACTTCAGTCACTAATGTCCCGCCTCTCTCAGGCCTGTAAAGAATATGGCTTGACTATTAGCACGAAGAAAACAAATGTTATGGGACCACCTACTACAGCACCACCCTCCATCCTCATTGACGATAACAAGCTGGACGCCGTAAACGAATTATGCTATCTGGGATCCACAATTACAGATGACCTGTCACTAGAAGAGGAGATGAAAAAACGCATAGGGAAATCTGCCTCGACATTCGCTAGACTCAGACTAAGAGTTTGGGAAAACCATGAGCTAACTACGGTGAACAAAATGGAAATCTACAAGGCATGCGTTATGAGTACACTGTTGTATGGCAGTGAATCATGGAACACCTACGCAAAGCAAGAGAGAAAACTAAACTCATTCCATTTGAGATGTCTCCGTAGGATCTTGAATGTCACATGGAAAGAAAAAGTGTGCAATACTGAGATCCTTGCGCGATCAGGTATTCCCAGCATCTTTACAGCCCTCAGACAAGCGCTGGCTTGGACATGTTCGCCGAATGGAGGACAAGCGCATCCCGAAAGTCATCCTCTATGGTCAACTCGCGACTGGCACAAGAAAAACTTGTCGCCCCCACCTCCGTTACATAGATGTAATAAAACGTGACCTCAAATCAGTGAACATCAATACTGACAATTGGGAAGACATAGCTCTAGACCGCAACAGGTGGAGAGAGACAGTGACAAAGAAAGCTATGGACAGTGAAAGTACATGGGTCTCAGCCCAGGAAGAAAAACGCACAAACCGAAAAACGGCCAGCTCCTCTACCACCGAAGCAAAAGCCAAGGGGACCCTAACTTGCGCTATCTGTGTGCGGGAGTGTTTCTCCAAAATAGGGCTCCACAGCCACATGAGGAAGTGTGCTCTGAGATGAACCATAGTCGTCCTACGACTGAAGGAGGCCAATGATAACTAGATGGGTATTAGGTTGTGTTATGGTATTTTTGAATAGGATATTTATGTTATAATATACATTCTATTGGGTTATTATTAGATTGGCTCATGTTGGTTATTTATTTCGGGTAGTATATATGAATTGTATATATGGATGCATGAATAGATAGGGCATTTATAAGGCAACGATGTATTGATATCAAGGAAAAGTAAGTTTATAATTTATTCTTTGTTGTTGATCATGATCCTACATCAGTAAAGAGTTAGGTCGTGTGGGGACAAGTAAGTAGAGAGAGAAAATTAAATACACTTGTAAATGCCCGAAAGAACGTTAGGTGTATAGTGGGAGAACGAGTATTGATAAATGTCAATTTGTCATATTAGGTGAAATGTCTGTCCTGACGTGTGAGGGAAAGCGGTGTAACCTCTACAACGTAATGTGATGAAGTATAGATAGACACACCTATAGTGTCAGCGCAAACGAACTATTTCTGCGGTCACCTATGGCACATCACATTGGACAGTATCACTTAGTGACACTTGAGGGAAATATGTATTCAGAGGAACTTGATTGTGGACACAGGAAGAGAAGTTGAAATAGCAATCAAGACTCAAGTTGTGTTGTCTTTTATGTTTCCCTACATTTTGGCCCTTGCACATTGTAAGACTAAGACAGTAGATTAAAAAATTAACAGACAATTTTTTTTAGCGAGAGGGGGAGGAGTTGTTATGACATGATTATGAATTAGTTATTTGTTTCGGGAATAGGGTAAAGTTTTACATAGCGACGATGACGTAAGGTTGGTTAAAAAACAAGAACGCTCTAAATGACGCTAAAAGAGGACGCTTCTTGTAGAGCAGTACAATAGATATACGGATTTACGGACATAGCTGACATTGGACGATTCCCTTCTTGATTATTAAATATATTTGGAGAACAACATCAGCGTCAACTACATATTTTGATTGTTTCGGCCTTTCGCCGGTGTTACTTAAGTAGTTCGAGTTCAGCATTACTTCCAGTCAGACGTAGATCTTCACTAGTTATATTTCAAAGAATCAACACAGCGCGGAAGCCTTAACAGTGCACATAACAAGCTGTTTCGGCTAACAATACCAGATTTGTAGATGCGAAGAGAAACTACCAAGATATTTACCTTGACAATACACTCCGACTAAACATGTAACAAGTATCCATAACAACATTGTACATGGTTGAAATAAATTCCAAAACATGTCAGAGTAGAGTAAAAATCGGTATATCTCCCAGTCCATACACACAGATATTTCTAAGAACTATGGCCATACATTTTGAGCCGAACCTGTTGAACAGCTTCACCAAAATATAAAAAAAACCAGGAAGTAGAATGTATTTCAATACTGAACACTAAATATAAATCCTCTTCGTCTACATTTTTTATTGTTATTTTTATGAGTTAAAAAAATAATGACACGTGAATTTAGTACGAACTTTAATTTTCTTAGCGGCCCACCGAAAGGGGAATAGCCGCGATTAGTTTTGTGAGGTCTGTCTGTCCGTTCGTCCCGTTAAGATCTCGTAAACTAGAAAATAGATTGAAAATCCGACATCATGATAGTTTATATATTTGAAATTTCAGGAGCAAATGCTTTTTTTTTTTTCTGAAGGCGAAAAATTTAATTTTTAACATCAGCTAAGCAAGCAGTCTTTCAATAAAAATGTATCATTTTTATGTATTATCACTATTTGTAGTAGGAAAAAATAACATGGTATCTATTTTGTAAGGGAGATATTTTTAACATTTATGCAAAAACTGTTTTACATTTTTTCTGTCTTTTTTTTTTCAAAAACAACAGTTAGGTAGGTAATTTATGTCAATTAAATATTACACTTTACAAAAAATGTTTGTTTGTTTTTTAAAAAGAAATTAAAATAATAATTAATAAGTAGTGTTTCATATTGTCCACGTGAACTGTGTCATGCGCATCTTCTTTTGGTGTTTTCCTTTGTGTACCATAAGAGATTGTGAGTTTTGGTTTCTCGGAACGCGCTTTTGTTGATGTCATTTTTGCGTACTTATTTTTGCTTCTGTTGTGTGATGAGGCTAGATCTCCTGTGAGTTTCTCTTATGGGTTTTCATCCCCAGTATTGGGTAAGTTATTTATTTACTGTATAAGTCTTCGTGGTGTAGCTCGAAATTCGTTGTTCCTATGATTGTGTGGACGACGATCTCAAGGAATATGTATTTTCTGTAATAGGGACGCAGGCTTGGGACTCTGTTGGAGTCAAGCGTGATTCACAGTGTTGTTTGAATGGCCCGTGTATCTAAGGTCTTGAGTGTAGGATGTGTCGTGATTGAATTATGGCCTCGAGTTGAAGGTGTGCTATGTTTCGTTGTCTAATATGTATACTTTGTGTTTCCTTTGAACATACTATTGACTTTTATTTATCCGTCATGTCATAATATTTCATACATTCATTAAATTGTTAAAAGTACAACCTTGTTGTTAATTAATGGCCATTAACTTACGTTAGCATTAATAGCATTCACGTTGAACAACTGTTGATATTGACTAAAGGTTCAGTTGAATAACTTTTACTCAATGTGTGTATTTTACATGCTGTTACCTTTATGTTCTTTCGTTACTCTGTTCAGGTCAGGGTACGGGACCATAATATCATACCCTAGCTAATCTGAAATCCCACCCTGACAAACTGTACGTTGACAATCAGAGTTCGTAGCACTTAACTAAAGGGAAAAATTTTTTTTCTTAACTGAAAATTTATATTTATTGAGCCTTTGAATGAGAGATTGCCTCTTTAGTTAAAATCTTTTACATATCAATTATATAATCATTCAATAGCATCAGTAAGCCAGGTTCACATTTAACTTAACCTTCACATATCTTTTAGTCTGTTGGCACGTTGTGGCATCAAATAAAAATACCTAGCTCTCATCCTACACGATGTAACAGATTGATATTTAAACCGTACAGTTTAATCAGAATATATATGTGCAATGTAATATTTAAAGTATTCTTTGTGTGCATATTTATCTTACAATTAACATTTGTAGTTGCGATATAGAATCAATCAATATTCTAAGGAAATTAATCCTCAATAACATTTCTTTTACCAGCTCAAGTGCAAGAGCAGTTAGTCCAAATGCCGAGGAGACTCCACTTTTGATTAATCCACAAGATTTAACCAAAAGATTTAGCAGTCAAGGTAGTTGAACTTTTTAAAAAAGATTACCTTTCTCAAGAATGAATTTCTTTTCTTAACTGATACGTTTACATGAAGCCTGTGTTGATATAAGGGAACAAGCTCCGCAAGTTCGCTATATGTGCGAGATATTTGCAAGACTCATCAGTTAGGCATATTTTATTAACGACGTAGCTTTTCCTTATTTTAATGATATCCCCTGGCTATGACAACATTTGAAATCATAATTGATTCTGTTACTGATAGTTCCAGTTGATTGAACATATCGGAAGGCGTATCAAATTATTAAGAAGTCCTGTGTTACTATATACAAGAAATTACACATAACATGCTTATATCTAATAGGTTACGACATTTAATGTATAACATTTTTGAAACGCTAACTAACAGTTAAAAGTAATTCTTGCTTACAAATCTTTGTTTCTTACAAAAAATTTTAAAAAGATATTTCTAAATAATATTTTTAAAAAGTACATTGTAAGCATACATGTTAATATAACCATCCAATAGATCAACGTTGACTTTCTTTAAATATTTTCCTACCTTATAAAAATGAATGATTTGATGATTAGTTAAAATCTTGTACATTTTAAGAGCGCTAAGCAAAAATAACATTTATAGCATGTGATGGCAGAAAGGCTTGCATACGTTTCGTTAAAATTTCGCACAGAAAACACAATGGCGGATGAATCCATTTCCAAGTTTCCAGATTCTAACTGGGTCACTTGTGAATTCCTTTGCCAATTTTCTCTCATCTTCTTTGGTTTGATTGTGGTCAAACTTTGTAAAAAAAAAGCAACTAAATATTGTATTAAAATAAACATAAGCATTTTATGCGAAAAAAAGGGTTTGATTAAACGCTTGTCGTATTAAATGGATCTTAATATTTATTTCTATAAATTAATTAAAGACAAATATTATTGTGTTGTCTAGAAGAATTTACATGTATATATTATTTTTTATCAGCATCAAACATTTGTAACTTTGAACAATTTATGAAATTAAGTTTTGTCTTTTCTATAATCTGAGTGCATTTGCAAGGGAGGGACATATATATATATATATTATAATATATAAAGCAGAAAGTAAGGCGTTTGTATGTATGTATGTCCCCGCATACAAATCAAAACCGTTTCACCGATATTGATAAAACTTGGCAGAAATGTTCCTTGGGTACTAACTTACACCGTTGTGTATGTATTGTAGCCCTAAAACAAACTTAAGAACCTCAAAAAAAAAAGTTGCCCAACTCTATAAAAGTATTGTATCTTATAAATCTAGGCCATGTTTACATGCTGTGTCTAAATGAATAGACAAGACAGAGAGGTCACGCATGCGCATAGATGAAAATCTCTAGACCTAAATTAGGTCTCATTCAAGAAAACATAATTTTGTTATTTTACACATGAACATACAAATACACCCTCTTACATAATACAATTTATTTTCCAAAGTGATTTTTTAAAAGCATTTAAGCCTACAGTTACCGATTCGGTTTAATTTTAAGTCTTCATTTTCAATTTACTTTTTTCTTTAAGTTTTACTTAAGCGCATTTAGACCTCATAGCAACTTAGCTACAAAATGATGAATGAAACACGGCTAATGTATCTTGGTCGACACATTGCACCTAGGTCGACACAGGCTAAAATCTCAGTGTTTATAGTCTTTTACTATAAAAGGCTCAAAGTTTTTATTTATTGACTACACTAATGTGGCATTCAAATTGTTTAGATTCTAAATCTAGAGCTACATAAAATTAAACTAACTATGTTATATAAACAATTACATTCACGCGTTCGATTTGATTATAAAATACTAGATAAATTGATTAATTTTTAAAATTATCATCTATGTGTTAACGTCATTATTGATTATTCAAACGGAATAAATGCATGCTATTTGTAGAAAGAAAAACCCGAGCAAAGCTGGGTGAAATTAAAGCTAGTATATATAAGTTTAAAATTCTGCTGGCTTGCAGCCATACCTTTTATCACGTAACATGAGCGCTTTAAGATCGTAGTTTGAAAAAACAAACTTATTTAGTTGCGACCGGTCGTGTATTTGAGAACAGAGAAATTGCATAGTAAGACAGTAGTCAAAAATTGTTTAGAAGTTAGTTTAAAACTAAGTTCAAATGAAGAATTTTTCTAATTCTATACATGTTAAAAATAGGTTAGATAGTTCAAGCAAGAAGGAAAGATGTAGGTTATATAGATTATATAGCTGTTCTCAATATTATCGCAGATGTATTAAAATTAAATTGGTTTATTTATACATGGACTAAAGTTGACCATAAATGTATGTTGATAATGTTATATATTTCTTTCATTGAAAACAGATAAATGCTAAGTAAAAATTTGAACCAACTCAATCACATTTTCTGTTCTTCTATCATCTACAGTCAAGAACTTGTTTAAAAAGGTGTAATCGTTGCGCCTTCATGTATTTCCGTTCTCAGTACTTAAAAGTTTGCTACATGACGCCTGGTCGCCTTCACATTTGTAAGAAAATATGAAATCAGTGGCTCGTTAAGTGCGACCTGCTGATGTCTGAACTAGTCAAGCAAGTGTATCAGATTTTAACATCCTGATAATAATAAAGAATATCCTTCTATCAAGTGTTGTTTCTTTTTTAATTCAAGTGGACCATCTTTGTTTTTTAAAAAGTTTTTAAGATTAAGTCAGGATTGAAAAGCTTTTCAATACTTGCACATGTTTGCGTGTTCTAGCAGGACTGTCCCTTGTGCATTGGCAGCTGTTGACCTTTGTCATGTGTGAGTCACGTTTGTCATCACACACATTAACCTTGTCAGAGCGCCACTAGAGTTGCAGCAATATTTTAATGATATTTCTACTATTGAAAAAAATAAACACTTGTATTTTTTAAAAAGGGGCACGGTGGCTGAGTGGTTAAGCGCTTGGCTTCCGAACCTAGGGTCCTTGGTCTGAATCTCGGTGAATACTGGGATTTTGAACTTGGGGATTTTTAGTCGCCCCTGAGTCCATCTAATTTTGTAGGGTACCTGTTAGTCGTTGTGATTGTCACATGACTGACTGCTCGTTAACCGTTGGTCTAAGAAACGGATGACCTTTAAACACCATTATCAACATCTTCTGCCCTATAGACCGCATGTATTAAAACAAGAATATAAAAGAGTGTTTGTTATCAAACAAACTCAGAGAAGGTCTCGAGCGACATTGCCCATTGATAATAATTATTCATACCATGCTGTGGTTTACATTTAAAAAGAAAGTAGTAATGCATCAAGTAAACAGATCTTTAGATCTTTAATAAAATTAACCACAATTACTATAAAAAGTAAGTGAGATGTACAAACAATTCTTAGCTTTTATAAATAAAAATCGATAATTAATTCAGAAGAACAATTTCAATAATAATTGGATTTAAATTTGTATTCACTCCCTGGTCGCGGCCACATTCTTAAATGCTTGCAAGTCTTCGACGCTGACTGCAGAGCTAGAGAAGAGTATTCTAGCAATGGAATTGAGATGCTACTAAATGATCATAGATGCCACATGCAAAGATATCACAAATGAAGATACTAGAGACAGGGTTCCAAAGAGATTGGACCTCAGGCCCTAACTTTGAAAAATAACGCCTAATTTAAACGCTATAACCATATTACAAGGTTATCGCGATTCGCAAAGACCTTCTTTTAGTAAACCGTACTAGGAAATAGAATAAGAGGCAAACAAAGAAATCGATGGGAAGACTACATAAAAGAATGGACGGGCCTGCCATTAAAAGAGGTTATATCCAAGGAAAAGACAGTAAGGAATGGAGAAAGACGGTCGAAAGATCTTGCGTGGTGCCCCAACGGTCCAACAGTGAAAGTTTTTATTCACTTCAAAATAAACAAACAACCTATTACAAAAAGGGAGAGTCTCGGTCTTTGAGGTAAAATAAATCAAATATAGTTAAAGTCTAAAAGCGAGTTCAAAAAATAATTTGAAGTTTGATTGTTTTACATTTGAACAAGAGCCGAACAACCTTTAAGTATTAGCAAAAATAAATTAATTCATTAACCTTCAGGCAAGGACTCTTTTTGTAATATAAGTAACAAGAAAATATGAAAAAAAAATTAATAAAAATCAAAGCTTATCTTTAGCATAGTAGCTTCAATTATTTACACCAGTCATGTAATTATATTGGTAAAAGATCTACACTAACAATGTAAAAAGCATTTATAAAAATATAATAAAGGAAGAACGTTTTGAATTCAAACTCGTGTGATAAATCTTTCTTAGCCTATTTAAGCCAACACGGTAACCACTCTGCTAGTGAAGAGGTTATGTTTGTATAGTCAATAGTTTCTAAAGTCTCCTTATTTCATGTTCATGTTTACTAAAACTCAGACGACGACCTATCAAAGGGAATAATTCAGCTTATACCAGTCAAGAGCATTTTTTTTTTCAATATATCACAAACAAATTAATTACCAAGTTGCTAATTGTATTTTTTTAAAATTAATTTGTGTGTTCAGGTAAGTAAAATAATTGTGCACAATTTCCTCTTGATCCGAGATTGTCCGAGAAATAGCATGTACCAAACAGACAGACGGATTGAGTTTATATAAGCTTTGTAAAAAGAGTTCCCTCAAGGAGTTATTTTGTTTTAATATTCTTTGATTTAAAAAAAACGATAACGAGTTGTCTGCACTTTATGGCTAAAAAATTAAATAAATATAACATTATTACCCTGCCATGCACACTGCCATCCAAGCTAGTGCAGTAGGTGCTCATTGTTAGAGACTAGACAGAAAAGGATGTTCACATTAGAAGTAGAAGAACACGTTCCGACCAAGCAGGTATGAAGAGGCCGTGCTCAGGGCAGATGTTGTTTTATGTATTTGTTGCCTCGTTGAGTTGCCACCCTTTAGTTATTACATTGGTGCCAGAAGTGGGATTGGGCGACTCAACGGAGGCGTTAGGTACGATCTTATTTAAAATTACATCTATGAAACGGCTTGACGAGCTGGAATTGCAGGAACTGAAAGAAGAGCTCAAATGGTGGCGCCTGAAACGCTTTGAAAAGAACAAAGGCAACCTTGTGCACGTCTTGGGCAGGCTCGGGCTGATGAAGGGGAGGATCCGGCAACATACTTGCGGTTTGAGGTGGATCCAGACATCAGCCAACTGGAGAAAAAGAAATGTAATAACTTAAGGGAGGCTTCTATTAAATCATTAGGTCTACAAATATTTGCGTCTATTTCTAAAAGTGTTTGAGCCAATGTTTCCAATAAGATTTTCTGAAAGAATCCTCTCTTACTTCGCAAACAATTGGTTTAAGCCAGCCAGGATCAAGGTACTTATAGCTAATGGTAGTTCTGGGCATTATGGCAAAAAGAAATAAAATGTAATATAAAAAAGAAGAGCGAGATTAAAAGAAACTGTTGTACCTAAACTTTCCTCTCCACAAAATAAAGTAAAATCAGCTTTTTAAAAGCTTTTCTATTTTTTGTTTTCAAATATTAGCGTGACAGACATTCTAAACAGACAAACCACACAAAACTATTACATGCTTTTCTAATATTAGGAGTAATTTTTTTTTTCAGAAGCTTCTTATTTATTTTTGAAATCTAAACGTGACAGATAGACCGACAGACAAAACAACATACAGATCTCTAAGAGGCTTTGCTCTTTACGTGCGCCGCTAAAAAAAGAAAGAGATTAGACTTCTAATATAATCCTAAATATACATGGACTGCGCGCCATTGCACAAACCACGGTGTATAAAGGTCGATTTAACAAAGATGTTCCCGGTATGTGCATACTTAGAATTTACAAACTATTGTGATACAAATTAAAAGGTATTGTACCAGATAACACACTTGACAGACATACCACATAAATCTAATAACGGCTTTTCCCCTTACGAAGGCCGCTAAAAATCCCCAGGCTTATTTCCGGGTAGCTGCAAAGCAAATACTGTTGAAACTATTCAAACATAAGAGACCGATGCCCTGGATGCCTGTCAGGTTTGATCTCGCTTAACTAACCCCATCTTTTAGTAAAACAGACATAGATGTTTGAGATTATTCTACACTTTATTTCACTGGCTGAAATTTACCCAGGGTCACATGGTTAAAACACCTTCCTTAATTACACACTTAATGTGCAAGAGGAAAACATAAAAAAAATACTTTAAAATAAAAATACAAAGCTTATACGAAGTGTTATTGTATCTTATACTTTAAATCAGTCATAAAATAAATCTAGATCAACAACAATTATATCTGTCATTAGAAATATTTTTATAATTTTTTTTCTGTTTAACGCTCTTTCATGCTATTGTTCTACCGATGTATAGTGTTATTGTCCTACGTTATGATCCTATCACTTATCTGAAACAGTTGGGAAATAAGAGAGGTGAAGAAAATAATGAATATCTGGGTAATCAGTTTTTAAAAGCTTAAAAAAATGGAACGAGATGAACTCGATCCCATATCTCCACCAGCTGGGTTTAGGCGGGAGACTATATAAAAAGGCGTATATTGGTGTTCGCTTTTAAATTGCATTTATATATATATGCAATGATATATATACATTTATATATATAGTGAACAACCAGGATTCGAACATGTGGGATCAAGGCTTCTCTGCCTCCTCAAGACGATACACTAACCACTCTGCTAGTTACTTGCTTATGACTATAGAAGATTTCAAACTTACTTTAAAGCGGTTACCTATAAAGCTAATTTAGCTTATACCTTCATTTTAGCCAACTTTTTAAAAATTGATTCTTGTGTTGTCAGGTAAATGAAATAATTTTGCAAAACTTCAGCTTAATCCTAGATGGGGTGTCGGATAAACTCAACATCCTGTTACCAGACATACAGAGTGAGTTGATAAAAGCTTTGTACAAAGAAGCTGAAGGTTCATGTTTAGATCGATAGATCGATAGATAGATAGATAGACCGAGCTCAGTCAGAAATAAAGAGATATGCAAACTTCTAGATATTCTAGAACGCTTTCGACGAAAACCCACATGGCTAGGGACACACACACTATCCATGCCTATGATCAATTCTGTTTAAGTTGGAGATTGTTTGTGAATGTGTGAACGTGTATGGTGTGTGTGTGTGCATGTCTCTAAGTATTTTAAAGCCTACAGATCTAAGTGTGTGCGAATGTCTTTGAGTGTGGATATCGCTAGTCCTCGTGTTATCTGTGTGTGTGTATATGAATAAATACGAAAGTGTCTTTGTCAATGAGACTCAATGTCTACTTTTTATGCTGTTCGGATCTTTACTTCTAATAGTCGGGCTGGAAGATTTCGAGTCTGTTCAGAGAGATCACTGGAGTGGGACAGGTCTAGATTTAAATCTGGTTCCTTTTCTTTACATTTTACACATTTCTCTGTATCTATTTTTAAAATGGGAAATCACGGAAATCCCGTATATTTTAAGAAACAGAAATGTTAAAATTCTCAAAGAAATTTTTTTTCAAGGATGTGCAATAGACAACACAAAAACATTCAAGCACATGTGTATTTATATTTTTATTACAAAGCTTATATCAACTCTTTCTGTCTGACTGTCTGTCAGCGTGGTACACGTTTTTTTTTTTACACTTGTTTCTCCCACACCCAATCTCGAATCTAATTGAAATTGTACACAATTATTTCTTTTAAAAAGAAATAATCAAACAAAAATTAACATTAACTATTTGTAATTTATTATACTTGTAAGTATCAAACAAGGGAAAGAAATTTTACTAGGCATACGTGTAGTATAAGTTGAATAAGTCCCCTTCATTCTTTGTGTACTTTGCTAACAAAATTTGAAACTAGATAGCTTTGACATCTATTATTTTAGTAAGCACTTTGCTGGCACAGTGGTTAGTGTAATAGCTTGTGGAGGCCAAAAAAAGGGCAAAAAAAAATGGGGAAGAGTCGTGAGAGAAAGATTGAGAAGGAGAATAGAAGAAGAAGAATTAAGAGAGAGAGAGAGAGAGAGAGACCTTTCAAATTTAACATAACAGATACTTAAAGTCATTGAGTAAAAATATTTTAAAGGAGCGTTAATATGTTTATTCTTTTATTGTTTTATTGTAAGTACACAAAGAAAGAGAGAGAGAGTGGAAGGGACCTTTCAAATTTAACTTTACAGATACTAAAATTCACTGGCTAAAAATATTTTAAGGGAGCGTTGCAATGTTTAAAGTTTTATTAGAAATGCTAAAAAGAAGGTGAGGTTTAAGCCAAAATAAATATTATGTAGTATGGTAACAAATAGCCAGTGAGAAACGCTAGTTTATTGATAAATGTCACAGTACAGTCAAGCTCTTAAAATTGAATTGAAGAGAGCAATAAGGAAATTAATCCATGAGTATGTCCGGCTCGCTTAGTGTCATCTAGATAGATAATTGGGAGTTTAAACTAATGACTCATCCCTTTTTACAAAGCCTATATCAACTCACTGTATGTCTGTCTTCTGGTAAAAGTTTGTACACGTTATTTCTCACAGACCGTTTCCCAGGTCATTTGAAACGTCGCATAGAAAATGTATGAATCAATAACAAAAAATATTACCATTTTGTCTCTTAATTACTGGTTATTAATTATTTCGTTTGATACCAACAAGGCAAATTAATCCTTCAGTATTCACAAATATGACTAAATATGTCGGGTTTGTCCCATTAAATAATTTTAGACGTTATTTCTCCCATCTTCTAATTTCGAATCAAGTTAAAACTTTCAACAATTATGTATCGTACATAACACATGAATAATCAATTAAAAAAAACAAGAACTAGGCAATTAATTATCGGTAAATTACTTATTCTGTTTGTTATAAGGGATATTGCTTCTGCATTACTTCGAGATACTTAGATTTTTTATTTTTTTTATAAAACAGAATTTTTAGATTTCGATAACTTTTGTTTTCTTTTACTTTATTTCTAAAAAAAAAACACATAAAAAAGCTATAATTTTTGGTTTGCGCCAGGACTGACGCCACGTCTGGTCCTTGGTTAAAACCCCCAGTTCGCCACCCTTTGTCGCCTCGCAGGACTTATGGCTCAATTATCTAAATTTCTGAAGGAAAATCTAAAACTTTAAGAAACAAAAAATAGTATATAATATATATATATATATATACTAGAGTGACAATTAGACGACAGTAATGGATGCCTGTAGCAAAGAAGCGTGGTCGAGAGGCTAAGTACGCTTGAACTTGGCTTGTATTGGTTTCCTTTGGAGGGGGCTCGTGGCTCGACACCCGCCTCGAGCAGAGTTGTGTTTACTGAGCGCCCTACTCCCCACCCACCTCACTGGTCCAAAGATTGCACTCTGAGCATGCTATAAGCATGAAAGTAGCGCTACATAGAAGCTATTATAATAATTATTTAATAATATTTTTTTTATTTATAATTGTTTATTTTCTGCAACCAATATTCTTTGTCACTTATCCACACTTAGCCACACCAAGCTAGGGTCAAATGCTGATGATTCAGTTGCCAATGCTACCCCGACATTGGAAAAACCACTTAAGAGTTGTTTTTTTCAAACTCACTGACCGGGAGAATGCTGTCATTTCAGCTCATCTATAAATAGTATTATTTAATTTATTTATTGACTGTTGGTTAGAAGACATGTTACGTGATGTTTAAAAGTCACAATGACCTGCAACCAGGGCCGGCTATAGCCCAGGAGACTCCACATGAAAGGGTCATTTACAAAATAAAGCTGTAAATCCGAATTTCGTCAGGTCAAAAACTTTTAACTTTTTTTTCTTTTTATAACTTTTTTTTTACTGCTGTGAAAAAAATAGTGATTATGAAGAGAACGCTTGTGGCATACTTGCAATACGTAGATACAGCTCAGGATTTACGACAGTGCGTCTACCATAGACCTTAACCTCCACATACTCAAAAATTTACATTTTTATAACTAAAATATGCATATTAAATATTTTTTTTAAACGTAAGAGAGATTGAATAATCAAGAGTTCTTTTTCTTTTTTTTCAAATATAGCATGCACTAAGATATAAGTATTTTCACTCATAAGTTGATCTTTATAAAATCTTACGAAAAAATGTAGATGCCTCCAAAAACGTATCTCCGGCCCTGCCAGCAGAATTGTTCAAGAGTGGCCAGGGTTTCCTTTATGTCAAGATGGCCTTAGTGACCAAGTATTTTATTGAATGTGTACTATTGATTCCAAACTAGATCTCACTTTTAATAAACTAGTCGACCGGCGGCGTAGCATACGACACTATTTTGCAGGGCCGGCGGACACGGGCAGTGGGCCCCGCACTTTCATAGGACCTGCGCTAATTTTAAGTGTATAAATTATTTAATTAAACCATCGTTTAACTTAAACAGATTTCCCGCGGACTCCTGTCGATTTACCAGGAGCTCCTGGAAAACTCCCGAAATTGCAAAAAATAGGAAAAAGTCCTGGAAATATCAGAAAATTATTAAAATCTTTAGAAAACTCATACAAATCTCCTGAAATATATTAACAAAACTGTCAGTTTAGGGTGTCACTCAATATGGAAAATGCCAATCCTACGCGTGATAAAAAAAACGGCATTATCCCGTAATTTTGGAATCTGGTTAAGTAAGTTTTTCGCTCTTCAAACTAACGAAGAATTACTTTAGTTCAACAATTCTCGTTGATAGATTTGGTAATTCTTGCTACTGAGCGTGATCTATGTAGGAAATAGAATTTTTATGATATACTGTATGACTTCGATACACGCAAGGCTCATAAAGTAATTATGTACGTAGTAAAGAATGAATAAAATGCAAAGACGAATTTATTTTCTAACACAAACTCTTATATATCACTCATTGTGGTTCATTTTGTACACCAATGATTTTCAATCCGATAGTCCTTTTTGCTCCTTCACAAAATTCGCTGATGATGCGGCTCTTCTTGCTCTGCTCTCAGAGAGCTCAGACGTAAATTCAATAGCTTTAAACTAAGCAAGAAAGAAGATCCTTGAGACATTTTACCGCGCGACTATGCAGAGTTTGCTAACATACGGAATAACTTGTTGGCAAGGCAACGCCTCATCTAAACTGTTGCGACGTCTAGAAAAAATTATTAAAAAAGCATCTAAAATTACACTTACAACATTGCCACATTTAAAGGAGCTTTTTGAACAAAAGTGCCTAAGAAAAATCGAAAAAATCTTGGAAGACAACGGCCACCCTCTCCATCAGAACTATGACAGGTCGTCACGAAGTGGGCGACTGCTGTCAATCAAAACAAGAACTGAGCGGTACAAAAACTCTTTCGTACCTCACTCGGTCAGACTCTATCACCGCCACTCATTGATCAGGGAACATGAAATGCACCAAGATACCTGTGTGTAGTCGCTGAATGAACTCTTTATGTTGTCTGTTGTATTTGTGTGTATTTTTCTGTTGTGTTGTCTTTATATGAGAAAAGAGTCCTTGTAATCACAACAAATTTCCGTAAGGATCAATAAAGCAGTCTTAGTCTTAGTCTTAGTCTTAAATGAGTATTTAAAAGAAATAGAATACATTGAAAAATACTGTAAAGTTAATTTTTTTATTATAAAAACAACAGCAAAGAAATCGATTTTCGTAGGGACCAGAAAGAAAATGATATTGTTTCTATAGCTGGAGAGACTATTGAAATTGTGCAAACCTTTAAATACCTTGGTACTATCCTAGACAATAAACTAAATTTTACTGCAAATACTGATTATATCAGCAAAAAAGGGGCAGCAAAGATTACGATTACTAAGAATACTGTCCTCGTTTAATGTTAGCGAAAAGGCCTTAGCTATGTTTTATCACGCTCATATCTGCAATATTTTAAGTTTCAATATCACTGCCTGGTATGTGTCACAGCCTAGTTCTGGTTGTAGGCGTGATGACGCGAATGTCTCTGTGTGTTGTACTGGTACTACTATAATATTCTTTGTCTTCTTAATTAAATACTTTCACTCGTGCACTAGATTTGCTAGTGCGTTAGAACACTAACATACTGAACTCTCTGACCACAACATTTTGAATTATTAATAGACTCACTGGTAGCAGACATGGTTTTTATTCACATAAAATATAATCACAAAAGATATTGGCGACTTCAGCCATCACAAATTACATCCAAGGAAATAAGTCCTAAATTCAAATCAATTATAATAACTTCCATACTTGTACATTGCTCTATTGTCAAAAATTTCCATAACACTCCTCTCTCTACAAGAGTCTAAGATCAACTGACTTGTCCACCTCGTGGTCAGTTTCCGCTCAGACAAAATCTCGTGCTAACTACACGGAATAGTTCAGTGACTACTAGTCACCAGATATTACAGGGTTTCTAAAACTGGCATATGACAGTATGGCAATCTGAGCATTAAAAATAAAAATAAACTTTATAGAATCCTAAATCCTAATGTTAAAATCATTGGCAAAAAAACAAACCCCATTTGGTCAGTTGTTTGAGACAAACATCTATAAAAAAAGCTAACAAGATCCTCGAAATAAAGAATCTCCCTTTGTGTCAGGATTTTGTGATTTTACTATCACAAAAGAGATACAAGACACCGATAGCAAAGACAAACAGACACAAACACTCTTACGTTCCGCTGGTAATCTGATCATTAAATAAGGACATTCTGATATAAACTTTGTCACATGTAAATTATGAGTGAGTCTGGTGTGAATGTATACTTTGGTTTCTTATAGTTATAATGTATTTTGTTTGATGTAATGCACAAATTGTAAGATAAATTTCCATAAGGACAATAAAGATTATTATTATTATTATTATTATTATTATTATTATTATTATTATTATTATTATTATTATCCGTGGCGTAATTCTAGTTCGTCCAACGTGCCGAAATAAGAGAGTGATCTTTCCTTTACTTCTTCTTTTCGTCCAAACTCTTGAGCGAAGAAGTGAATTATATATATAGATAAGTGTTCTTCGTGATTCCCGACTAATTCATGTCAAAATAATCAAACAATGCTGTGACAACCATTAATATATTTATAGTTTTTCACCTATCATGTCACATTTTTGTCTACTAGTCGCTTAAGTCATACACAGTATGATAGTTGATTAGAGATTGTTTTACATCATTTGATTACGTCATTTCTTGGCCTATCATCAAATCATTTTCAAGCTGACCTACATTCATTGAATCGACCTTCTTGTTTTACATATTAATTTGATTATATACATATGGTTCCTACAAGAAAGCTATAAATAGCAAACTTTTTGTGTATCTGTTGTAAATGATTAAAAAAGGTTTCTTAAGATGTGCATTTTAAAAGATATATGATAATGCTTGTGCAATGTTTTACACTGAGTAATCAATTTTTTTACATGGTTCTGTTTGAAATTAAATTTTATTTTGGTTTGTAACATTGGGGTTCAATTAGGCGTCCTTTACATTGATTAGTTTATCCTGAAAAACTTTAAAATTACAAATTGACACATACCTTGCTCAAAGATTTATGATGCGATCTTAGCAGTTTATTGTCTTGCTACTGTTTTAGGTATGTGATTTAATTAAAATCAATTAATTATTAAGATAATCTAGTTTTAGGTGACATTAGATCTATGTTTTTCTAACGACTCCAGTTAGTTTATTGTTGTAAATAACCAGTTAGTTCCTTGTTGTAAATAGTCAGTTAGTTCCTTGTTGTAAATATTCAGTTAATTCCGTGTCATAAATAGACAGTTATTTCCTTGGTTTAAATAGCCAGTTAGTTCCTTGTTGTAAATAGCCAGTTAGTTCCTTATCGTAAATATTCAGTTAGCTCCTTGTTGTAATTAGCTAGTTAGTTCCTTGTTGTAAATAGTCAGTTAGTTCCTTTTTTAAATAGCCAGTTAGTTCCTTGTTGTAAATAGCCAGTTAGTTTATTGTTGTAAATCGCCAGTTAGTTCCTTATTGTAAATGGTCAGTTAGTTCCTTGTTTAAATAGTCGGTTAGTTCCTTCTTTAAATAGCCAGTTAGTTCCTTGTTGTGAATTGACAGTTAGTTTCTTGTTGTGAATTGACAGTTAGTTCCTTTTTTAAATAGTCAGTTAATTCCTTGTTGTAAATAGTCAGTTAGTTCCTTGTTGTAAATACACAGTTAGTTCCTTTTTGTAAATAGTCAGTTAGTTCCTTTTTGTGAATTGACAGTTAGTTTTTTGTTGTAAATAGTCAGTTAATTCATTGTTGTAAATACTCAGTTAATTCCTTGTTGTAAATAGTCAGTTAATTCCTTGTTGTAAATAGTCAGTTTATTCCTTGTTGTAAATAGTCAGTTAGTTTCTTGTTGTAAATGCTCTCACCAACTTTCTTGTGATATTATTATTTGTTTAATTTTTATTCTCTCCCTTTAGTCCAATTACTGCTTATGCGTTTTATCAATATGTAATGGTATGTTATAATTGAAAATATTATCTTAACCTATTTGCTTTCATTTTGCTATATGTAGAAACTATTTTTACAAAGCCTTTATCAACTCACTCTGTTTGTCTGGTAAAAAGTTTAAACATATTATTTCTCCCACACCCATCTTGGATCAAGCTGAAATCTTGCACAATTATTTCTTTTACTACACAAGAATGAATTCAAAGAAATCTTAATTAGCTTTTGGTAATTAATTATTTTGATTTGTATCTCAAACAATGGAAAGACTTTTTCCTTGACTGATAAAGTAGTATAAATTGAATTAGTTCCCTTTATTGTTTGTAGAAAAAAAATGAAAATAACTATAAATAGCTCTAAACTAATTTTCATTACAAGATCCCTTGCGCAGTGGTTAACGTACTGGCTTGAGGAGACTGAGAAGGCCTTAGCCATCGACTTTGATATCAGGTCGCTTACTTTTTAAAATAAATACATTTAAAAAGCGATGTACCCGATACCCCCCGCCTTCTCCATATCACCCTACCCCTTTCCAACTGTCCCAGACAAGTGATAGGATCAAAGCGTATTAAGAACGCTAAAAGCATAGAATCGCACGAAACAAAAACAATTGGTAAAATATTTCTAATCGCACAGATTTATTATCATCGTTAGTATAGATTTATTACACATTTAGTTACATGACTGATTCAAACTCAATGATGGTACTACACTTAATAGAAGCTTTGTTGTAAATTTTTTGTGTATTTTGCTTGTTAATTATATGTATTGATATCCATTTATAAAAACATTGTGAGTAGACTATTTTTCTTTCTATTCATGCTAACACAAATACACGGATATAATTAGTGCATGTCGGTAGTTCTTTAAAACATTGAACAAAAATGTCAATGCTTGATAGTTAAAATACTTGGATATAAACAATCAGTGATATAAATGAAGACGTCAGTCACATACAGGATGTAGGTCGGTTCTTTAAATATCACTAGATCCAACCTATTTGCTTAGCAAACACGACACATCAGTTAAACAACATTAGATGTGTATTAGGAAGTATTGACATTGTGCACAGGAACAGAGAGTTCCAGTACAAATAAAGAGACTTGATTTCAAAAAAAGTTCTTATCATAGTGGTCCAGACAAAGACTGATACTTTATTTATCGTAATTGGAAATATGTTGTGATTTGAAAGACGTTTTTTTCAACAACAACAAAAATAATAATAATAATAATAATAATAATGACATTCTACAAAGTTTAACAAACTCAAAACACAGAGAAATTCTATGAGTGACTGCAAACAGACGTCTTCGTCTTTTTCACGCTTCCTAGTCGAGTAGCGAAGGATTCAGCCTCCGTCGCCGCAGCGTGGCGCCTCCTTGGAAACGTCTAGTAGTGAAACTAGATAGGCTAAGAACGGGACGCAATTAAGACACCTGCAGGATACCCTGGGTGAGCTTTTTTTTTTTATTTCACTCGGGGTGGGGATGGAGCAAAAGCCAGTTACCCAGTCCGAAAGTCCGAAAGTCCACCACACAGTTCCACAAAGGGGGCCTACATTAGAGCACCGTTAGCTGGAGTGGCGATGTCTGCACGGAACGTAGCGGTTACAATATAGGAATATGAGGTAAACTCCCCATGGTTAGCGCTGCACTCGGCAATTTATAGCGAGTGGACTCAGGACCGAGTTGCGGTGTGCTGTGTACACAGTACGGTCCCTTTACTCAGTATATGGCTGTAACTGCTGGGAGCCCTCAGAAAAGACTTGGGTGAAGACTCCCTGGTTCCAGACTGTTTGTTGGATAAAAAAGCCTTTCTAACGATTTCTTACTGGACTTTATCGAAGGTCAACGAGTAGCTCTGATACAGTCTTACAGAATAAGGAACAAAAGATGTATTTGTATAATTCAGTTCTTGGCTTATTGGATAGAAGATTCCTAGTTTGCTGTGAACTGACGTAGATTTGATGGAGTAGGTGTTGGTCTTTTAATATTTTTACAAATTTGAACATCTTTCTTAAAGTATATTACTATTATCTAATCCTACATGTTTATTTGAGACTTAAACTCTTTATGGTTATACAGTTCTTATGGAGAGTGTGTTAGGAGAGCTTAAGCGATTAGGAGACTATGCAGGGTAGAATGATGAAATATGAACTGTTCTGACATGAGGTATGTTAAGAACGTGAGACAATAGGGAGACACGAAAGAAAAAGACGTATTCTTGATGTGAGTTGGATTTTGAAATAAATATCAGTTTATTTTATAGCATAATCTTATCTTCTAAAATGCAGACGTTACTTCAAACAAGAAGGTGATTACGTCCTACGCGTCAAGCATGAAAACCAGTAAGGCAAAATCTGCCAAGTCATTGGTTTTCCTGGCTGGCTCAGACAACCCATTCCATGCTCTAACATCACTTGGGAAGAAGGAGCATTTGTACAAATTTGTCCTAGCATACAGTACAAGGAATGTGCCTTTATCCTTGTGTTTTTCTGAGTATTTTATTAGATTTTGTTTTTGCAATTGAAGATTATTGTGTTTTATGTATAATTTCTACTTCACTTTTGAGTCTTCTCTCTTGCAGGCTTTCTAAATGTAGTGATTTTACTAAAGGTGTTACTCTACATCTCATCTGAAGCTGATTGTTTCTATACTGTTAATAAACATTATATGTAGTTGTTTTTTTTAAAGAAGTTATTTCAAGTTCTATATTAAAAAATATAATATGCCGACTACAGTTTAGCTGTACTAGCAATCTGGTGCTACAATCCAATGACCTACAGCAACAACAGTCAACAGTTTCAAAGCTCTAAAGTTTGTCGCGACGTCTGATGGGGTCGAATGACGATTTGCCAAGGGTCGACTGATTTATAAAATTTCACATTGTACTAGACATTTCCAATGATTGATGTTGAAGACAACTAAATCAGAAAAATAATAAAACTGTCATTTTTTACATAATACGTATTTGTAACAGTTTAAATTTATGTAAATTAGGACTTAACACTGCTTTGCCCATTGCGTAATCAAATGTATTTTTCTATGGTAAAGACTTTGTGAAAAAAAAAAAAAAAAACTTGCGCTTATAATTAATGTTACAAATACTCTTTGATAGTCCTAATAATTGAAGCTATTATTTTCGTTATAGAAATGGATCTAAGAATTTTAAGAAAATTTTAAGAAAAGTAAGTAAAATGTCTATACCTTTACCAAAATAACTGTATTGTCAGTTTGACGGCACGCATTTGAGCTTTGCTGACAAAGATAGTCATCATTTTAGAACCAACTAGATATATATATATATATATATATAAGATCTTAGTGAGGAGTTCTTGTTTTTTTTTTGTACAATTCCTTGGAAAAGTCTAACATAGAGAATTATGTTTATGAGAAAGTTGGCTCATGTTCGCATAAGTATAAAGTTTTTTAAAAAATAGTTAAGTGATGCTGCGCGGATAGTATATTAATCTGGATTTTGTTTGGCACATACTTAGTCATTAAAAAGTTTTTCCAAACTCACATCGACGAATATTTATAACAAAGTCACTGCTACAAAAACTACATCAGCTTATGTAAGCGATTAAATACAAAATGCATCGACTTTTCTAAAAAAAAAAACAATTTAAAAAAAAACACCCTTCCATTGAGCTTTTAGCCTGGGCCGGTCCTACAGATTGAGGGGCCCTATGACAAACGGATTGGCGGGGACCAGTCTGGGTAGGGATAAGGATCATATTGTGACAATTACGTTTTTAAATTAGAAAAGAAATTCGTATTTTTATTTAGTCATACTTTACTAAGTACAAAATCACGGTCACATAAACTTTTCGAAATACGAGCCATCTACAGTAGACAGTATTTTTCCAACAAAAAGCCAATAAACATTTAGATGTGGTCAACACTAATGAACAATTCATAAGATATTTAGGTAATAGTTTAGAATAGTTTAGATGCACAGATACCTTTACTGACCACCATGTTGTTTTTATGCATATTTATCTCCCTTTTCTATATTAAACTTTCAATAACTTTTTTTAAAAAAGATTTTTGTTCTTATGCTGTCAACTTATGAATTTTTAAGTGTATTTACTGACAAGAAGGTCTAAAAAATGTTAATAATAAATTGATGAAGTTTTTTTTTTCTTTTTTTTCAATAACTTTTTTTTAAAGAGAGTTTTTTGTTCTTATGCTATCATTTTAAATGAATTTTAATATTAGATCTAATAGCTGCTAGAAAGAAAGACAAAACAGCAACAGAAAAAAGTTGGCAAGTAATTCAAGGGAGATAGTCTAGTTACTAGTATTAAGCCTTAAAACCAAAAATGTATTTCGAATGACAATATATGGTAATAAGAAATAAATATTAAAAATTTATATTTTAAAAACTTTTTATCTCCGAGGAAACCAAATTACATATTTGTAATCTGCATTTTTTTCTGCATATTCTTAAAATATAAGAGAAACTTGATTTAGCCTTTCTAGTCACATAAACTAATACCGATATTTATTTCAAGAAAAGGTCACAGTAAAGTCTCTGTCAAATAAAACACGGCTCTAACCCAAAAATATCCAAAGAGTCACTAGTCCCGTTCAATATACCTCTTCTATGGTGCGTCGCTAAATAACTAATACTATAAACAAGGTGTCTAACATCTGGTTAAATTTCGTCTTATTATTTTTATTAAGAAAGCTGACAATGAGATTTTTTAAAATCGGGAGTAGAATTGACGTAATTCATTTTCAATGACACCCCGAAATAACAAATTTGTCTATTTTTCTGGAGATTTTAAAGAGTTTTCAAGAGATTCTAATAATTTCAGGAGATTTTCATGACTTTTTCAATATTTTGCAATTTAAGATTTCCAGGAGCTCCTGCAAAATCAAAGGCAGCGGGAACCCTGTAATAATAATTTAAAATGTATTTAATTTAATAATTTACACCTAGAATTGGCGCGGGGCCTAAGAAAGTGTGGGGCCCACTGCGGCTGCATAGGTTGCAGTGCCCTAAGACCGGCCCTGCCTTAAGCTTTGGCCAAACACAAAAATGGACATAATCTGTATTTACATATTGCCAACCTTATCTATTCTAAATCAGGAAAATCGCTTAGAACCCGACAAAGGGACACAAGGATCATTTCTGTAAAAAAACATTTACTCATGCTAGCGGACGACTTTTTAATCATAATTTTGAAACCAACCTAAGATACCGTATGCAAAGCGTAAGTATATGATTAGCGTTTTCCGTAGACGTACCTCCATCCAATTATAGCGATGCAGCGAAAAAAAATATTTCTCTTCAATGTCAGTTACAAAAATCTGGATAAAGTATTTGAGGTCATATCTCGTTGTGTATGACATTTTGTCGCGCCTTTTCCTATTTCCAATAACCTATGTTTGCTAAGCATGCTTTTCCTTCCTGTTAGCTGTGTAATGTAAATAACTGAAGTAGACTTGATGCAGAAGATGACCTTCGTGATGACATTGACACGACTGCACCGCTGTTGTTAACGGCCGTTGGCTTGTTGCAGTGGCCTGATTTTGAACAACTAAATAACTTAAAATAACTTTAGTAACTTCTTTTTTTAATAATATTTAAATGTAACAAAAATCATATAGACAAAATCATTTTGTGATGAGGTGCAAGAAATATTTAAGACTGTAGTAACAATATCTTATCTTATCTTATCAGATATAATACAGACGTTAATTCAAAAAAGAAGATGATTACGTCCTACGCATCATGCATTTAGTCAAGCATATTAACCAATGACTTAAATTTTGCCAAGTCACTGGTTTTCCTGGCTAGCTCAGGCAACCCTTTCAATGCTCTAATAACACTAGGGAAGAAGGAGTATTTGTATATATTTGTCCTAGCATAATGATGTCGAATATGCCCTTATCTTTGTGTCTTTCAGAGTATTTTATTAAATTTTGTTTTTGTATTTGAAGATTATGGTTCAGTGTTTTATGTATAATATGCACTGTTTTAAAACAAATACAACACAACTCAATACCAAAACACTTCTTTTCAGTCTCTGAAGTTGTCTGTCCTTACTAAAACCGCTGACGACAATGCCAACTGTCTTGCATCATTTACAACCAATCGCTAACCTCTTTCTTGGCATAATTATGGCGGCTAAACGAGGAAACTCGTGCTGACAGTCAATTTTTTTTTCTTGACAATATTTAAAATAATTGAAGGGAACATTCGTCATGTTTGACATACAAAACAAATGCTCTAGATCAGCAATACTTAAAGTAAGGCCCGAGGGCCATATACGGCTAGTTAGAAATTTAAATTAGATACACTATACATTGTAGTTACAAAATGTTTCCTGATTCAACATAACATTTTATTAATGTATATCAGATATGTTTATTAAGATTTCTATTTTATAACATTATCAATAGCACAAATACTTTGACTAGTAATAAATAATTTTACGGTTGGAGCTAGTGGCATAGTAGGGAATAGAAAAATGGGTTACTGATTGAAAATTTTGGAAACCGCTGCTCTATTAGACCTTTTTTTAAAAAAAACTTTGATACTGCCACATCAGAGCCGTTTAGGATTGGTTTGCTTTAGATCATAAAGTCAAGGATCAAGTGCGGGTTTGTCTGGAGTAGTTATTATCATTTGAGTACTTGGTGTAGTCCTTGACATAGATTGCTTTATGACTTTAACAGTGATACTAAGGATTTAACATTATCCTGTATTGAAATCCTGCATTTTTTCAGGAGATAAGCTTTCCTTCTAATACATACAGAAAAATGAAAGGCTTACATATTGTTACGTATTTCTGAATCTTCTGGCTAAATGTACTAGTAGTCACACAAATAAAAATACTGTAAAGAACTTGACGACTAAACTTTCAGCCTCATATAACTTTATTGACTATTAACTCTAACAATTTGTTACTGTAACATGTAGCGTAGAAGACTGTACAATATCTGTCAGTTTACAGTTAGCTATACTTCGTTGCAATTCATCTCTTCACTTCGTTGCTATTCATCTCTTCTCAACTTGCATCGAGCCGTATTCCACAGAACAGACCAACGACACACTTTCCAGTGTCGCTCCAGGTCTCCCAAAGCTGAACCAAGTCGCACTCAAGTCTATCGAATCAGAGCCGCACACGTCTTACATCGACTGTATCGACTGTAACGGCTCAAGTCCACTGTAGTTCGCTGTATAGACTTTAACGACAGTAGTCCACTCCAGTTAACTCTACCCTAGTTAACTTGCATCGAGTCGTACACATCTCTCCTCTACTGTCTCGCACAGTAGACAACAGTACCGACGACTCACTCACGACTGACTTTTTACATTAACTCTCTGGCTTATATAGAGTCTCTAATCTCTCCTCCAAAGTTACACAAACACAGCCAGTATCATCTGAAACAACACGTGAGGAAACGTCACATCCTGTCTTTGTTTATACATGTAGATTCCAGAAAACATCGGCTGCAGTGTCATCTTGCCGGGGTCACAAGTTGTGACCTCTATCTGTCACTGGACATTGCTAGTACCTTCTGGAATAACACGTAAGGACACGTCACATCCTGTCTCTGTTTATACATGTACATTCCAGAGAACACCCGCTGCTGTGTTATCTCGTCGGGGTCACACGTTAACCTCTTCCTGTCACTGGTCATTTGTAACAATATGTTTATGAGTGCATGGTTCAATAGACTTATACAATAGCGTTCATCGCAGTTGGGATTGCAGATCTTGAATTTAAAGTTGAGGTAGGGGAGATAAGTTAGAAAAGGGCAATTGTAATATACTAACTCAATTCCTAACCTTAGAAACAAGGCTTTATTTCAATACAACACGACTGATACACACAAGAACACAGTACAGACTGGTCACGAGTCACAGACTACGATAATGCGAACACGATTACAAATACTAGCACGATTACAAGCACGGGTAACACACAAGTTCATTTAACGATCACTCCAGGAATAAATAAACGTGCAGTTTTAAACATGAGTTTATTTTGCTTCAATTTTTCAAGTTAAATCTTGAAGGTCCGAAACTGTATTAACTGTACGTTTTCATTGATCCAGCTGATGAGGCCGCGGAATCCTAATACAAACAGTAGCAATAAAAACTATAACTATTGAAAACACTTTAACTGGCTGGTGCAAAGAGTGTAAAGTTGATTTTAAAAAAAAGTATAAAACTTTTAATGTTCAAAGACACTCTAAAAAAAGTCACATAACAGATTAGAAGTACGAATCTTTTCAGATTGTAGGTAGGCTTTAACTGTAATTTAGTACAATTTGTAAAAGCTGAAATCCTTAGTTTAGTAGCTTGTAGATCAATTGTATTTGTTCTTCAATAAAAGCGAATAATTTCTAGGATTTATCTTAAGTAGGATTTTCTTGACATGTACATTTATATTCTTTCAAGTACAGATAATATTAGTTAATCCGAAGTTGTTGGCAATCCGACAACTTTCCACAACGGTAACCGTCATTTAATTACAATTTTAATCGTGTTTCGACATACACTTCCAGGGGAGTTGAGAACTAAATATAATGTTATGTTCGTTTAGTCCAATCTTGAGTCCGATCTGCATTAACAAATAAATACTGCGTCCTACAGCCGTTTATTCGTTCGATGGAGCTACAATTAAATGACCATATTTTAACAATAATAATATAATAATGATAATTATTATGCAAAATATTGATACACAGATAGCTGGTATGCACACATAATTTAATCAAGAAAGATACTCCTCCTTATTACAAAAATACACCAAAAGAGTATCTCGACCCTACTGATCACTTAATATACAGGGACAGGCCTATCGAAGAAAAAAGCGCTACCAGAATTGACACTGCCGTGCCACTATTCCATAATATAAGTTAAACTGAAAAGGAAATACAAAGAAAATATGGGAAACTAAGGTTGGTGATTAAGCAGTTAAAAAAGTTGTTTACTGTTCTGAGGTCCTCCATGAAGGTGCGGCGCAAAGTTATTTATTTGTTTATTTTATTTTTATTTCCTGGCTTACTGAACTATATTTTTATTTTACCGAAATGTAAATCTATAATGTTCATCCTGTACAATTCATGGTTAGTACACAGACAGTTTTAGTCATTGGATATCAGTTAACTTATCAAAGAATAAGTGGTTGTAGCTTCCTTACTAAGTTTTCAGACTTTGACCTGATTAAACTGAACAGAAAAAACGGGCAATGTGTTAAACAGTTGTTGATTTTTTGGACGACTTGAAAGATATAATACATTTGTATTTGGATATTTACACACACACGAATACACACACACACACACTCAATCTATAATATTAACACAAAATAACCCTCACTCACTGACTTTTCCGAAACGTATGCCAGATACCCACTAGAACTTGGTGGACTCAGAACTAAAAAGTGTCCTAGATTTAAAACATCCCAGTATTTAACAGGTTTTGAACTCAGAACTCAGAAGTGTCCTAGATTTAAAACATCCCAGTATTTAACAGGTTTTGAACCTAAAAAAGACTCTGTCACTTTGCCTTGTTTATTCATAAGTTATAACTAAATTATTTTATAAGTCATCATCTAAAAAGCTATGTGCTTTATGCTTGACTGTGTACATTGAGTCTCTCAGCTGGTTTTTATATATATACGTATGGCATGGAAGCCAATACTAGGAAGGCGCAAACAGGGACGTCCTCGTATAAATTAGCTCCATATCTTTCATGGAGGACCTCAGAACAGTAGAAACCTAATGGAAGGAGGCTTCAGACAATGCCAGTGACAGATCTTTGTGGAGACAGCTTGACGCCCAATGCGCCTAGCGTCGCTGGAGGATCTAAGTCTAATCAAGTAAGTAAGTATGGCATGTTCTCACCTTCCAAAGGGGTTATCCCGGATCTCTTCTCAGTCACGTAGGTGTGTTGTTTACATTTATGACCTCGTTGATTTTATTGTCATGTAAAATAGAAAATAGTCTAGATCTAGACATCTTTAAGTAATTAAAACTGTGTTACAATAATTCATTAATAATTATAATTATTTAGTAGGTCTACTAGATCTAAGCTAGCACTAAATCTATATCTACATCTTATCATAGGAATATATTGCCATTATTGCCATGTATAAGTCCACAAAACACATAAAACACTGAACCATTAACTTCAAATACAAAAACAAAATTTAATAAAATACTCTGAAAGACACAAAAATAAAGGCAAATTCCTCGTCCCATATGCTAGGACAAATTTGTACAAATACTCCTTCTTCTCTAGTGCTATTAGAGTATGGAATGGGTTGCCTGAGCTAGCCAGAAAAACCAGTGACTTGGCAGAATTTAAGTCATTGGTTAATATGCATGACTAAATGCATGGCGCGTAGGACGTAATCATCTTCTTTTTTGAAGTAACGTCTGTATTATATAAGAAGATAATCACGTGACTTTTTATAAAGTAGGTCAGAGATTCGGAACTATCTCATTTGTTGGCCACCTTTCAGTTGTAATTACTATGGTTGATAGCCAGATGAAAGCCTGGGCTTTTTTTTTTAAGAACGATCTCGTCAAAACAGCAATACCCCCCTTCCCCCCACGCAAAGGAACGAAAATATTTAATACAGTTTGCTATGGATAGCGCTACAGGTTCTGTAGCACAGTGTGAAGCAACCTATTTAAGGGTCACCTGATCCTGATTTTTCGTCAGGGTTATCTCCCGAAACCTTTTCGATGATTGGGTATAGCCGCAAGGCAGTGGAGGTTTGAATTCAGATTTTTCTTCTTCTAGATCGGTAGCCAACCAAGGCTAACGAGCTTGCCAAAACGTTACACGCCTTGGCCCATTCTCATGTTCCGATGAGCTCAATATCTAAAGTACAAGTGAAGTCCAGGAGTTGAACTGGTTATCAGAGGCTACTTGAGGCGTGTGCTTTTGGAAGCAGTTTATAGGTCATAGTGCACTTATAATTATTAAAACTTCCGCGTTAACAACCATGAGAAACCAACACTACAATCTATAACAAGTTTAATTTGAATGCATTATAAAACATACATTTCAAAATATATTGTAATATAAAAATTTAATGAATGATAATTAAATATAAGCGTGACGGTTTACATAAATGTCATGTGGCCAGCACCATAAAAACATTACGTTTCTATAAATAATAATAATAATAATAAAAATAATTGACATCACCATACCACCGTCTCAAAATTTAAGAAAAACTGAAATTGAAAAACAACGAAAATATGGAAATCTAGGCTTGAAGACTAAGTGGTTAATAGGGTTGTCAAAAAAACCCATTGTTATATACCTTCAAGGCCCTTAACCTTATTACCGTCTGTCAAAAGGGCGGTACTGCTACAGACCTGCCACATCACCAGAAAATTCCACAGCGGAAACTGATAAAGGGATTACAATGACATTTGTTTCCCATTAACAAAACTCGAACCTGGCGGCGCCACAGAATAAATACTCGTTCTTTTGTAACATAATAATAATAATAATAATAATTGATATGAACTGGCACAGTCATAATTAAACACATTTACATTAAATATAATTCAAGAAAGAGAAAATCGGAAAAGCCTTTACTGATAAAACAGTTCATAGCGTTCAAAATGATACACTAATAACTGGAAATGACGACAAAAAAACTATATTAACAACAGGAATGCTTTGTCCGAATCAAAAAAGGCAAAATATATAGGTGATAGCTAGGTCTATTTTATAATTACTTGCTATTATATTGAGAAAAAAATTATAAATAAAGTAAAAAAAAAACAATATAATCACAGGGATTTGTAATCTTAACTCGCAGGTTCTCAAGCGAAACTCTTTATTGGCTGAGTGGATAATGAATGATACATATATATATCAATGGCGTAGCCAGGATTCTTTTTCGGGAAGGGGGGGATTTCCCTCCCCTGTTCCCCCCCCCCTCTCTCCGCAAAAAATATGTGTATGAATGTGTGTGTGTGTGTACATAATCTTTATTACATTGCGTCCCTTTCATTCTTTTGGAAGACGTTGATTGTGCCCTAGAATAGGTTCTTCCAGGAGTTAGTGGACAAAATTGTAGACTCCTCACACTTGCCAGCAAGGGGTCTGGGGGAGCGCTGATAGCATGCCCAGGGCAGTATTTCTGGTAATGAAAACCAACTAAATGCATATTCGGAGGTAACTACAGTGCATTATTTTGCTATTAAAAAGTTTTATTTAAAAAATCTAATGTGCTATACTCACTGACTTAGACGCTCCCGCGCCGTTCGGCAATCTGTTTCTACATAAATCTGTCACTGGCAATGTCTGAAGCCTCTTTCAACCTGCTCTAATGACCTCCATGAAAGTGTGGCGCCAAGTTGTACTAGAATGTCATCGCAACTCTTATTATGAGTAATTCATTTTGTCGCAGAGCATGTTGCGCAAATCTCATGCTCTGTCATAACCTTACTAAGGGGTCGACTCCCATTTCGGCATATGTTTACTTGATTTAGACCCAATTTCTATAACTTACTCCTAAAATCCTTCTTAGCCATCTTTGTAGAGCCTCATTTAGTGCTTTTCAATTTCATTGCACTTTATTAATGGAGCCCAGCCACTGGTAGACATGTGTAACCTATGTTGACTATGATCTTGGAATTAGGTGACTATTTAGCTTTAGATGTTATATCGAAAAGGAAGTTTTATCGTTAAATCATCTGTTGGGGGGTTTTAAACTAGAATTAATCTGGAGTTGTTGGTTTTTTTAAATTCAAAACCACATTTAGCTATGGTCATATAATTTGGTGACTGTAGTTTGCATTAGAAATAATATTGAAGAGAGAGGCTTTCAACCTTAAAACGCTCTTTAAGGGGATTTTAAACTCAAAACTCAAGTCTTGAGGGGTTTTAAACTTTAAAAAAAGCCATCTGAAGGAGAAGGGTTGAAACTCAAAACTTCCTATTGACTTGGCTACGCTCAAAGAATCTTAGTGCGTAATTTTCTTTTTTTTAATATTGAAGAGGTATTTTAGCTTCAAACTAGCTTAAGAATGATTTGTCAAATATAGATACTGAGAATAATGCCTTAACTCAGAAATGTGTAGTTAGACATGGGATACCTAAAACTTTGTTATCTGATAATGCAGCTATGTTCACATCTGAACAGTTTTGGAAATGGATAGAAAAGTATATGATAGAACATGTTAGGTCATCTCCATTTCACCTTGAAGGTATTTGTAAATGTATGGTAGGAATATTAAAAAGATCATTAGCTAAGATAGTACAAAACAATCAGAGAAATCAGTTTTCACCATATGAGCTAGTCCATTGCAGAAAACATAGAGATGAGTTTCAAATATTTAGAGAAATGTTTATGTCTGAAAAGTTAAAAAATGATGAGGAAGAAGTAGTACTTGATTTTGGAAAGAAGCATATGATAATAACAGGAAATATAAACAAGTAGCACATGAAAGCATTAATGAGAACAGAAAGTTGAGAACATTACAGATGGGGAAGAAAGTATTATTATTAGTTGTAGATTTGAAAAATAAATTAGGAAAGCAATGGAAAGGTCCTTTTGTAGTTACAGAAAATACAAGTGATGTAAATTATAGGACAAACATGAATGGCAAAATTAAGACTTATCATATTAATAATTTAAAGTTATACACAGAAAGAGAAGAAATTTAAAAAACAGAACTTAGACATAGAGGATAGGGATAATGATACAAAAAAAATTAAAACCATTAGCTTAAATATAATAAAAAATATGACAAATAGTAATCTCCCCTACTTAAGAGACTCCCGTATTTGTTACTATTAATAGTAAATAGTTGTAAAATTGGTGTATTTTTAAAAAAAAACTGCATGCATACGTGATTTTAAAAATTAGATTTTTTGCTTTCAGCCTTTGCATCAGAACTTTGAATAGTCTAAAATATTATGAAGTTGCATTTTCACTATATTTTCTAGTTTACGAGGTTTAAACGGGACGGACGGACGGACAGACATTTCAATCAAAACTAATAGCGTCTTTTCCCATTTTGGATGCGCTAAAAATGCGCTAAAAATTAATGTTTATATTTAACTACTTTATATTAAATCTTATCTTTGAGTTCAAAGATTCCAGCTGTAAACTTCATATTTTGTCAGGTCAAGCTTAACCATTGTCCACTATTTTTTATCTCTTTTCGTATCATTTCGGTTCTGTGGCCCGCGACACGAGTGACGAAAATGGAAACGACTCGCAGTCGGAATAAGGTTGGGCATCACTGGAGTAAAGGAAGGAAGAACATAAAAATGCTCGCATCGTGTGTTGGATATATAGTTAGGCATATTTATTAGAAACTCATTTAACTTATTAATGATCTATGACCGTTGTCATTACATTTCAATATTATTACTAACTTGGTTTAAATATCTTATCTTATATATCAATAGTATCTCGGGGGCCGCCTCTGAGTTTGTGTGATCATGTGCGATACAACAAACATTCTTTGTAATCTTGTTAAATTAATTGTTAAATTAAATGTTTTATATTCGGATGAGTCATTTCTTGAAAATTATTGTTTAATTAAATGACGCTAAATAACATAAAGATAAGCTTCCTTATTGCACTCTTCAGTTAACTGCATCTTTCAATTTCAAGAGATTTCAAGCTGTGTCAAAATAAAGTCATATTTTAGGCTTCTTGATATTTTAAAATACTTGCAATGTAATGACAAAATCAGTATTCTGCTGTATTTGTAAATGACCTCCAGCAGTCTTGTTCTGAAGCCGCATACACCAGATGCTCTCTTTTACATTAACTAAAGCGTGTTGGCGTCTAAGCTGGTCTTTAAAGCGTTTCCGAGGAGCAACTCTGTTACGTCGACCACATTTTAGCTCAACAAAAAAAATTTCATACGTTTGTCCCCCATAAGCGATACGTGCTCTGCCCAGTCATGACTGTTGGACAATAAGAAGTCCCTCTATACCACTGGCGGATCCAGGGGGGGGGGGGGTGCGGTAAAGGCGTTCGACCCTCAACTCGACGAATTTTAGTATAGAATTCAAACATTGTGTATACAAATTTATTACTTATGTTAATAATATATACCAATTATTTTTATTTCAACCTATTTTTCGATTATTTCGCCCTCCCTCTAGTATGTTGCCCGATTGGTGTTGTCGGGAGGGTGCGATGGAATCAATCCCCCCCCCCCATAAACTTTTAAGTGGTGGGGGGGGGACGGTCCAATTGATTTGTAGAAATCATAGCTTGCTAACATAATCAATTAAATATTTTTCTGATTAAAAAGTGTTATTCGTGTTTTAACCGATCTTTATATTATGTCGTTCCCCTGTTGGCCGATTGGGCTCGAAGGTGGGGGGGGGGGGGGGGCGGCGAAAACATCTACTGCCCTTCCCACCTAAATCCTTTAAGTGGAGGGGGCGGTCCTACTTTTATGGGGAAAACATAGTTTGTGAACAAAATTAGTTGAATTATAATATAATTTTATATTATGTCGCTACCGTTCTGGTATTTTTGCCGATTCGGTGGGGTGAAGGGGGGTATGCATCTACTGCCCTCCCCACTCTAGCTCTCTGAGTGGGGGGGGGGGGGCGCGGTCGTAATTTTATGGAGAAATCATAGTTTGTAAACAAATTAGTTGAATATCTACATAAGATACGTATTGATATGTGAACCTATTTGTATATAATGTCGCACATTTACTCTAATCTAAAATGTTATCATTTGTCAATATAAAATGAAAAAGGGTTGTACTAGGTGAGAGAGGCGATACATGCATTCACCTTCCCCCCATCGGACAAACCAATACTTTTTCTTTTTGAATTATGGTTAAAAAATTACAAAATTAAAAAACAAATCTGTCACTAATATAATTTATATATGCTTTACATTAAATTCTTATATCGAGTCGACCCACCCCTATTCTTTAATGCCAAATGCAATCATTAGCAGAAATTTTAAAAAGGAGCGAGGATTAGTCGTTTTCACTCTACCACCCCTCCCCTTTCCAGACGAAAACATGTTTTGAAACAGAATTGTAAAATATGGCGACAGAGTTTATGTAACTTCACATGAATTTATCACATTTTTTTAAAGAAAGACTTTGCTTTGGAAAATTTAGAATTCAGACGAAATTTTAGTATAAGAGTAACAATTGAGATGAGTTCTGAACACAAATAGTCTTTTTCTAGTCACCTTTTCCAACCTTTACTCAATCTGATATTTTTCTTGTTAAATACATTTGGGGCTATAGCTCATAATTTATGCTTCAATACTAAAAATGCCACAAAAAAAATTAGAGTAGAATCTAATTGGTCCACTTAATTTGTCCTCAAACTTCCAAAATTTTTTGTTAAAGCTTTGAAGTATAGTTCTGTAACAAAACAAAGTTACAAACATGCCTATTGTACAAAATGTATCACTTACAGGTTTTAAAAATAAATATTTTTTGAATACTTTTTTTTTCGGAGGCGATCTTCAAAGCCTTAATCTAATCATGTGGGGTATCTTCAAAACGTTTTATTTGGAATGTGCCTATCTTATTTAAATTAGAATACTTTTTAAAGGAAAACATTATCGAAAAGGTCATTTTTTAAAAGGATGAATAATGAACTGTAGATGTCATGTGAATGCGCTTCTGCAGTGAAGAATGAAAAAAAAACGCATTTGGCGTCGGGGCGTTGACCCGAACCCCACTAATGAGTAATGAGACGCAGATGTCAGGAGAATGCGTTTTCGTCGTGAAGAATGCAAGAAAACGCTTTTGACGTCTGGGCGAAGCCCCAAATCCTACAAATGAATTATGAGCTAAAAATGTCAGGAGAATGCGTTACTGCATTTAAAAATGCAAGAAAACACTTATAGCGACGGGGCTTCGGTCAGAACCCCAGTTAAAAGGCTTACAGCGCTCCCCCAGACCCCCAAGATATCTAGAGAAAGGGCTCAACATGACTGTTTTTTTTTTCGCACAAAGTTAAGAAACACTGCTTTATATATATGTATATAAATGCTGTACGCACGTTTATGCTAGGGCTAGGGTTTACTGGGCGTAAGGGTTAGGGTTTGGAAAAGAATCGCTCCCCCACTCCAAAGTTTTGGATCAGCAAGTGCTCTATACTGTGTATACCGACGTTCGCAAGGACAGCGTTGTTTGTAGTGCGATCTTACTAGCGTATGTACTTGGTGCAGCGCAAGCATCTATGGTGAAATTTTTCAAGTAGTTTTAATTGCTTTATGTATAATACTCATGTCTCAGATCCATATAGAAGGGTTGAGAAAACCACTATGTGGTAGATATTGACTTTTGTAGGAAGGCGGAGAGATGTCTTCCGCCAAACTGTTGCCTTGAGGCGTCCGAAAGTACTTCCTTCTTATATGAAGAGCTCTACCAATTAAGGGGCTGATGTTTAGTTGCTGTATTAATCTAATCTCTATTCTCGATGCGGTCGTTAGTCGAACTAACAATACAACAATATCGGCAACAAGATACGAAGATCTATTACTGTCATTGCAACGATACGAAACTTGCATACAAAAGTACATTTGAGTTTTTCCCAGCAAACCGTGAGAAACTTTCATTTTAAACTTTAAACAATTAGTTCCTTGTCCACCTATAACTAATTTCTTTTAGGATTTATCTCCCCTCGCACTGTTTCTCACTAGACGAATCTGGACGTAAAACATTAACTAGCCTCTCTAGGGCTAACTTTTTAATTTTTGACCGCTGTACAGGTGACCCGCACACAATAGTCGCTGCACCAGCGCTACACGCAGCAGCCTAATAACTTTTCACACCTATTTCCTCCCCCCCCCCCACCCGGCAGGATACGCCTCGCTCTAAGAAAAGCATTGCACTTGGGCTGGACAGATATATGAGAAAATCACCTAACCCTAACCCTAACCCTAACCTAGTTTTGTTCCCCACCCGTTAAGTCCCGTCTATGTGTAGAGAGAGAGACCAAAGCATTCTAAGTTAGTTAGGCCCGCTAGAATTCATACAGTCTCTTCTGTTAGAAAATTTATTTGTAAGGTTTCATGAGGGACAAACGGTCTGGTTGCTACACACGATTGCTATACCTAATTGCTGTACCTGATTGCTATATCTGCAACATATTGCTGTAACTGGTACCTACCTCTGTAAGATCTCTACTCAAAGCCAGAAACTACAGCTGAGAGGTCCACCTCACTAAAACTTAGTCTGCAGCACTAACCCTCTCTACTGCTAAACAGGCAGCGGTCTCACCGTAGAGCCAGCTTGCCAACAGCATAGAGAACATCCCGAGCCGACGTCCTAAGACAGAGCCGGATAACTCATCCTTCTGAGTGCCAGTCCTACGACCGCCAGAAGACGACCCCGTCTAGCTAAGAATATAAGTAGTCAAGGCATAGGAACACTCTTCTCTTCCAATAACGCCTAAAGTAGCAATCCATGATGAGCAGTTATGTTTAATATTAACACCTTCATGTCACTTCTTGATTATATTATTTTTATCATTTATCTGTTGTAAATTTTAGACCAATTAATCATTTTATTTTATGCATTTAATTCGCTGGTCTGTTCTTACTGTTAGTTGCGGTGTGCCTGTAAAAAATCTTCTATATGTGAGAGGGATAAATTAATAAAATTTCCCCTAGACTCAAATAAACAAGCCAAAATTAACTAATTAAACATCTCGTCGCAGTCATTATTATTCCATATGCATAACATATGACTTAAGAAGGGAAAATCCCCTTCGTTTCACGGCCTAGTTATACTAATAAGGTCTTTATCAACGAGAGAGAGTTGTCAAGGTTTATATAGCATTTTCTAAAAATATCAAATGTAACTATGTCATAGAAAAGATTTATTAAATGCTTATATGTTTTTTGATTGTTTCTTTTTAAACGTATTAGTTTAGAAATCAAAAGTAAGTATGCCGAATACACGATTTCAAAAACGCTTTTACTATTTTTTTAAATATATCATTTTTATATGTCTTGGAAGAAAAATTAAATTAAATTAATATAAAAAAAATACAGCAAATAATAGATTCCCCACAAACAATTGTCATCAGTATGTTGCGAAACAAACAAAATCTAAAATGCTTATTAACATTTTTTTACATTTTATGAACTGCTTTTTACAAAAGAAAAAAAATCCGGAACAGCCGATCAATGATACCAGTCATACTGATATTTTTGCGATGTTTTGAAATGAAAAACAGACAAGATTACAAACTGACACACAGTCTACAAAAAAATAATGCGGCTTCACAGGGGCCGCTAAAATATCTTGTTATACGAGACAGTTGACGAGGTTCAATGAAAAATAAATATATTGATTCTATTTGACTGTTGCTAGTAGACAGTTCTAGCTATTCAATGCTTCGACATCTTTATTATTTTAGTCTACATGGAAAAAACTAAAGAATTTTGTTCATTTACCCTTTCTCTTTGTTTCGTTCTTTTGCTACGCCAATGCATATGATATTCATTTAGGTTACGTTGCCACATTTTATATATTATTCTGTTAAGAAAAATATTGTTAGTACTTTGATTATTTAATTCATCAGTATTAAGTTGTCTAGTATAGTATATGCAATGTGTGTGTGTTAAAATTAATTATAATTTATTTCAATTAATATATACATATATATATATATATATATATATATATATATATATATATATATATATATATATATATATATATATATATATATATACATATCAGTCCCAAGGTTCACCATAACAGACACTTTAATTAAGACAAATTAATTAATAAACGATGTATATGTTGATTACAATTAATATATACAATTAAATGATATATGACTGACGGTAATGAATAGTAAATACAAATACATATAGTATGATATGAAATTAATTACTCATAAGCAGTTCAATTAAATATTTTAAAAAGTACTTCAAACAAAGTAATCATCTTATAGTATGATGTCAAATTAATATTATTGTGAACTGCTTACTAGGATTATACCTGACACATAACATACTTCTTTCAATAATTCAAAGAGACGCCAGAGATGAATTAACAATAGGATATAACTTTAATAAAAGAAATCAGGATAACTGTAGTTGTAGACAACGCATTAAATGTTAACTAGTAAATATATACATAATTATGAAAACTGACTTCTATATTACTTTTACTCAGTCCTCTGACAACAATAACAAAACTCCAAGCGTTGTCACTCTGTCCCAACCAATGGAACAATGTTATAATAATAAATAAACAAATATTAATTAAATCGTACACCCAAGATTTTCTCAAGTGTTTTTTACAATATTATATACAAAATATTTCCTTTTGTAACAAGAGGGACAACTAGGGTGGCTACCTTTATTTATTTTATTAGAGTTAGTCCCCTTTATTACTTGGTTTAAGTCCCTGTTAACTGTTTACAATGGCCACTCTCTCTAGTCTTTCAACTGACCAGTGTAGTTTGAACTAAATCTCTATAATGTTTAACTAATACTTGTGTTGTACTATTGCTGTGTTACTCAAGAGGAGTGTGCCACTGTTGTGGGAAGAGTATTTCGATAATGAGCTAAGTAGACTTTATTTATTTGTTAGTACTAAGTTGGTTTATGTAAATGATATAGGTCTACGTAGTCTCGTATCCTCTCCTGTATGTTTTTTAAAAGACATCATTTGTTTAGATACGAGACAGTAGTGTGTCTCATAAACGACGTCATTTCATTGTTTATGCATATATGATGTTATTGTAAACCATCTTTTTGGTTTTTCGGCATAAGACATTATTGTGCCTCTATGATGATGGTGCTTTAACTCTATTGACCGGAAACTGTCTGGCTACTTTGCTTTGTTTCATTATGTCATTTTCTTTTGTGAGCCTTTATTGCCATTTATATTTTCCATGATCTTTTTCTTTTGTTGGTAAATAAACTTTTTTTTTTGTTGCAACTGAAATCTCAGTATTATTACTTGTCTGTCTCAGTAACTTTGTACATATAGAGGCTATAGTTATTAGCCTAGATAATATAATTGGGAGCACAAAGTACCACTGAACTAACTTGCCAGTACAGTACAGGTCACTAGTCTTATGACCTATCCTAATACTAGGTCACACATTTCAAAACAAAGATTCTGTAACAGGTTCAGTTTGTCACGTCCCTAGTGACACCTCATTGTTTACAAAATGAGGACATTGTACCTATCTCAAATCAAGACAGCGTACCCACGCTTAAATGCTAGAAAAACGCAGATTTAAACTTAGTTCAAGATTACAGCAGGGAAACAAAATTAACATAGCTTAAATTACAAAAACAGTTCCTAGTGACACCTCGTTGTTCACAGAATGGGACATTGTACCTATCTCAAATTGGGTCAGCGCGCTCGCGCTTTAATGCCAGAAGGACGCCGATTAAAACTTGGTTGAAGGCTACAGCAGGGAGACATAATTGGCGTAGGTTAAATTACAGAAACAATTGAGGGGAAAATTAAATGTAAACGGGTCAAGGAGTCAAGGATGGGTATTGAGATGTCACGGTTCTTGATTCTAAAGAAAGATATAAAAGGGAGTGTTAGCTTGAGACGAGAGAGAGAGAGAGAGAGAGAGAGAGAGAGAGCTAGAAAGTTAGACTTAGAAATCGCTAGTTTTTTAAAGTAAATATTTACTTATTTTATTGATCATTTTCACTGAATCCTGTACCTGTTTTATATATCTTTGTATATACATTTATTGTTTCAAGTTCAAGTTTTAAATAATTAAAACTCAAGAAAACATATCAGCACTTTGTTACTTCATTGATTATTAAAGTGTTTGAACTATAATTAAGGCACCTACGAACCCACATATGTCACAAGTTTATAGCATCAAGATATGTCAGTTAAATAAACATAAACATAATAAACACGTGACACAGTTCACTTTATATAAAAATGATCAGGGTATCACAAGTATATTCTAACCAAGATGAATGTTGATACGAAGCTCAAAGTAGCACCAAAACACACAACACCACGATGTAACACCAAGACCAAACACTGAAAGTTGAAACCCTATAAAAAGACCAATAACATAGATTAATCTAATCTTCTAATCTAACTGCAAAATACAAATACGAACGAATCCATAGTAAAATAACTTCACAATGAAAAAAAAACTCAACCTAAATAGGGGTCAAATAGTCCTTCAATAATATGACCAAGGCTATCTCTAAGGCTGTCCAGTAACGCATGGAAAATTCAGGAACTCAAAAGACACAGCTTGCCTCTGCGACAAACGTACAGGAAGAACAAAATGACGTCATATAAAAAAAACGACAAAGCGACAACGGAAGGGAAAAAATAATGTACAATATAAAATAGCAAAAATGATGTCATCACCTATGGAAGAAAGCGGCGCTATTAGATTGTGTACAGTTTTACTACAAAACTAATTAGCTGAGACAACCTCCTTTATTAAACTTTTTAATTAATAGTGAGTACATGTGGAAATATCCGAAGACGAAGATTCTGTTCCAGATAAGTATTTTATAGTCCTCTAGCCACATTTAAATTATTTTTTTATACTTAGGAAAATTATACCATGTTAACTAGAGTTTTTCTAGTTTGGCCAAAAAGCTAGTTATTTTTTCCAAACAATATACATTAACGTTTAAATTTTTAGAAAAATTGTTAGAGCCTTTTTGGAGAAATGTGTCCACCCATGAGATTCTAGGATTTAACCACTCCAAATGTGTGATTTGATTAGAGATCTCACAAAGACTGAGGGACAAACATATGAGACTCCAAGAAAAGCCATTATTGAAACCAGTCGCAGAATACTGAAAGTAGTACTGAAAGTAGACAGCCATCGGACAACGGCTTTGTCTGCACGAAATGCGGGTAAATATGCAGGTGGCATCTGGATTAGCGTAGTCATGTGAAACACTGCACTCAAGCTTAATGCTCAAAATCAAAAACATTGACCTTATTATTACTGTAAAAAACTGTCTAATGTCAGATGACAATGTATGTTAGCATCACTAAAAAGTGCGCAAGCAGAGCAGACTTGCTGGGATGTCTTTCTTGTCTCCTAGTGATACTCTTTTAACTGCTGTAATATGTAAAGAATGGAGATCATATCTCTTATCTTAAACATCTGGGCATAGGTCGTAAACTTGATATTTCACAACACTGCTTTGTGTTTGGTATGATATATAAATTGCTGCAAGGGTAGTCTCATACAAGTATAAAGCTAGATGTTTTCAGTATTTAAAGGATGAATTAAATATAGGCCTAACTAATAATATTGTTTTTAAATTAATAAAACAGAGGAGTATTTAAAGCATGAGTATTTCTAAATTACATTGATTAAAAACATCTGATCTCATTAAATTATTTCTATTTTTACTATTCCATTAAACTGTCAATGATCGATGTTAAAAAAGAAAAACACTTTGTGAAGAGATCTCGGATTGAAATGTATTTAACTTCCTGATTACTTTGTTAAAAAAGTAATAGGTTGAAGAGATATGATTCAAATGTAGGGTCATAGTTCTATTCTATATAATTAAAAACCCATTAAGCCATTTTTTCCAAAGAACAAATTATAGTAGTGTGTATGGTCGTAGATGTAGATATACTTAATAGCCATAGGTCACTAAGTCTGGGTCAAAGTTTACATGTTTACAAGTAATTTTTCTTGAAGTAGAAACAATGATTCTAGAATTATATTAGGGTGAAAACAAATTTGGAACAATCAATTTTTTATGGCTTTTAGAATAATTGGATGTTATTTAGGATTTAATTAGTTTAAAAAATTAATAACTTGCAGAGCTGAAAGTTTTATGCATATTTTTCAATTAGTCATAAATACACTATTGCTTGTAATTTTTAATGGCTTCATTCTCCATTAATATATATATATATATATATATATATATATATATATATATATATATATATATATATATATAATATATTAATAGTATACAATGTAAAAAGAAATTGTCAAATGTGCAAATGTGGTGAAAAGAGAAATATATTATCCAAACTGGTATTATCATTTAAACATCGTGAATGTCATAAAATAAGTTTATATCGGAAGTACCTCATCTCACATTTTGCTTAGTTACCATTAGTGTAGGCAGTCCTGTATATATATAGTCTATGGTCTAACTCAAGATCTACTTTATACTTTAACACGTGAACATACAAAATTAAGTCTATTCATTAAAATTTATGTAGCCTACAAGCAAATGCCTTTATTTGAAAAAAATGGATTTCAGTCGATTGACATCACAATTAATGCTATTTTTACATTTACGCATTTTTTTTTACCAATAACATTATTATTTCGTTTAATTGTTTACAAACCACTCTCAGTGGCTCATCGACAGTTATACTCAAACAAAAAACCCGCGGGCCGCGGGTAAGATATGTCAATTTATTATTAAAATGAAAATTAAAAATAGTAGTTTTTACTATTGCTATTAGGTGCTATAAAATTCGTAAAGTATATTGATGAGATTTTATGGAATCTTTTTAGACAATTCAATCAGGCTTTCATCTATTTTACTATTATGTGTTTTTCGTGCTCTTTGTGAACGGTTAGTTTTTTAAAAGAAAATTTATTAAGAACAATTAGTTAAGAACTAATTGAGATCCACAACGGTACAGACACGACTTCTAACTCGGCCATTTTTCTATTGAAAATGAAATCGCAAAAGATATTGACTTTAAAGTGATTTAAACGTTTTTATATTTACAAAATAGTTCGAACTCTATAACTTTACGTTTGAGCGCTATTAACATTTCTTTTCTTTTAATTATTGTAACTTTTAAAGTATTTTCGTTTTTATTAGGATGCATCGTTTCATTTGACGTCATTTGAAGACTAAGACTAAGACTGCTTTATTGGTCCTTACGGAAATTTGTTGTGATTACAAGGACTCTTTTCTCATATAAAGAGAACACAACAGAAAGAATACACATAAATACAACGGACACAACATAAGGAGTTCATTCAGTGACTACACACAGGTATCTTGGTGCTTTTCATGTTCCTTGATCAATGAGTGGCAGTGATAGAGTCTGACCGAGTGAGGTACAAACAAGTTTTTGTACCGCTCCGTTCTTGTTTGGATTGACAGTAGTCGCCCACTTCGCGACGACCTGACATAGTTCTGATGGAGCGGGTGGCCGTTGTCTTACAAGATTTTTTCGATTTTTCTTAGGCACTTTTGTTCAAAAAGTTCCTTTAAATGTGGCAATTTTTTGAATGTAATTTTTTAATGCTTTTTTTATGATGTTTTCTAGACGTCGCAACAAGTTAGATGAAGCGTTGCCTTGCCAACAAGTTATTCCGTATGTTTGCAGATTTTGTATAGTCACGCCGTAAAAAGTCTCAAGGATCTTCTTGTTTAGTTTAAAGCTATTGAGTTTGTATAGAAACAAGAGTCTCTGGGCTGTTTTCTTTGTCAAAGTTCCAAGGTGGTCTTCCCATGAAAGCGTTTTGTTGATGATAACGCCTAGATAAAGCTTTGTTTCTAAGGTTATGATTTGATTTAGTATATTACAATTTATTTCAATAAAACCATTCTTAAGCGGACAAGTTTTTGCGTCCCAATAGACTGGATGCTGATCCTAGTTCAACTAATGCTTCAGTTACATGGAAACATTGGATTTCTTGTTTTGACAGATTCGCAACGAAGGTAGGGGCTAGTGAAAGCGAACAGTTCAACCTGCTATGCAACTTTGTGTCTCCATTCTTATATCAGTATATTTCTACCTGTTCTAAATACTCAGAAGCAAAATCTATTCTTGAGAATTTATTTGTGAAGCCCCCTAATGAAACATTGACCAGACATTTGCTTGCAACTTGCAAACAAGAAGTCGATCAAAGTCTTGATCAATTTGTACACAAGCTGAGAGTGATGGCCAGAGATTGTCAGTTCGAAGCTGTTAGTGCTGACAAAAATGAAGAGGACGCCATTCGCGATGCCTTCGTTAGCGGCATGCGTTCGAGTGTAATTAGACAGAGGCTACTTGAGAAAAGATCCCTTGACTTGAAAATGGCTTTAGATATTGCCAAGACACTCGACATGGCCCAAAAAGAATCCAGTTCGTTTAGTGCTCCTTCTCAGTTGGTAGGGTCATCTCTTTCGTATCGGCAATCTCAACCGAAGAAATGGTGGACTCAGAAACAATCGCAACAGTGAATACTAAGTGTTTCTTTTGCGGAGGTAGTCGGCATCTCAGAGCGAAATGCCCTGCCAAGACTGCATGTGTTATTCTTGCGGGGAAAATTGACATCTTTCGAAGGTTCGCAGGTCTCGCAACACACCTTTAACCAAAACAAAAGTCAAAACATCTCCTAGCTACGAGATTAAAAGACAATCTTGTAGAGATTGTAACTGCATTAAGGACTCTACACATCTAACATCACTAATTGCTACTTCGTCTGTACCTGGTTTAACTAAATCAACAGTACACATCTCTGTAAATGGCGTGAACCTAAAAGCCCTAATTGATACAGGTAGCGTGGAAAGTTACATTTCTTCAAACATACCAAGAGAGTATGATTGGTCAGTGACACATGTTCAAAGCACAAAATTTCTATGGCATCATCTCAACTGTCAAGCGTCACAAGAGGCCGCATGTTTGCATCGCTAAAATACAAAGGGGAAGTTTACAATAAATTTAAACTTTCGTTACTAGATGAACTTTGCACTGATGTAGTGTTTGGGTCGGATTTTCTCGCATTACACAAAGAACTTATAATTCCATTCAACGGTGGCCGACCTGCATTTCATGTTTGCTCGCTCAATGCTGTTAAGGTAGAGGCACCACAATTGTTTGCAAATTTATCCCCTGACTGCAGACCTATTGCTACTAAATCTCGTCGTTACTCCTTCCAAGACACACAATTTATCAAAGCTGAAGTTGAGAAGTTGATACGAAACGGTTTCATTGAACCTTCCAAATCACTTTGGAGAGCTGAAGTCCTTGTCACGACCAATGAGCGGCACAAAAAGCGAATGGTCGTTGATTATAGCCAAACTATAAATAGATTTACTTACCTGGACGCTTACCCAATGCCAAGAGTGGATGAAATGATGGAGAAAATTTCTAGGTATGAAATCTTTAGCACATTGGATCTGGAGAGTGCTTATCACCAAATACCTATCCAACAGAGCGAAAAGAAATACACAGCTTTCGAAGCTTGCGGTAAACTCTACCAGTTTTGCAGAATCCCCTTTGGGGTCATTAACGGTGTAGCTTGCTTCCAGAAAACCATAGACACTATTATAGAAAAAGAAATGTTGTCTGACACGTTTGCCTATGTCGACAATGTAACAATATGTGGTACAGATGTAGACTCTCATAACAAAAATTTGTTGCGTTTTCAGAAGGTAGCTCTGGAATACGGAATAACTTTCAATGAACGTAAAAGTGTATTTGCTACTAAGAAGGTAAAGCTGCTTTGATATGAAATATCCAAAGGACATTTGAAGCCGGACCCTGATAGATTTCAAGCTCTACGAGATTTGCCACCTCCAAAAGATCTGAAGTCTCAGAAAAAGAATTAAAGGACTTTTGGCATATTATGCTCACTGGATACCCAATTTCTCCGATAAAATGTATCTTATAATGAAAAATCAAATTTTTCCTAAACCTACAGAAGCAAAAACAGCGTTGGAAGACTTGAAACAAAAATTCCAGAAAGCAGCAATTTTCACCATAAAGTATGACCATCCTCTAATTGTGGAAACTGACTCTTCTGACATCGCAGTAGCAGCCACTGTAAATCAGGATGGAATACCTATTGCATTCTTCTCTAGAACTCTTTCACCTAGTGAAAGGCATCAGTCTGCCATAGAGAAAGAAGCAACTGCAATAATTGAAGCTATACCCAAATGGAAGCATTATTTGTGTGACAATCATTTTACCCTTATTACGAAACAGCGGTCTACATATTTAAAGACGCTCATGACAAGAAAATTAAAAACGATAAGATACAAAGGTGGAAATTGGAACTGGCAGGCTTTATACAGTAAAGACCTGGGAACGCCAACACAGCAGCAGACACCTTGTCTAGAGGGCACTATGCAACCATGACGAAACAAAGTAGCCTGAAGACGTACCATGTCTACCTGTGTCATCCAGGTGTCACTAGACTTCTACATTATGTCAGGTCAAAGAACTTACCTTTCTCTGTTGAAGAGGTCAGACAGACCATTCAACAATGCAGAACTTGCAATAGAATTAAACCGCAATTCTATAAGGAATTTGCAGGTACGCTTATAAAGCCAAACAGCCGTTTGAAAGAATTAGTGTTTACTTTAAAGGTCCTTTGCCATCAGCTACTCGGAACAAAGATTTATTAACAATGATTGTCGAATATTCGCGGTTTCCATTCGCTTTTCCCTATCCTGATATAACATCTAAGACAGTGATAAAGTGCTTCGACCAGTTATTTTTCCTCTTTGGAACACCCAGTTACATCCACTCTGATCGTGGCACATCATTTATGTCCATAGAAATTACAGAATATCTACATTCTAAGGGCATAGCCACTAGCAGGACAACGCCCTACAATGCAAAAGGAAATGGGCAAATAGAAAAGCTGAATTAAACATTGTGGCAGGCTATTTTATTAGCATTGGACTCAGGGAAGTTGGAACTATCGCAGTGGGAATCTGTTTTGCTTCAGGCACTTCATTCAATTCGATCATTACTGTCTACTTCTACTAATGAAACTCCACACGAACGGATCTTCAAATTCAACAGAAGATCGCCAACGGGAACATCCTTATACACTTGGCTACAGAACCCATGGAAAGTATTACTAAAATCACCTGTAAGATCTTCAAAATTTGAGCCATTGGTACAAAAGGCTGAACTTATTCGCTATGTTGGACTTTTCCAAGGAATTGTAAAAAAAAAACAAGAACACCTCACTAAGATCTTATATATATCTAGTTGGTTCTAAAATTATGACTATCTTTGTCAGCAAAGCTCAAATGCGTGCTGTCAAACTGACAATACACTTATTCTGGTAAAGGTATAGACATCATACTTACTTTTCTTAAAATTTTCTTTAAATTCTTAGATCCATTTCCATAATGAAAATAATAGCTTCAATTATTAGGACTATCAAAGGGTATTATAGCATTAATTATAAGCGCAAGTTGTTTTTTTAATTTTTTTTTCAAGAAGTCTTTACCATAGAAAAATACATTTGATTACGCAATGGTGCAAAGTTGCGTTATGTCCTAATTTACATAAATTTAAACTGTTACAAATACGTAGTATGTAAAAAATGAAAGTTTTGATATTTTTCTGATTTAGTTGTCATCAACATCAATCATTGGAAATGTCTAGTACAATGTGAAGTTTTATAAATCAGTCGACCCTTACCAAATCGCCACTCGACCCCACTAGACGTCGCGACAAACTTTAGAGCTTTGAAACTGTTGACTTTTGTTGCTGCAGGTCATTGGATTGTAGCACCAGATTACTAGTACAGCTAAACTGTAGTCGGCATATTATATTTTTTAATATAGAACTTGAAATAACTTTTAAAAAAAACAACTACATATAATGTTTATTAACAGTATCGAAACAATCAGCTTCAGATGAGATGTAGAGTAACACCTTTAGTAAAATCACTACATTTAAAAAGCCTACAAGAGAGAAGACTCAAAAGTGAAGTAGAAATTATACATAAAACACAATAATCTTCGATTGCAAAAACAAAATCTAATAAAATACTAAGAAAAACACAAGGATAAAGGCACATTCCTTGTACTGTATGCTAGGACAAATTTGTACAAATGCTCCTTCTTCCCAAGTGCTCTTAGAGCATGGAATGGGTTGTCTGAGCCAGCCAGGAAAACCAATGACTTGGCAGATTTTGCCTTACTGGTTTTCATGCTTGACGCGTAGGACGTAATCACCTTCTTGTTTGAAGTAACGTCTGCATTTTAGAAGATAAGATTATGCTATAAAATAAACTGATATTTATTTCAAAATCCAACTCACATCAAGAATACGTCTTTTTCTTTCGTGTCTCCCTATTGTCTCACGTTCTTAACATACCTCATGTCAGAACAGTTCATATTTCATCATTCTACCCTGCATAGTCTCCTAATCGCTTAAGCTCTCCTATCACACTCTCCATAAGAACTGTATAACCATAAAGAGTTTAAGTCTCAAATAAACATGTAGGATTAGATAATAGTAATATACTTTAAGAAAGATGTTCAAATTTGTAAAAATATTAAAAGACCAACACCTACTCCATCAAATCTACGTCAGTTCACAGCAAACTAGGAATCTTCTATCCAATAAGCCAAGAACTGAATTATACAAATACATCTTTTGTTCCTTATTCTGTAAGACTGTATCAGAGCTACTCGTTGACCTTCGATAAAGTCCAGTAAGAAATCGTTAGAAAGGCTTCTTTATCCAACAAACAGTCTGAACTGTGTACACAGCACACCGCAACTCGGTCCTGAGTCCACTCGCTATAAATGGCCGAATGCAGCGCTAACCATGGGGAGTTTACCTCATATTCCTATATTGTAACCGCTACGTTCCGGGCAGACACCGCCGCTCCAGCTAACGGTGCACTAATGTAGGCCCCCTTTGTGGAACTGTGTGGTGGACTTTCGGACTGGGTAACTGGCTTTTGTCTATCCCCACCCCGAGTGAAATAAAAAAAAAGCTCACCTAGGGTATCCTGCAGGTGTCTTAATTGCGTTCCGTTCTTAGCCTATCTAGTTTCACTACTAGACGTTTCCAAGGAGGCGCCAAGCTGCGGCGACGGGGTTGAATCCTTCGCTACTCGACTAGGAAGCGTGAAAAAGACGAAGACGTCTGTTTGCAGTCACTCATAGAATTTCTCTGTTTTGAGTTTGTTAAACTTTGTAGAAAGTCATTATTATTATTATTATTATTATTATTATTATTATTATTATTATTATTATTATTATTATTATTGTTGTTGTTGTTGTTGTTAAAAAAACGTTTTTCAAATCACAACATATTTCCAATTACGATAAATAATGTATCAGTCTTTGTCTGGACCACTATGATAAGAACTTTTTTTGAAATCAAGTCTCTTTATTTGTAATGAAACTCTGTGTTCCTGTGCACAATGTCAATACTTCCTAATACACATCTAATGTTGTTGAACTGATGTGTCGTGTTTGCTAAGCAAATAGGTTGGATCTAGTGATATTTAAAGAACCGACCTACATCCTGTATGTAACTGACGTCTTCATTTATTTCACTGATTGTTTATATCGAAGTATTTTAACTATCAAGCATTGACATTTTTGTTCAATGTTTCAAAGAACTACCGACATGCACTAATTATATCCGAACGAAAACATATTTGTGTTAGCATGAATAGAAAGAAAAATAGTCCATTCACAATGTTTTTATATATGGATCTCAAAACATATGTTAAACAAGCAAAATACAAAAAAAAATTACAACAAAGCTTATATTAAGTGTAGTACCATCATTGACTTTGAATCAGTCATGTAACTAAATGTGTAATAAATCTATACTAACGATGATAATAAATCTGTGCGATTAGAAATATTTTACCAATTGTTTTTGTTTCGCGCGATTTTATGCTTTTAGCGTTCTTATTACGCTATGATCCTATCACTTGTCTGGAACAGTTGGAAAGGGGTAGGGGGATATGGAGAAGGCGGGAGGGGGGTATCGGGTACATCGCTTTTTAAATGTATTTATTTAAAAAAGTAAGCGACCTGAATTCAAAGTCGAAGGCTAAGGGCTTCTCAGTCTCCTCAAGCCAGTACGTTAACCACTGTGCAAGGGATCTTCTAATGAAAATTAGTTTAGAGCTATTTATAGTTATTTTCATTTTTTTCTACAAACAATAAAAGGGAACTAATTTAACTTATGCTACTTTATCAGTCAAGGAAAAAGTCTTTCCATTGTTCGAGATACAAATCAAAATAATTAATTACCAAAAGCTAATTAGTCTTACAATTTGTATATTTATACCAAACAAAACAGTATAACTATAGAAAACCAAAATATACATTCACACTAGACTCACTCATAATTTACATGCGAAAAGTTTATATCAGTTTCTTTTACATGATTTGATTGCCAGGGATACAAAAGGGTGTTTGTGTCTGTTCGACTTTGCTATCGGTGTCTTATATCTCTTTTGTGATGATTGCGGCTAGAGGCACCGACTGGTTTTAATGTATTTCCTGTTAGCTTTCCGAATGCGAAATTTCTGATTTGATCCTTTACGAATTTTTGCTACTAAACCTTTCCTTAACTCTGTGGGTGGAGGAAAAAACCTATTCTATCTGAAGCCTGCCTCTTTATCGTTGATTTTGCCGCGCAACCGCTGTGTTCCTCAAACTCTGAGGACTTACAACAGCGACCGGGCCAATTAAATCTCAATTTGAGTTTTCAGCTGGATCTGGCACCTCCTAACGCTGATACTTGCACTAAAGGACTGGAACAGTCTACAGCACCAAGAAAGAGGGATTAGTTTCTGAGAGGATAACAAAACGCTGGAACATTCGAGCCAAGGATTATCAACATTAGAGCACTCATAATTATACCACCAGCAGTCATTATGATGATTTAATATCATTTATCGTACTTCGCATATTACTTTAGGATGTATCATTATTTTCCCCACCATTGTTATCCATTCCCTTTTTAGTTTTTTATTGCATTAATATTTTTATCTTTATTTAATCCTTTTCTTCATTGTACGCTACCTGTGTTATGTTTCCCAACTGGAGTCGTTAGAAAAACCTAGACCTAATGTCACCTAAAACTAGATTATCTTAATAATTAATTGATTTTAATTAAATCACATACCTAAAACAGTAGCAAGACAATAAACTGCTAGATCGCATCATAGTTCCTTGAGCAAGGTATGTGTCAATTTGTAATTTTAAAGTTTTCACGATAAACTAATCAATGTAAAGGACGCCTAATTGAACCCCATTGTTACAAACCAAAATAAAAATTAATTTCAAACAGAACCATGTACAAAATTTGATTACTTAATGTTAAACATTGCACAAGCATTATCATATATCTTTTAAAATGCACAGCTTAAGAAACCTTTTTTAATCATTTACAACAGATACACAAAAACTTGCTATTCATAGCTTTCTCGTAGGAGCTATGTATATAATAAAATTAATATGTAAAACAAGAAGGTCGATTCAATGAATGTAGTTCAGCTTGAAAATGATTTGATGATAGGCCAAGAAATGACGTAATCAGATGATGTAAAACAATCTCTAATCAACTATCATACTGTGTATAACTTAAGCGACTAGTAGACAAAAATGTGACATAATAGGATAAAAATTATAAATATATTTATGGTTGTCACAGCATAGTTTGATAGCTATTATGACATGAATTAGTCGGGAATCACGAAGAACACTTATCTATATATATAATTCACTTCTTCGCTCAAGAGTTTGGACGAAAAGAAGAAGTAAAGGAAAGATCACTCTCTTATTTCGGCACGTCTGACGAACTAGAATTACGCCACGGATAATAATAATAATAATAATAATAATAGTAATAAAAATCTTTATTGTCCGGATGGAAATTTGTCTTACAATTTCTACATTACATCAAACAAAAAACATTATAACTTTAAAAAACCAAAGTATACATTCACACCAGACTCACTCATAATTTACATGTGACAAAGTTTATATCAGAATGTCCTTATTTAATGATCTGGTTGCCCTCTCTATAAAGGAATGTTTATGTCTGTTTGTCTTTGCTATCGATGTCTTGTATCTCTTTTGTGATGGTAAAATCACAAAATCCTGACACAAAGGGTGATTCTTTATTTCGAGTATCTTGTTAGCTTTTTTTTATAGATATGTTTGTCTCAAACTACTGACTAAATGGGGTTAGTTTTTTGCCAATGATTATACCAGCAGCATTTAGGATTCTGTAAAGTTTATTTTAATTTTTAATGCTCAGATTGCCATACCAGGCAGTGATATTGAAACTTAAAATATTGCAGATATGAGCGTGATAAAACATAGCCTAGGCCTTTTCGCTAACACTAAACGAGGACAGTTTTCTTAGTTTGGAATCAATAGTAAACATTCAATAAAATACTTGGTCAATAAGGCCATCTTGACGTAAAGGAAACCCTGGCCACACTTAAAAATTCTGGAGGCAGGGCCGGAATTACGTTTTTGGAGACATCTACATTTTTTCGTAAGATTTTATAAAGATCAACTTATGAGTGAAAATACTTATATCTTAGTGCATGCTATATTTGAAAAAAAAAGAAAAAGAACTCTTGATTATTCAATCTCTCTTACGTTTAAAAAAAATATTTAATATGCATATTTTAGTTATAAAAATGTTAATTTTTGAGTATGTGGAGGTTAAGGTCTATGGTAGACGCACTGTCGTAAATCCTGAGCTGTATCTACGTATTGCAAGTATGCCACAAGCGTTCTCTTCATAATCACTATTTTTTTCTCAGCAGTAAAAAAAAAGTTATAAAAAGAAAAAAAACTTTTTCAAAATCAAAGATGGTCCACTTGAATTAAAAAAGAAACATTACTTGATAGAAGGATATTGTTTATTATTATCAGGATGTTAAAATCTAATACACTTGCTTGACTAGTTCAGACATCAGCAGGCTGCACTTAACGATTCACTGATTTCATATTTCCTTACAAATGTGAAGGCGACCAGGCGTCATGTAGCAAACTTTTAAGTACTGAGAACGGAAATACATGAAGGGCGCAATGTTTACACCTTTTTAAACAAGTTCTTGACTGTAGATGATAGAAGAACAGAAAATGTGATTGAGTTGGTTCAAATTTTTACTTAGCATTTATCTGTTTTCAATGAAAGAAATATATAAAACTATCGACATACATTTATGGTCAACTTTAGTCCATGTATAAATAAACCAATTTAATTTTAATACATCTGCGATAATATTGAGAACAGCTATATAATCTCTACAATCTACATCTTTCCTTCTTGCTTAAATTATCCAACCTATTTTCAACATGTATAGAATTAGAAAAATTCTTCATTTGAACTTAGTTTTAAACTAACTTCTAAACAATTTTTGACTACGGTCTTGCTATGCAATTTCTCTGTTCTCAAATACACGACCAGTCACAACTAAATAAGTTTGTTTTTTCAAACTACGATCTAAAAGCGCTTATGTTACGTGATAAAGGATATGGCTGCAAGCCAGCAGAATTTTAAACTCGGGTTCAACTCTGAATTAAATACATAGCACCATTAAATGTACATAAAGAGAGGAGCTTTCACAGTCTTCAATGCTAAATAAAAATCGCTTCTTTAAAACGAAGCATACGGTTTACCGGTGTCATCTTATCTAATGAATTAGTACATAAAATTCTTTAAAAAAAAAGATACTGACACCCTAAGCGAATTCATATGTCAATCTAGTCATGCATGCGAATCAGTGACTTACAATCTGCCTAATTGTTGGCTTTCTTGGTTGATTCAGGCGATCCATAACAAGTTATAATAGCAAAATGAAAGAAGCAGCACTTGTACAAATATGTCTTAACATATGGAATAAGAAATATGCCTTTATCATTCTGTCTTTCTAAGAATTGTATTAGGTTTAGATTAGTAAATAATGGTACTTTTGAGTCTTATGACTGAATGGTATTTTAATTAAGGGATTTCGCAAAAGGATCTACTCTAATCAAATTTTAATATTCGTTTGTTATAAATCTAGACGTAAATATAAATGCTTGATTATTATAAATTTAGCGGCTCTATTTTGTGTATCTCTAGTATCTATAAGTTTTCAGAGTATGCTTTTATAAAAATTAAATGGCATTATGCACAATTACAGTTAACAAAATCTATTTTTATTTAGATTTTTTTTATTGTATATAAAAACCTATTTAACGTAAACACTTAATGTGTTATTATACTATAATTGGTGTTAATTACCATTAGTCATAACTTAAAAAAGATGTGGGATTTTGTAACAGACATGAATAATGCAATATAATTCGTCTTAAAAAGGTAAGAAAAAATTAAAAATAAATAAATGATGTCCTAAAGTAACTTAACATTCAGGATGTGCTTTTCCTCAGCTGTTGTAGAAATACTCAAATGGTAAGGAAAATGGAAGTCAAATTACGAGAAATGAATCAAACGCCTTCTCATTTCTTACATTTTTTAATTAGCAAACACAAAAACTGATCTCTAAGAACTTAGAAATGGTTCATATATTAGCTAGTGAAATAAAACTTTTCTTCCTTTGATCATAACGTAATATTGTAAATCATAGCATTTAATATCTGCTTACTATCTCTCTCTCTCTCTCTCTCTCTCTCTCTCTCTCTCTCTCTCTCTCTCTATATATATATATATATATATATATATATATATATATATATATTTATTTATTTATATTTATATTTATTTATATATATACTAGCTTTAATTTCACCCGGCTTTGCTCGGGTTTTTCTTTCTACAAAAAGCATGCATTTATTCCGTTTGAATAATCAATAATGACGTGAACACAAAGATGATAATTTTTAAAAATTAATCAATTTATCTAGTATTTTATAATCAAATCGAACGCGTGAAAGTAATTGTTTATATAACATTGCTAGTTTAATTTTATGTAGCTCTAGATTTAGAATCTAAACAATTTGAATGCCACATTAGTGTAGTCAATAAATAAAAACTTTGAGCCTTTTATAGTAAAAGACTATAATCACTTTAGCTTGTGTCGACCTAGGTGTAATGTGTTGACCTAGATACATTAGCCGTGTTTCATTCAACATTTCGTAGCTAAGTTGCTATGAGGTCTAAATGCGCATAAGTAAATCTTAAAGAAAAAAAGTAAATGAAAATAAAGACTTAAAATTAAACCGAATCGGTAACTGTAGGCTTAAATGCTTTTTAAAAATCACATTGGAAAATAAATTGTATTATGTAAGAGGGTGTATTTGTATGTTCATGTGTAAAAAAAATTATGTTTTCTTGAATGAGACCTAATTTAGGTCTAGAGATTTTCATCTCTGCGCATGCGTGACCTCTCTGTCTTGTCTATTTATTTAGACACAGCATTGTAACATGGCCTAGATTTATAAGATACAATACTTTTATAGAGTTGGGCAACTTTTTTTTTGAGGTTCATAAGTTTGTTTTAGGGCTACAATACATACACTACGGTGTAAGTTAGTACCCAAGGAACATTTCTGCCAAGTTTTATCAATATCGGTGAAACGGTTTTGATTTGTATGCGGCGACATACATACATACAAACGCCTTACTTTCTGCTTTATATATTATATAATATATAAATATATGTCCTTCCCTTGCAAATGCACTCAGATTATAGAAAAGACAAAACTTAATGTCATAAATTGTTCAAAGTTACAAATGTTTGATGCTGATAAAAAATAATATATACATGTATATTCTTCTAGACAACACAATATTATTTGTATTTAATTAATTTATAGAAATAAATATTAAGATCCATTGAAAACGACAAGCGTTTAATCAAATCCTTTTTTTTTCGCATAAAATGCTTATGTTTATTTTAATACAATATTTAGTTGCTTTTTTAAACAAAGTTTGACCACAATCAAACCAAAGAAGATGAGAGAAAATTGGCAAAGGAATTCACAAGTGACCCAGTTAGAATCTAGAAACTTGGAAATGGATTCATCCGCCATTGTGTTTTCTGTGCGAAATTTTAACGAAACGTATGCAAGCCTTTCTGCCATCACATGCTATAAATGTTATTTTTGCTTAGCGCTTTTAAAATGTAATGATTTTAACTAATCATCAAATCATTCATTTTTATAAGGAAGGAAAATATTTAAAGAAAGTCAACGTTGATCTATTGGATGGGTTATATTACCATGTATGCTTACAATGTACTTTATTTAGAAATTATATATAGAAATATATTTTTTTTTTTATAAGAAACAAAGATTTGTAAGCAAGAATTACTTTTAACTGTTAGTTAGCGTTTCAAAAATGTTATACATTAAATGTCTTAACCTATTAGATATAAGCATGTTATGTGTAACTTCTTGTATATAGTAACACAGGACTTCTTAATAATTTGATACGCCTTTCGATATGTTCAATCAACTGGAACTATCAGTAACAGAATCAATTATGATATCAAATGTTGTCATAGCCAGGGGATATCATTAAAATAAGGAAAAGCTACGTCGTTTATAAAATATGCCTAACTGATGAGTCTTGCAAATATCTCGCACATATAGCGAACTTGCGGGGCTTTAAGTCAGTTAAAATTACTTCTACTGCAAGATTGAACGCGACTATGTTCCCTTATATCAACCCAGGCTTCATGTAAACGTATCAGTTAAGAAAAGTAATTCATTCTTGAGAAAGGTAATCTTATTTTAAAAAATTACTACCTTGACTGCTAAATCTTTCGGGTTAAATCTTGTGGATTAATCAAAACTGGAGTCTCCTCGGCGTTTGGACTAACTGCTCTTGCACTTGAGCTGGTAAAAGAAATGTTATTATTGAGGATTAATTTCGTTAGAATATTGATTGATTCTATATCGCAACTACAAATGTCAATTGTAAGATAAATATGCACACAAAGAATACTTTAAATATTACATTGCACATATATATTCTGATTAAACTGTACGGTTTATATATCAATCTGTTACAACGTGTAGGGTGAGAGCTAGGTATTTTTATTTGATGCCACAACGTGCCAACAGACTAAAAGATATGTTAAGGTTAAGTTAAATGTAAACCTGGTTTACTGATGCTATTGAATGATTATATAATTGATATGTAAAAGATTTTAACTAAAGAGCCAATCTCTCACTCAAAGGCTCAATAAATATAAATTTTCAGTTAAGAAAAAAAAAGAGAAAAAAAAGTTTCCCTTTAGTTAAGTGCTACGAACTCTGTCAACGTACAGTTCACGTGGACAATATGAAACACTACTTATTAATTATTATTTTGATTTCTCTTTAAACAACAAACAAACATTTTTTGTAAAATGTAATAGTTAATATGACATAAATTACCTACCTAACTGTTGTTTTTTTTACAAAAAGACAAAAAATGTAAAACCGTTTGCATAAATGTTAAAAATATCTCCCTTACAAAATAGATACCATGTTATTTTTTCCTACCACAAATAGTGATACGCTGTAAAAATGATATATTTTTATTGAAAGACTGCTTGCTTAGCTGATGTTAAAAATAAAATTTTTCGCCTTCAGATAAAAAAAGTAGCATTTGCTCCTGAAATTTCAAATATATAAACTATCATGATGTCAGATTTTCAATCTATTTTCTGGTTAACGAGATCTTATCGGGACGAACGGACAGACAGACCTCACAAAAGTAATCTATTTTTTTAACTCATAAAAATAACAATAAAAAATTTAGACGAAGAGGATTTATATTTAGTGTTCAGTATTGAAATACATTCTACTTCCTGGTTTTTTTTATATTTTGGTGAAACTGTTCAACAGGTTCGACTCAAAATGTATGGCTATAGCTCTTAGAAATATCTGTGTGTATGGACTGGGAGATATACCGATTTCTCTCTACTGTGACATGTTTTGGAATTTATTTCAACCACGTACAATGTTCTTTTGGATACTTGTTACATGTTTAGTCGGAGTGTATTGTCAAGGTAAATATCTTGGTAGTTTCTCTTCGCATCTACTAATCTGGTACTTTTAGCTGAAACAGCTTGTTATGTGCACTTTGATTACTATTAGAGATAAAATATTAACCGAACAGGCCAGATTTTTTTAATTTGGGAGATCTCATCAAAGTGGTGTATTTTCTCTTTTATCCATTCTTAATGTCATTTGATACAATTACAGTTATAAATAAATGACAGCAACAAGGCGTAGAAAGACTTACATTAGAGAGATTAGAAACAGGATTAATACAGCAATCGGACCACACGATACCTATTAACCAGTGTAAAAAAAAAGACAACTCAAACTCTATAGCCACATCACAAGGTCCTCAGGGCTCGCAAAGACATTTCTTCAGGGAACCAATAGCAGGGAGAAGATAAAAAGGAAGAATGAGAAAGCGATGGAAAAATAAGCTCAAAGACTGGATGGACTATATTTTTATAGCACAAATCGTTGTGTTGGTAAAACCTAGCTAAGCCCGAAATGTTTGCTTCACAAAGGACAGATTATTCTAGTGTGTCAGTTTCATTGTTGTTGTTTTTTTTTTTGAGATTTTATCCTACCAGCGTTATTTTTTTGTTCTAAGCAAATTCTGTGCCAGTTTTTCTCAGCGATGCATCTCATGATGCACTGTTTTGTCCTTCTTTCTCCCATTTGGTAGGTTCGATGTTTGAGGTTTTCAGAGACGCTTCAGGGTGTCGTGAAAATGTCATTTTTGTCTGTCTTGTGCTGTTTTTTGTTTCATTAGCTAACCATAAAAAAGCCATATAAGTAACCGTAAGTCATCCATTCTGCAGACGGGACCTGGCCTTTACAATTAAGACATCATCAGATTACTCTGAATACTTTTTAGATTTCTTTTTGAAGGACAATTCCTTTTGCCATCTAAGTAACTAACTAGCAGTATTTTGTTCTGAGGCAGATTATAAGGAAGTAGTTCATTTTTTTTGCATGTCTTTATTAAGTAACGTTTTGAAGGATGACAACCCGATGGTACTTGGTGCATTGGTGGGTGTTCCAGTGAAACTCAAGACCACACTCACACACGTAGCCATCAGAGTGGTTCACGCACTTCGCGTTAGTGTAGTAGTTGGAATAGCAGTGGTCCCATGGGATCAAAACCTGACCTGAAACAACAGCATTGGTAATTAAGGCTTTCTTTTTTTACAAAGCTTAGCTTAACCCATATGTCTGTCTGTCTGTCTAGACGGATTCTTTTACACTTTCATTTTTCTCCAACTTACGATTCTCGGCATAAGTTAAGATTATGCCCAATTATTTATTCTCGATGGCAAATGAATAAAAAAATATCTCGTCTGTTTACACACTTATAGACTCTACCATAGGATGCAAAGGCCTTAACGATTCATAAGTCGTTTTCATTAACAATGTTTCCGTTTTGGGAGAGTGTACTGCCAAATTATGTAAACCTGTATACTGCATTTTATTTCCTAGCTAATTATTATGATGCTTCTTTCCCCAGGAATAGAAATAGCAGCAATTACATTTTTTGAATCTGTTCTTCAGGCCATCCCATTTAGGTTACATAAACTAAAAATATTGAAAATTTGATTTCATGACATTTTATATATTACAAAGTTTTGATATAAAGTTTTTATTTCTTTTGTGAAAGTGAAACGTTTTTTTTTAAATAAAATATACAGGCAGGATCATCATAAATATGCATTTTTTTACAACTATTATTATTGATAGTTTAAAAAAAAACATGTTTTTTTTTATAAACAGGGTAGGATGCACTCTGTATACTATTAAAACCATTAAAAAAAACAAATCTCATTTTAGCGTAATATATCAATTAGCTTGAATCCTTCATGTAAAATAATTTGTTACAGATCTAGACTAAACATAAAAAATCTGTGCAACGCATTATGAATCTAAAATTTTAAGCGATGACCTAATACTCTACAGTGTCTACACAAAGTATTAAGGCTTCATTCCGGATCATTTCATTCCCGTAGATTTCATCCTTGGTCACTTCATCTCCAGTCATTTCATCCTTGGTCACTTCATCTCCAGTCATTTCATCCTTGGTCACTTCATCTCCAGTCATTTCATCCATGGTCACTTCATCCCAAGTCACTTCATCCTTGGTCCGTTTATCCCCAGTCATTTCATCCTTGGTCACTCCATCTCCAGTCATTTTATCCTTGGTCAATTTAACTCCAGTCATTTCATCCTTGGTCAATTCATCCCCAGTCATTTCATCCTTGGTCACTTCATCTCCAGTTACTTCGTCCTTGGTCCTTTTATCCCCAGTCACTTCATCCTTGTTCACTTCATCTCCAGTCATTTCATATTTGGTCAATTCATCCCCAGTAACTTCATCCTTGTTCACTTCATCCCCAGTCGTTACATCCTTGGTCACTTTATCCCCAATCATTTCATCCTTGGTCACTTCATTCCCAGTCATTTCATCCTTGATCACTTCATTTCCAGTCATTTCATTCTTGGTCACTTCATCTCCAGTCATTTCATCCTTGTTTATATCATCTCCAGTCATTTCATCCTTTGTCACTTCATCTCCAGTCATTTCATATTTGGTCACTTCATCTCCAGTCATTTCATCCATGGTCACTTCATCCCCAGTCACTTCATCCTTGGTCCTTTTATCCCCAGTCATTTCATCCTTGGTCACTTCATCTCCAGTCATTTCATCCTTTGTCACTTCATCATTTGTCATTTCATCCATGGTCACTTCATCCCCAGTCACTTCATCCTTGGTCCTTTTATCCCCAGTCATTTCATCCTTGGTCACTTCATCTCCAGTCATTTCATCCTTTGTCACTTCATCATTTGTCATTTCATCCATGGTCACTTCATCCCCAGTCACTTCATCCTTGGTCCTTTTATCCCCAGTCATTTCATCCATGGTCACTTCATCTCCAGTCATTTCATATTTGGTCAATTCATCCCCAGTCACTTCATCCTTGTTTTCTTCATCCCCAGTCGTTACATCCTTGGTCACTTTATCCCCAATCATTTCATCCTTGGTCACTTCATCCCCAGTCGTTACATCCTTGGTCATTTTATCCCCAGTCATTTCATCCTTGGTCACTTCATCTCCAGTCATTTCATCCTTTGTCACTTCATCATTTGTCATTTCATCCATGGTCACTTCATCCCCAGTCATTTCATCCATAGTCACTTCATCCCTAGTCACTTCATCCTTGGTCCTTTTATCCCCAGTCATTTCATCCATGGTCACTTCATCCCCGGTCATTTCATCCATAGTCACCTCATCCCCGGTCATTTCATCCTTGGTCACTTTATCCCCGGTCATTTCATCCTTGTTCACTTCATCCATGGTGATATCATCCTTGGTCACTTCATCCCCAGTCATTTCATTCTTAATTAATTCATCCCCGGTCATTTCATCCATGGTCACTTCATCCTAGGTCACTTCATCCCCGGTCATTTCATCCTCGTTCAATTCACCCCTGGTCATTTCATCCTTGTTCACTTCACCACTGGTCATTTCAATCTTATTCACTTCATCCCCAGTCATTTCATCCTTGGTCATCTCATCCCCGGTCTTTTCATCCATGGTCACTTCATCACCTGTGATCTTATCATTGGCCATTTCTTCCCATGTCGTTTCACCCCAATAAAAACTTTTTCTTTTGTTTTTGTGCAATAGTGTTGTTAAGGCTTTGTTTTTAAGCCCTCATGTTATCTAATATATAAATACGTTCATTTAGAATGTTTTTTATATTTAATTATATAGTTTAGTTATATTGTTTCTGTTTGTTGAAGAAATGTCAATATTATCCTGCGCATGCTGCGTGATGTTATGATCAAAGGTTAAGTTGTGGATGAATTAGGGAAAATATTTTGAGAGATGAGAACGATTAGAAAATCTATGATCTTGCTGCTGATAACTTATCTCTTGAAGATCATCTTTAACTTTCTTTGCCAATCGTACTTTCTTGAACCTGAGCGTGTCATTTCAAACCCTGATAGAACGTTGTATTTATTCTAATAAGCTTCGACTGCAAGAAATACGCAACACTGGCCAAGAGGTTACAAATGATGTACAGCAATACGTATCAAAGAATCGTCTTCTGTACCTACTAGCAATAGCCTATCTTATTGATTTCAATTAACAACCAAAAACAGTTTTTATATTAGCTCTATATCTATAAAGTTTAAATTTTTATGACATTTAAATCTGTCATATTTTAATGATTGACATTTTTTGTCTTGGAAAAAAAAAAGAAATATTGTTAATTTTATACTTTTTACAATTATTAGCGGCCCCAGTAAGGGGAAAAGCCGCTATTAGGTTTGTGCAAAAGGTATGTCTGTTCGTCTGTCCGCCTATTATACTAAGATTTCAAAAACTAGATGAGAAATGAAAAATATTATTTCACCATGTGGTGCAACTAGAAATGTTTACATGCAACGGCTACTTTTGGTTTTCTAAAAATCAAACCGTTTAATTTAAAAATTAATTATGCAAGTGATTTTTTCATAACCATACATCAATTCTAAAACAAAACATAAATGTTTTGGAATAATGTTACACGATGTTAACAAAGAAAGATATTTTTTTTTGTAATTTCAGTATCACTAAGTCAAATATATTTATAAAATGTACAAGAAATGTTTACAGCAAATATAAATATTAGTTAAAGGTGTTGTTTTTTTTTCTGGTAAAAGAAAACATGTATGTTTGTTTACTAATATTAAGAGTGCACTTTGTATGTAAATATGTATGTAATTATCACGCATATTTTTTAAAATTGACTTTTTATGCCGCGCCTTTCGAGCAGTAGCGTGAGAAGCAGTGGTAAGACATGATACTAATCAATTCTTTCAATTTTTTTAAATAATCAGATTTTATTTATTTTGTTTAGTGCCCCATCAGAAAAAAAATGCTTATTTTAGTGCGTTTTGTCTGTCAGGTATAGATAAACACAAGTACGCTATTCTGCCTCAACCTGGCACTCGTGTGGAAACGACCATTAGAGGAAGTGAATAGGCTAAATGAATAGTAAAACAAAACTCACGTGGAGGTGTCCAAGGGAACACGATAGAACACGAGAGTGGTCCCATTGCACGGAGCGGAGTTAAAAGAGAGTTCCCACGGTCCTGTTGATAATCCAAGCGCCGTTCTTAAAGAGACCGTTACATTAATGGCGAGTCCTACACGGTTAGCTTGGTATAATATAGGAAAATGGTGGGGGTTTCCCGTTATACATGATTTTAGTCCATGCGCCATGAGTGCCAGACTTATCGGAAATAGCAATGCTTCACATAGGCATTGACTTGTATCTCTTCCAGACAGAACTGTGGTTCAAACAGGCTTTCTTCTTTTTTACTGTTGCTCAAACTTAGAGTTCGAAGAGCTTCGGCTCAGTCTTAGACTATCTAACGGTATAGATTAAAAAAAAAACAATTTGTAAAAAAATATTGAAAATCTGATTTAACCCTTAATTTTTCTTCTAAAACATCTCATTAGTTTTAAGTATCTTTAATGTATTGTTCTGGATGTTTTCTTTGCTTTTTTGCTTTTTTTTTGTGTTTTTTTTTGGTTGATTTTAAAGTGTTCAAGGCGATAAACAAAGATACCACCTATTGGAACAGGATTGTAGCATATGTATCAAATATAGCTATGTACTTCAAAAAACATATACCAACTATTGAAACCAAGGGCGGACTGGGTGTCAAAGTCGACCCTGGCATTTCTATATAATCCGTCCCACAAATTGTTTATCATACAATAGGCCACCAACTCTAGGTCTACCTTGTTCTCGAAATCATTATTAAATTGATAATATATCGATAACTGTACGCATGCTTACAGTCAATTAAAAATAGGCTTTATGTTGCTTTTTAATCGTAAAGTGTGTAGGCCCTAAGAGGATGAAGCATACTAGTAGCACTGTCTACGGATGTAGGCTATTACATTATTTAGGAAAATGTGTTACAGTATTACACTGTAGAGTCTGTAAAATATTTTTTTAAAACACGACGCTCAAAGTTCACTTTTATTAGAGAATGTTATAAAACTTTTTCAACAATATCATAAGTTTCATAGTAGTATACATGCTGCTATTTTGGGGGCCCCTACCGGCTCATTCAGTTACAGGCCCACCGGGCATTTTCCAGAATGCCCATATAGCCGGTCCGTCCCTGATTGAAACCAAAGTAAAGCACAGGAATAGGCTAAACTATAATAAAAGTGCAAAATACCACTAAGTCACTAACTGACTAATTGATCAAGAGATCTTATCAGCTAGTGTACGAATTCGATTGAAATTTCGTAAACATATTTATTTAACCTTCTAGGACAGGGGTTCTCAAACTGTGGATCGCGACCCCTCTGGGGTTTGAATGACGATTTGCCGGGGGTCACTTAAGACGATAGAAAATTGGATTTTTTGGGGCTATTCTAACGTGTAAAACTTAACATTGTACACAGTTTTACCTTTGAACATTACCATTTTCTGTTTTTTCAAGGATAGAAAACTTAATTATAATACAACCATTTTAATTGTTGCTGCATATATATTTTTAAACACTTCAAATGAATTCAATTTAATACATAAATGAACGTTGCAGAATCATAGATATTATTTCTGTAGTAACGAGGTGACAAAAGTGAAAAGCGATTATAGTTAATAATAGCTTATCTTTAAATAGTCCAAGTTATGAAAGAAAATATTTTCATCATAGAAGAACCCAAAACGTTTATTTGATATACAACAGTCGTTCTTTACTAACATAGATATTATGTCATCTAGAGGAATGTTTAGGTATATCAATGATGGCGTTTTAAAAGACGAGGTTTTTTATCAAACCAATTGAAACGACTGCGCTACGAAATGTAAATCAGAAAGTTGATTCATTTTTTTGGAAAAGAAAAAAAATCTTATTGAAATAATTAATAATGTTTGCACAGATTGTAGTCCAAGTATGTCTGTCTGGATTTCAATGTCTGGTACTGATTAAAAAATGAAGAGTTATTGAAACTCACTGTACAATTTTAGTCGAGAATATTAGTAACGAAGACACAGTTACAAGAATTATCAGAAGCAATGAAAAACGTCACTACAACTGCAACATGCTCGATAAGTCTGGAAAAAAATCTGATCTTCAGAATGAAACTTTGACTTGACAAATAAAATTTCACTAAAATTGACTAACGAATAATAATAAAAAATAATCTGTGAAAGAACATTCTCGCAACAAAATGTCCTCCTTCTTTCTAAATCTACTTCACACACGTTTACACTTTCCATTCAAAAAACAAAGTTAAAGATGTAACGGAGAGAGTAAGAGTTTATTAAACTCATTAATAGCGATATAAGAAATATTATTTCTACTTAATGTTAGGTACACAGATGTGGATCAAGTGTTTGCAGCTATAGTCCGATTTGTGTGTCAATAATATATTTTTACGAAACATGTTGTTTTTTTCAGCCTATTAGTCATTAAGTAAAGCTAAACACAGAAAAAAAAGATACTTGATGCAGAAGATGACATACTTTGAGATTTTGAAATGGCTTTCTAAGAATTTCTTACCTGGTAAAGCAGAAACGATGTCAGGCTATCGCAACAAATGTTACAACGTAATTTACTGAATCACTATCCCAGCTCCGTTATGCTATTCAAATAGTCACCTATGTCTGGAACAGGAATATTGTGGATACCTTCTAGAAATGTTGATAAACGCATGACCTAAAATTTCATTTATTTGGAATTTCATTAAAAGAAGAAATTTCAAAAAATATACGGCGGTTACATATTGTTAAGTGATTTAAACATAAACCTTAGGTAATACATATCAGATATTTACATTTGGATTCAGTTTTTATACCAATAGCGAAAGCACAGTTACTTAGGCTTATTTACGAAAAAAAATGTTACTCTTGGGGGTCGCCACATAGTTGGGAATAGTAAAAGGGGTCGCCGAGCTAAAAAGGTTGAGAACCGCTGTTCTAGGAGCTCACTAAGAACAGCTTATGACTGATATATACAATTGCGATAAACTGAATGATTTCGATCAATTTTTTAAAATGTGTTTTTGGTATTTCCCCCAGAAGGCCAAAGTCTATATGTGTGTTGGGGGGGGAGGAGTTTTTACAGTCAAAAAGCAACTGATGGCACATTAAATATTTAATTTTTTTAATGAGAGTGGAAAAATGATAAAAAGAAAGCCGTACTAGAGTTCATGGGCCCTAAGCATGTGTGCTGTATGTGTGTATTAGGTGAAGGGGGACATTGTAAGACAGTCGTTCGAATTCAAGTTTTAAGTCTATTTCAGAAATCATTATAATGCTTAGGGTGAAAAAGCTAATAGTGGGTTTTAGAGAGAGAAAGAGAGAGAAAGAGAGAGAGAGGGAGGGAGGGAGAGCTATTTAAGAGCTAAAATATACGCTTTTATGTTTTACTTTTATATGTATTTTGATATTTAGTTTTGCTTTTTGATTTAAATTTTTTACCCGTCGAAATTTAAGTGCTTATATTATTTACTTTTATAAAATGCCACATCTATTTCTATATGTTATGCCTTGAGCTTACATTTCGTTTGTTAAAAGCGCTCTTTAGATTTAATTAATATTATTATGTGAGTCATGGGCGTAGCCAGGGGGGGGCGTAGTCAAGCCTATTGGGTGTTTTGAGTTTAAATTTCCCTTCAGAAGGGAAAGCCCCCGAAAACCCCACCCGAAAAAAATCCTGGCTATGCCTATGATGTAAGTCATTATATTTTTATGATGGAAAATTATTAGCAACAAGAAAAGTATATAACAAAAATATTCTTTTGAAAGGAAAATAACTTTTATTTTCTAAAAACTTTAAAGCAATTATATTTCTCGTAATAACTAATGAATGTTAGATTTAAAAAAAAAAAGAATTCAATTTAGCAAGCGGAAAAGGGGCGGAACTAGTGTTACTAAATCGCACCAAAGACAATACTCCGTTTTGCATTTAGATTTATGCAACATGATTCTCAATAGCTATAAAATCCCATAATTAGTGTATACATTAAATTCACTAGTTCATTAAAAAAATAGCTCCAATGTTTATTTTATATTTTAAAATATGTTCTTTTATATGGCGCACGACACGAGTGTCGGAAATTAAAATAGCTCGCAGGTCGTATACGTTTGGGCCTCACTGCTATAGCGTAAGTAAATAATTTGCTTAGCTGGTTGATACAAAAAAAAATATGGAAGTATTTACTTAATGGATTTTAAAGAACTAGATCCTATTGACATTAATCTTATTTTTGTTGAGCTATTTTTTTTTAAATTAATATATAACATGTGATTTTGAGGTTTGACAATTATTTTCTTGTATTGTTTCTAACAGAATTTTGTAACACTAAAGACACAGTTTCATGTAAATATAAATGTCTTTGCAATGGATCATGTTCTAATGATGGTAATTGTGAAAGATCGTTTTGCAGTAAAGGATGGTTTGGGATAGCTTGCCAGTACAGTAAGTAGGTCTTTTATGCAGTATTTTTTAATTTTATATTTTTTTCTAAATACAAATGGCAGGCCGATCATCAAATAAATAAGTATATTAGTCAATGTCACTGTACGAAGGTCACCTAGACAACAAAAAAAAATACATTTTTGGAAAGTCTGTTGTACATAACCTTTTTCCAGGTACAATAAACACCAGAACTAATGGTGATTTATGTTTAGTTTATAGAAAATTGCAAGCTTTTTAACTAATTGTTGAAATTGTTACAAGTATTACTTTTTTTTGTTCATCAAGGTGATGTTGCTAGTGATGCAATAATACAACCAAAAGGTGCTGAAACTTTACTAGCTAACTCATCAAGACAAGATTGTGGACAGCGTTCAGGTCCACAGTATGTCTTACTGACTTGGAGTGAACCACTTCCATTTACATGGTTAAGGATTAAAATAGTAAGTCAAAGTAAGTCTTTTTAAAACATTACCTCAACTTACACACTTAAGTTTAAAAAAACTTCATTTAAAATTTTTAAATTCCTTCTGTATTTCTCTCTAGACACACATACAGAAACACATTCTAATAGAGAAGCTTTCTATTACGCTTTATCTCATATGGTAAAGGGAATTCTGGGGTATTTTTTTGAGACCTTTTCTTCTTCTGAGATCTATATTACATCTCTGTTTTGCGATTTGTAAATTTTTATATTAAACTTTAAATATCCCTTAGTCTGTCGGACCGTTGGGGCACCAAAAAAAAAAAACTCGCGTAAACAGGGTTTGCTCATCAAAAAAATCCCTGAAAATAGATATCAAAATCGGCTCTTACGATATTCCTTGAAGTTTAGCAGTTGCTGTTTATTGCCTCCTTCAGTAGCGAAGCGACTTCGGATCATCTTATTTCCATGAGATGAATTACTTGGTTTTAGCTGTGGTCGGAAAGGTGTCGTCATCTTATCAGTTCCCCTTCTCCACGCAGCTGATGTATCCAAAGCTAATTGGAAAGGGTATGAGATAGCTGTCGACAATGCCCTTGAAAAAATTCATGTAGAGTCTAGCTCTGTGGACTTTGTATACGTATACCGTAAAATAACAGCAGCTATCCTGGGCATGGCTAAAAAGTTTATTCCTCGAACTTGGTCTGTATAAAATTCAAGAACTTTTGGACAGCTGAAATCAACAAACTTGTTACGCCCGGAAAAGGGCAGACCACAAGGTCCAAAAGAAACCAAACAATCCAACACTCAGGCAGAAATAGAACAGACTCTGTATACTAGTTAAAAAATAATTGGACCAAAACTGTTCAAAGTTAGACCTAAGGGTTAGCTCTAAGACCTGGAGTCTTCTGAGAAATCTCGAAAATGCTAATTCTAGGCGTACGAAATAGCAACCCACTTAGCTTCACCCAGTTGGGTAACCATTTCATCAAAGAAGAAAATTGCCACCTAGTTGAACAAATATTTTGCTAAGATCAACAAGGCTGCCAAGAGGTCCACAATTTCCAAAGCTTTTGATAAAACTCGCAAAGCTGATTAAAAAAGACCGAAAGGAACCACAGACCAAGAGTGCTGAGAGAACGATGAACTCCCCCTTCTCAATAGGCGAGTTTAATGCTGCCTTAAAAAAAATGCCAGTTCAAAAAGGCTCCCGGGCCGGATGGTATCACCCCCGAAATGCTCAAGCATGTAGGGGTGAAATGAAAACGCCGTGCTCTTGACATTTGTAAATAGAACCTAGGCAGATCTGGAAATGTGCCACCATTTTTCCTATACCAAAAAAGGTAAAAGATTCTTCTACTGCTGAGATCTACAGGCCCAACTTACAACATGTGTGATAAAGATGGCAGAAAATTGGTAAATGAGCGTCTGGTTTGGTACCTTGAAAGTGCCCGTCTTATAGCTCCAGAACAGGCTTGTTTTATGGCTGGAATTTCCGCTATAGACCAAGTCAATATATTTGTGCAGAGCGTAGCAGATGGATTCCAAAGGACCGAAAGCACATACGCAGTCTTCATTGACTTAAAACAAGCATATGTTAAATTATGGCGGCCTGGTTTGCTTCATAAGATAAGGGCCGTGGGGTGCGAGGACGGATATATTACTGAAATAGAGACTACCTACAAGAACAAGGATGTACGGAGAAGTCTCAGAAGAAATGACTCTCGAGCACGCTCTCCACCAGGGCTCCGTCCTGTCATGTGCCCTTTTCACGGCCTTCATAAATGACCTACCGGCTCAGTTAAAATGCCAAAAGCTGCTATATGCTGATGCTTTGTCCTTTGGAAATCCGGAAGGAGTGCAATCTCTATACAAAAAATCCAACATCGACACTGTTATCATAGCCTCACACAACATAAAACAATGCTATGGCACCCCTGTAATAATGCAGTGGGTACCGAGTCACATAGGTGCTATTTGCAACTATATTGCAGACTCCTTGGACCATTGAACAGGCTGTAAGTATTTATCATGCTCTGGTTATAATTTAAAAAAAACAGAAATGGAAAAGTGGTTTGAGTGCTGGGACAAGTAAAAAAAAACGTGGAGTTTGGAAGCGCATGAGGCGCCCTGAGCGCACTTCGCTGTGGTGGAGGCTGTCCAGGCCTGTGCACGTCAGTGTAATTAATAAAATTTTACGGCCCGTTCTAATTTTCTTCTCTCTCTCTCTATCTGTCGCTTTCTGGAACCCCATTTTGTTTTACCTGCGCGTTTAACTTCTCTGACATAGACTTTTGACTTTATTCGGAAAAACCCGCATCATGCGCTTCCGACACTGAAACGCACCTATATATTTGTCCCGTTAATTTTAGTAGCACCTTAGGTTTCCGCTTGTCTCATCCCCCGCCAACAATACACAACTTAGTTTTTCGTACACTCTTTAAATTTTCCTTGGCATCTCTATTCAATCCATATTTTATTTCGATTGTGACACCCCATCCCCACCTCTCTTTTCAAAATTAAATCTTAATGCAATCAATGAACTGCATTAGACACCGCCTACATTTCTTACTACAATCAGCTTTAGGCTTAGAGGAACAAAATGCATGTTCCGAAGGCCCCAATCGAGTGCCACTTTCACTTTCCCCTTTCAACATTTAATTTGGTATCTTTATGTAAATTATCTATTATATAATTGTATAATTATGTATCTAAATTAAAACAAATCAATTAGGTTTTATCAATTTTAATCGTCCCTTTGGAATGAAATGACAATAGATTTAGATTTATCTTTTCAGTGCTATTAGAATTAGGTTTTTTTTTTATTTAATCATTGGTTAAATAGATCCTCCGTTTGATCACCACACATTTTAAATTTTGAATCTATGTATAGCATCTATGGTTACTATTGAAAAAAAGTTTATCTACATCAGTTAATCATAAGACAAATAATATAAACAAATTTGTTAATGCTATTACGATTATTTTTATTTTTTATTTAGACTGCGTCAAAGGAAGCGAACACGACGTAAGGCATATTAAAAATAAGTTGAATAAAAAAAATGCTTAAAAAATACGGACTTCGTGTGAATTTTGGTTTCATTTCATAAAACGGGACCTTTTTGGGAAATAAAAAAAAATACAAAAGTTTGATAGATAGCTTGCGGTGTTTCACGCATCACTGTGATCAGGTTGAATATATATCTAATCCGGTTATTATTTAGTGAGTAGGAGGTAAAACGAACATGTGTATGGAATTTTAGTTACAGACATTGCATTATGAATGTATCAGTCCTGTCTTATATTTTAAAGTGTGACTTATGGGTTCTAGAATGCGTGTAGTGATCCTCGCATAATGTTGAATATTTAGAGATGTACACAGGACAGTACAGTGACGATCATAATACTTAAACAAAAACTATATTTTTTGCTATGAAGAATTAAAAATAATATATCCAGCCATATCCACTGGCTATAAAAATAGTTATAATCAATTAGTATTGAAGCCTGAACGCAGATTTACCACCACAAATACTAGAATCTCGCAAGTCCAATTGAATAATATTTCTCATACGTCTGCTTTCTAGCAAGACTAAATAACAAGTGTCACAACAACTGAATCATTTGTGATACACGTCTGCTCTGCACCGAGCTCTAATAAGGGCTACCAATAAAATATCTCAATACCACTCTTTAAAACTCAGATTTGTCTCGTGCTTTTAACACAGGGATCAATAAGTGGCAAATTTTAAGAGTCGGAAAAGCCACAAATTACCATTTACAATATTTCAAAGTTCTTAGAGGGCCACACCTTTTTTTTCTTGTAACTATAAATAGTACTTGCAATTTTTTTTTCGACAAAGATATGTTACTTTTTATTTGAATTAAAATAATTACACATTTATTTACAACACCAACACATAAAAAAAATACATCCAAACATACTAATTCAGTAAGAGCTATGGCTTTGCATGGTTTTAGAAAGTTTGGATAAATTAGATTCATAAATAACTTGTTTTTAGTTTCAAACACGACTTTACACTTGTTAGTTGGCGTCTTAATTTACTTTTAATTCTATCCGCACAAGAGAAGAAAGGCTCGCACGAACATGTCGTTTTACGTTTGTGTATAAACTGTCATGCGTTTCAGCATCAAATTTTACCCCCTAGGACCTAGGTGGTCACTAAGAATGTTTTTTGACACATTAGCAACCTTACGAGCGCCATTTGCGAAAAATCACAAGCTCTATCAAATTTTTGTATTTTATTTTCGGTATTTATCCAAAAGGCCGCAGTCTAATTAGAAAGAATAAATATCACAAATTCCGTATTTTTGTATCATTTTTTTCCTTTTTTCTAGATTCTACTTAATTTTAATATGCCTTACGTCATTTCCGCTTCCTTTTAGACGTGGTCTAAAAAAAACCAACATATCCTAATAGCATTAATAAGGGAGATCTACCTAGACTCCTTTTTTTATTTTGAGAGAATAAGTAAAGGTACTTTGTAACACTGTCAAAGAAATGAAAAAAAAAACACAATCCTATTAGCATTAAAAAAGTAAATCTATATCTATTGTTATTTCGCTACATTTATAAGTGGAGAGATAGGCGAGAAACTGATTTTACGAAAAGATGATTCGATGTCTGATACCCCAAATTGCTTGCATTAAGATTACAGGTTGCACACAAAAAAAAATAACCCAGAAAAGGGGGAAGGTCAAAGTTGAACTATAATACAGATTGAATTGAGAAGCCGAAAAAAAGTCATAGGACTGCGAGTTTATGTAGTGGTCAGATTATGGAGTAGGACTTTCCAAATCAAATCAAATGTCTATGTTGGAGAAAAAAACTAGGGACATGTTTAGAGAAAACAAAATGGATGTTCGGGAGAGCAAAGAGATAAAGAGAGACAGACAGACAGACAGACAGAACAAAAATAGAGCGCGACGTAAATTTAACAGATACACTAATTCAGGTGGCTGTTAGGTTGATCGTTAAAATGTGGCCCGTTTATGAAAATTCACAGAAAGAAACGAAAGGAGGTATTCCGGCCATGATTATCATTATAAAGTCTGGAAACAAATCAACGGGCGTAGACGATGTGCTCTGCTAGTAATAAATAAAGCAAAAACGTTTGTCTTTTTTTCTTTGCAGCCCTTTAAGAAGAAATATGTTAATACCATTAGTTCTTGCATTTTTCTCCACAGCCTTTTTTACAAACATTAGCCTTAAACTAAATGATGTATTATGCCAAAAGACAAAGATATATTCTGTGGACGATACAACGCTGGACATTGCTTGTGATACCAACATTTCCATGACAGCTCTAAAACTTGAAGGCGACATTATAGAAAATATTTGCACTCTATTTGTTAGTGGAGGTACGTTTTAAAATGTTTTTTTTTACCGAGCTTTAACAAGTCACTCAGTCTATCTGGTTACAATCTTTTAAGCGTTATTCTACCACTAGTATCTAATGACGTTGAAACTTTTCGCAATTACTCATTTTCAAAGACAAAACATGAATTAATTAGTTTTGTCTCAATCAATAAATTTTGTTTTACATGGAAAATATACTAAGCTAACGGGAGATAAGCCTTACTTAAATGGCAACGATTGAACGGAGCTTTCACCTATCCTTCCCAAATTTTTAATAGGAATTTTTTCAACATGTTAGATAGCAGAGCGTAAAAGTTGCAAGACGGAAATTTGTGCAATTTGACAACTTTCGCTTAACTTTGTTGCTATACATGTTTCTTAAACATTCACCTAAATTTAAAGTTCATAGGATAGAGAATGGGCCTTATTCAGTTTTTATTTCTTTTGCTTACTTTGTGAGAGTTTTGCAAGACTGAATATAGTTCTGTAACAATATGAGGTTTCATACAAAATAATTAACTTAAATATGAAAGTCTTATTTTAATATTATTTTTCGAAGACATTTTCCCCACTTTAATCTAAATTAGCTTTTTTCAACTTCTGGGCTTGTATTTTGCTGACGGGAGATAACATATTTTTTTCAAGGGAAAAAATTGTCTGTATTTGCAATGTAATTAGGCCCTATTATTTTTATTTGAATAGTTATCAAGTAAAGGCATTATTGAAAAAGTAATTAGTACAAATTAGACATTTTAATGTCTCCGCCATACCGATTCTACAAGTTTTCTATATGTTAAATTGGAAAAATTTACTCAGTGCGTTTAACCATTGTTCTGCAACTTCTGTCCACGTCTTCGGCTGAAGGCCTGAACCTAAAGCCTATTACAAGAGAGATTGTTTATCATGAAGATAATGTTACCATGAATATGCCAAGGAAAGATACAGTTACTCTAAATGTGCGTCGTTTATCATTTACACTTGAGTATTAGATTTTTTTTTTACCTTTGTTTATTTCATTTATTTGACCTGCCCTTTTTAATAGGATGGATAGAGAACTGTAGACCTCAGAAGTATGAGGTTAAGCATGAAAGAATGCGTCGATTTCTTTCCCGAACTCTGCTAGTAGAGCTTACATTGCTCCCCCGACCCCCATAACTTTCGAAGAGGAGGATCAAAAGCGTATTTTTTTTTAATCGAAAATTGAAAATCGCTATTCTAAATTTATATAAATATACTAGCTAGATATTACCCGAGGCCAGCGGATCTTCACTTGCGTATCATTGATACATTTTATAGTTAACATTTTTTAAAAATTTTATTGTAACATTGTAACATTAATCAGCTTTGTTTAAAAAAATGTTGGAAAATGAGCAGCAAGATCTACATAAAGCTAGGCGTCAACTGGAGAAGATATATAATCAAGTAATTTATTTGAGAACTGACTGAGAGTGTACACTTCTGGAGTAGCTCGATCTATTAATGTTGATCCAGTTTTCACTTCAATCGGATTCCGACAATTGAAAGACAATTTGTTGAACACACCTCTAACGAAAGTGATGGTAAAATTCAACATCCAGATAATTTCGAAATCAGCATTTTACCGAAACATCGATGTCATTGTTTCTCAATTGTCAACATTAATGCTCAGTTTCATTTCAAGTGCAAACGACAAAGAGTTAAATGATGCCACCACATTTTTACACTTAAGTAGATAGTATCGCCAAAGAACATAATTCAGAGATGCAATCCTTCAAAGATGCCTACCAAAAAAAACAACATGAAATCTGTGTTTAATTAGATATTTTGTTTTAAAATAATACCCCGATAGGTTGTATAAAGACGTTATCTAACATTGTTACAAAGTGCCTGCTATTTCTTACTTTGCCTGTGACAGTTTTTTTATTGAAGAGGTGATGGATAAAACAAGAATATTGAAGAAGTTCTAAGGCACAAGTTGACTTCACTTGATGTTCTTTCCAGTGAGCGAGAAACAGTCAAAAATTAGAAAGGATTTAGTGATTTAGTGCTTTGCTTATTAGAAGGCGGTGGGAGCGGTGGCTTAGTGGTGAAGCGCTCGGCTTCTGAATCTGGGGTCCTGGGTTTGAATCTCGGTGAAGACAGGCTTTTTGGATTTCGGGTATTTTATAGGGCACGCGTAAGTCCATCCAACTCTAATGAGTACCTGACTTTAGTTGGGGAAAGTAAAGGCGTTTGGTCGTTGCTCGTTTTTGACCACAGAAACAGATAACCTTATCTGCCCTATAGATCGCAAGGTCTAAAAGGGGAACATTTACTTTTTATCAGAAGGCAAGAAAGATGTGAGTTTAGTAAATTACTGTTAGATCTTTTTACTGTTAACTGAGTTATATTGAACTAAAATATAGTTTTTATCAATATTTAATAGTTTGGCTAATAAAAGTATTTTCTGGATGTAAATGTGTATAATGGGAAAAGAGAACTAATAAACATTTGTTTATTAATTTGAATTTTTTTTGTCATTAGATCTTGTGGAAACATTGAGTCATAATACATTATTTCTGAACGGAGTCATAACTGAATGAAACGTAATACATTTATGCCTTGAAAATGTACCGATGAATACAGACTAGATCTAATATCGATATTTTGTCGGACACTAGATTTGTCCTATTGGAAATAGGTGGGCCCAATAAGATATTCTCGAACCCGGGCCCACGGGTACCTTGCTGGATAGATGGATAGTTTGTATTGATGTATATAGATATATAGATATAGGGGCAGCATAGCCAAGTGAAATACTGCATTCCTCAATATTATAAGTATAATAAAGTTATATATATATATATATATATATATATATATATATATATATAGTTCGTCCATCGTGGTTCGATGATGACCACTTTGTCATCTAGGGGGCTAAGGGCTTTGCACTGGGGTTTTGTGCCTCCTCGTGTGGCTGGTGAGACCTATGTTCGGCCGCACACTGGGCACTCTGAAGCTAGTGTCGTTTGATTGCTTTTCTTCTTTGGCGTTTTTCTTCTGCCATCATTGTTCTTTTTTCCTCAACAACCTGTGCGCCAGTTTTTACAGCGCGACGCCATGATGCTCTGTCATGTGCCTCTGTCTTCCAGGTGCCTGGGTCTATACTGAACGCCTTCATAGAAGCTTTAAGGGTGTCCCTGAAGCGCTTTCTTTGACCACCTTGCGAACGCTTTCCATCGATTAGTTGGCCATACAAGCGTCTTTTAGGGATGCGGTGGTCTTCCATTCTTCAGACCTGACCTGCCCATTGCAGCTGGGACTGCATCAGGATTGTGTGGATGCTTTGCAGACACGCTCTTCGAAGGACTTCAGTATCTGGTATTTTGTCTTGCCATTCGACATTCAGTATTTTTCTCAGACATGTCATGTGAAAATGGTTCACTTTCTTTGTATGTTTTCTGTACAGTTATATTTATAGATGGATATAGAAAGATAAAATAGATAAATAGATAGATAGTGAGTGTTTTTTATACAAAGGGTTAAAGCTTACATTCGTTAGGGTTAGTGAAAAAATCAACACCCACCCACTCTTTAAATATGCTAAATGACAAATTATTCAAAATCTTTAAAAATAAATATAATATTGTGGTGTTGCTTTTTAAGTTGATGCTGTGCATTATCTTTAGTATATCAAATTTGTGAAATATATTTAAGTTTTATATATTAACATATGATCATATTAACAGTTATATGCTTTAACCCATTTGTGCCGGTATCAAATATACTTAAAAAGTTAATTTAATCCTTTATTTTAGTATTTACTTAGCATTTTAAAAATATTTTTTAAAACCTAATGGTTTTATGTTGTCAAATTTCATTTTCAGGTCGTAATTTAGCAATTTTTCAAAATAGTTCTGAATCATCAACCTTTGGTTCACCTTACTATGGTCCACAATTTGCTGTTGATGGTATAATTAACCCAAGTTGTTTAAATGGTGGCTGCAGTCATACAAACGAAACAGATAGAAGTCCAAAGTGGACAGTAGACTTTGGTCAACAATACAACATTAATAAATGTGTTTTATATAACAGAAGTAAGTTTTAATAATTAGGGTTATCTAAAAATAGTATATGTATATTTCTCTCTCTTTCTCTCTCTTTTTTTTCTCTTTCTTTCACTCTCTGTCACTTTCTGATTCTTCACATCCGTTTAATTGCTGTTCAAATGTACCCTATGTTTTACTTATTCCACTTGTTAGAAACATCATTATACAAAAATCTACATTTGTTGCGTCTATTGAAAGGGAAACGCTAATAGTCTTTTGTGCTCTATAACTGACTCCGTCCGTCCGTGTGTCTGTCCTTCACACACACACACACACACACTCAAAATATTGAAAATCCGATCACACGAAATTTTGAAGCTTTTAATGTTCTGGTACGAGGCATTTTTGTTTTGTTTTTTATTAAAAGTAAACCATTTTAATTTTTAAAATAATTATGCAAGTAATTTTTTATTAGGTCAAGAACTTTTTAAGCAGCCCTTGTTAAGAAAATAAACCTGTATTAGCTTTGTATAAACTGTCTGTCCTCCAGTGTCTAAAAGAAAGTTCATCTGCACACTTTCATCCTTAAGTTTTTTTACTCAAGTGTCATTTGGCTGTATTATCCCCCATATACAGCTTCATGTAGCCTGTTTAATCCTAGCGTGTTTATTTATCGCATGTTAGATTTGCGCGTAACATAAATGGGACCATTCAAATGTATGTCAACAAAACTAAAGTCACATTTTACAGCTATAGCGAACGAATGTATGTAAAAATGCTTTAGAAACTCAATACGTGAAGGTTTATTTGATTAAAATATGAAATGAACGGACATTATTTTGTATATTCATGTATTAATTTATAAAGTAAATGTATCATTGTGTAAGAGTTATATCTTGAGTTAGATGTAGGTTTCGATATATTTTCTTTCTGCGCGCGCGTGGAGCCTTCTCTCTGCGCATTCATGATCCTTCTGTGTTCTGTAATGAAAGAAGCTCGCGATGAATGCGATATAAAGTACGTCAGGACGTCTAAATTAGCAGTTATGAAGAACTAATTTATGCAAAAATGATTTTGAAATACAAATTGGATGGTTAATTTTTATTAAATAATGAAATGAATGGTCTATATTTTGTATTTTCATGTGTAGTATTTAAAATTAGATCTAAAATCTTTAGCTCTTGTTCCATGAAATCATGGCAATATGACCTAAATCCACGACCTAGTAATACTTTCAAAGAGTTATTTTTTTTAGGGTTTTAAATGTGTTTTAGGGCGGCTATACATACCTGATAAAAATGGCCTGAAGGTCCGAGAACGACCAGTTCCCTATTAAAGGACCTCTTGACCAAGGAAAGGCTTTTGTCCATGGCCAGGATGAGGCATCGGCTCTTCACCGATCCCTCTGTCCGAAATCCCGCCTTATCCGAAACGATCATATAATCACGTCCGGTATGTCGCTGGACACGACCCCCCTTCGCCTTTTTATGACCTTTCTAGTCAAACAAGTACATCAATAAATAAACAAACAGACTGAGCCAAACTAACTAACAAAAACAGTTACAAAATTAACTTTTTTTTCAAAAATATTTATATTGTATAATCGCCTATTCAAAGGTAATCAAATAAATACTTTGCAAGCCTGAAATCTCTTAACGTCTCCGTCTGCTAATCTGTTTTAGAATAGCCTAGATAATCTCCTGCCTTACTTAACCCTTCTCTAACCGCGATAGTACTGCTAGCTGTGTTACGAATCACATTCACTCGCTTATCATTTACAATGCTTGGGTAAAAATTAAATGTATTTTCTCCAATGTCATCAAAATTTATTTCTACCTCTTGTTCACTTTCATTATTACTGCGATCACAGCTACGAAAGTTCTTTGCAAAATACACCCTCTTAGGTGGCCAATAACCATTCTCTTGTCAACGATTTCTCTGATAGCTTTTCCTGTTACTAGTGTAATTATTAAACTGTGTGTCCCCTATGCAAAGTGTCTTTTTTCTTGACAAATAAAGCATGTTGCCTCACTACGGATAATGATAAAGGCCTATCATAACTTTCCCGACCATTGTTTTCTTTTTCCCCAGACCTATCATTTCTTCTATCGTAGCTCTCCCATATTTCTACGGTCATTGGCTTTACAATACCCAATAGATCAATGACTTTCCTTATCCGAAAGTGGGTTATTTAGAAAGGCGTTTTCGAAAAGTTCTAAATATTTCTACTACCTATTAAAATTATTATTTTATTATTATTATTATATAAGATAAGAAGATAATTACCTTAGGTTTAATTCTTTAATAAAAGACCGTATCAGAGGGTCACACTTGTTGATAAAGTTATCTATTTTTCACACTCTCATAGGTGTTCTTCACATTCTCTAACCTAACCATTTACGTAAAATGGTCTTTTTATGAATGTATGGCCGTCTGCCGATCTACCTGACTGGATTGCGTATTTTAGAAGTATTTCTTCTGAAATGTTAAAGCTTTGTGTCCATATGCAATTAACAGTTCCTTCTTCAACACTTGGTAGCTATTCTGTATCGAATATTCGTGATTCTGGTTTGCCCAAGCAATAAATCCAATAAGATTTCGGACTACTCCTTCTCTATGACGTTAAACTTTGTAAGCTTAATTTCGAAATGTTTTAGGTAGTAGCTATCATCTGCTGAACATATGTGGTCAGTTCCTTGCCACGCTATTCTAGTTCTGTTGTGGCATCTAGTATTAACTTTTCCTAAACTTTTCCAGGTCGTAACCAGAAGCAGTTGCCATACTGTGCTACCTTACCCAAACTCATTAACTTACTTATGGTACCTCTTGTACATTGTTGGACTTTTTCACTTGTAGAGCGGCTATGATTCATTTCAAAACTTTATTTTCATATGGCTTTGGAGCCCTATGTCGGAAAGACACTCCCGTTCACAAATTTTGCAGGTTAAGGTGGCTTTCGCTTTGGTGGTAGAGGAGCTGGCCATTTTTCGCAAAGCAGATTGTTTTGAGGCTGGCTTAGTGTAGTTTTTAATTTTGTTTTAGAAGATAAGTGGGGATATCATCGCATCCAGGAGCAGCCGTGTTGTCAATAGCTTTGTTGAGCTCAATTAGGGTGGTTACTTCATCTAGCTCATTCATTGTGCATAATTGGTTGATGGTCTTAAGGGATGAGCCAGAGACTGAGCTTGTTGTGGCGTATAGTTTGGAGTAATGTTTAACCCATATGTGTATTTGATGGCTTTTGTCTTTGATAATTTCACCAGTGGTTGATTTAAGATATGCTGACTTGTTTTGGAAGGGTCCAAGAGCCTTTTTGATTCCTTCATACATATCTCTTATTTTGTCTATTTGAGCTGCGAGCTGAATATTTTCACTGAGCTCTACCCAGTATTCATTGGCACAGATCCTTGCTGTCCTCTCTACAGTGGATCTAACTTCTTTTAGATTTAACAGGTTGCGTAAACAATGTATTGCCTTGTATGTAGTAAGTACACCTCTCGTTGCTCTTGTACCAACAAGTAATATCACTTCTTACATATGGCCTCTTTCGATCGCGAAGCAACTATGGATCATCTCATGGAAAAGAGAGGAATGTCTTGGCATTAGCTGTGGTCAGAACGATTTCACCTTCACGAAAGTTCTCCCTCTCCACGCAGATGATGTATTTTAAATATGTTCTCTAATTTAAACCACCTTTCAAGCACAATCCGCAGCTTCTTAACATTTCTTTATCAATGTCTCCACCACTGGCGGATCCAGGGGGGGCGGTAGGGGCGGACCAATTTTAGATTAGAATTCACACAATTTGTATACGAATGTATTACTTATGTTAATAATATATACTAATTATTTATATTTTAAACATAATTTTAGATTATTTTGCCCCCCCCCCTTTCGTATGTTGGCCGATTTAGTGGGGTAGGGAGGGGGCGATGACATCATTCCGCCCCCCTCCCCCACATAATACTTTTGAGTGGGGGGCGGTATAATTTCTTTGTAGAAATCACAGCTTGCTAACAGAATCAATTAAATATCTATATGATTAAAACTTGTTATTGATATTTTAACCGATCTTTATATTATGTTTTCCCTGTTGGCCGATTGGGGGGGGGGGGGCGAATACCTCTACTGCTATTCCGACACAAACCCTTTGAGTGGGAGGGGGCGGTCCTACTTTTATGGACATAAATCATAGTTTGTGAACAAAATTAGTTGAATTCATGGGCGTAGCCAGGATATTTTTTAGGGGGGGGGGTTGGAAGGGGATCCCGCCCCCCCCCCCGAGAAGAAAACAATTTATAGCATGTATGTGTGTGTGTACATGATCTTTATTACATTTGACCCTTTATTCTTTCGAAAGATGTTTATTATGCCCTACAATGTTTCTTCCTGGAAAAATTGAAGACTCCCCGCCATTGATAGCAATGAAATCTGGGGGAGCACTTGGAGCTCCCCCAGCGCGGGGCGAAGCCCCGCCCCCAAGCACTATTTCTGGCATTGAAAGCCAACAAAATGAATGTTCTCAGGTATCTACAGTAAATTTTCCTGCTATTGAAAAGTTTTATTTCAAAAACCTCAAATGCTATTCTCACTGCCTTACTGGCGCTAAGTTGTACTAGGATGTCATCGCAACCCTTAAGTATGCGTAATTTATTTTGCTGGAGAACATGTCCCTCAAACCTCATGCGACGCTCTGTCACAACCTTACTAAGGGGTCGACTCCCTATTCGGCTTAGGATTTCCTTGATTTACACCTGATATCTATAACTGACTCCTAAAATCTATCTTAGCCATCTTTGTTGAGCTACATTTACTGTTTTTCAATTTCGACAGATGCACTTTATCAATGGAGTCCCGCCCCTGTTAGAAATGTGTAACCTCTCTTAAAATACGCTCTTGGAATTAGGTGACTGTAGTTTGCTTTAGATTGTATATCGAAAAGGGAAGTTTTATCGTCAAAATCATCTGTTGTGGATTTTAAACTAAAAAATCTTTGGAGTTGTTTTTTTAAAAATTCAAAACCCCATTTAGCTACGGTCATAGTATTTGGTAACTGTAGTTTGCTTTAGAATTTTTTTGTAACTAAAAACCATCTGGAGGGGTTTTAAACTTTTAAGACAAGCAAACTGTAGGAAAGGGGTTTAAACTCAAAACCCCCAATTTGCTTGGCCTGGCTACGCTCAAATATTTTTTTTGTTTAATTTGCTTTTTTTATATTAAAGAGGTATTTTTTTAGCATCAAACCCCGCTGAAAGGGGGTTTAAACTCAAAACCCCTTTTGGCAAATCTCATAGCATTTTGAGTTGGTTTTTTATATTGAAGAGTTATTTCTTTAGCTTCAAACTCCTTTGGAGGGAAGTTTAAACTCAAGACCCCTTTGACTACACTCATAGAATTTTGAGTGTATAATTTGTTTTTTATATTAAAGAAGCATTTTTTACCTTCAAACGCCTCCAAAACTGAGTTGAAACCATTTACCTACGCTCATAACATTTTGAGTGCGTAATTGCTTTTGTTTTTTAAAATTGAAGAGGTATTTTTTAGCTTCAAACCTTACTGAAGAGGGGGGGGGGGGGTTCCAGCTCAAAACCCTTAGGCTACGCTAATAGAATTTTGAGTTTGAAATTTGCTTTTCTTACATTGACTAGGGGGGTTATAAAATCACAATCTCCCTGAACTGTGGCTCTTGGAAGTAGGGGATAGTCGTTTGCTTTTTTTTTTAATTTTGTTTTGTTATTAGAAGAGAGGGATTTAACTGCAAAAAAAAAACCCCGGTAAGGTGTTTTAAACTCAAAACCCGCTGGTAGGGAGTTTTAAACTAAAAAAAACCCAGGTAGGGGTTTTAAACTCAATACCCCCTGATAGGGGTTTTAAACTCAAACCCCCCTGGTAGGGGGTTTTAAACTCAAAACCATTTGGCTGCGCTGGAACAAGTGATGGTATAGTATTGAAATGTCACCCAAAATAAACAAAATCAAAGCAAATAATCAATTACTGAATTCCGATCCCCCCTTTTGGGAGGGGGATTTCATTTCGGGGGGGGGGGAAGGGTTGAACCCCAAGAACCCATGGTTGAATTAATATATAAATTTTATATTATACCGCTCCCCTTCTGGTTTTTTGGCCGATTCGGTAGGGTAGGGGGTATGCGATTGCCTGTACTGCCCTCCCCACTCTAGCCCTCTTGTGTGGGGGGGGGGCGGTCCTATTTTTATGGAGAAGTCATAGTTTGTGAAGACAATTAGTTGAATATCTATATAATATAAACTACGTATTGATATGTGAATTCATTGTATATTATGTCGCACCACACTCTAATCTCTAATTTTATGATTTTTAAATATAAAATGAAAAAGGGTTGTACCTGATGTACCAGGTGGGAGAGGCGATAGATGCATTCACCTTCCCCCCATCTGTCATGTATGACATGTGTATAGTTTTAGAACCCCTGTGATATTTGGTGACTAGTAATCACTGAACCATTCCGTGCACGTTAGCACGAGATTTTTCCTGGTCGGGGACTGACCACGAGGTGGACACCTCAGTTGATTTTAGACTCTTGTAGAGAGAGGAGTGTTTTGGATATTATTGACAAGTATTGAAGTTATAAGAATTGATTTGTATTCAGGACTTATTTTCTTGGTTGTATTTTGTGATGGCTGAAGTCGCCAATATCTTTTATGATTTATTATTTGTGTGTAATAAAAACCATGTCTGCTACAAGTGAGTCTATTAATTATTATAAATATTGTGGTCAAAGAGTTTAGCATGGTAGTGTTCTCACGCACTAGCAGATCTAGTGCGCGAGTTAAAGTATTTAACAAAGAAGACAAAGAATATTATATTATCTGTCAGAGGTATCTACAACACACGACATTCGCGTCATCACGCCTACAACAAAAACCAGGCTGTGACAGCACGAATACCAATGCTTTTTCTTTTTGAATTATAGTTAAAAAACAAATCTGTCACTAATATAATTTAAATATGCTTTAAATTAAATTCTTATATCGAGTCGCCCCACCCCTATTTTTTAATGCCAAATGCAATCATTAGTTAGAATTCAAACGGAATATTTCATTACAAGAGTCACGATTGAGATGACTTCTAAACCAAAATAATTGTTTCCTAGTCGCCTTCTCCAATCTTTGCTCAATCTGATATCTTCTAGTTACATAAATTTGGGACTATAACTCACAATTTACGCTTGAATTATATTGAATATTTTTTATCGAGTAATTTTTTCTTCGGCGGCAATCCTCAAAGCTTTAATCTAAATATGTGGGGTATCTTATCTTTTCAAGGAACAAATCGGCTTTATTTGCAATGTATTAAGGGTCTATTAATTCATATTAGAATAGTTTACAACACTATTTAAAAGGTCCTTTTTTAATAGGGAGCTTTAGGTCAGGACAATGCGTTTTATCAGTGAAGAATACAAGAAAACACTTATGTCGTTGGGGCTTCGCCCCGAACTCCACTGATGAGTAATGAGCTGTAGATGTCAGGAGAATGGGTTTCTGCAGTGTTTGCTATGTTTGTAAATAGAAATGTTGATCCATTTACCAGCGACTCGTGTTGAGTAACACGTGCTCCTTTAAGTATGCGTGTATCGCAATGAGTAATTCAGTTGGGTCAGAGGGTACATGCTTGTACAAATAATATTGAGTTTATTAAAAAAATATAGTAGATTTACTATAGAGCAAAGCTGACGATCTAAACTCAAAGAATCTAGATGTAGGTATAGATTGACGATAAAAGATAGTGGAGACCACTAGCGGATCTAGAACTTTGGAGGGGGGGGCGATTTTGTTTCAAACCCTAACCCTAGCGCCCAGTAAATCCTAACCCTATGCATAAACGTGCGTACATCATATATATATATATATATATATATATATATATATATATATATATATATATATATATATATATATATATATTATTAATTAATTATTAATCAATGGAGTTCGGGGCGAAGAAAACGCTTTTGGCGTCGGGGCGAACCGAACTCCATTGATTGATAATGAGCTGTAATTGCCAGGAGAATACTTTTTTTCTTCAGTAAAGAATGCAAGAAAACACTTATGTCGTTGGGGCTTCACTGATGAGTAATGATCTGTAGATGTCAGGAGAATGCGTTTCTGCAGTGAAGAATGCAAGAAAGCGCTTTTGGAGTCAGGGCTTTAGAAACTGCTGAAATAGTTAGCCAGTTTTTCGAAATAGTTCACACACAAAAAAAAATGAGCTGAAAGAAAGGGAAAGTTGTAGGTTTTTGAGCAAATTACTGAATTTCAAGAGCTAAAAATGAAACAGTGAGGATAAAAATATTTTTGAGAAATTGCAATATTTAGTCTCTGTTAGCAATAAAAGTATCGTTATATCTAAAAAAATATAAAGAACTTTTTTTTGTTGTTTTTTTTTACAATAGTTCACAGGGAAAGAAATCGAACTGACAACTTCATACTAGAAATGCTGGACAACAAGAACATAATAAAATTTCATTATAAAAATACAGAACCAACAAAACTTATTTATACAGTGTTAGTCAAGAATGACGGTTATTTCGCTGCTCGAGTCAGACAGAATGATACATTTCCTCCACAGGAAGTGACATATCTATGTCTCAATGAATTTGAAGCATATGGAGGTAAACATACTTATAATATGCTAAAATGGTGCTTACATTAATGGTGCTTTAGCTGAAATATATACTAGTATCACTTAAAAGATTAGACACCACCCAACATGTATGTTGCTTACGTCAGAAAAAGTTATATCTAATACTGTAGATAGAATCTTCTTGCAATGTCATCATGTCCCTTTTGAAATGTATCGATATTTTACAAATCTTAGGTAGACAGAATTTAATGGAGAAAGAGCGGGTTAATGGAAGTGAATTTGACCTTGGATATAAATGTAGATGTTCAAAACAATGATCTATTAAAGTTAAAATTCATGTTTATGAAAAAAATATATATGTTACGTTATTTTATTTTAATTCATAAAACGTAGGATTGTACTTAAAAATGATGGTCTTCTCTTCGATTCCAAAATACACAAAATACATACACAAATACACAATTACATTTCCAAGATATAATATTATTAGTTTCAAAAAAATTATTTTCGTAGATTTTTACATCACAGACCTAGATAAATATCTTCCGGTGTTCTCGGCCTCCGGCCATGTCTAGCCAAGCATGCGTCCGGGGCCAAAGGCATCGGAAACAGCAATTGTTTTATATGGGCATTGACTTGGGTCTCTCCCAAACAGAACTGTGTTCACAAAGTTTTTTTTTTACTGTTTGGCGCTCAAACAGGTTTTTTTTTTTCAAACAGAGCTCGAAGAGCCTTCGGCTCAGCTCTTGGACATTCAATAAGTCTGGAAAGGGAGTAGGTTTAATGTTAATCTTGTTCAATATTTAAAAAAAATACGCATAACATTTTTCAATCTGAGAGAAAAAAATAATATTTTATTATTTCTATAGTTTTTAATCAACAATTCCTGAAATATTATGTTGATTTAGATCTTCATTATGTGCTGAATATAGGCAACATATAAAGTATGCTCACAAACACAAGAGAATATTAATCCGATCAGAAATGGCAGAAAAATGATCAACCGACTTTCTTGGTGGGTAGAATGTACTTGCTCACTCCACAATGCACAAGCTGGTTCAGGAAAGCAAGTAGAACAGAAGACCACCTCTTTCGTTTTTACCGGGACACAGTAGAAGGGTTTCATGAAAACAAGCACACTACAGCAGTATTTATAGATTTGCAACAAGCCTATGATGTAAAGTTGGATCAGGGCATTCTTAAAAAAAAGAACTATCCAAACCTGATTCAAAGGTGCCGTCTCTAGCCCTTAGCTGCCCTCTCTTTCTAATCTTCATGAATGACCTCCAGGACCTCATTTCTGTTAATAAGACACTTTATGCAGATGACCTTTTAATTTAGACTACAAAGAAATATCCAGTGCTGACTATATAATGCAAACTATATAGAGCCCTCACAACTACCTCCACATTTTCAAAATTATGGAAAATGGAAATAAACAAAGAAAAGTCAGTTAATTGAAACTTTAGCCACAGAAACAAAACAGCAAAAAGAAACTTCATCCTAAAAATAGATTCATGGCTATTAAAGAAGAAAATCTAACATATCTTGGTGTAAATCTAGAACAAACGCTGTCTCTAAAACACTTTATGGCAGATTGAAAAGAAAATGCATCACAAAGATTAAACATAATAAAACACCTTGGAGGAACATCCTGGGTAGCTTAAAAGAAAACCATCAGACTGGATACATCAAATCTGTTTGGATAACTGTCTCTCCATACAAGTAGCTTTCAACAAAACCTATCAATCATCATTCGACACAATCCAAAACCAAGCCTTGCATCTATATAGTGGAGATATGAGAACTACTCCCACACCAGCCTGTAAAATAGACTCCAATATTGAACCTCTTAAGTTAAGGCGCAACAGAGCAGCATTAGAGGCTATTGAGAGATACAGAATGTTGGAGGACGATCATCCAAATAAATTACTAACACAGAGAAATAAGAAAAACAACAACAACAAGAAAACACCACATACCTAATAACAGAGAAAAAATTACCAGATTTTCAAACTTTTAACCCGGACTAAACTACAAACAATCAACCATCAAAAATAACACCTTAATAAAAGAATAAAATCCACTGGAGCTCAAAGTAGGCACACTTGAAACAATTGAAAGCTATCAAAAAACAGCTATCCATATATATACAGACGGATCGGCTTTTAAAGCTACCATCATTGCTGGTCTTGGTGCCTTCCGGTTCTTCCCAAAAAAATAAACACTTTGAGATGAGCGCACCCTGTGGTGACTACTGCTCAAACTTTCAAGCCAAAATTGAGGCAATTACCATAGCACTACAGACAGTAGAAAACAATTTATATGAAGGAGTGCAACCAAAATCAGATATTGTTGTCTTTACAGACTCCCAATCTACTCTGCAAGCACTTAACAGCAGTACCTCAAACAGTCCAAGAGAGTTGACAACACTCATTGTGATAATCCATCAGATGATATCAAAATTAAATATCACACTACTGTGGATCCCTGGACACATTGGCATCATGGGAAATGAAAAGGCAGATAAGCTATCAAAGGCAGGTTCATCTATGGAACAACCAGATAGACCTATTAACTACCTCACTCTAAGGTCAATGTTAGTCAACAATCACAAAGAGAGGTGGCTCAACCAATGGGCAGCAGGAAACACAGGAAGAGCTATGTACAAAAAAATGACTACACCCAACAAACTAGACAGTATTAACTTCCTCCCCCACAAAGAACAATCTACAATTTTCCAAATAAGAACAGGACACACACCACTATTAAATTACCATCTTAACAAAATAAACTCCACACAACTCCCCCTTTGCAGACACTGCGCCCACCTCTTTGAAACCGTTAACCATATCCTCATTGAATGCCCCTCCCTAATGCACCTTAGGCAAACCCTACATCCACTACAGCCCAACATTAACAACATCCTGTACGGCAGTGCTGATCAACTGAAGAAAGCATCACCCTTTTTTTTCCTTTGCACAGTCTGAAAAGAGCTCACAGCTCAGCAGCAATAAAGCTGGCTAGAAGAAGAAGAAGAAAAAGAATCCGATCAGAAAATAGCTTCTTTCAAAACTTAGTTTTCAATTGACGATGCGCCTTTTGATCTTTTTACGCGTCTAAAACAGCATGACATTTTGACAGCACATTTTATGGTCTAGAAAAATATTTTATTTGAACCGAATATTAAATTTCCTGGCAATTAAATATTTGTTATTTTTAACAAAAGTAATACGAATTTCGTTTATCACATTTTTGTTAGAATCAGCTTTGCAGGTCATAATCTGAACTTGATTGAAGAATAAGTTAACAATTATTGCATTATCTTATCTTATCTTATATAATACAGACTTTGCAATATTTGTATTTTTTTAACATAATACACTCCAGACGGTATCGACTGTAGTAACCCTAATTAGCTATTTCTGCCACAAGTATTGGCAGTGAAAATGCACATTATTTGCGCTTGGTCTTTATTTACATAAATTTTGAAGTTTAAGTGTTTTAGCTAATAAATTAAATTGAACCTTACTACATGTATATCTATTACATAATTTTATGATATCTAACCAAACCAAGTCCAAACAATACTCGTTATCAAAACTAACCAAACTCGAATCTAAAATCAAAAATATTTTCGATTCCCATTTCTAATAGGAGGCGTGAGATGACCGTATCTTAATTTATTTTAATATGCGTAGCTACCTTTTTCTTTACCACAGCAAACAATAAATTATGCAAATGTAATATTTTTACAGAATGTCCTCTTGGATTTTGGGGCATACGTTGTACAGAAAAATGCCAGTCTCCTTGTAGTTCATCCTGTCATGCAGAACATGGAAAATGCAATACAAAATGTATAGGCTACAAAGATCCACCAGAATGTTCAGATGGTATATTTGGTTTTAATGTTATGATAGGTCATATTTTTCATATTGTAGTAAATAAGCTTAAATATTTTAGAGAGGTGAGATCATTTTTTGTATTTGTAATCAATTTTGTTTTTATTGTGTATGTTTTGTGCCAGACATAATATTCGGAATATAATTTTGATAAAGTATCTAACATTATAAATTTAAAAGTTTTTATGAAGAGTTAGCATGGTCTAGTTATTTTGTGAGAAAATCTCTTGGACACAACTATTGTGCTTATAATTCTATCCTCCATTTTTAATTTAAATCTATATATATAATTCTCTTCTTCCCTCAACAGTTTAAACGAGTAGTAAGGAGTAAAGGAAAGATCACTCTCTTATTTCTGCGTAAAGTCTACGAGAAAACAAGAGTAGTGTTCACACTACGGATGACTGGCTGCGCGATGGAGTGTCGTTTAAATGTATCAAACCAGCGGGAGGTTTGGACTAGGAACTAATCTACTATGTATATATATGTATATATATATATGTAAATAGCAGGGCTGGACTTACCGATTGTGGGGCCCTATGCGAAACGGATTTCGAGGGGCAAATTTTGAGTAGGGAAGCAGATAATAAGTGAAATTTAAGAGTTTGTTTTAGAAAATAAATTCGTCTTTGCATTTTATTCATTCTTTACTATGTACAGAACTACTTTACGAGCCTTGCGTGTAGCGAAGTCATACAGTATATCATAATAATTCTTTTTCCTACATAGATCTCACTCAATAGCAAGAATTACCAAATTTTTCAAAATATCTTTTTGAATTGTTGACCTCAAAAAATTCTTTATTAGCTTGATGCGCGAGAAGCTTCTTTCACCATATTACGCAATTACGGGGATGCATAATGTCGCGCGTAAGATTTGCGTTTTCCATATTGAATGACACCCAAAATGACAATTTTCGTGTATATATTTCCGTATATTTTACGAATTTTTTTGTATATTTTGGGATTTCGGGAGATTTCCAAGAGCTTCTGGTAAATCGCCATGAGGGCACTGCAAATATGTTTAAGTTATAAAATGGTTTAATTAATTAATGTATGCACCTTGAATTAGCACGGGTCCTATGAAATTGCGGGTCCTATGAAAGTGCTCCTGGTAAATCGGCAGGAGGGCGCGGGAAATTTCTTTTAAGTTATAAAATGGTTTAATTTAATAATTTCTACACCTTCAATTAAAGCGGGTCCTATGAAAGTGTGGGTTCTATGAAAGTGTGGGGCCCACTGAGGTCACATAGGTTGCAGGCGCCTAATGCCGGCCTTGCAAAATAGCGGCCGGTCGATTAATACCTTTAAACTGGCATCCTCTCTTTTTTAATTAACAATAAGAAAGTACAACTGTTGCTAGAAATTTAACATTCAATCTATATCGCTGAGAAAAGAATTACTAGCTCGATGGCCACAAGGGGAAAACTCTAGTTTGAGCGTTATGTTTCAAAGTAAAAAAAATAAATTTAAATGTGGCTAGACTAAATGTGGGTCTAGTTCCAACATCGGTTTTGAAAGAACTTTCGCTTTCGGGAATTTCCTAATGTAATACATTAAATTTATGTTCATGAAAACTACATGGAGTGTCTTGCATTGCTATATCATTGAAACATGATCCAAGAATCTTGAGCAGGGAGAAAAGGCGATTGGGCGGGGTAAAACATTTTTTTAAAAATCTAAAACCCTGGTTCAAAACGTTAATTTTTATCTAAGGCAAGTATTGATGATTTTTTTATTTCATGGTGGTTTTGGTGGTTCTCCGGTTTTAGCTCCTTAAAGAAGTTTTGCCTTAACAAATTGAGCTTCAAAGCCTGATCATGGTAGATGTACATATTTTGTTCGATCCTAATGTGTTCTTAAGCTGATGGAGTGTGCTAGAGCTTTCTGAATGCATGTTGTAGCATCTGCATCTGTTCCTACTATGTGGCACAGGATACTTCCAAGATAGGATTGCTTTCCTCCTCCTTCAGTGTATCGCCTTGCGCTGTCAGGGAGGTGTTTATATATAGCCTTCAGTGTCTACTGTGTGAGAAAACAACACTCTTTGAATAGTAGTTGCACTATTTTCGGATTTCCAACGGACAATATCATAGCAAATAGAATATATTGATACTTGGATGTAACTGTGTAAGAAGATCATTCATGAAAAGATGGCAGCACGGATTCCTGATGGATGTTTTAATCAAAAGTTACTTCTCTTGAACGTCGAACATCCGGATTTATACTGTACTCTCTTGTATGATTTATTTGATGCTATTTTGCATCCCTCCCCACAATTCCATGGCTCATAATTCTGAAGGAGAATAAGTCAACATAATCAATAATTTCACCTTGACATTCATTTCTTATGAACCCTTTGGGTAATACCCAATTTCTACATTCCTCTGTGTCATTGTCAGGTGCGTTCATCATTTTATGTTATCTTCCTATTGCTTTCTCTCCTATATCTTCTTCCTTTTTCTAGTACTGTTCCACTTCAGAGACTTTAGACATCAACTCTGCAAGGGTCTTTATCTGCAGCTATGCAGATTAAGCCAGAACCGACCATATTTAACAACGGAGTCAACGAATAAGCTAGCTGTGACATTCACACTCTACCGTCTTGACTACTGCAACGCCGTTCTAACAGGTATACCTGATGACAGAATCCTCAAACTGCAGTGAATGTAGAACAAAACTTCACAAATCGTCCAACGGAAAACAAGACGAGATTCTACCACTACAATCTTGTGCACACTCCATTGGCTTCCTGTAAAAGCGAGACTCGACTACAAGGTGATGACACTTTGTCACCAGTGTATCTACACTGAAGAAATGCCTTTGTACCTTAGTGAACTTATCACTGCATATGTCTCTCAGAAAGCCCTGCGCTCTATGGATTCACCAATTCTAATGGTACCACGTTTCTCCGTCAAAAGTTACGGTCTACGGGCTTTTTCAGTGCACGGACCAAAGGTTTGGACTTTACCCCCCCCCCCCCCCCCCATTGATCTCTGACAACATGTTACACTACATTCAAGAAGATAATTAAGACCAATCTGTTTAAATTTTTTTAGATTACTTTGTCATTTTAGCTCTCGTGGTTTTCTTTGTAATGTTATCACAGCACCTTGGGCCAATTTTATATATATTATTATATATATTATACAGCGCTATATAAATTAAAGTGTCATTATTATGTTGAAGAAAATTGCTAAAGGTCATATAACATATTTTTGTACTAATAAAAGCTATGAAGACCTGTTTTGAAAATGTAAAAGACTAACCTCTGAAAAAGGAAACATCTAAATGGGCTAGCTGTTAGTAACATTATTACGCAACTTTAATGCAGATTTGTAGTGATTTTTTTCTCATCCTTCAGTCGTAGTTATGATGACCATTTTAGAAACATAATATTAGTTTACATTTATTTCGTTGATAAAATATTTGTTTCTGTTCATTTTTTTCCACATAGTTTGTGATTCTAAATACTATGGTCAAAATTGCTCAAACATCTGTAGTACTTCATGTGTTGATCAAGCTTGTGACCGTTATGATGGACATTGTTTGCATTGTAACAAAACAATGTATGGGAGACAGTGTCTTGGTAGAGTTTGTATGTTCAATCAAATATATTAGTATGTCAATCTTTCTCTCTCTCTCTTTTTATATATATACATATATATAAATAACTTATATTACAAAACATTAAACGCAAAAAGCCAAACTTAAAGAGTGCGTTGTTGGGGTGCGTTGTGAAGTCTAACAAATTGTTACCTTAAGTAAGTAATGTCGATAGGCTAAAGTATAGTAGTTACAACAAGCGATAATGTAACAATGGCACAATGACCTGACATGACATAGATGCAATTAGCTCTAGAATTTAGAGGAAACAGAATAGAACCTATTAAGTTAAAAACTATTCTCAGTAAGTATACATTATGTACAAAACTACAAACAGATTACTGGCTTAGCAAAAGGCACAATGACAGTGATACAAACCGTGGAGAGGGTTAGTGAGCAAAAACGATTGCGCGGGGCGAAAAACGTTATAATAACTTAAATAATATGGTGCATAAACTAATGTGGTGCATAAACTAATGTGGTGCATAAACTAATGTGGTGCATAAACTAATGTGGTGCATACACTAATGTGGTGCATACACTAATGTGGTGCATAAACTAATGTGGTGCATAAACTAATGTGGTGCATAAACTAATGTGGTGCATAAACTAATGTGGTGCATAAACTAATGTGGTGCATAAACTAATGTGGTGCATAAAATAGAGCACAGTACGAAGTAAAGTAGTAAAGTTCCCCTTTCAGACCTTGTTGTCTACAGAGCAGATGATGTATAGATCATCTGTTTCTAAGTACCAACTCAAAATGAACATGACTAGCGTCAATGTTGAAGTTTGAGAAAGACTTCTATGTGTAACTATTTAAAAGGCTTTTTTTCTCAGTGTATTTAACAAGTTCTATTTTGATCAATAATAGGTACTATTTGATATAAGCATATAATAAATAGGAATACAAAACTGCACATAAATGAATTCAAATTAGTGTTAGAAGTCCTACATTAATTAAAATTATAAAAATAAAATATTTTTTAAACACAATTTTTTTTTCTAGAAAAATGTTCTAGTCGTTGTCTGAATGACTCATGTGACGTAAGCACTGGTAAATGTCTGGCCTGCAAGCCTGACTATGTCGGAGATTTTTGTGACACAAGTAAGTTTTTATGAAATTTGATTTATCATGTGAGTTTTTTTATATATATTTTGTTATTAACATTTGTACATTTACATAAACACAGCCTAAGCTGATCTGGTTTTTTATATAACTTTAATATTGTTATAAACGACATGGCGTAACCCAACTAGAATTTATTTTAAAATGTATATAATATTTTAGTGTAAAAAATGGATAAGTCAGGATAGTGTAGTGATTAAATTTTTAGCTTTATTGACATTTTAGACCTGGAATAATGTTTACAAGTATTAACAAAACTTATATCAACTCTCTCTCTCTCTCTCTCGCTCTCTCTCTCTCTCTCTCTTTCAAAGCAACATTCTCTGCAATTAACAAATCATAAATTAATTTAATAATTTACCAATTAGTCAATTAATTCTTGATAAATTATTATTTGTTTGATCTCCAAAAGGGAAATAACTTCTATATTATTGAAAGATATACTTGTAAATGTAAAGTTAGGCTAAGAAAAAAAATTATATTTTTTTTTATATATTTTTATTACATTGTTTTATAGATCCAATGGACGTATCTGTTGCTGTTGGCGTTGCAGTTGGTGCAGCTACTGTTGTAGTTTTGTTGATAATTGCTGGTATAGTTGCTTACAAGAAACGAGTCCAACAAACAAAGCTAAAATCTAATGCTGGTATTGACAATGTCGTAAAGTCTCAAGAAAATGATCATTATGAAAGTATTCAAAATAAAGACAGAAATGATTCAATTTCCATACATGATCATTATGACATAGTTTCGAGCGAAAGTAACTGGAAACAGAAAGAGAACGAAAGACAATATGAGACTGTATCAAGTGAAAACCCATACGACAAGTTATCCTCAGATGTTGATGAGACCAGCAATGCACAATATGAGAAAGTGTCAAGCCCCAATCGGTATGAAAATGTTTCAAGGCAAAAACAATTGGAGCATTTTTCAATCGAAGACAAATGATACAAAAATGTCTCTCGTTTTTTTTTAAACACAATACGCTCTCAAAGATTTTTTGTTAATCATGCACATAGATATATAAAAAGTGTGTTAAGCACGTCTTTCCTAGTCAAAACGAACTACACAATCATTACCTATGAACTAAAAATGATTGCAAACTCAAAAATGTGCTTTGAAAATGCATTGCGCTCCAGCGAAAAGCACTGCATTTTTTATTTTTTTTTGTATTTATTTTCACAATATACTTGATAACAACTTAGATTGTGCACTCTAAATATATGGGCGCGTTAACCTAGTGGCAGTCCTAGGCATTATAACCGATAGCTTGTAAAGACTGGGAGGTCCCTGAGTCAATTCTCCTTTAATGGCTAAAGTAAAGGCTTTGTGATGGTTACATGACACCTTCGTAAACCATATGCCATGAAAACGGAAGTGCTTTATATATAATTTGCTCATCGGGTACTTTTGTTTTATTCTATATTTTCAATATTGAATTAAAAAGTACTTTTAATGTAAGCGATGCACAAATAAAGAACTTCTTATTACAGAAGAGAAGCTCATACACAAGCTTATACTTTTAATATAAAAAATAATGATTTTCTTGATTTCCGATTTGACATAGGAATGCAATATGTTACGAAGGCACATACCTTGTTAGATATGCTATAACAAATTTGTACAAATGTTCCTTCTTCTCTAGTGCTATTAAAACAAGGCATGGGTTGCCTGAGCTAGCCAGAAAACCGATGACTTGACAGAATTTAAATCATTGGTTAACAAGCATAACTTGATTGACCTAAGAACGCGCGTAGGACGTAACCGTACTCTTTTTTGAAGTAACGTCTGTATTTCATACGATAAGATAAGAATCTGCGAAGATTGAGATGAGGCCTACTTATTATTCCAAATTCCACACAAAGACAATGTCAGTAGGCTCTCTTTTTTGTCGAAATGCCGTACTTCGATGGTTACTTTTTTTGTCTCAAATGTGTGTACTGCTGCAATGATAATAATTCTCCGGCTGTCTCTTTCAATAGTTAATTTCTTACAATTGTTTTATTTATTGCCAATGTGATAACTTGGCGATTAAGCTAGTCTTTATTGAGTTATACTTCCTTTCTTTAAAATCCGTATAATACTTAAATAAAATATTGCATGATATTCGACTGTGTATGTTTGAGATTTGATACCACTATTATCTTGTCTTTATTGTTAAGGCTACGTTGCTCGTTGATTGAAGGGTAGACATGTTGTTATACAAGACGTCGCTCGTTGATTGATAGTCAAAAAAGATATAACATCGTTCCAGTCTCCTACTTTTTGTATACTTTATGCCGCATCCAAAATTGCTAGAACCCCGTTTAAGGAACCATGGTATGAAAGGCCAGTGCCAAACAAAAGTCATTAATAGTGTTAAATTCGGGGCCAGTTTTAGGTACTGGCAAGTGTTAGAATGCGGACCTACAGAATCAATGTAGTGTGATGTCAAATTGTTTACTGATTACTCGGTGTTGGCTCAAGAGTGTCCAGTTGTGTTGAGCCGGAATGTGTCTTCCTTTCGGACAAGGGGCAAAATATATAGTTAAAAATCTAAATAATTATTAATTGAAATACCACTGTAATACATTATATTTTGTTACTTATAAACCAGTGTCTTTTTATTATTGTATATAAATCTATTCTGCTTCGATAGTTTATAAATGGATGAGAAATTTATGTAGTATTTTTGTACACATTTTTGCCATTATTAAAACCATTGTTAACTCTATTTCATACTTGTTTTTTTTATCATCTTGTCCTGTCGACAGACCTGCACAGTTAACTACAAATTTTGCCAGATCCAGCGCAGTAATGCTTAATTAATATAGCTTCACTTTGGGTTTCAGACTCTCACAATGTTCATCAAATTTGATTAGTAGAGTTTGAAAAAGGGATGCAATTTCATGTCTGATTAGTTTACTTTGAGATTTAGATTATCTAACTTTAACATTTGAACGTTCAGCGATACCTAGCGAGTGTCGCGCGCGCTTGAAGTTTCTTGTCGTGTCCAATAGGTGTGTTTTAATATTTAGGAAGTAGTTTGTATTAGGCGCGTTTTGTTTTCAAGAATACTGTGTGTTGCTGTATTACCTTCGGAGTGGAGAGAACCTTTTTTAGCTGGTGTTGTGTGTGTGACTTGGAGATTGTATTGTCGCCAAGCTGCGGGGTGGTACAATTGAATAATGGCATTGTTGGAAATGTTGATGTAGACTCTAGAAGATTTAGAAGTATTCTAAATAATTATTTCTAACTCACAGTCTGGATTGCGGTCAGAACACACATACATTCCAAAATGATCTAACTTTTAATTGATGAGTGATGATGATAATAAAAAAAAATATTTTGCTAAAAATAAATAAATTGTTACTTTAAAAAAAAAAAGGTGTTTGACTTCCATGAGTATAGCTTAAACTAATCACCCCTGATTTATAAAATAAACTTTTACTGGATTATCTCCTTTTTTATCAAAATAACAACACTTCTTATTCATGCCCTTAACTAGTACATATATATATATGCATAAAATAAGTATTTTAAATTTAGACAATTTAGGTGATAGTAACTCTTGATAACTTATCAGCTACAATGTTGAGTTCTCCTTTTATATCTTCTATCCTAAGATTATATTCTTGAATTATTAAAAAACATCTTTATAGTCTTCCATTCTTAACACATTTTTCTTGCATAAACTTCAAAGGATTATGACCACTTAATAATACAAATCTGTCTCCTATAATGTAACTTTCTTATTTAGTAACCACCCATGCAATAGCTCAGGCCTCCCTTTCTATAACACTGTATTTCCTTTCAGCATCTGATAACTTTCTGCTAACATAAATTATCGGATTTAGTTTTTCATATTGTTGCATAAGCCAACCTCCTATAGCATCACCAGAAGCATCAGTAGTGACAACAAATATTTTATTCATGTCTGGTAATCTTAATATTAAATCTGAAGAAAAAAATTTCCTTAATCCTGTCTATTGATTTAATGCATTTTAAATTACATATAACTTTCCTAGGTTGTCCCTTCTTTAATAAATCATTTAAAGGATTAACTATCTCAGCTACATTTTGCACATACTTCCTATAATAGTTTATTATTCCTAAAAAAGATTTGATTTGTTTCTGAGTTGTTGGTATCTCTATATTCAAAATTTTCTTAACATTATCTTCAACAGGACAAATAGTATTATCTTTAACTTTGTGACCCAAAAATGTTATTTCATTTAATCCTATTTCTACCTTCTCTGCTTGTACAGTTAACCCATGGTCTTTAAGTAATTTAAATATTTCTCTAAATCCTTTTATATGCTCTTCCCAACTCTCATGAAAAATACAAATATCATCCAGATAACAAATTACATTTTGTCTGTGACAAATTACAGAATTCATCATTCTATTGAATGTAGCAGGAGCATTTACAAGTCCAAAACTCATAAAATTCCACTGGAATGTACCATATGGAGTAATGAAAGCTGTGAATGGTTTAGCATTATCAGTTAAAGGAATTTGCAATTTTCCTTTGTTAAATCTAGTAAATACTTTTGCATTAGCTAACTTATGTACTATATCATCTATATTAGGCATAGGGTATGGATCAAAAATTCAATGATCTTATTTAATTGTCTGTAATCTACACATAATCTAATGTCACCATTTTTCTTCTTTGCTATCACAATGGGTGATGCATAGGCTGATGTTGATGGCTCAATTATCCCTAGCTTTAACAAATTATCTATTTCATTTTTTACCTTTTCCTGAAGATGCAAAGGAACTCTATAAGGCTTCATGTAAACAGGTCTATCACTAGTTAATTTCATGTACAAGCCAGAAAAAAATTATTTAAAATCCTTAATTACTTTTAACATGTCCTTTGCCCTTTCTGGTGATAAATTATCCAACTTAAGTTTCTCCCATGTTTGATTATTTTTAGTTTGTAATATAGAAATGTTTTTAACATCATTGTCATTGTTTTCCTCATTTATCACTACAAGTAAACACTCATCTATTTGATTATCATTATCCCTCACCTCTATGTCTAAGTTCTTCTCTTTCTTTGTATAACTTTAAATTATTAATATAATAAGTCTTAATATCCTATATCCTAAATATCCTAAATAAATATCCTATAATTTACATCACTTGTTTTTTCTGTAACTACAAAAGGACCTTTCCATTGCTTTCCTAATTTATTTTTCAAATCTACAACTAATAATAATACTTTCTTCCCCACCTGTAATGTTCTCAACTTTCTGTTCTCATTAATGCTTTCATGTGCTATTTGTTTATATTTTCTGTTATTATCATATGCCCCTTTCCAAATTTGTTTCAAATCAAGTACTACTTCTTCCTCATCATTTTTTAACTTTTCAGACATTAACATTTCTCTAAATATTTGTAACTCATCTCTATGTTTTCTGCAATGGACTAGTTCATATGGTGAAAACTGATTTCTCTGATTGTATTGTACTATCTTGGCTAATGATCTTTTTAATATTCTTACCATACATTCACAAATAATGTTTCTTTCAAGGTGAAATGGAGATGACCTAACATGTTCTATCCTATACTTTTCTATCCATTTCCTAAACTGTTCAGATGTGAACATAGATGCATTATCAGATAACAAAGTTTTAGGTATCCCATGTCTAACTACACATTTCTGAGTTAAGACATTAATAATATTCTCAGTATCTATATTTGACAAATCCCTCTTAATCTAGTTTGAAGCTAAAAAAACCTCTTCAATATAAAAAAAAAAGCAAATTACGTACTAAAATTCTTTTGAGCGTAGCCAAGCCAATGGGAAGTTTTGAGTTCAACCCCTCTCCTCCAAATGGCTTTTTTTAAAGTTTAAAACCCCTCAGAATAGTTTTGAGTTTAAAATCCCCTTACAGAGCGTTTTAAGGTGAAAACCTCTCTCTTCAATATTATTTCTAATGCAAACTACAGTCACCAAATTATATGACCAGAGCTTAATGTGGTTTTGAATTTAAAAAAACAACAACTCCAGATATATTCTAGTTTAAAACTCCCCAACAGATGATTTAACGATAAAACTTTTCGATATAACATCTAAAGCAAAATAGTCACCTAATTTCAAGATCATAGTCAACATAGGTTACACATGTCTACCAGTGGCTGGGCTCCATTAATAAAGTGCAATGAAATTGAAAAGCACTAAATGAGGCTCTACAAAGATGGCTAAGAAGGATTTTAGGTGTCAGTTATAGAGATTGGGTCCAAATCAAGGAAAACATATGCCGAAATGGGTAGTCGACCCCTTAGTAAGGTTGTGACAGAGCGTCGCATGAGGTTTGCGCAACATGTTCTGCGACAAAATGAATTACGCATAATAAAAGTTGCGATGACATTCTAGTACAACTTGGCGCCACACTTTCATGGAGGACCTCAGAGCAGGTGGGAAAAGGCTTCAGACATTGCCAGTGACAGATTTATGTGGAAACAGCTTGCCAGCAAATGCGCCGAACGGCGCGGGAGGGTCTAAGTTAGTAAGAATAGCACATTAGATTTTTTAAATAAAACTTTTTAATAGCAAAATAATGCACTGTAGGTACCTCAGAAAATGCATTTAGTTGGCTTTCATTACCAGAAATACTGCCCTGGGAAGGCGCTCCCCCAGACCCCTTGCTGGCAAGGGTGAGGAGTCTACAATTTTTTCCACTAACTCCTGGAAGAACATATTCTAGGGCACAATCAACGTCTTCCAAAAGAAGGAAGGGGTCGGAATGTAATAAAGATTATGTACACACACACATTCATACAAATATTTTTGCGGGGGGGGGGGGGGGGAACAGGGGAGGGAAATCCCCCCCCATCGAAAAATATCCTGCCTACGCCTATGAAATATATATATATATATATATATATTTTATTATCCACTCAGACAATAAAGAGTTTGGCTTGAGAACCTGCGAGTGAAGATTACAAATCGTGGTGATTATATTGTTGTTGTTTTTTAATTTATTTATAAAATTTTTCTCAATTCCAAAAGCACACGTCTCAAGTAGCCTCTGATAACCAGTTCAACTCCTGGACTTCCCTTGTACTTTAGATATTGAGCTTATTGGAACATGACAATGAGCAAAGGCGTGTAACGTTTTGGCAAGCTCGTTAGCCTTGGTTGGCTACCGATCTAGAAGAAGAAAAAATCTGAATTTAAACCTTCACTGCCTTGCGGCTATACCCAATCATCGAAAAGGTTTCGGGAGATAACCCTGACTAAAAATCAGGATCAGGTGACCCTTAAACAGGTTGCTGTCCACTGTGCTACAGAAGCTGCAGCGCTACCCATAGAAAAATGTATTAAATATTTCAGTTTCTTTGCGTGGGGGGGGGGGGGAGGGGGGGTATAGCTGTTATGACGAGATCGTTCTGAAAAAAAAGCCCAGGCTTTTATCTGGCTATCAACCATAGTTATTACAACTGAAGGTGGCCAACAAATGAGGTAGTTCCGAATCTCCGACCTACTTTATAAAAAGTCACGTGATTGTGATTATACATGGCAATAATGGCAATATCATCCTATGATAAGATGTAGATCTAGATTTAGTGCTAGCCTAGATCTAGTAGACCTACTAAATAATCATAAAAATTATTAAATTATTGTAACATAGTTTTTATTACTTAAAGATGTCTAGATCTAGACTATTTTCATTTTTACATGACAATGAAATCAATGAGGTCATAAATGTAAACAACACACCTACGTGACTGAGAAGAGATCCGGTGAGAACATGCCATACATACTTACTTAATTAGACTTAGATCCTACCGCGACGCTAGGTGCATTGGGCGTCAAGCTGTCTCCACAAAGATCTGTCACTGGCATTGTCTGAAGAATCTTCTCATTAGGTTTCTACTGATCTGAGGTCCTCCAAGAAGATGTGGAGCTAATTTATACGAGGAAGTCCCTGTTTGCGCTTTCCTAGTATTGACATCCGTCCGCTTTTATTGGAGAACAAATACAATTGATCTACAAGTTACTAAACCAACGATTTCAGCTTTTACACATTGTACTAAATTACAGTTAAAGCCTACCTACAATCTAAAAAGATTTGTACTTCTAATCTGTTATGTGACTTTTTTTTAGAGTGTCTTTGAACATTGAAAGTGTTATACTTTTTTTTTAAATCAAGAGTTAACTTTAAAAATTGAAACAAAATAAACTCATGTCTAAAACTGCACGTTTATTTATTCCCCTTTTCTAACTTATCTCCCCTACCTCAACTTTAACTTCAAGATCTGCAATCCCAACTTCGATGAACGCTATTGTATAAGTCTATTCAACCATGCACTCATAAACCTATGTAAGCCTTTCATTTTTCTGTATGTATTAGAAGGAAAGCTTATCTCCTGAAAAAATGCAGGACTTCAATACAGGATAATGTTAAATCCTTAGTATCACTGTTAAAGTCATAAAGCAATCTATGTCAAGGACTACACCAAGTACTCAAATGATCATAACTACTCCAGACAAACCCGCACTTGATCCTTGACTTTATGATCTAAAGCAAACCAATCCTAAACGGCTCTGATGTGGCAGTATCAAAGTTTTTTTTTTTAAAAAAAAGGTCTAATAGAGCAGCGGTTTCCAAAATTTTAAATCAGTAACCCATTTTTCTATTCCCTACTATGCCACTAGCTCCAACCGTAAAATTATTTATTACTAGTCAAAGTATTTGTGCCTTTGATAATGTTATAAAATAGAAATCTTAATAAACATATCTGATATACATTAATAAAATGTCATGTTGAATCTTTTTTGCAAATAGTTGCTACTTTGAGCTTCGTATCTTCATCGTTGGTAAACATTCATCTTGGTTAGAATATACTTGTGTTACTTTGATCATTTTTATATAAAGTGAACTGAACCTGTTAGAGAATCTTTGTTTTAAAATGTGTGACCTAGTATTAGGATAGGTCATAAGACTAGTGACCTGTACCGTACTGGCAAGTTAGTCCAGTGGTACTTTGTGCTCCCAATTATATTATCTAGGCTAATAACTATAGCCTCTAGATGTACAAAGTTACTGAGACAGACAAGTAGTAATTCTGAGATTTCAGTTGCAACAAAAAAAAAAGTTTATTTACCAACAAAAGAAAAAGATCATGGAAAATATAAATGGCAATAAAGGTTCACAAAAGAAAATGAAATAATGAAACAAAGCAAAGTAGTAAGACAGTTTTCGGTCAATATAATTAAAGAACCACCATCGTAGAGGCACAATAATGTCTTATGCCGAAAAACCAAAAAGATGGTTTACAATAACATCATATATGCATAAACAATGAAATGAAGTCGTTTATGAGACACAGTACTGTCTCGTATCTAAACACATGTCTTTTAAAAAACATACAGGAGAGGATAAGAGACTAAGTAGACCTATCATTTACATAAACCAACTTAGAACTAACAAATAAATAAAGTCTACTTAGCTCATTATCGAAATACTCTTCCCACAGCAGTTGCACACTCCTCTTGAGTAACACAGCAATAGTACAACACAAGTATTAGTTAAACATTATAGCGATTTAGTTCAAACTACACTGGTCAGTTAAAAGACTCTAGAGAGAGTGGCCATTGTAAACAGTTAACAGGGACTTAAACCAAGTAATAAAGGGGACTAACTCTAATAAAATAAATAAAGGTAGCCACCCTAGTTGTCCCTCTTGTTACAAAAGGAAATATTTTGTATATAATATTGTAAAAAAACACTTGAGAAATTCTTGGGTGTACGATTTAATTAATATATGTTTATTTATTATTATTTCATTGTTCCATTGGTTGGGACAGAGTAACAAAGCTTGGAGTTTTGTTATTGTTGTCAGAGGACTGAATAAAAGTAATATAGAAGTCAGTTTTCATAATTATGTATATATTTACTAGTTAACATTTAATGCGATGTCTACAACTACAGTTATCCTGATTACTTTTATTAAAGTTATATTCTATTGTCAATTCTCTTTGAATTATGGAAAGAAGTATGTTATGTGTCAGGTATAATCCAAGTAAGCAGTTCACAACAATATTAATTTGACATCATAAAATAAGATGATTACTTTGTTTGAAGTACTTTTTAAAATATTTAATTGAAATACTTATGAGTAATTAATTTCACATCATACTATATGTATTTGTATTTATTATTCATTCCCGTCAGTCATATATCATTTAATTGTATAAATAGCATTGCATTAAATATATTAATTGTAATCATCATATACATCGTTTATTAATTAATGTAAAACTGGGGTGTATGGTGTGTCTGTTATGCTGAACCTTGGGACTGTCATATATATATATATATATATATATATATATATATATTAAATTAAATTAAAATTAATTTTAACACACACACACATTGCATTTACTATATTTTTTTAATACCTAGACAACTTAATACTGATGAATTAAATAATCAAAGTCCTGACATTAGGAACCTAAGCTTGAAGATTAAGCCGTTATGGAAAATGTCTAAAATATAACAATATACCCCATTCCTATACCAACTGAGGGAATAATGGCAACTGACCTCACAGATACTTTCATTGCCTTTAACATTTCTAGGAACATTCGTGCTGCCTGTCAGAGAGCGGCACTGCTGCAGACCTGTCACTCCACAATAAAATTCCTCAGTGGATACTGATAAAGGGACTACGATGAATTTTGCTTCCCTTTAATGAAACTCGACCTTGTCAGTGCCAGAGATTGAATACTCGTTCGTTTCTAGTTTAATAATAGTAAAAATAATAATAACCATACACCTTACAAAAAATATATCTATAAAGCTATCTGTTGCTATGACTTAAATCATTTACATTTTTATCTAAAGCAAGAGAAAACAGTGTCGTCTCAAGATCACCAGAATTAATAATTATGACTCGCAGGTTCTGAACCCAAACTCTTTATCGTCTGAGGGTATAATGCATGTTTAAAACATAAATAAGTAAGACTCGACTTGAGTGCAAGTTTTATATGACAAGATGTTTAGTAACTTGTGAAACTGTTTTCTTTGAGAATGTTGGCAGTAGAAAAATAAGAAAGACATAAAAAGTAACTTTAAAAAAAAGACAACATAGCTTATATTAAGTGTTATTGTATCTCATTGTTTTAATTAGTCATGTGATTACAGCGGAACTTGACTATTATTAATAGGTCTGTGCGATTAGAAATATTTTTAACCAATTGTTTTTGTTTAGGGCAAAGTCATGCTTTTTGCTTTCTTAATCACTTGTCTAATCCAACTGATAATGTAAGGGGGAAGAAGGCGTTTATGTTGCCGTAATCGCATTTAAAATGCATTTTTAAAAATGTAGTACGACTTCAATTCCGACAGTTCAGGGCGCAAGCGTACTCAACGTGAGAAATGTGGATCTTTCAAGTACAGTTTATTTCCCTTGTTCGATATTAAACACAGAAATTTATTTACCAATATTTAATTAACTATTAATTATTTTTGTTTTTACGATTCTTGTTTGGTCAGGTACAAAAATAAGATTTGGGCACATGTTTTACGTATTCCCAGATTGTGTATGGGACAAATCAAGTGTACAACTTTTTGCCAGACAGACAGACAGAGTGAGTAGATATAAGCTTTGTAAAAATACACAGCTAGAGTACGCTTAGATAGCAGAGGTTCATTTTAAAAACATTCTTGAAGCAAAATAAGTCTTATTACAATAAGCTATGTCCTTTTTCAATGACTGAAATATTTTCATATTTTTTTATTTTTTTTAAGATATATTTTCATTTTTGCTAAGATTTAAGAATTTTTGATATTCTTTTTTTGCTTGTATCTTCAATATCTAATTTTAACTTGTCATATTGGTTTTGACTGGATATCATCTCGTATTGACTTTCATTCACTTCCTCATTTACCCTCTCTTCATATAATACATTGTCGTAATGATCGAGTGTTGTTTCTCTGCCAAATTGGTCTTCAGGTTGAGCATTGTCGTAATGATCTTCTTCCTGGGACTTTACGACATTCTTAACACCAGCTTCTGATTTTTGTTTCACTTGCTGAACTCGTCTTTTGTAAAGAACAACAGCAATAGCTACCAAGAGAACTTCAGCAGCGCCCACACTAACTCCTATGCCAACAGCAACAGTGGACTCCTGGATATCTGAACCTGATAAAAACATTCAAGACAAATTCATTGATAGTGAGTTTGATGAAATAAACTATTATTAATAGATTATTTATGTATCCATCAACATGATATATAGATACAAGAATAACTTTTAATAGTCGTTTTAGCATAACAGATTCAATACTTATAACAAAATCTTTTTCTAAAGCCTGAACGTGTGTTTGGTTGGGTTACAGACATGCAATACAAATTAATGCTAAATAATACAATAATTTGTGGCGTGGGTAAGGTTAGAAATAAGTTTTTAAAAAATATGGTTGATGAATTTGCAAAAATGCAACACAAGTTAAGCAAGAGTCTACCGAAAACCAGGAAACATGGCTAGGGTTCTGGTCTACGAGACAAAAAAGCTAGGAAACCAATGGTCTGCAATAATTGTGGGTGTAACATACAAGTTTTAGAACCCCTGTAATATTTGGTGACTAGTAATCACTGAACCATTCCGTGCAAGCCGTACGAGATTTTGTCTGGGCGGAAGCTGACCACGAGGTGGACAAGTTAGTTGATCTTAGACTCTGGTAGAGAGAGGAGTGTTATGGATATTATTGACGAGTAGAGTTATGTACAAGTATTAAAGTTATTATAATTGATTTGTATTCAGGACTTATTTCCTTGGATGTAATTTGTGATGGCTGAAGTTGCCAACATCTTTTATGATTTATTATTTTTATGTAATAAAAACCATGTCTGCTACCAGTGAGTCTATCAATTATTCTAAATATTGTGGTCAAAGAGTTCAGCATGTTAATGTTCTCACGCACTAGCAAATCAAGTGCGCGAGTGAAAGTATTTAACTAAGAATACAAAGGAATATTATATCATCTACAAGATCTACATAACACGACATTCGCGTTATCACGCCTACAACAAAAACCAGGCTGTGACAGTGGGGGCTTGACCTCTTTAGGGGCCGCTGCACTTTGACAATCGATATAAATACATGAGTTACTGGCGTAATATTTATTGTAACATCAAATTTTGGACACTCATTTGGGGGAACCCTCTAATTATGCCCATGGCGATTTTAAAATGTAGACCCCCTTTTCCTATCCTAGCTACGCCTCTTTTTGTAATAGCTTGTTGAAACCGATTCAGTTTTAAAAATAGTCATTTAATTGCACATTTAGTAATAACTCTATGATTCTACCAGCGCTACGAAAAAGAGTTCAAGATAATAAGGAAGTTTAAAGACGAATAAGACAACATATGTTACGGCAACTCAAAATAGGAACCAGTAAAAGCTTCCCAGGTGGAGTGTCACCAGAAAATGCTGACCATGTCCTTCAAAACTGCATTCTTTACCCAGAGGCCCGAACTAAACACAGGCCAAAAAAACACCCGTATATAAAGAAAACTATATGGAGAGCTCCCTGATCTGGAAACCACTGCACAGTTCATCTCATGTATTGGTCTAGTCATCTGAACACTTCAACATAACAATGAGAACGAAGAAGAAGAAGAAGAAATGACCCAATGAAATTGTAAAGATGAATCAAGAAAACATACACATTTCTTCTCATCCAAAACACTTTGGCGTAAGTAACCATCTCAAGCTATAGTGTGTTTTAAGTCCCTTTATAAAGTTGCAGTACATTAGGCAGAATGGCAGTGTGTAATCTAGAGTTATTACAAGACGCTAAATTAGGGTTGCCAGACACCTACATACTCAAATGAGGGCTAAAAATACAATGTAAACTTAAAAAAAATTATTTATATTTATTTGATTAGACATAATAAATCATTGGCTGTATATTGTAATTATTAAGCAAACACGATAAAAGCGATCACTCACGTTGATTGGTAGATGATGCGTTTTATGGGTCAGTATTAAGTGCATAAATGGGTGGACTGGCTATATTGGCATTCGGGCTAATTCCCGGTGGGCCGGTACCCAAATGTGCCAATATATAACAAATAAAGTCAACACTTTCTTCTATCACAAAAGTCTAAGATATAGCCAGGTCTGCATGCCACACATTTACCAGAGTATTCGTCATATGTTTCATTTAGACAGTGAGTTGATCATTTTTCTGTAGAAGAAATTATTTAAATATATTTATTTTATATTTATTTGAAATACAAAATTTTCTGTGTTTTTTTTTATTTACTTTAAGAAAATATATTTATATCCAAAAAAAAATTAGAGTTGGTTTCACACAAATAGTGGTGAAATCTACACGGCGACTGAGCAGTAAAGTGATTGGCTCCCGAACCGTGGGTCCCGAATCCTAGTGAGGGCTGCTTTTTTTTTTATTTTTGTATCTTTAAGTGCCTCTGAGTCCACCCAGCTCTAATGTCTACCTGATATTAGTTAGACATTTGGTCGTTGTACTGACCAAATGACGCCCTCGTTAAAAATATATGTCACAGAAAGAGATGACCTTTACATCATCTGCCTAAAGGTCTGAAAGGGGAACCTTTACACATCGTTCGCTGTAGATTGAAAGAAATGTATAGATAACTTTATTCAATTTATGTTCAAACTCGATGACACAGTCGATAAACAAGATTTCCACTAACACATTGAGAGGTAAATAATTATAGAAAGCTTTATTAAAAAAGCCAGTTGTTCATTACTAGAATATAAGACAAAATATTTAAAACAGGTTCTTTTTAGTTGGTCACACATATAAGCATACAAAGCACAGTCAGATAAGACACTGGAGATTTAAAAAAGGGTTATGACTATAACACAAACATGTATTATAGTTCGTTCCAAGTCAACAATTTGTATTTCATTATTATACATTAATGACACTCCTACCTGGATATCACTAATTATCTCTGGATATATTTCGAACTATAATCTAAATGATTGTTTCAGAAAAAAAATATCTATAATTTGAAATAAACTACAAAATCAGATGATGTTATAGAAAATGTTAAAATAAATATATTAAACTTCTTATCATTTCTAAAAAAATCTCAATTATTTCAGAAACATAATAATTAGCTTTGCACATTGACAGAAGTATATAGTTAGATAGATACATAGATGAAAAAGATGATAGATAGATAGATAGATAGATAGACAGACAGGCAAACAGATAGATAGATAGATAGATAGATAGATAGATAGATAGATAAATAGATAGATAGATAATATAAAACAATACACCATCAGACTGCTTGTATACCGTTTTGTCTACACAAAAAGTCCTTCTAGACCATCACTCATTTGATCAATACACGAAGAGCTGCAAAATTTGGACCTATTCTGACCAAAATATTTAGACTCACAAACTATATTTCCAAAAAGACAAATTAGATAATCATTGACAAGAAAACCAGAAAAAAAAATTCCCCAAATAACTAGATGTTATAAATGTTACTTCTTTTGCCTAAACCTATCGCCATATCTGACTAGACTGTTTTAAATGTCATGTTTACTGAGGGAAAGGGAAGGAGGCGGAATAATTATGTCGATTAATTCTCTCTCCATTTTATTTTCATTGATTAGTAATCATTGCATTTCACATAGGGCTGGAGAGGGGCGCTCGGTTTTAGAAGGTAATATAATGCATATATAACTTATATTAGAGAAAGTTTTTTTTTTAATTATAATAACAAGGATAACAAGGACTTTTTTTCGGGAACCAGACAGTGTATCCAACTGCAAACAGGATGAGTGTAATTATTTCGTTTCACCAAAGGGTTTTGCGTTTTTTCCGGGCATTCCCCGTCAATCAGAGAATCACTTAAGGTAAAATACGAATAATTCAGGGCAATCAGATAAAATAGTGCATGCACATTGGAATAATAAAAATACAGAAGAGATAAATATAGACACGAACAATGTTGAGCGGCCACGACGTCATTGTTTCCATAAAAACGTCGGTCATCATCAATGGAGTGGACGTCAGACGAAATAAAGTGCCCGGTCAAGTGGCGCAACTCTTGGCTGAACAAAAACGGGCAAGTGTAAAAACTACCTGAAGTGAAAGAATCTAGGATTATTTTTTAAGCGCAGAATCAAATTCGTCGGAAATATCAATGCGATCAGCAGAGACGTTGCACAGATGATCAAGATGGCAGGTTACAACAATCTGGTGATGTTCCTTACCAGGGCACTACGGGAGACCTAGGTCTCCCTGCCTTGTCACCAATTGGAGCTCATCTCAGGTGATGTCGTGAATAAAAGGAAGAGGGCACTAACTGAGACAATATATTTTTGATTAAATTTGCCTTTTCACGACACTTAAGCCGGAAACATAAAAATAAAAATTTCTGCGCAATTAATTGAGGTCAACTAATTTGGCTCAGCAGACAGATCGGCACACCTAAGTTATATGCCTCTACCCAACAAAGTCGTGTAAATAAGGGAAGGCAATCTAATAACAAGGTTAATCTTCGTCACAACTTCGGTCTTTAGTTGACGCCCTCCGACACAAACATTCTCATGCTACAACAAACATGGTAGAAAGATGACACCAACTGGACCCTACAGGTAAGTTACACAAAAATTAGTGCATATTTGTTTTTATCATCAATAGTCCACTATAGTCCACACAATTTCTCTTACCCCAATAATTAATCCTCCCTTTTTTTACTAAGACTTTCTTACTTGGACTTAGGTCCTCCAGCGACGTTCGGCGCATTGGGCAGCAAGCTGTTTCCAAAAGGATCTGTCACTGGCAATATTTGAAGCCTACTCTCACCTGGTGTCCACTGTTCTGAGGTCCTCCATGAAGGTGTGGCGCCAAATTATACGAGGACATCCCTGTTTGGGCTTTCCTCGAATTGACCTCCTATTTCCATATTCACCAATTAAATCTCATTATTTTTTTCAACTAAAGTAAATCTCTTTTTTTGTTGGTGTTGTATTTTCATATTTGGGTCTGTTTTTCACTTTTGATTGTGTCATAGTTTAAGGTAGACCTAATAGCCCCATCTATTAATTTAAAAAAAAAATGGAAATTTAGAAATTTCAATTTATTACACCAGCGTAACACTTTTATTCTTTTAAATATATATTTATTGTAAAACCTAAATTAAATAGGCAGTGGTATGGGTTTTCTAAAAGTGACATAATGTGCTGTGTGTTACATGTTAGTAGTGACACAGGTCTTTGAGTTGAGAATATTTGAATTAATATCAAATTTGGAATAATCTTAATCGTACAAATACTTCAACATCTTTTTTTTTTTTCGAAAATTGTTTTTCTTTATCAATTGCAACTTTTGTCAAAAATGTCTTTTAATTAAATGACTTTTTATACTCACGTATGTCGCAAAATTGACCTTTGTAGCCTGGTATACATGTCTTGCAACGTCCAGTTTTAGAGTCACAAATAGTTTGAGAACATTGTGAAGAACAATTATTTCTGCAATGCAGTCTGAATTGTGTTCCATCACACTCTTTTACAATTAGTTACAAAAAAAATGAATACATAAATAATTCGGACATCAAACATATAATCAAAAATATAATGTTAATATGCTTAACTGATAATAACTTTCTCAAGCAGAGGTCTTCAACGGGTGCGTTAGCGCCCCTCGGGAGGAGATTTTATAAACTGGGGGCACTGGGAGCCAAAGGGCTTAATGGGGGATGGGCACAATGACTAAATCTAGAATCCAGACTAGATCTAGAATCTAAACTTACCAATAGAACAATTTGGTGGATCTGTGCAAATCTCGTTACCTTTCCCATGTTCTGGATGACAGGATAAACTACAAGATGTTGGACATTTTTTTCTACATGTCAAATCCCAAAAACCAGGAACGCAGTCTATTTTTAATTAAAAAATATTGGTAAAATTTAGATACAGCTCTTGCAGACTGTGTACTATGATTAACTACATTCACTGGGTTTAGTATCTGCATTTAAGGACGGATTTTACAATATCGCCTGATAGAATTAGTATTATCATCAAACAACTTTTCTAAAACATAACTATATTGTCTTTAACTAGTTGACTGATTTACAATAAGCTCTAAATGAGAAATACAATATAAGTCGTATTACTCAATTCTAGTTAATTCTCACTATTTGGCTCTATGCAAACTGTTCCACATGACACCAACAAGTCAAAGAACTTGACAACTGAGGGCTCTAAAATAACGTAACAGTCAAGAAAAAAGAAGCCGTTTGCTAGATTTAAACGGTACTAACTAAGACTAAGACTGTTTTATTGATCCTTATGGAAATTTGCTATTTTTGCAAGAACTCTTTTCTTATACAAAGACTTGACAATAGAAACATACACATGAATAGAATAGACACAACATAAAGTGTTCATTCAGCTACTAAATAAAGGCATCTTGGTCCTTTTCATGTTTCCTAATAATCAAGTGGCGTTGATATTGTTTTCCAAAATTTTTCCGATTTTTTAGACATTTTTGCTCAAATAGTTAATTGTTAGGTGTATGGTTTTTTAATGTTGTTTTAGTGGATCGACAGTTTAGACGAAGCGTTGCCTTGACAAGTTATCCCATATACTTTCAGATTTTACATAGTCGAGCAGTAAAAATTATTTAGGATCTTCTCATTTAGTTTAAAGCTATTCAGTTGAAATAGGGAAAATAACTGGACGAAGGACAGACAGACCACACAAAAGTAATAGCGGTTATTCCCCTTTCAGGGGCGCTAAAAAGATAAATTCCATATAAAAACATTTTTGTTCACGTTGGGTATCAATATCTTACTTTGGCACCGTCAACTAGAAAAACCTACTTCTCTATTTATTATGCCAGAGCTACTTTGTATATATCCATTGTCTTATTATGTACTAGCACTTTTATTAAATAGACAATTAGAACTAGATCTTAATCTAAATTGCTGATTTAGAATTCTTAAGGCCTAGATCTAGATCTACTTCTTGATCTAAAATCTACATGTAAGCTATATTAAATTTTCTTAATGTGTAAGCATAGCATACATAATATTTCAATAAAATAAAAAGCACATATAAATTTAATAAACAATTCAGTTATTGGTACATTTTGGCTGACTACGCTTTTTTTTTAAAAATTCTTTTTTCTCTTAATAACAAATAAATGTTACATGAAAAAATAATGTTACATTTTTTATACCTTCCTATTGCCTTTCTCCCGCCTCCCCCGCCCCTCCTCCGAGTAATCATACTGATTATGTATATATCTACTACACTTTATAATAATTCTATGATATGCCCTTTGATCTAGACTTAAAATAACACACGACGGGGTTACAGGAAAGATCTATGGTGTAAATAGTACTCAGTCATGTTGGATGTAGTCAAGTGATCAACCAGAATCCTTCGCGGAATCTTATACAAAGAGTGGAGGTGTCACAGTAAAGACGGATGGCTTGGCTCATTTCATCGCTGTTAGGCGGTGTGGTTCTGTATGGCGTAAAATGACGGTTCGGTGCGGCGTAAAGTTAAGACACCACGATAGTATGAGATGACGTCTTAATCATCTAGATCTGCGAGTGTGTAAAGTCAGTCCATAACAATTCAAACCAGTGACAATGAGAAGAGACCACTAGAGTCTGATAAAGTAGTACAAGAGTTGACACGGCGATACGGCTGTTAATGGTGAATCATTTGTACAGTCAGTGTTAATAGATGTTGCCAGTTGTACAGTATTAACTGTGAATTAATGGTGATCAAATTGTTTCATTTTTTTGGTGCTCAGATTTGTCAAGTTCTGAGTGTGTGGTAGTGTGTGGTGCAGATTACACAAAACCTGGATAGTGAGAATAGTTACTACATCTATATCTATCTTTATCTATCTATATCTAACTCTATCTATCTATCTATCTATCTGTCTGTCTGTCTGTCTGTGTATCTATCTATCTATATATCTATCTATATATCTATCTCCCGCTCTCTCTCTCTCTATACACACAAGCATATATATATATATATTGTTATAAACCTGGTGGTGGCACAAATGGGGGTAGTGGTGTGTGTCTAGTCAGCCGACGCAAATCGCCCCAGGCCAGCGCTAGACGACTGGTCAACCGTGACGAGTCGAGTGTCAACAGGACGGTTCGTGAAGGATCGCCGTCGTGAGCAAAGCTCAGGAGCGTCACGAGAGTTGTAGTCATCTGACCACCTAGCAACGTCGCGCGGCGTTCTGTCCGGTTCGAGAAGGCCAGAAGGGACCCTATATAAGAGCGGAGGTGTCGCAGTCAAGACGGTTCAGAAAGGAGGTTCACGACAGAGGGTCCACTACAGTCCGGTCGACTACAGCACAGTTCAGCGGTGTGTTTCTGTACGGAGCATTTCAACGGTTCAGTGCGGAGTACTGTCAAGTACAGTTGAGACGGCTGGCGTCTTGATCTTGGTCTGCGATCGAGTCCGACACAACGAGCCCAGTGTGTGATGTCAGTCCTGAACTGTTGAACCCAGTGCAAGCCCGGAACGAGACAGAGAGGCCAGTGCAAGAGTTGATACGGCGGTACGGTGTTATCGGAGAGATATTTGTACAGTGTACGTGTTGCCAATTGTACAGTTTTGGCTGTTATTTATTCAACTATTAAAGTGTTACGTTACTTTGGAGCCCTGAGTTGTCAAGTTCTTTAAGTTGGTGGTGTATGGTGCAGTTTGCAGAGAGCCTGGATAGTGAGATTCGTAACAATATATATATATATTTATATGTATATATATATATATGTATATACGGAGGGGAGCCTGGAATTGATATTAGCGAGTGCTGGTCTGCCTACACATTATCACCTGCCTCTTTTTCATACTGATGTGATCAAAAGAGATAAAAAAAAAACATCATCCATCGCAATATTGGGTCAATTGCCTGCATGCCTTTATCGAAGAGAATATAGAGATATAGAGTTGCGTTGTTACTGTCCAGCATTTCGAGTTCGAAACCATTCAGTTTTTTCATCTTCTCATGCACTAAAATATATAACACACATTGTTACAAATACACTTTTTTCCTTAGAGTAAAACACTATAGTGAATAAGCCTTAATTTAAATGCACAACCCCAAATTGAAAAAAAAATATACATTTGAACGCTAGCAATTGTTTTAGTAGAGGGCCTATACTCAGTGAGTGAATGCTCTGGGGATAGATTTTTTTTCTAATTAATTTATATATTTTTCCTTCATTTTTTAAAACAAAAATATTTAATATGCTGTAGAAAGTGGAGTTTTAGTATACGTGTAGATTGTCTCTTTGCTAGGTTTTAATTGAAATAAACTTCACATGCACATAATTATACTTACAGGTACAGATCTAGATGTAAGCTAACAACAAAGAGTGGAATAGAATTTACAATGAATGGATATTTTATTTATAAAATATAAGGAAGAGATTATGAAATGTACAATAGATATATATAGTGGTTGAATGTACAATATTAGTTTGTGTTTAAATCACCATTAGATGTTATAGGCAAGCGGTTCGAGTGTCATTAGGCATGACACTTATCCTTTGAGACAGGTGGAGCTGCTTGTAGAATGGTGAGGCTTGTTAGGTAAAAAATACGTCAAAATGATTTTAAAAACTGTATTACTTTAAATGATCGAAACAATACAATGGCTTGAAAATTCCTGGTCCATTGATAAATTCAATTAGGGCCATATCTGAGTTTGTGTAATTTTGTTTCCAAAGGTTTTAATACAACGCAGAATTATACACACACAAAAGAACAACTTTGTTTAATTCTATTGTGCTAGAATGTATGTAAGAAACATCTTCTTAATTACTGATTGTATTATTATTATTTATATAATTTTAATATACCTTATATGCAGATTTTCGATCAAGAAGTAGATCTAGATCTAGGTCTTAAGAATTCTAAATCAGCAATTTATTATTATTATTATTTTATACAACAATAGTTGGCCGACAACCATATAAATTAGCTAGGTTTAGATAAAACAAATCACACAAAAAAGGTTATGAAAATTTATCAAAGGCTGGTTTTTTTTTTAGTTTAGTTATATTTTAACTTGGTGATTATCTTTTAGTCCAACTGTATCTTTATTTTTAATTTGAAAATAGTTACATTTTAATGTTAAAATTTCGGTTAGTTCCCATCACTAATGAAATACATTTACTCATAGTTTGTGTAGAAAAAGTCACACTCTAGTAGGGGTGTGTTTGTGTTCTCCAGCCTCTCAATGGCGATTTGACTCCAAGCAAGCAGTAACACAGTTTTCTCATAAGATAGGACATCTAGACAGTGTCAACATTTTGTCTTAATGTAGTCAACTGTCTATCTTATAATGTGATGGGATAAAAAATGAGGGGAGAAGGAATCACTATACAGGTAGGTACTATAATATAAAATCCGACCAACTATCCTTATATTCCTCCGGAGCCGGATAAAACCGGATATTGGAAGATTTCCGGAAATTCCCCCAGTGCCGGAGAGACCATCTGGTGCATCCTTATATGTATATATTGTAATGACCATGTTGTGTAATGGTTGCGCACCAGCGCACGAAGATGGACTAAGTGAACGGGGAGAGAGGAAGAGGAAGTGCGACAAGATTGGAACGGTCCTTGTTTTGGTGATCTATGTTGATTAAACTTTGTAGTGTCTTTGTTCCCATACCTCGTTGAGTTGCCTCCTTTAAATGTTGTAACAATATATACAGTCGTTTAAATATAAATAAGTAAATTAGAAGACCTACCGCTGTATAAAACACATTTATTAATGTTGTATTGCTGATAAAAAAACACTGCCCACGTATAACTTGTATCCAATAGGTCTGTATGACTGCAACCAACATTTTGACAATAGTTCAATACTATTCCATCAACAGCAAATTGTGAGCCATAGGCATTCATGGTTGATGACTGATAAGACGTTTAAAAAAGTGCAAAATTACGACCTATTGAATAATAATAAGAGAATAGAGATAAAATAAATAAGTTTCTTTTTTTTTTTAGCGGCACCCGAAATTGGAAAAGACGCTATAAGTTATGTGTTGAATGTCTGTCCGTCAGTCTGTCCGTCCGTCCCTTTTAGATCTCGTAAACTAGAAAAGATAGTGAAAATCCGGCATCATAATATTTTAGTCCACAGTTCTGATGCAAAGGCTACTTTTTTTCTTTCTGAAAGCGAAACATCTAATTTTTTACTTCACTTATGCAAGCAGTTTTTTTTTATTATAAATATTCCCCCCTTTTACAACTATTCACTATTAAGAGTAACAAACACTGGAGGCGTTTAAGTAGGTGTGATGGCTATTTACCATATTTATACTACATTTATGCAAACGGTTTTAGAATTTTGTCCAATTTTTTTTTTTTTACATTAGTATTTCTAAGTTAAGTTCTGTCACTAACTACAACATTAACACACACACCAAATAATGTTAACTATTTTTTAAAGAGAAAAAATCTATTTAGTATTAATATAAGTTGGACAGAATTTAAAAAAACAAATAAGTAGTTTTTCATATTTTCTCGTGAAATGTATCGTTGCACTGTAGCCACAGAACACTCAACAAAAGGGAATTTTCTTTTTAAGGAACATTTTATCTCTTTAGGATTTAAATAAGATATATACCCTTTAAAAACAACTAGATCAATTAGATATTCATTATAAGAAATCAGTTAGGCCAGGTTGACATTCAAATTCACATTCACTTTCACCTATTCTTTGGTCTGCTGGACCGCTGGGGCACCACACAAGATCTGTCAGCTTTTTTTCTCCATTTTTCTCTGTCATTTGTCTTTGATAGAATTTCATTCTGTGGTCCTTTCTGAAAATATTGAAACCTGTCTTTTTATCTGCCTGTGTTGACCACTTCGTAGACCGATTTTAAGTTTGTGTTTCCACATAAACTGTCTTTGTAAAGTTTTTCTCACATTTTTATGTTCAAATTATAGTTTATAGTTATATTATAATTATAGTTTTTTTGCAAAAAAAAAAATGATGTAAATATTTATATAACCTTTAATATTTTTATAAATAGTGGGTTAGTACAATGCTTTTACTTTTGTGACAGACCTGTAAGTAAATAGCTACCTATTATGGTAGTGTTCATTTAAGGAGATGATATCATAAACTTAAAGTTTTAGGGAAATTTTCATGCAGAGCTATCAAGAAATATGATATGTAAACTATTATTAAATGTAAAAAAAAACAACTAAGAAATGATAATCGATTTTCGTAGTGAAAAGAAGGAACATGATATTGTATCTGTAGCTGGAGAGACTATTGAAATTGTGCAAACCTTTAAATACCTTGGTACTATCCTAGACAATAAACTAAATTTTACTGCAAATACTGATTATATCAGCAAAAAAGGGCAGCAAAGATTACGATTACTAAGAAAACTGTTCTCGTTTAATGTTAGCGAAAAAGCCTTGGCTATGTTTTATCACGCTCATATCTGCAATATTTTAAGTTTCAATATCACTGCCTGGTATGGCAATCTAAGCATAAAAAATAAGAATAAACTTTATAGAATCCTAAATGCTGCTGGTAAAATCATTGGCAAAAAACAAACCCCATTTGGGCAGTTGTTTGAGACAAACATCTATAAAAAAGCTAACAAGATCCTCGAAATAAAGAATCACCCTTTGTGTCAGGATTTTGTGATTTTACCATCACAAAAGAGATACAAGACACCGATAGCAAAGACAAACAGACACAAACACTCTTTTGTTCCCCTGGCAATCAAATCATTAAATAAAAACAATCTGGTATAAACTTTGTCACATGTAAATTATGAGTGAGTCTGGTGTGAATGTACACTTTGGTTTCTTATAGTTATAATGTTTTTTGTTTGGTGTAATGCACAAATTGTAAGACAAATTTCCATAAGGACAATAAAGATTATTATTATTATTATTATTAGTTATACATAAAGTACCCCACTAAGACCTTGCAATTTAGAGCAGATGATTCAAATATAATTTGTTTTTTTTTTGGCCTCTAATGTCAAGAGTGTTAAAAACGACCAGCAGCCTATAGTAACGCCAACTTATGTCAGGTAGCCATTAGAGTTGAGTTGAGCGGCTTTTATTCTGTTGGTTTGGCATTATTTCTACTCTATGAACTCTAGAGATCATTACTTTTCTAAGACAGAAAAGATCAATTTTCCTTGATTCGGGGCAACTTCCTTTACAGTTTAAAAAAGAGTTACTACATAACAATTTATCCATCTATCTATCTATCTATCTATCTATATATATATATATATATATATTTATATATTCCCCTTTTTGATATATATAGTTTCTGAGATTTAAATGAGACGGACGGAGAGACAGATAGACAAAATAAAACCTATAGCTGCTATTCCTATTTTTGGGCCGCTAATAAAATGTTACTATAACGTACCTCCACTCAAATGTAAGGAGTTAATTAAATGTTTTAATCCACCGATTTCTAATACTGTCATGAGCACGTGGTCATCACAAGCCACATCCAAGGTTTTGTTTTTCAAAGAGAATAGTCGTGTCTTGACATAACTTGCGATTTAGGGTTAAGGTTAGGTCAGTGTACGAGACTGTAAAAATAATAGAAACCATTAACTTTTTATTTTATACCAATTTATATATATTGTTATAAACCTAAAGGGGTAGTAATGTTTGTGTGTGTAGCCCCAGGCTAGCGCTAGATGAGCGTTCAACCGTGAGGAGCCGAGAGGATAAATTGCGACGCTGCGAAGCAGGGCCGGTCCTACGGATTGCGGGGTCCTGTGCAAAACGGATTGCGCGGGGCCTAGTCTATGTATTGATAAGGATAAAAGTGAAACTTAAGATTTTGTAGTACAAAATAAATGTGTCTTTGCATTGTATTCATACCTTATTAAGTACAAAATCATCGTCAAATGAACTTTACGAGCAATCTACAGTAGATAGTAGTTTTCCAACAAAAAGCTGATAAACATTCAGATCTGCTATTTAGATTTAATATCGACAAGCAAATTATCGCTTTGTTGTTTTTTTTTGTTATTTTAATTGCGAGTAGGATTGGCGTTTTTCATATTAATTGACATCCCGGTCACCCGAAATGCCAATTTGTCTGTTTTGATGGAGATTTGCATGAATTTTCAGAAGATTTTAATTATTTCAGGACAATTCTAGGAAACCTTTTAATAATAAGTTACAATGGTTTAATTTAAGGATTTACACCTAGATTTCGCTCGGGGCCTATGAAAGTGCGGGGCCCACTGCGGTCGCATAGGTTGCAGTGGACTAAAACCGGCCATGTGGCGAAGTTTCAAGAAACATCAAAAGTAAATAGACCTTTCACAACTACGATCTACGATTCAGTACTTACGACAGAGTTCAACAAGGTAAAGTGAATGCAGTAGAGTTTTTGATACTACAGTACAAAGTTGATAGGCGGTTCAAATATCCACAACAGAACATAGAAAGTCAATGTTATGTATTGCCAATTGTACAGTATTGGCTGTGGTTTAAATCTTAGCGCTATTTCGAAGAGGTGAATTTTAATTTTTAAAATGTAAAGAAAAAATAGTGTATAATGAGATACCATGTAAAAAGAGCAGGTTTATTCCATTTAAATGTCTTTTTAAAAGTATTTCCAGATCTCCCAGACCACAATACATCAGCTGAAAAAAAATGCAAATACTTATTATTTGTAGGACTTATCAAGAATCCTGTACAAAAAATCTCTTTTTAAAGAAATAAATACAGTTTTCTTTTTGTTTTTCCTTTGGTCAGTGTGGACCTATCAGCGACATGTTTTAATATCCTTTTGTACGTTTTTTTAAAGGCATAAACACGCGTCTAGATATTGAGAAGTAAATTCACAATAAATAAAGTGAATTTGTCAAATTATTTTGCAGCTGTATTCAGATAGATAGATAGATAGATAGATAGATAGATAGATAGATAAAAAGATAGATAAATAGACAAATAAACTGACAGATTGATAGATAGATACAAAGATAGTGAAAAGATAAATAGATCAATATATTAAATGAGATGATAAATAGATAGATAGATAGAAATATATATGATAGATAGAATAGATAGATAGATATAGATAGATAGATAGATATAGAAAGATAGATAGATAGATAGATAGATAGATAGATAGATAGATAGATAGATAGATAGATAGATAGATAGATAGATGGATGGATGGATGGATGGATGGATGGATGGATAGATAGATAGATAGATAGATAGATAGATAGATAGATAGATAGATAGATTTGCAATGTATATATGACGTTTTTTATGTCTTTATATTATTTTTATTTCTTATATTTTTTTTTTTTACTGTTTCTGTTTTAGTCCTAATAGAAAGGAGACGTCCACCTCGTTCCGATTTAATGTAACAGTGGTTTAATGGGTGCAGGTTTTCTTTAAGAATCGTGAAAGTTTTAGAGGGCATCTTTTATGAAAAACTTCATCAAGAGATGGTAGTTGTCTTTGAGTAATATACGATACTTTGTTAATTAGTCTTTTTAGTCTAACTAAGGCGAAAGACAGAGAGGAATGGAGAAAGACAGTTGGCAAATCTTGCATGGTGCCCCAACGGTTCAACAGACTAAGGGATAGGTACAACAATTTAGTCTAAGTCTTTGTGTCAGAGAAGTATTAGCTTACCAGCAGGTGATGTCAAAGTTATTTTGACTGCGATGGTTGATGTATAGAAAAGTTTGATTACTGTTTTATCGATGTTAAATTTTCTTAGGTTTCTAAGACAGAAGAGTCGTAGATGAATTTTGGTGTAAAGGTTTTGACAGTGTTCACTCTATTTCAGTTTGTTGTTGATGGTTGTACCTAAGTATTTATATTCTTGCACTTGCTCTACGGTTTATTTGCTTATATAAATTTCTGCAAGTTGGCCTTTACGTTTCCTAAACTCTATTATCATTTATTTAGTTTTTTTTTATTTAGTTTTATTTAAAAAAACGACATTTCTTTACAATTTTATGTTTGATCTATAAATGAAAAAAACAAAACAAATACTGTCAACTCGTTGGCCACATTGTGAAAAACCTAGATCAAACGTAATTATGGCTTAAACATGTTTCATTACTGTAAAATTAATATTGGCTACAGATATGTTATGAATCAATAGATTTAATTACGTCAAAGAAAATAAAACCTGACACCTCATCCTTCACTAGGATTACAGAAATAAAAACTTGCCACAGCTTACATCGCTGGCTTACAGCAAAACACTAAAACTAAAAACTAAAACATTTCCTTGCAACAAGTTCTATCGAGTTTAATGAATAAATAAGACACATTTTGAGCATGGTAAATACAAACGGCTGGAGAACACTCAGACTCATAGTCAATGACTTTCTTGGTAGGGGTCGACTCGAAATGCAGACTGCATTGGGCCTATCCCAAGAGCTTTCCCCCTCGCTGTGACGTGGGCTTTTCACCAGGCGAAAGTTCCCGAGTTGCCAAAGGTGAAGGAAACATTGATTGATCCAAAGATATACAAGAAATGTATGCCAAACACTGCGAGAGAAACCATAGCCCAATACTCGAAAGATATCATTAAGCTTTATACGTACTAATCAACGAGAGAAGTCCAATGCAGAATGAATTCGGACTATGCAGCGATAGTTAATTTCCCCGGTGTAACAGAAAGCGACAAACTGGTAGGCTCGTGCGCAGGAGAAAGCAACTATATTGGAAGGAATCAAAAGTGCCCTAGATCACATTGATCAACCTATTGAAAAAAGATTTGCGATACCAGCCAATGTAATCTTCTTTACAGACTCACTTTCCTGCCTGCACGCTTTCAAGGGTTCAGAGACAAAAACAATGGCCTGTGTGAAGTGCTTTGAAGGGACAAATCAGGTACGTATGTTGATGCAATGGATTCTCTCTCACTTTTGTGACATTTATTTCATAAGGTTATGTTTTGGTATTTAAATATTTTGGTTCAGTGTTCTTACTTTTATTCTTGGCACCTGAATTTTTTAAGTGTAATTATTTTACTAATAGTGTTAATCAAATCAAATTGGAATATTCGTTTGTTATAAATCTTGCTGTTTTATTCTGTATTTGTTGAATTTTCATTATGTCATCTTTGTCACAAACCGCCTGTATATAGGGGTTTATCTGGATGGTTGGGATTGTGGTTGTATGTGGTCTTGGAATCACGGTCGATCTACTACAAACTAGTTCAGTCTCTTTACGACAGCAATATTTTAACTTGTAATAGTTGAACACGAACATACTCTCCAAGTGAAACCTCATAACATTTTAGCTAATAAAACACTTTATTCATTGTTTAACTTATTTACAAGTAGTACGTATGTAGATCATCAGATCAATTTTAAAAAATTAAACGTTTAACACAGACTATAAAAATTATTTTCTTACAACTCTCTAACTATAGATAGATAGATAGATAGATAGATAGATAGATAGATAGATAGATAGATAGATAAATAGATAGATAGATAGTGTGGTGAAATAGTTAGTATTTGTTTATGTTTGTGTAACGTCTTGAGAATGTGTTCACAACATTGATTTAGTGTGCTTACGTGGATAACGTTACCATCTGCGGACGTGACTCCAGTAGCCACGACCAGAATCTACAGAGATTTCTCAACGCCGCTAAAAAGTACGGTATCGCCTTTAACGACGATAAAAGTGCTATTGCTACTAATAAAGTATGCCTCCTAGGCTACGAAATCTCACAAGGGCAATTAAGACCAGACCTTGAAAGATTTCAAGCGTTGAGAAATCTACCTCCACCACAAGACATGAAATCACAAAAGCGGGTGATTGGACTACTGTCCTATTATTCTCAATGGATCCCAAATTTCTCCAACAAGATCCATTTATTGGTGAACAACAAAACCTTTCCTCTCCCTGAACAAGTACAGGAAGCTTTAAAACAGCTAAAACGTGAACTTGAAAACGCTGTTGTGTCGACGATAGATTATAATCGACCACTAACAGTCGAAACAGATGTCTCTGACATCGCGATCGCCGCCACTCTTAATCAAGACGGCCGTCCTGTCGCCTTCTTTTCAAGAACACTCACTAATAGTGAACGCAGACACTCTGCAGTTGAAAAGGAAGCATCAGTAGACCCTTCACATTGTTTACAGATCAACGCTCAGTGTCTTTTATGTTTGACCAGCAAAACAAGGGCAAAACAAGATTAAAAACGAAAAGATACAAAGATGGCGACTGGAGCTTAGTTGTTTCCAATATGACGTCGTATATCGACCCGGGAAACAAAACGGCGGATACCTTTTCAAGAAACCACTTTGCGTCAGCAATGACTGGAGAAGACCTCAAACTGTTACACAACAACCTCTGCCACCCAGGGGCCACGAGACTCTTATATTTCGTTCGGACTAAGAACTTACCTTTTTCCTGCGAGGACGTCCGTAAAGTGGTAAACCAATGTAAAACTTGCGCTGAACTGAAGCCTAGATTCTTCAAACAGTTTTCAGGCATCCTCATCAAGGCTACCCGACTATTTCATAGAGTAAGCATCGATTTTAAGGGGCCACTTCCATCTGCTACTCACAATAAATATTTATTAACAATGGTGGATGAGTACTCACGCTTCCCATTTGCCTACCCATGTCCCGATATGTCCTCATCTACTGTCATAAAGTGTTTAAATCAGCTGTTTTACTTAGATGGGATGCCAGAGTACGTCCATTCCGACTGAGGTACATCCTTTATGTCGAAGGAGGTGCAATCCTTTCTGCACGACAGGGGAATAGCTACAAGTAGAACAACCGCTTTTAATCCTTCAGGCAATGGGCAAATTGAACGACTAAACAAAACTCTATGGAACGCTGTTACTTTAGCACTGAAAGACCTTGATCTCCCGATCTCAAGATGGGAACTTATCTTGAACCAGGCCCTATACTCGATTAGATCATTACTATCTACGGCAACAAACGAAACTCCACATGAGAAAGTTTTCCGGTTCAACCGGAAATCCTCCTTCGGGATATCTATCCCCACTTGGCTATCCAGCCCAAGTCGAGTGTTGCTGAGAAGAGAGAACAGATCTTCAAAGTATGATCCTCTCACGGAAAAAGTCGAATTACTGATGTGTAAACCCCAATATGCCGTGGTACGGTTGCCCAGCGGTAAAGAGGAGACGGCCTCTCTAAGACGCTTGGCTCCCAACCCCTCCCCATCCACAACAACAAGTGAACCTTCGTTCTTCGCTCAGGGTGAGAATAATTAATATCCTCCAGAAGCTCAAAACACGGAAGTACCAGTCAACACCCCTACGGTGATACAAGAAAGGAAAGAACCCCTGGAAGGCTCTGAGGATATCCGAGCGCTTCCTCTTGAGAATACACAGAACCATCATACCCCTTTTGACGCTCAGAAACTCATTAGTGACTCCCAAACTGTAGAGCATGATAGTCAACCCCGTTACAACTTAAGAGAGAGAAGAACCAGACCGAACTATAGAGTCTAGAGTTGTTTCTCTATTGCATTACTTATACTGACTACATAAACTGGCATTGTTTATCCCTTGCTACTGATACTAGAGTTTGCTTTTGTTACGTATCTAGGCATTGTTACCTAGATACTATTTTTTTTCTCTTGACCTGTAGGTTGTCTGCCCCTTGTGTAATAAGTTTTTTTTTATTTTATTTTTCACGGTGAGTCAAGCCACACAGACAGTGACCGGTCCTTGACCTATGTGTGTACCTCTGGTTGAAAGGAGGGTGGTTTTTTTTTTTTCTTCTGTCTCTTTGAAGAGCGTTCTAGATCTGGGTGTTGATGACTTTCTGTTCTAGAAATTACTAGATATCGACGCGCGGTAGATTATATAAAGACCGCTCGCGTAACGTTGACGGACAGACATACGGAGACAGCCGTGAGACAGAATAGCGGAGACATTGCGTGACCCGTGCGAGGTATACCAATTGATCGTGTAAGTTAAGATTTTTTCTTTTTTCAAGGCCTTGCTTGTATTTGTAATTATATTTTCAAACTCTTGTATTGTAATATTTTTACATGCCATTTTTGTAAAAGGGTTTTGGTCAACCCTTCCATTTTGTATTGAGTTATATTATGATTAAACATTAAGTTGATATTTTACCTTCCGATTTCTTGTGTCATTTTTTTTTTGTTATTCATTGTAAGTCTTTGATTAAATTCAGACTTAAGATAAGTGACACAACTACCTTTTTCTATTGTCACGTTCCCCTAGGCAAGCCATTTAAAAATTAGAATTCAATTCGTAATACGTGACACTTTTTATTTACTTACGTACATGTTTACTTACTACACTATTTGTTATTGCTTAAAACAGAAACTAGTAATTGTTTATAAGCCATACTACAAATACTTTTTTTTACTTTCTTTGTATCACTCTTCATTATTGTTTACAAGAGAAACTAATATTTCGACACTATTTATTGATCTATTGTATTACGGCACTGGCATTCTCTTTTTATTTATGCTATGGCCTACTATATTACTATACTTGCTATTTTAATTCTAGGCGGGTGAATGTGGTGAAATAGTTACTATTTGTTTATGTTTGTGTAACGTCGTGAGAATGTGCTTACAACATTGATTTAGTGTGCTACTATCCAAGTCTCTCTCGTCAGTTCATGTGTCGTTCTAGTTTAATAAAGCCTTGTTTTAGGTTACTCTTCAGTGTTCCTTTATTTCTTATTACAGATAGATAGATAGATAGATTAGATAGATAGATAGTTAGAAAAATAGATAGATAGATAGATAGAAAGATAGATAGATAGATAGATAGATAGATAGTGTAAAACAATATACCCTCACACAACTTTTACATGATTTTATAAAGCAGATTGTGTCAAGATCATAGCAAAATTTGATCAATACATAAAGAGTTACAGATATTAGAGCAGTTCTGACCATTGTGTTTAGACTCACTATGTTTTCAAAAAAACATATCATTAACACGAAAATCAGAAAAAAAAACTTTTTTTTCTAAAAAACGAATGTTACAGTGTTTTATTTTTTTAATAATAAAAATTATATTTTTATACTCCCCTCCATTTCCAGCTTGCCCGAGAACAAATCCTTTTTGGAGCGAACGTAAAAACCTAAAATATATTTTAATACTCTGAAGACGGAGCTCAAAAATGCTTCTAAACATTAATGTCTTGAACTCTAAAATAAATAGAGCCTACATGCGGAAATACCCGAAGATGTGGAGTAGGTTCTAGATAAACATTTTTTAGTTTTCTAGCCCAAAATTAAACGCTTTTATTTTTTTTTTTAATTTTGATAAAAGTAAACGGTTAAACTAAAATTTTTACAGCGGGGTTAACTAGATAGTAAATCTTTCTAGGAATATGTTAGAGCCATTTTTGAGCATTGAGTTCCCCCACCCTTTGCCCATAAGAGTTTTACTTCAATAGACGTATTGTAAAATACATACTAACAATCAATTAGTACATCTCTAAAAAAAATACTACAATCATTACTTACCAGACAACTATGCATTAGCTGAGAGGTCATTGACCAGGCATGAAGTAACATAATGAAGAAGAATAGTGGCCTCACACCTAGGCCAATTCACAAAAATGGCCTAGTTATTATGCACATGTTTACGCTTCGGGTTTTACCGTAAAAAAATGATTAAGACTATTAACAGTTTAGTTATCGCCTCAGAAAAACAAATTCTGCTTTGAACTATTTCATTTGACGTTCATGTTTAATGTTTTATTTTATTTTATACAAACCTTTGTATTCAAACAGAACGAAATGTAAAACATTTTACAAAAATTTAGTCTTGAAAACTCTAAGAAAAAAAAGGTTACAAATACAGTTTGTGTGGAAACACAAAATTGAAATTCAGCCCTGATAGTGGTCTACTCAGGCCGAAAAAAGGCAGGTTTCAATATGCAACCATTTCATCGTCTATAGAAAAGTCAGAAGTGTTTCCCATACTATTGTATTGTTAGATTGAATAATGGCGTAATACCACAGGATTCGGAGATTTATTAATGTTATATTAATATTTGTACGAACTAAATGAACTGATATTATGAAGATATGGTTCAAATAACACATTTTATTAGGATAATTGTCTAACTGATTTAGATGCTTTAAAAATAACTTACCTCTCATTCGATCCTGAAGGTAGAAACCTTTCGATTTGTTTCAATGGATAGAAGCAGGGTTCCGTTCTTGAACTCCACGTGTATACTACAAAAACCACTGATAATTAATTATTGTTTCAAATTACTTTCGATACTGAACAAAAATTAATTCTCTTTTAAAAGAAAAGTAATGTATTTGTTAAATATATAAGTAGTTAGTATGGGAGAAAATATTTAAATTCAGTAATAGAAATTACTATTAACACTTTTTGTTTGAAAACATAAGAAAGCCGTATACAAAAAAAAAATTGTGGTATTGGTAATATTATTAATAATGTTGTTAATTTCTTATAAATTTAGACATTTTAAAATGTATCAGCCAAATCAATTTTGCCAATTGAGTACGCGTTAAAACTGTCGAATTTTTATATAGCGTTTTATCATTGTTCTGCTAACGTTTATTGACAAAAACAGGCCCACTACAAGATTTTTCTACTAAAATTTAACAAAACCTAAGGATAAATGTATCAAATAAAATTATACTTACTCTAAATGTGCCTCGACTGCCACTTGCACATTGGTATTGGCCGAGCCATCCGTTTTACTTTATTTTACTTAAACTGCTTTTCTTATTAGGATGGATAACATCAGTAGAAAAAGAATAGCATTTACATAAAATATCCTTGATTAATCGTGTCTTTTCACGGTACTGAAGGCGGGAAAAATTAAAATAAATATTTAAGCGCGATTTCTTGAAGTCAACTATTTTTGCTCAGCATTGAGATCGTCACATCTGCCTCGCTTTGCCTTTGACATCCACGTTGTAAATATAACGGAGAACAATTTAATAACGAGGCTAAACCTTCGTCTCAAATTCAGTCTTCGATTGACGCCTTCCGAGACCAAGATTTATTTGTTTTTTATATTATTGAGATGTACCCGCCCCCTCCAAAAAAAAAGTTGGAAAATAGACAGGGAGAATGTAATATATTTTAAGATTAGGGACTCTCTCTTCTTCTTTCTTGTAACTTTCATTGTTTTTCTCTCACTACATGTCACTCATAGTTGTCACTCATAGTTGTCACTCATAGTTGTCACTCATAGTTGTCACTCATAGTTGTCACTCATAGCTGTCACTCATAGTTGTCACTCATAGTTGTCACTCATAGTTGTAGCTGTATGGCACTCTTTCTTTCTTTCTATTCTTTTCCAGTGGCGTAGTGGGGGGGGAGAAGGGGGGATTTCAAATCCACCCGGCCCCCACTTAAGTGAGACATGAATGAGTGTTTTTTTACATAAATAAATAAATATAACACAAAATGCAGGGGCCCTCAAACAAGTCAAGCCCTCCAGGCCCCCAAACAATGGAAAATTCCTAACTACGCCCCTGTTCTTTTCATTCTCTTCCATTTTTTCATATTCTATATTTCTCGTTTTCATTTTTCCTTTCTCTCTTTCTAGGTCTTTCTCTTCCTCTCATTTATTCTCTCTATCCCTCTCTACATATTCACAAGTTTTAATATTACAAATAATAATATTATATATATATATATATATATATATATATATATATATATTTCCTGAGACAATTAATTGTAGCTAAAAGAAACATGTAAATAAATCTTAGCATTACTTAGCACAAATTAAGAAATGAACACAAATATCAAAATAAACAATTTAAAAAAATGAATAATCTTATATAAAGTAAACATTTACTTATATAGTTAAGTTGAATAATAAAATCAATCAAATAGAATAACTAGACTTTTTACATTCGTTTAAATTACTTTAAAACCTTTTTGTTTTTAAGGATAAAAAAAAGTTTCTTTCAGCTATTAAAATTCTAAGTAAAATAGCATTTTAGTTTTAAGTTCTTTTTATTTGTAAAAATGTTGTTTAATACACTAAAATGTTTTTATGATTTTATGAGTTTCGTTTACATAGATGACTTTCTGTACTTACAGATGTTGCAAAAGTCACCTTCAAAGTCTCGTATACATGTCATGCAACGTCCAGTTTTAGTGTCACAAACAGATTGAGAACATTGGGAAGAACAATTTTCTTTGCAATTTGGTCCAAGGTGTGTTTCGTCACATGCTTTTACATTAATATATAATTCATAAATAAATACAAAAAATCACAAAACAAACATGTATTCAATTAGATAAAGCCTATAAGAAAGGTTACATCAATTTTGCTCTTTATATTATATATATATATATATATATACCTTAGGATGGGTAAAGTCAGTCTTTTTAGAAAAGATTGAACCTTATTTCAAAGCTTAAAATAACGCGCCGATTTTCAAGAAAGAGCGCTTGAAAAATTAAAAAAAAATGAAAGATAGCATGTTCTTAAGTATTCTAATTGTTCTCATCTCTCAAAAGATTTCCACTACTCCCTCCACACCTTCGCCTTTGATGATAAGTTATCAGAAACATGGTCATACTTATTCTAATCGTTCTTATCTTTCAAACGTTGTCCACTACTTCCACCAAATCTTGAACTAAATGATCATTATATCATGCACATAGTAATATTATAATACTACACCCACCACATCCAATAGAAGCGCTATAGCTATATACGGTGACCGGTAATTTCCGCGGTCATTTTATCCTTGGTCACTTCATCCCCGTTCATTTCATCCTTAGTCACTTCGGCCTCATTATTTACCCAATTATTATTTTTTCTTATTTATTGTTTAAATGTGCTGTTAAGTTATGTCTATAAGCCCTCATTTCACCTATAAATATGGTTATGAAGAATGCTTTTTGATATTTTTTGACAAGTTATTAATGAGTTTATAGTGTTTCCTTTTCCATATACATTCATTATGACAAATATTAGGATATACTGTAAATCTCGATTGGTATTTTATGTATGACCATATTTTTTTGTATCCTTAATTATTACATAATTCATGTTATTACTATGCAGCTGTTTGCTTACTTTATGGGTTAGGAGTCTAATTAAAATAATTATTTTTATAAACACTTTTTGCTTTTATTACTTTAATATAAAAACTAGATATTGGTTTTCATTATTTTTGCAATTTTTTATTTATTTATTATAAAACCAGCAGTTATTTAATTTGTTTCATTAATATACATTATATATGATTTTTATAATGATTTTAATATTCCGTTTATTGAAATTCCTGAGGTCATGAACTGGTTTGTTATGTCTTATCCTATTAACAATTTTTGTTGAAATTATAAAGCACCTTATTGTACTTGCGTTAGGTTGCATTTGTTCCAGAGTAAGATATTTCTTTTTGGGTTTTCTTTGCTTAATGCTTTTATCTGAGCATTTTAACGATATCATTGTCAGATAGTCCAGGGATAATATCATAGTCTACCACTAATTTAGGTTTCTTGGTGTTGTTTAAGCTAGTTAATTTTTAAAAATTTGATTTTAACTTCAGTTGTGTAAAGTTTTTATGAAATACTAATACTTGTCCTTAAGGTTTTAGTAATTATCTATGGTTAATGATGTATTTAAGGTATGTTGATGGAACCCTTTTTTTTAAATTAATATTTAAAAAGTGTTACTTTATTTTTTTTTATTCTTCATTTATTAAAAGTGTCTCTAAGTTTTGTAACTTTTCAAACGTTGATATTAAAATCAAATTTGAATTTTTGTTTCGTAAAAATATCACTGTTCTATTTTGTTCTAGTTTCTTTATGCTTTCTTAAGTTAAGGGATTCGAAACAAAAGATGCATACTCTAAATTCGCGATACCTATTGTAAAAAGCATTTTAGTTTTATGTTCTGTTTTATTTCTAAAAAAAAATCTTTTTTAAACAAAACTTTTTGGCTTAATGTTTTTAATAATTTCATGAATTTAAAATTTAAAAAAATTATGTAGTTACATATGTTGCAAAAGTCACCATCAAAGCCTGGTATGCATGCCATGCAACTTCCAGTTTTAGAGTCACAAACAGTTTGAGAACATTGCGTAGAACATTTTTATTTGCAATTTGGTCCAAAATATGTTCCGTTACAGGCTTTTACATTTAAAAATATATACGGTGTACAAATGAATATAAAAAAATTCAAACAAACATATATTTATTAAATAATGACTACAAAAAAGGTTTCATAAAAAAAGACTCTTTTTTTATGTACCTACTCTAAAGATGTCTACTTAATTTTATGTGTTTGGCTTTCCATTGTGATAAACATTTTTATAAACAATTTCTACCTTACTTTCTATCTCTTATGTATACATATAGGTTTTCCTTCTTTGCATATTTCAAAGACTAAAAAAACAATGGACAAATTTATCTTTTACAATGCAGACATAAAATCTAAAACGACGATAATGACGTCCTACGCATTTGTTATGGCAATTTGTTCATAAATATTTATCATCGATTTACTTTTAGCTAAGTGCTGACTGATTCAGGCAACCCATTAAATTTTCTAAAATCACTAGTGAAGAAGAAGCACGTGTTATAGCGTATGGAAAATTTTTCTCCATCTTTGTTTCTAGGTAATTTTTTTGCAATATGTAAATTATGGTAAATTATTATTTTTATTCTTTTTTATGAAGTGTCTCTAAGTTTTGTATCTTTACAATATTATAATGTATAATATTAATTAGTATTAATTATAAAAATAATAATATTATAATGATATTATAATCAAATTTGATTTTTTTCCTAAAAAAATCATTGCTTTATTTTGTACTAGTTTCTTTATGTTTTGTGTAAAAGATGAGTTTTCAATGGGAATTTTCTATATGACGCGACAGTACTTTAAAAACGGAAATAGATTTACAGACACAAAAAATTGGACGAAGAAATCTCTTGAGGTAATGCTTAGGGAAGAAAAGCATTTTCTTCAATTTACGACTCGGACATATGAAAAAAATTTAAACTAAGTAGAAAACATAGGAATAATAAATGTACAGGTAAAAGGGATACAAAAACTACACTTTTACATTCGTTTAAAAATACTTAATAACCTTTATTTTTTTTTAAATGTTTTCTTTCAGTTTTTTAAATTTTATGAAAAATTTCTTTAAAAATAAAAGAAATTAATACTTACTGATGTTGCAAACGTCCCCTTCAAATCCTGGTATACATGCCATGCAACTTCCAGTTTTAGAGTCACAAGCAGTTTCAGAACATTGAGAAGAACAGGTTTCATTGCAATTCTGTCCAAAAAATCTCATTTTGCATGCTTGTAGATTAATTAAAATATACATTACTAAAAAATTTATAAATAATTTACATAAAAACTTATGATAAAAACGATAATGCCCATAGAGATAAAGTTTCATTTAATCAATTCTATAATTTCTTATCTTTTAAAAAGTATTTGATGTAGAGACAAAACTCTACACATTTATATATAAATATATATATATAGAGAGAGAGGTGGATATATCTATCTATATCTATAATATATAATTCTCTATATGGCTCAACAGTTTGGACACCAAGTAAGGACGGACAAGAGTTATCCCACGTAATTTTAGAGATGAAAAATAAAGAGGGGGGAGAACAAGTAGTATTCACCCGTCACTAAATAGCAGGGTCGGATTTAACCATTGTTACCAAGAAGTCATGAAAAGAGAACAAGTAATCGACTCTGTATTTACCCGTCCTTAAAAAGCAGGGCCCGACTTATCCATTGTGGGGCCCAATGCAAAACAAATTTCGCGATCACAGTTTGGATAGGGATAGGGATAATAAGTGAAAATTAATTGTTTATATTGAAAAATGAATTCGTCTATATTAAAAAATGAATTCGTCTTTGCATTTTATTCATTTTTTACTAAACACAGAAATACTACACGAGCCATGCGTGTATCGAAGTCATACAATATATCATAAGAATTCTGTTACCTTATAGATCACGCTCAATCATGTTTCAAAACTAAATTTAAAAGGCAGTGGTTTGTGTTTTCTAAAAATCGCATTATGTGTTTCTATAAAATATTAATAGTATTGACAAAGGTTACCATGGAGGTTGTAGAAGGATTTTGGAATATAAAGGGGACGTAATGATGACAGAAGAAACTAGAGGTGCACTGACATTATGTGCTGTCTATTACAAATTGATAGTATTGCCAAAGTCGATAAGTTGAGTACATTAAATTCATATCGAATATTAAATAACAACGATCTTCAAAAACTTCAAAACCTTTATTTTCAAAAATGTTTTTCTTTATCAATTACAATTTTTGTGTAAAATTTTGTTTAAGTAAATTGCTTTTTATACTTACGTATGTCGCAAAAGTCCCCTTCAAATCCTGGTATACATGCCATGCACGTTCCAGTTTTAGAGTCACAAACAGTTTCAGAACATTGCGAAGAACATTTTCCATTGCAATTTGGTCCAAAATATGTTTCATTACAGGCTTTTACATTAATAAAAAAAATTAATGCATACATACATAATTTGGAAATCAAAGAAATAATACAAAAGATTATGTCTATAAGTAAAAATTTTATGAAAATATTCAACAATTTTTTGTTATTTCTAAACATAAATTTAGTGAAAAACCATGCTACACATTAATAAACGTGTGTGTTTGTGTGCGTGTGTGTGTGAGAGAGAGATTAAGTAAACAATAATAAATTAAATCTATTGGAATCTAACTGAAAATATAAAGATATGAATTAGTTAATGTTAAATAACTAAATTATAGAAAACGCATTGTCTACATAATAAGAATTTAATTCCAGACTACAGAATGTTAGAGATGTTGATTAGGTAATGGTGTCATCCGACTTAAAGCTTTCCAAAATAAACATTTTCAAAAACTGATAACTAGATCCACTGTGCATTTAAAGAAATGTCTTCATTTCAAAGAAACCAAAAATTATTTTAAGCAATCTTATTTGATAATTGCCACCAGACACATTTAAACACCCACCCTCTAACCCTTCCATTTTATACATTTTTATAGCCTAGACACTATCTCTAAATTATTCAACATCTTTACCAATTTATCATGCTTCAGCTTTATATTGTAAGGGGGTGGTATGGTGAGAGTGAATATGTTACTTTTATATTTTGGTATGAGGGTTAAGTTATAGTATAGATAGTTAATTACTCCCAGTTATAATTGCGAATAGTCTTGCACGTGTTATGACCTGAGTGGTGAGAGAGTGTGTTAGTTAGTGAGGTTTTGTCCCTTGACCAGATAGGTTGGATATTCGCTTCTTGGACTGGGGTTTGTATTATTTCTTAAGAGTGATATAATTGTGTGCTTTATTTGATATCAAAGAGTTGTTGGTATTCAAATACAGTCATAAGAAATATTTTTAACAGTTTCTAGGACACCTATTGGTACAAGAAAAAGCATAAAGGCTTTTTTTTAACATGCTTTAGAATGAAAAAAAACTTTTTTTTTTCAAGTTTAGCTTCTCCATAAATATGAAGATCTCCATTTGTCCTTTCATTTATAAGGTTTAGGTCTGTATTATATAATATAAGATAAGATCATAAATTATAAAAACGATGTTGAAATTTAGATTCATGATAATTTGAAATTTGCTAATTTGTATTTGTCATGGATGAATGTGTGTATGTATGTATAATCCATTTTTACAATCTGCTCGAATGACTGGAAGTGTGTTTTGTTGTCAGAGAGAGACCAGCGTGAGTGATATGCAGTAAAGATGATTAAAGTGTATGTGCTCGATCTAGTGGTTTCATTGTTTTGTTTCGTTAACTAGAACTGAACCAGGGACACCTAGACGTAGCGAAACCTGAGATAAATTCTATCAAGTTATTGTTATAACTATAAAAAGGAATCTGTGACAGTATTGCACAACTGATGATTATGTTTAAAACAGTGGTCTTCAACGGAGCCCTAGCGTCCCCGGGGGACGAATTGTAAAATTTAAGTGGTGGGGCGCTGGAAGTTAAAGGGGCGGTAGGGAGATTTTGGAATATAAAGGGTAAATGATGATGAGAAGAAACTAGAGGTGCACTGACAATATTTGATGTCTATTACAAATTGATAGTATTGCCAAAGTCATTGAGTTGAGAATATTGAATTAATATCAAATTTTAAATAACTACATTTTGCAGATATTTCAATACCTTTATTTTTTCGAAAATGTTTCCCATTATTAATTACAATTTTTTTGTAAAATTTTGTTTTAATAAATGACTGTTTATACTTACGTATGTTGCAAAAGTCACCTTCAAAGCCTGGAATACATGCCACGCAAAGTCCAGTTTCAGAGTCACAAACAGTTTGAGAACATTGAGAAGAACACTTTTCTGTGCAGTTTAGTCCAAAATGTGTTTCGTCACACTCTTTTACATTTAAAAAAAAAATTAATTAAATGAATAAATACATAATCTGAAAATCAAATATAAAATCAAAAAGATTAAACCTTATAAAGAAAAGGTTTCAACCAAATATTAAGCGGATATAATTTCTTATTCTATAAAAAATATATGTGGCGAAAACAATGTTACGCAATTATATACGATGGTGGGTGGGCGGCTGTGTGTGTCTGTGTAAAAGAGAGAGAGAGGGGGGGAGTGAGAGAAAGTGAGATGGGGAGAAAGAGAGAGAGCTAAAGGGTGAAAGTAAGATGGAGACAGAGAGGGAGGGAGAGGGAGGGAGATGGAGACGGATATAGATGTAATACTTTAACGAATCAACTAAAAAACAATAATAAGTTAAATCTATTGGATTCTATCTGGAAATATAAAATGTAAACTATAAAAGTGAATTTTAATAATCATAAAAAAAGAATAATATAGCAAACGCATTTTTCTTAACAAAAAACTTTACAAGCAAAAAATTCAGTGAATACTATTTTTTTAATTAACATTATAACCTGATAGCTGTCAACGGACTCATATTTAACACCCACCCTCTTCCTCTTCTTTATAAATTCTTATCGCCTAGACTCCCATTTAAAAATATTCAAATCCATACCACATTATCATACTTTAGCTTTATATCTGTATTTACTATCGCAACAGTCTCCTGTGTAGTCAGGCTTGTAGTCATAGAGTCACAAGAAAAGTGTCAACAGTTTCTAGGACACGTGTACCGTTCCATAAAAAAAACAATTTTTTTTTTTACACGCTATCATAGAAAAAAAATCGTTTTCAGTGCCTCCATAAGGAAAAAGATATCTATTAGTGTTGTGATCGATTTGTCCATTTAGTGTGTCTGTCAAGCTTAGATCTCAAAGGCTCTATACTATTTTAAAATTTGACGATATTTTGTAATTTTCTAACTTATAATGCGCAACTAATTTTTATGTTCTCAAGCAGTGGTCTTTGATGGAGAGCTAGGGCCAAAGTGGTAGTAGAGGGCATTGGGTAACATGAGGGGTGGTGGGGAAAGTTGGGAATATAATGAACACGTAGTTGGCAAAGAGAATGTAAATAAATTAGAGTTAGCTTGCTGTATTCAGAGCGTAACTGCTGACTTTAGTTCTTGCGCGCGTAATCATTTATGATTAGTTTAGTGGTCTCTTAGAAAATTGCAGTACATTTTTTTTCTGACACAAAAAAATATTATTTTTTTTTTAATCGTATGATGCTGTTAGAATATTGTGTCACAAAATGCTAATATATAAGATTCGTCCAGAATGGTTGTGATTTTTTATGTCTAGTGGGTTGGCAACTCCAACTAAGCTTGTGAGTGTGATACACAGGCAACATGTTTTTTAAATTGTAATTGAAAATTTCATTCCTATTCGAATCTTATTATAAAAACTGTAAATAAAAGATCATTTAAAAGGTATATTTAAGTTAAATTTCACGGTTAAACTATACAGTTAGAGAAATTTGAAATAGGTTTGGAAGAAATAACATTTATTTTTTCTAGGACATAAGGTTAAAGATAATACTATTTGTTCTAAAGTCATTATTAGTAATGTTAAATTATTTTAAAAAGTATGTGATAAAAGGTCTGTCCATTGACGTAAGTATAGTCATATACTTTAAATATTTTCGTATTTTTTTATCATTACCATTTTTCAGTGAGAGATTGAGTCATTTTGGAAAGAGCAAGTGGAAAGAAGATAAACTTATTGGTGCCCGAAAAAATTTAGGTCAATACAATTTGAAAGGTTGATTTTAACAAAATATGTCAGAAGGAAAGGTCTGGTGTGTATAAACAAAAGCATTTTTGTATGTGCAATTTATCAAACTAATACTTTATTGATATTTTAACTGTATTATTGATTTAGCTGTTTTTGAAATTGGAATTATAGATTACTTGGAATTTGATGTCAATGGTCTCAATAAATGTTAGGCCTTGCATTGTTAAGTTGTTTATTTTTATTGTACTGTAATTTCCTATAGTGATATATCCTGCCAAGCAGTGGTTCTCTCAAACCCTTCTATATGGATCTAAGACATGGGTATTATACAAGAAACAACTAAGACTACTTGAACGCTTTCACCAACGATGCTTGAGCTTCATCATGTAAATACGGTGGCAAGAACGCACTACAAACAGCAATGTCCTTACCAACCCCGGTATGGACTTTATATTGGGACTTCTTATATTCTGACAGTTACGCTGGGCAGGGCATGGAATCCATATTGGGGACAAGCGTATGCCAATAGCAGTCTTTTTTTGGTGAGCTAAAAGGTAATTGACGTAACAGAGGTGCCCCACGGAAACGCTTTAAAACCAGCATAGGCAAAAACTTACTTTAGCTGACATAGTAGAGAGCACCTGGTTAAAAGAGGCTTCAGAACAAGACAGCTGGAGGTAATAAACATTTGAGACGTAGTCGGCGAAAAAAAATCTCCTATCAATCACCTGCGGAAAATTGTTATGCTTGTCCTGGCAAAATATATAGGTCACAGCTAGGGCTGCGTAGTTACAAAAACTCTGCATTCCTCAATCTTCGAACTCGAAGACAAGCATTATTATTATTATTATTATTATTATTATTATTATAACATACTATAATTTTTAATGTTTCAATTAGGGCATGAGCAGAAGTGTGAGGTTAACTTTTTGTTTTAAATTTCTGTGTTTGTGGTAAATAAATAAGAAAAATAATTTCTTAACTAGTTCTTTGTCGTAAAGAATAAATATAGTTGATATTTTGTTGCGAAGTTCTTGAACAATTTGTTTTTATTATAATTTTTATGTATTATTTTTTAAAGAGTTTGCATCCTAAGCTAATTAGTTTGTAAAACAGAGATGTATGTTTTAGGGCTAGATTTGATACCTGACTTATGTGATAACATTCCGGTGTAAACACTAGTCAATAAGGCAGCCATCCAGATTCAAACGAAACATCTATTTTGGTTTTAGTAAATACAAATTAAAAAAAAAAGAATAGGTTAAATTTATTATTAGATCTAAATAACATTTTTAGCGGCCTCAGAAAGGGTAAAAGACGCTATTAGTTTGTGTCAAATGTCTGTCCATCCGTCAGTCCGTCTCGTTTAGATATCGTAAACTAGAAAAGATAATGAAAATCCGATATCATAATAATTTAGTCCATTCAAAGTTCTGATAAAATGGCAACTTTTTCTTTTCTGAAAGTGAAAAATCTAATTTTTGAATCACTTATGCAAGATGTTTTTTCATAAAAATACACCACTTTTACAACTATTCACTATTAATAGACAGACACGTGAGGCTTCTTATTAGGGAAGTTAACTTTTTAATATATTTTTTAACACATTTATGCAAACGGTTTGAGATTTTTTGCCAAAAAATATTTTTTTTTTTTTTTACATTTGTATTGCTAAGTTATAAGTTCAGTTATTCTAACTACTACATTTACATGAAAAAAAATGTTTACTTTTTTAAAGAGAAAATAATTATTTAGTATGCATATACGTTGGACGTAATTTAAAACAACAATTAATAAGTAGTTTTTCATATTATCGCGTGAACAGCATTACTATCCCGAGGCATTAGAACACAGGAATTTTTTTTACGGAAATGTTATTTTCTTGAGGAATAAGAGATTGTCCCTTTACAAAACAATTAGAGCAATTATATATTCATTATAAGACATTAGTTAGGCCAGGTTCACATCTAACTTCACATTCACTTTTACCTATCCTTTGGTTTGTGGACCGCTGGAGCACCACACAAGATCGGTCAACCTTCTTTCTCCATTCTTCTCTGTCATTTGTCTTTGATAGAATTTCATTCTAATGTTCTTGTTGAAACTCTGAAACCTGCCTTTTTACCTGCCTGGGTGGACCACTTTGGGGGCCGATTTTGAGTTTGCGTCCCCACACTTACTGTCTTTGTAACCTTGTTTTACATATATTACTCATGAAGATACAGACCATTTGACTGTACGTATATTGATATAGATATATATTGAATTAACCTTTTTTAGCTAATTGACTACATATAGTGAAATTATGCTTTTTGATTCTAGAAAAAACTTACCAATGGAGCAATTTGGTGGATCTGTGTAGCCAATACAAATACTACATTTTCCATGATCTGGATGACAGGATAAATCACAAGAACTTGGACATTTTTCTTTACATGTCAAGCCCCAAAATCCAGGAACGCAGTCTATTTATAAGTAAATATATTGTTACAACATAGATACAGCTCTTGAAAACTGTATGTTATGATTAACTACTTTCACTAGCTTTAGAATCTACGGTAACTGGTCATTTCATCCTTGGTCACTTCATCCCAGGTCATTTCATCCTTGGTCAGTCATCCCCTGTCACTTCATCCCAGGTCATTTTATTGCGTTTCAGTGGTCTGGCTAATTACGGCACATTACGACGGTTTGGTGCGACGTGGTTAAGACACCTCCCAAGTACGAGACGACGTGTTGATCTTGATTTAACACCAAGTTCGACATAACGAACCCAGTATGTGAAGTCAGTCTAAAACATTTGAACACAGTACCAGCTCGAGACAACTTAAAGAGGTCAGTGGATACAGCTGTACGGTTGTTAACGAGAAACATCTGTACAGTATTGGCTGTGTTTTAATGGACATTAAAGTGTTACACTGTTTTAGAGCTCCGAGTTGTCAAGTTCTTTGAGTTGGTAGTGTCAAGTGGAGCAGTTTGCAGAGAGACTTATAGGGATCGTCTTTACAATGTATATGCTACCGGGAAAGTTCGAAATCCAGCATTATATAGAATGCCTGGGCATAATTGCCTCTATGTCATCGCATCTCTTATTATGCGTAATTCATTTTGTCAGAGAACATGCCCCCCAAACCTCATGCGACGCTCTGTCACAACCTTACTAAGGGGTTGACTCCCAGTTCGGCATAGTATTTCCTTGATTGAGACCCGATCTCTTTAACTGACTTCTTAAGTCCGTCTTAGCCATCTTTGTTGAGCCACATTTAGTCTTTTTCATTTTCGGCAGGAAGATTCAAACTATAGAATCCTTTTATCTACGCTCATAGAATTTTAAGGGTCTAATTTGCTTTTTTTATATTGAATAGGTGGTTTTTAGCTTCAAACCCCGCTGATATGGGGAGGGGGGGGGGGGTTTGAGCTCAAAACCCCTATTAGTTACGCTTATAGAGTTTTGAGTGCGTAATTTGCTTTTTTCATATTGAAGAGGTTTTTTAGCTTCAAACCATGCTGAAGGGGGTTTAAACTAAAGAATTTCTTTGGCTACGCTAATGAAATTTTGATTGTGTAATTTGCTTTTTTTAAATTGAAAAGGTGGTTTTTAGCTTCAAACCCCGCTGGAGGGGGTTTAAACTCAAAACGTTCTTTGGGTACGAACAAAGCATTTTGAGTAATGTTCAATTTTGTTATATTAAAGAGGTATTTTTTAGCTTCAAACCCGACTGAAGAGGGTTTAAACTAAAGAATCCATTTGGCTACGCTCATAGAAGTTTGAGTGTGCAAGTGCTTTTTTTTATATTGAAGAGGTAGTGTTTAGCTGCAAACCCCGCAGGAGGGAAGATTTAAACACAAAACTCTTCTTGGCTAGAATCTGGAGACTGATGTATGGATAGTCTTATATTGAAGAGGGGTTTTTATCGTAGATTTCGGAGGGGGTCTTAAAATCAAAATCTTTCTTAGCTATGCTCTTGGAATTGAGGATTGTCGTTTGCATTATTTTTTTTGTTTTATAGAAGAGGGGGCTTTGACTGCAAACCCCCTGTTAGGGGTTTTAAACTCAAAACCCCATCGCCACTGCAACATTAAGTCCCACTAGCCGTATGTATTAAAACGAAACTTGAAATTGAACTTTATTATCTACACAAAATGATGTTTAAAATAATAATAAAGTATTTTCTAAATTAAATTCTTGTTATCGGTTTAATCTGATTGACTTAAAGTCCCAACAAGATAAAAAAAATAGAATACCATTATCAAATGAACATTTTTCTCAATAAAATCTATTGGAAAAAAATGTCGGACATAAAGTTGGGCATTTTTTTTTCTGTTTTGTAAGAATTATAAAGAGTTGTAAAAAGTCAATTCTTTGAGAAATATTAAAAACACAAAAAAATATTTTTACAGCGTATGACTTACTAACATTCTTCATGAATAACTTCTATGGATTAAAAGGTGTCTGGTAAACCTCAGAATTTTTGTTCCTTAAAATAGGGTAAGTTTTAATTAGATGTGATTGTAACATTTTGAGCAAACCTAATTACGGCTTTTCCCCATACTACCCCGCTAAAAAAATGCTGACAAAAAGACTGTGGCAGATACAACGTTCCTTTGCATTTTCGGCACATTGTTTATTAACCTTTCATTTTATAATTTAAATCTAATTGGAGGGTCATTGTTTTTAAAATTTTATATTGTTTTTTAAAAATTAAGTAATATAAATTATTTTTTTTAAAGAAGGATTTCAAGAGTGTAATAATTGATTAGATATTTTTTAGTGGTTGCTTATAGATAGTTTAACTCGAAATTTCTCGACATTTTTTAATATCTCATTTTGTTTAGTTAGAAAAAGTAAACAATTGTATTTTACTACTATGTAATACTATTTTTTTTAAGTACAAAAAAATGGTTGAGATTAAGCATTATTTAGTTAATTGAAACTAGAAATTTTATATAGGTAATGAAGACATGAGCCAACAAAGTTATTTTTAGTCTTAAGAAATTTTGGTGCTAATTTATAATTTTTAAAAAAATATTTTATTTAATTTATCAATATTTTTCTAAATAAGACATTTTTTACTTTGCCTGACAAAGAACAAGCAATTATATGGAATGCCTAGCAAAGTTGGAAAAGAGATTTCAAGCTTTAAGAAATAAACGTCTATGCACTCTATAGTATGCCTGCATTTAACGCTATATTATATTATATTATATATATATTACAGCATTTTTATCACTAAACAAGATATAAATACCTCCATATGCTTCAAATTCATAGAGTGATATATATGCTGTAGACTGTTTAGAGGTCGTTTGTTGCTGACTGACTCTAGCTGCGAAATAGCCACTTTCCTTGATTAACACAGAGTATAATGCTTTTGTGAGATTTGAATCATCTTGGTAACGATAGAGTGTTGCATTGTTACTGTCCAGCATTTCGAGTACGAAACCATTCTGTTTATTCCTCCTATCACCAATTTAAATATATAACACATGTTAAAAAATAATTAATTACATTCCTTGGAGTTAAAGACTAATGTCAAATTAGCCTTAATTTAAAATGAAAAACACCTTTATTTTAATCTAAAAAATACAACAAAGAATCGTGCTAACGTTAGAATTTGTTGTTGTTTTTTTTGTAAGTAGAGGTCAGACAATCAGTGAGTGAAAGCCATGGGGATGTATTTTTGTAAAGGCTTCTAAACTATTTCGAAAGCTTTAATAAAAATTGATTTAATAATAATTATAATACTTTTAATAATACCATACTTAGAATAAAGAATTGTTTTTATAAATTTTTATCTTATTTTTTTTTAACAAAAAATATGCAATATGCATATCATATTTAAAAAAGTTTATATTTTAGAGTTTCTGAAGGTTAAGACAATGATGTAACGGCATGGGCGTAGCCAGGGGGTACCTGGAGTTTAACCAACGCCCCGAAACGAAATTCCTCCGCAATGGGGGGTGGAGGTGGAATTTTGTGACTGATTTTTCGCTTTGATTCTGTTTATTTTAGTTTAGATTTTAATATTAAACCATCACCGCTGGCAAAGGAGGTTTTAATTTTAAAATCCCTTTCCAGGGGTTATTGCAGTTAATCCCCAATCTTCTATAAAACAAAAAAAAATAATGGGGGGGGGGGGGGTTAAAAGTTTAAAATCTTCTCAGCCAGATAGCTTTAATTGACAAACCCTTCAGATGGTTTTGAGTTTAAAATCCCCTTACAGATAGTTTTAAGGTTGAAAACCCCCTCTTCCATATTATTCTAAAGCAAACTAAAGTTACCAAATTCTATAAAAGTAGATAAGGGGGTTTGAATTCGTTAACAAAAAATTCCAGCGAATACTAGTTAAAACCCTTCTACAGATGATTTTAACGATAAAATTTCCCTTTTGGATATAAAAACTAACGCAAACTACAGTCACCAAATCCAAGTGCGAAGCCAAAAGATGTTACACATTTCTACCAGTTGCTGGGCAAAAGGTTTGCGGGACATGTTCTCCGACAAAATGAATTACACATAAAAAGAGTTGCGATGGCATGGAGGTCAAAACGAGGAAAGCGCAAATACGGACTCCTAGTACAACTTGGCGCCACACTTTCATGAAGGACCTCAAAGCAGTGGACAACAGGTGGGATGAGGCTTCAGACATTGTCTGTGATTTTTGTCGAGACAGCTTGCCACCTGATGCGCCAAACATCGCCGGAGGGTCTAAGTCCCAAGTAAGTAGGAATAGCAGATTTGGTTTTGAACTAATTTTTTAAAGCAGGATAATACACTGTTAATACCTCAGAATATGTATTTTTTTTAAAAAAAAACAAAAAAAATGCTCACAGCGCTCCCCCAGACCCTCTTGCAGGCTAGGATAGGGTGTTTACAGTTTTAACACTAACTGCACGTAGAATCTATTATAGAGTACAACAAACATCTTCCGAAAGAATGAAGGGTCAAAGAAAATAAAGATTAATTATGTGCACATACACACACACACACACACACACATATATATATATATATATATATATATATATATAGTTGTATATAAAATCCCTCCAAACTCTCCCCGAAAAAAATCCTGGCTACGCCCATGTGTTGCGGCACAGACGTAGATCAAGAGCTGTATTGATATATTACGAGCTTGCTGCAATCGGATACATCTAAACCACGACTGTGTTGCCAACCGCAAGATTCAAAGCATTGCTGGTAGAAAAATTTAAAATAAAGGATTTTTCAAAACGATAGTAGTTTCTGACTCCCCAAAATTCAAATATATTTATTTATATACTAGCCAATAATCCCCTTGGTCTCCAGGTGTTAATTTACATATATCGGATGTATTCACTGATATATTGTATTAGAAACAATTAAGCAAAATAATATTACATTTAAGTTATTACTCAATAACTGACTGACTTGTTCATTGATCAAGAATTCTAAAAATACGTTCAAAAGATTATTTTTTCCTCATCGCCACTGAATTAGAACTAGATTTGATAGGTTCGTTACTTGTAAAAGCTTTGGTCAAAACGTTATGTATCTTATATTCGGTATTTCTTCAAAAGGCAGCAGTTTTTATTTAAGGCATTATAAGAAAGCATGAAAATTAAAGTAAATCTTTCTTTTTCTCTAAGTCGACTAATTTTTAATATGCCTTACGTCATTTCAAATTCTTTCTATACACGTGATTTAAATAAAAGCAAAACCGTACCCAATAGCATTAATAAAATTGATCTATTCTTATTTTAAAGATTGAGAGAAAGAGACAGAGAAACTGTCGAAAAACTAAACCTAATTGCGAAAAAAATATAATTAAATACAGATCTATTGTCACGTTTTTAAATTCAAAAGGGGTAAAATAAAAAAATAATAATTAACAAAACCAATTTGACGATTTACATCTATATCATAATTGGCGAATGTTCCTTTCAATTTTTTGTCATAATGAACTACAAGTAGATTGTGAAAAAAAGGTTAGCCCGTTAAGCTGATATGTTTATATCAATAAAATACTGTGAAAACGTTTTTATTATTTATGTTAGAAAGTTTCATTCTTTGATGGAGATAAATTTAGCTATTTTTTTATTTATTTTTGGGGACCCCAAGTTGTGGTAGGGACATTATTAGCCTTGTGACCTGGTGACCTTTGGATAGACTGCGCGCTGCCACTTGTGTAGCATTCTTCAAAGAGGACCTTCGATGTTAAGTTTTACCCATATATTCTGTATGCATATAATCTATCCATCTTTCTGTGTGTTTGTGGTGTGTTCCTGTGATTAAACATCTATATATTGTTGAGTCACTTTCTTTAAAGTTACTACAATATACATACACCCATATGTACATACATACATACACCTTACTTTCTCCTTTTTATATATAAAGACCTATTTTGTAATGTAAATGGCATCTATTAATGTTGTATTGCTGGTCAAAAAACACTGTCCACGATGGGCTTGTATCATTTGGGCCTGTTTGAGAATGAGAAGAATTATGTCTTTCAAATTTTCCATCAACGGCAAACTGTGAGCCATAGGCATTCATGGTTGATGACTGATAAGTCTTTTGAAAAAGTGCAAAATTACGCCCTAATGAATAAATCAAAGAAATAAAAGAAGTTAAAAAACTTGTTTCTGCTTTCTTACAAACATTTATATTCACATTTACTTTTGTACTAGACTTCAATCTATAATCACTATATTTTTATTGAGATTAACACATGATAAACTTACAACATTTCTAGGAAATGTTCATGCATGGTTCATAACAAATTATGATATGTAAACTATTAATACATTGAGTACCCCCATTAAGACTGCAATTTAGGGCAGATTGATAATTCATTAAAATGTATCGCAAACAAAAGAAAAAGACTCGTTGGTGAAGAAGCAGCTGCCTGTAGACTCATGTGTGAAGAAGAAGATGTATGGTCAGGACTGTGGCTGCACAAATAATGTTGACGAAGACGCTGGGGTTCGTAGCGCCGTCTGTGACTCTGTTGTGGGCAAGTCTTGCGTGTGTGTTTTTCAAGACGAGAAACGTAAAATCGATGGCTGCAACGATATCAAAAGGATTTAACGAATTGAAAGAAAATAAACAAATTAAGAAACTATAGAACTCTGTTAAGTGTCTGATGCTTTTGTTCCGACTATGCTTGCAAAGAGTAGCTCAATGAAATAAACAGATTAAGATAACTTTGGGTCTGCATCCAAGCCTGTTGCTATGAATTTTAAAGACATCTGTCTTTCTGCCAGCACCTTCGAGAGAAACTCTAATCTTGATAACTGCACACTAGCGTGTAACAAGAACTGTACGGGCGGCGTCTCGAATGGAGATACTTGCATATTATATGGCAGTGGAAGTAATAGCAAATTGCGTTCCTGGCTTTCTGTTGGACAACGAATTCTTCACAAGAGTTCCATCGAATGCATCTGCTGACGCGGCGTCTTAAAACAACGACCCTTGAACTACAACATGGACAATAATAGCTCTGTATGTGTCAGGTGGTTGGCGTCAATGACAACGGCCCTGAAGTACTTAAGCAACAATCACGACATCATCTCAAGAACAGACTATGTCTCGTTGAGTTGCCTCACTTAAGTTATTACAATCTATACTATAAAGTAGAATGTGAGGTGTTTGTATGTGACTTATAGACATCAAAACCGCTTGACCAATCTTGATAAAACTTGGCAGAAATGTTTCTTGGGTACCAACTTAGACCGTAGTGTATGTATTGTAGCCCTAAAACAACTTAAGACCCGACTCTATTACAGCTATAGTATTTTAAGGACCTAGGCCATGTCTACAATGTTGACATGAGAAAAGATCGAAAGGATTTAAACCTAGATCTAATTTTAAGAAATACACTTTGCGCAGATAGTTTTTTACTTTGACACATGAAAATACAAAAGAAGATCCATTAATTTTATTATATAATAAAATAAACTTTCAATTTTGTGTTTCAAAAGCATTATTTGCATTAATTAGTTCGTTATATCTGTGACTACAGATTTCCTGACGAACATTATTTCATTAGACAATACCGTAATGAATCGCTTACTAAAAATTAATTCGTTTGATTGTTTACTTTATAATTCCATCCCTAGATCTAAAACTCTAATTCAACTCTAAGATGATAAAACTTCTCTTCGCACAGATAGTTTTATACTTTAACATATGAACATACTAATTATATCCATTCATTTCAAATTTTGATGAAATAAATATTCAAATTTGGTTTTCTAAAGCATTTTTTAATTGACTACAATCGTTTACGAAAGCTGCGAAACCGAGTTGAGATAGGCCTAGATCTATATCCATTCATGAATCGCGTACTAAAAATTGTTTCGTTTAATTGTTTACTTTATAATCCCATTCATTTAACAAAACTATCGCTCTTTTCGTTTTTAATAGATATGTATTTATCGGCTTCGGGTAAACCCATTTTTGCAAAACTAATTTTATTTTCGTAGCGAAAGAAAAAAAAAATTGAAAGGATCATTAGCTACGTTTAACATACATTTAAATCCAATCCACTAGACTAGTAAACACAAACTTAGACCCGCAGGCCGCGGGTAATGTCAGGCTAGTATATATATATATATATATATATATATATATATATATATATATATATATATATATATATATATATATATATATATATATATATATATATATATATATATATATATATATTATATTATATTACCTGCTGTCGGCGGGTCTTAATTTGCATAGAATTAAATAGTTACTGATATAGTGCATTAAAACATTTCAATAAATAATAATGTAAAGCGAATGCATGAATTCAAGAATATAAAAATATTAGGTATGTAGCTAAAAATAGCTATTCGACCTTGATATCTAGATTCAATTATTGAATGAAAACATTGGCTTGTGTATTTAGAAGTGTACCATATCAACATGTCAAACATATTTTATAATTAAAGGGAACTCATGAATTTAACTGTTAATATAACATTGTTAGTTTAATTTACTGTAGATATAGATCTAAAATCTAAAAAAAAACTTGAATGCCTTAGCAGTCTAGTCATAACTAAAGACTTTGAGCCTAGAAAATGTCTTGTGTTGACCTAGATCTAGCTACACGCTATCTATGACGACATGATGAATGAAATATTTTTTTTTGTAGATATGTAGGTAGATATGTTAAGAGGTCTAAATGCGCATAAGTAATCCTATAGAAAAAAGTTAATTGAAAAAACTTAAAATTAAAACCGAATCGGTAGCTGTAGGATTAAATGCTTTTTGAAAAACACATTGGAAATAAATAGTATGGTGTAAGTAGTTTATTAGTTTAATAATATGCCTTTATAATGCGCGATATTATGACCTCTGACGTTAATTTCAATCGTATCACTACGCAGAGCAAGTAATGGTGCGCGCGAGTTATGGAAAAATGTGTTAAATTGGCTAAAGCTATTCTCGAATTTAGAGCGAACGATTTTATGTAAAAAAATGTTTTGTTAGCTCAAATTTCATAAAATAATGAAATGAATAGACACTAATTTGTATGTTCATGTGTAAAAGTACAAACAAAAAAATTGTTTTCTTGAATGAGTTCTAATTTAGAGATAGATATTTTTATCTCTGAGCATGCGTGACCTCTTCGTCTTGTCTCATCATGTAGACATGGCTTTGTGACCTAGATTTATAATACTTTTATATATGGGCAATTTTTTTGTTTGTGTCTTAATTTTGTTTTAGGGCAACTATACATACGTCACGGTTCAAGTTAGTACCCAAGGAACATTTCTGCCAAACTTTATCAAGATTGGCTAAACGGTTTTGGTTTCTATTTGGCACATACATACATACATACATACATACATACATACATACATACATACATACATACATACATACATACATACATACATACATACATACATACATACATACATACATACATACATACATACGCCTTACTTTCTACTTTATAATATTGGTTGTTGTAACTCCTCTCCCTCGCCACACTGATGGTGCGCATGAGAGCACCATTGAACACAAGTAGTTTAAGACATGTTTAGACAGGAACAAGAACTGTTTTAGATCCGGCTAAAGTCTTGGGAGTCTAAATAGTCTGGGGCTAAGTGCTGTCCATTGTGATACTTGGGGACTGTCTGGAAGACCTGGAGCGACACTGTAAAGTGTGTCGGTGGTCTGTTCTGTGTTCTGTCATATATATATGACTCATAGAAATTTATGACATTTTCCCCTGTGACTTGATAGCTGAACCAACTATTTGTTGATAGATTGTAATATATAAATCGTTTATTATTGTTTCTCCTATCTGTTCGTTGAATTGTCTGCCTTAGATTTACAATAAGTGGTGTCAAAGTGGATTTGCGGAGCTCAACGAAAGGAAAGAATAACAACGCTGAGGAAGCTAGACGAACTGAGGTACAAACAGTTGGAGGAAGAGCTCCGTGCCAGAGAGCTGAAGATCTTCTGGGCCAAAGAAAGATGAGAGCAAGTCCTAGGCAAGACCTGTTTTGAAAGGGAGGATCCCGAGACCTACCTGTTAGAGGTAGAACCAGATATTAGTGAGCTATTGAACACCAAGAAGGACTTGTTACGAGACGAATGTAACAAAATAAAAAGTACCTTACATGATTCGATAAATCTTTCGATGTAAAAACTGATGTGTATTGTGCAAGACCAGATTGAACATTTGAGAGAGACAAGTCCAACATTATTTATCAACCAACCGTTACTCATTCAGGACTGTGGTTGTACTGATAGTTACAAAGAATGCGTTGCTGTTGTTTGTGATCTCTGTGACTACGATAACGAGTCATACCATAATAATGAGTAGGTGAAAACGATTGCCAAAGTTATTCCAACGATTATAACAGACCTGAAAAGAAAGAGAGTGGAAGAAATAGAAAAAGCCTGCTTTGTGACTGAAGCTATTGCTGTACCTGTTATGAATACCACCACGAGCTGGACAGATCAAGACAACTTTGGGCCTGCGTCCAAGCCTGTCGCATTGGGCATTAAATGAGACTTTGAAGCTTGATAATTTTGCTCAGTTGTTTCACAAGAACTAGACGTGCAGTGCTTCTATAGGAGACTGGAAATGCCAAGAGACACTGCAGCGGGATCTTGACCTGACATACACTTGAACATCTTCCCTGAGAGTCTCATTAATGAATATAAATCAAGTCCAGAACTAGATGCAACGGCTAATGAAAATTAGCGTCCGAACGTTGCTGGAACGTTGTAAAGGTGTCTTACAGACAATTCTTCCTGAGGCGGCGGGGGATGACAGTTTGTTAAACAGCGTGGCTTCATGAGTCATCCTTAGATAGGATCTGATGAAGAGCAGTTCTGAATCAACTGCATTAACAACAAGAGCTGTCATCTCCGCTCTAAGTGTCAGCTCAGCAGCAATAAAGCTGGATAGAAGAAGAAAAAAAAGAATATCTAGACTAGATCTAATAAGGCCTATAGAATAGAATCTTAAAGATTCTAAATCTATATCGCCGCAATAATTTTCAAATGTAAATTTTGTTCAAATTGTTAATACATTTATATCCAAACCTAGATCTAGATCTGGGATCTAATCAGTCTGATTTAGAATGTCGTCAAGTAAGCAATGAGGATGTGTCACAACTGCGCATAAGTAATCCGTTTTTGTTTTTTTAAACTTACAACCAAACGAAGTTCGTATGAAAAATATTTTTTAAATTGTTTAATGGAAATGATATTTTACAATGAGAAATTAATAGGATACTTTTTTCCACTTTGGCCTTAAAGCATTTATTTGTACCAATCCGCAAATTTATAAATGGCAGCTTGAGTTTTTCTGTTTTTTTAATGAAGAAGTATGTGATTTAAACCAGAAATAAAAAATTTTCTCCTGTGAAATTTCCCATTTAAAATTGGTGTATTTTTATGAATAATCTGTTTTATAGTTAATTTTAAAATAAAATTGTGCACTTTCGAAGAAGAAAAATAAGCTGTTGCATCCAGAGGTCTAAAATATCATGTCTTATTCTCAAGTTCTTAGCTAGTATCTGAACTTTAATAGGTAAGGACGGACGGACATGCAGATCTCACATAACTAATAGCTGCCATTCCCTTTTAAGGACCGCTTAAAAAAATGGTATAGCGTACCTTCACTTAAAAATACGCTGTCGGTAAAATTTATGTCTCCTGGAAGTTTTAATTCTGTTATGAAAACCTGGTCATTACAAGCAATATCCAGTGTTGTGTCGTCCACATAGAATATTCTTGTCTTTTGACATAATATACCATTTAAAATATGGGTAAGGTCTTTCGACGAGGCTGTAAAAATAATTTAAGTCATTAACAATTGTTTAGCAAGTTCATTTAATCTTAAATATAAAAAAAATTCACAAGTAGAAACTTTTATGTTCACTATATGAAATGGTTAGAATTGTTCGTATAGATCATCTAACGTAATGCCTGTTGTAAAGGTTTCCTTTTCTTGGCTAATGGTTGTGTTTTTCATGTATAAAAGTAGTTAGTTAGTCTGTTTTCCCGTTTTAACGCGTGTTAGGCTTGGGGCCATAATAGAGCGTGTAATCTTGAGCTCGCCCTTGGAGCCGTGACTTATTCTTGAGTTGTATCATTGTATTTAATGTTACCGAGCCGTATGTCCAAAATTGAGTGAGGGTGTGAAAGGTGTGTTTATTTGTATAATTAGCAATGAATCATTTAATAGTCATGAATTGTATATGTTTGGAATAGTGTTTATTTGAAATGAGCTTCAATATTAAAGGTTGTTCTTGTTGGGCAATCGTTGATCAGTTATTCACTGTTCCGTTTGAATGACTATTTATTCATGTTCATTTATTATGAAACTGTATTTGCTGTTGCTATTTGATTACTTTATTAGCCTTTTGGGGTGGGGAACACGGAGTGATTATATCATTCCCAAGATAAACCTGTAAAACCCACCTAGACATTTCCTTTCTACTAATTAGTTGTGTTACAATGTATAATTATAAAAGCTCTAGTCTTGTTAAGCTGGCTGTGACGGACCCCGTGTATGACATATGTAAATGGCTTGTTTAATGTCTAAGGGATGATTATTCTTAGTTTGTCCCACACTGGCCCATCAGAGATGTCTCGGGAGCAGGCATGCAACAAAACAAGCAATGGAGAAAGATACACATATTGTAAAATTAAAGAATATTTATTTACATAAATGTACAAATATCAGGTGGCCAAGCCTCGCTCGGTTAAATAATTTCATAAGAAAGGTTATATGCCAGAAGTCATTTTGGGAATATTTGTGTAATTACGAAAATGAACGATCAGATAAAGACTACAAATCTGAAAAGTTGCTTAAGTGTTCTGTTAGTTCTAAATGTAATTGTACTTGGCGATTAAATATAAAGTCTCTTAAATCCCCTTACAGTCTAGACAAACCACAGCTCACGTTTGTCTTATAGTTTGTTGCGTAAAACTATTGTAGGCCTACTATTATTGGCTTGGAAGAAAGTCTTTGTTGTGTAACGTCTTAGATTGTTAGGCTACGTTCAGACATTTAATTATGGAATTAGTATATTCATTATGGCTTTAATACGAAATATCAAGGGACGCAAATCTCTAAGTTATAGGGTAAAACAGGCACTTCGTGAAAAAGTAAAATGGCGCATTTTTTTCTTTATAGACTTAAATCATTGCATTAGTTTTCTAAAGAAACATTTCCGTGGGGCATGTCTGTTACGGGATGCGTGCCATGCCCAGCCTGACTGTCGGACCATAAGAAGTTCATACAGGCTTTTGCCATCCAACCAACCCAGTGACGCTACAGCCCTTTGAATGGATATGGCCTACTTTTACAGATGCCCCCATTCAGATCTCTCCTGGGCCTTCCGTCATCAAGGCCATAACTCCAAGTTTTTTACCGAGGTTTATAGTTAAATCAAAAGAGGCTGCAGCGTAAGCAAACTCGTTGACCGCTACATGTTTAGTGTGAGCAAGTAAGGCGTAGAGAAGCTGTGTTATGACCATTTCCTTTGTTTTGGTACGGGACAGAAGACACCGAATCATGAACATATGGTAATAATTCACCAGCAAAATAATAATAATAAGGCTTGTTTCGAGCCCGAAAATTGATGAGGATTGAACGAGGATTGCAGTATTTTCCGTGGGAACGCAGCCCCAGCTGTGACCTAAATATTTTGCCACACCCAAGGCAAGCATAACCATTGTTCGCGGTTAAGATTAAGATTTTCTTGTAGCGTCTGCGTCTGTCCTCGGCAGCAGATTTTCTTTTTGTCTCAAATGTGTATCCGCGGCCTTTATATATAGGGAATTCTTTAAGTCTTACACTTACGCATGCCAAAGGTAGTCTTTTTTGGTGAGCTAAAAAGTGGTCGAAGTAACACCGAAACGCTTAAAATATCAGCTTAGGCGCCAACTTGCCTTAGCTGACATAGAAGAAAGCACATGGTTGCATGCGGCCTCAGAACGAGACAGCTGGAGGTCACCAGCAAAATAAACAACAAAGTAAAAGGTATCTACACCGATCTACGCAATCAAAGAGTAAACAATTTATTTCGTGGGTTAATATGTCTCGATACGGAAGTGGCATATTGGAATGTCACAAGGCGTGTTGACACCAATAATCTCATTGATCAAATTGAGACTTGGGTAAGGGTGGGAGAAATAATGAAATATATTCCAGCCTAGATGGTGTCACCTTGAAATTGCTTTTGACCTGTGACACTGGCCCTAAAAAGTCTAGGTAAGCGTAAATGTTAACGTTAAAAACTCTTTTCTCCCTAAAATATAATGTATGGGAAATACAGTAATCTTAACGCTCTATGGCCTCTACTTGTCCCTGTTGATGCAAGAACTGCGAAAATAAGGAAAAAGAATAGCAATCTACAAATGAGGTGATGCAGCGTTTATTAAACCCACTTTACCTAATGTAAAATCAACATCACCACACTAATTTTGTCAGGAAGTGTATTGGTATACATACAAGCTACTTGGAAAACGTAAACCTAGAAAAATCAAGCTATGTAAAATTATAACACTTGAAGACTTTTAGTAGGTAAATTTGAATTAGCACTTGTGTATAATGTAGATAAGATAGATGTATAATGGCGATCGCCCCCCTCCCCTTGGCCAACGAATTTTATTATAGAACTCACACAATTTGTATACGAATTTATTGCTTATGTTAATAATATATACTAATTATTTATATTTCAACCTATTTTTAGATTATTTCGCCCCCCCCCTCTAGTATGTTGGCCGATTGGTGGGGTCGGGAGGGGACGATGGTATCAATCCTGCCCCCCCCCATACACTTTCGAGTGGGGAGGGGTGGTCCAATTTTTTTTGTAGAAATAACAGATTGCTAATAGAATCAATATAATATCTATATCAAGAAAACTTGTTATTGATTTTTTAACCGGTCTTTATATTGTGTCGTTCCCTGTTTGCCGATTATTGGGGGGGGGGGGGACTACCTCTACTGCCCTTCCCACCTAATCCCTTTGAGTAGGGGGGGGGGGCGGTCCGTTTTTATGGAGAAATCATAGTTTGTGAACAAAATTAGTTGAATTATTAATTTTATATTATGTCGCTCCCTTTCTTGTATTTTAACCTATTCCGTGGGGTGAAGGGGGGCGATTGCATGTACTGCCCTCCCCACTCTAGCCCTCTGAGTGCTGTGGGGGGGCCGTCCTATTTTTGTGGAGAATCATAGTTTGTGAACACAACTAGTTGAATATCTATATAATATAAACTACGTATTGATATGTGACCTAGTGTATATTATGTCGTACCACAATCTAATCTCAAATTGTATCATTGGTAAATTTAAATGAAAAAGGGTTGTACCAGGTGGGAAGGGCGATACATGCAATCGTATTTCCCCTATCGGACAAATCTATATTTTGTATTTTTGTATTATAGTTAAGAAATTACAAAATTTAAAAAATCGGTCACTAAAATAATTTATATAAACTTTAATTTAAATTCTTATATTGAGTAGCACCACCCCTATTCTTTAACGCCAATGCAATCTTTAGCAGAAATTATTAATCGTTTTCACTCTACCGCCCCTCCCATTTCCATACAGAGTTTATTTAATTTCACATCAATTTATCACAATTATTTTAAGTAAGACTTTGCATTGGAAAAGTTAGAATTCAAACGAAATTTTTTAGTATAAGAGGCATGATTGAGATGAGTTATAAACTCCAATAACGACTTCATAGTCGCCTTTTACCAACCTTTACTCAATCTGATATTTTTATAGTTAAAAAATTTGGGACTATAACTCACAATTTACACTTCAATTTTATTGAATACTATTTATTGAGTAATTTTTTTTTTCGGCGGTGATCCCCAAAGCCAAATTCTAAATATGGGGGTATCTTATCTTTTCAAGAAACAAATCGGTTTTATTTGCAATGTATTTAGGACCTATAAATTCATATTAAATAATTTTCAAGTACAACATTATTCAAAAGGTCCTTTTTTAATAGTATAAATAATGAGCTTCGAACTCCATTGATGAATAATGAGCTGTAGATGTCAGGAGAATACGTTTCTGCAGTGAAAAAAGAAGAAAACGCTTTTGGCGTCGGGGCTTCGCCCCAAACTTCATTTATGAATATTGAGCTGTAGAAGTCAGAAGAAGGCCCTTCTGCAATGAAGAATGCAAGAAAACGCTTTTGGCGTCGTGGCTTCGCCCCGAAATCCATTGATGAATAAAAAGCTGTACTTGTCAGGAGAATGCGTTTCTGCAGTGAAGAATGCAAGAAAACGCATCAGGAGTCGGGGCTTCGCCCAGAACTCCATTGATGAATAAAGAGCTGTACTTGTCAGGAGAATGCGTTTCTGCAATTAGGAATGCAAGAAAACTCTTTTGGCGTCGAAGAACCTTATGGCGCTGCCCCAGTTGTATTGTTTTTCACCGAAGGTTGAGAAATGCTGCTTTTTAAAAATTCTCATATATATATGTGTGTGTGTGTGTGTGTACTGTATGCACGTTTATGCATAGGGTTAGGGTATGGAAAAAAATCGCCCCCCCCCTTCCACTCCAAAGTTCTGGATCCGCTAGTGAATGAAAGTGCCTAATTCCGAAACAAATCATTTTAGAAATTTTCAACAGGTTCACATTTCATGTTCAGAAACAATACAATTTCCTCATGCAGTTAAAAAAATACCTTTAATACTTTATGACAAGAGAGCCAACAAACTTCTGTGTAGTAGATAAAACAATCAAATTCATGTCAAATGTCATCCAGAAACATTTTTTAAAAAACACTTTTATTTCTCAAACACATCTCCTCTTTGTTGTGGTGTTAGCATAGAAAAGAGCTTAAGTAGCTCCTCGTGTATCTCAAAATTCCTGTCACAGGCCTATATGAATATAGTCAACAGTGCTACACCCGATACATCAGTCATAGAAAGCAATACAAATAAATCAAAATCAACTATTTTGTTCTTTAATTGTTCATTCAAGCTGACTGATGTTATTTATTCTCTCTGCCACAGTGTTCCTAGTGAATGCTATTTCTTTGAATGCTTTCCCCTTTTCTAGACAAATTACTTCGACTTTGACGACACACTACTTTATAAAATTACATTCTCTAAATGATCTGCTACGGCTTGCTATTAAGTTTGACAAAATGTAGCTTGCTTTCACCGCATACTCACTCTAGTTGTTCAGTTTAACAAATACTATTTTTCAATTCAAGTAACTTGTCATCTCTAATTTTCCAGTGTTATAGTTAAACATTATTTTGAAAATTTTTACGTGGCCAAATGAGCCGCATGTAAAGTGGTCGCGGGCCGTATGCGGATCCCTCCCCCCCCCCCCCCCCCCCCACATCGCCGCGTTTGACATGACTGAGCTAGACGACATTGATTTCTTGTTTGGTGTTTCTGTGGCTAGTGTTTTTTTTACAGGGTACAGCTAGCCAGCCTTATAGAACTATACAAAGATATAAGTAACAAGGTTGTCGGCAAAGCCCCTGGATTCGTTCGCATTCCCTCCAAGATCTTTTTAAACAGTGCAAAACTACACTAAGACAAATTCTAAGCGAGCTGCTCTGCAACTGATACCTATAGATATAGATATAGATAGATATATATAGCTATAGATATATAATTTTTTCACAGGCTTTCACAATTTTCTTGACAATTACAATGTCTTTGAGAACTAAATTCTCATTATTTTGGCCACATTCGTAAAACAATGTTGACAATAATATTGCTTTTAAAATCTCTCATTATCGCAAAATTATTTTTGGCTAGAAATATTTTAGGAATAAAAATTTCACTTATGAGGTAGAAAAAAAATTCTTGACAATTCTCACATACTCAACTTACAGCACTCAAACTTAAATAATTCTTTACAACATTAACAAGTTTTATTGAATAAATAGACCTAAATAAACAAATGCGCACCATATTAATAAGCCTCTATTAGCCTTTTCAATAAAGTAAAAGACATGAATATTGCTCTGCGTAATAAAAGTGTAATCAATTTATAAAACACTCAAAAACACAATAAAGAAATATAACTCGACAAATTTTATTTCATTTTTCCTCATTAAAATTAATCTTCAAGTGTGTTTGTAAGAGTGATGTTTGTGTAATAGAACTAAAACTACAATCCTTATATTTATTTCTAAGAGCGAAAAAATTAATAAAGGTAAAAATAAAAAGTATGTGTACATTTGTAAGAGCATTCAAATTATTCTTGCATTAGGGCGCTCAGCAAAGTAACTCTGTTTGAGTCGGAATATAAACTCAAGCTCACACGATAAGCCACTAATCTAGCCACATATCACATATTATATACATTATAGCTAGAATGATACTTAAAATGTTAAACACACGTTGTTATTGTTTTTTGTTTTGGTTTAATGCGCTGAAACTATTTCAAAATGTAGATATTACAAAGCAAAAACTGTGCGTTTAGACACAGAAATTACTAAAAATTCTTATGTTTGATTTTAATTGTTTTAAATGTATTAATTGTTAAGTAGTTTATATTTATTTCAAGTTCTCCAATGCTGTCGATAAACGTTTCAATTGAGTATGACCCCTTGTTAGAATTTATTGTGACCTCATACAAAAAAGTGATGCAGTTGCAAATCTATATTTTGACTTTTTTTTTTCAATATATGACTAACTACTATCAGATGTAATAGATTAGTATAACATTCACCTTTTATGCAGAGCAACATTTTACTTTAATTGCTAAATACTAATATATATATATATATATATATATATATATATATATATATATATATATATATATATATATATATATATATGTTAACTTAAAAAATAATTATATTTAGACAATTTTGTAAAAAAATGCATTTGATGTGATCTTCTTTAGAATACTAATAAAATGTTTTACAATTTATTTGGAAAAGGTGAGACATTTTATAAAACAATTGACAAATCAGTGTGTGTATGTATTAAAATCCTGGTTTCTATGGTTTCGGATACCTTATAGTAAATATATTGTGTAGACCTACATATATATAAATATACTTTATTACTCAGAAGGCGCGCTGGCTGAGTACTTAAGCGTTCTGCTTCCGATCTTTAGGTCCTGGGCTCAAATCTCAGTGAAACCTGTCGTATGAATAAAAAATGATTCAAATTTGGGAATTGAATCGAAGGGATGTTAAAAAGAGGAAGCCGGAAGAAGATCGACAGGACCGAGAGCTGCAATTCATATGTTAACGTAATGTGTCATAAAATTATAGTGACGCCCAACGGAAAAGGCAAAACCTGCGTTATAATAATATCTAATCCCTGTCTACTGAGGTACTATAGAATTCAGACAGTTTGTTATGGAAAATGGGGACGATTTAGCTCACTGTGTACATACGGGAGTACACAAAACGAAACAAAGAATATTCAAGGATTTTATTGGCCATCAATTAGTAAGGACATAAAAACTAAACCCAGACTTTGTGAAAACTATGTCAAAAAAGAGTCAAGAAAAATAAAGCACCATTAAAAATGGTGGATTTACCAGATAGACCATTTAGTAAAACATCGATTGATTTGATAGGTTCGATGCCAGTGGTTTCGATTAGGGGTTACCGTTATATTCTAACTGTGATAGACGTGTGCTTAAGATGTCCAGAAGCTTTTCCACATAAAGGAATTAAAACCAGAAACATAGTACAAGCAATATATTCTCTATTTACAAGATTTGGATTTCCCAAAGAAATATTGTCAGATAGGGGTTCTCAATTCAACTGTTAGCTAACTACAACATTATGGAACATGTTTGAGATTCAGCAAAAATTTACAGCTCCTTATCAACCACAGGCCATGGTATCTGCGAACGTTTTAAATAGCACGCTAAAGAAAACATTATCTAATATAGTGGATGATAAATCCAAAGAGTGGGATATGGCGATTCCGTCAATACTATTTGCATACAGAGAAATTTGAAATGAAACCACAAGGATTTCATCATTTCAAATGATATATGGTGGAAATCCGCAATGTCCAATGACAATATTGAAAGATTTCATAATCCAACAGGAACATGTAGGAACTAATCACAGTTATGATATTGTGACAGAAACTAGAAATCAGGTTATAAAGGCATGGTAAGAAGTGGGTCGACAGGTACTAGAGAAAAGTAAAGTAACACGTTTCAGGATGAACGAACATAGAAAAATGACTGATTTAGAGGTTGGTCAAGATGTTTTGGTCTTACTCAAATAATGTACTGTTCATATAATGGCTAGGACCGTAGAAATTAACAAGGAAAATTAGCGATGTGGATTATGAAATAGACATTGATTCGAAGCAGAAAATATTTCTTGTAGATCTGTTCAAAGAGATTTGACTAAGACAAAGAAGTGAAGAAAGAAGTAAAGATGAGTCGATGACAATGGGTGCTTGTGTGATGGAAAAAATGGAGACAGAGGAAAGGTTTAGATCAATAGAGACAGTTGCAACAGAAAGAAGGCAAACATAAAAGGATGTCACAGTGTATGGCTTTTCTATTGAAAGAGCAAAAGAAATTAAGGCATTAATTAAGGATTATAAGAATATTTTTACGGATTTACCTGGAAAAACAAGTATTATAGAACATGATATCTAGTTAACTGGCAAAGTACCGAAAAATTGCGACAATATACGATCCCATTACACCATAGAGAAGCATTACAGAAGGACATTGATGAGCTACTAATACAGGGAGTGATAGAACCACCATGGGCTGCACCAGTCGTACTTGTTAAAAAAAGTGTGGCAACTTAAGATTGTGTGTGGATTATCGACAGTTCTATAAAGTCACAGAATTTTATCCATTTCCAATGCCACAAGCAGAAAAAATGTTTATTACGTTTAAAAAAATGCAAAGATTTTTAGCACATTGGATCTGTCTAGCTAGAGGATACTGACAAGTAGCTCTAAAAGAAGCTAAACCATTATCGGCATTTAAGACACCTTCGGGCATAATCAATTAAATCTGATGAGCCACGTTTAAAAGAATGATGGCCAAATTATTCAACCATAGAAGAGACAATTTGTTATTTAAATGACATATGCATTTTAAGTGAGCAACGAGATGAGCATATATAGAGCCTTGGAGACGTTTTTGGAATTATCAAAGAAAACTATTTAACATTGAAACAAACAAAGATACAAATTGACAGTGAAATTTCAGTTTTGGGGTATACGATTAAAAATGAGTACATTACATCACTGGAAGAAACAGTCTCAAAAATATTGGATATTTATATACCAAAGTAAAAGAAACAAATTAGATGTATTCTTTGGTCTATGCAACTTTTATAGAAAATTTATCTCGAATTTTGCAGAAATAATTTAACCGCTACCAAATCTGACTAAAAAAGAAAACCTAATAATATAGTTTGGAGAGAAGAATGTCAAGAAGCACTGGACGTAATTGAAACTTTCTTTTCTGTGGCACCGATTTTAAAATTAGATGAGGAATTTATTTTGGCAACAGATGCATCAGCCATTGCAATAGGAGGCTGTTTAATGCAAAAATGGAATGGTGTTCTACATCCTGTTTTATGTGTGAGTAGAAAACTGACAGCAGCTGAGTTGAAATATGCCACCATTGAAAAGGGAGGCCTAGCCATTGTATGGTGCATAACAAAATTAGGGTTCTATCTGATGGGAGCTAAATTTGAACTATTGACGGATCACTCTCCCTTGACCTTCATTAACATAAATAAATTATGTAACAATTCCAGGTGCTTTGAGGTCAGGACAATACATGGTAAGACAATGTGATAGCTGACAGTATCACGATGTACCTAAAAAGGAAAAAAAAATGGAAATAATGAAAGGAGCTATGCCACGTCAACTTTGTTACAGTTGGTTATTAAAAATAATTATGTCAGTAAAATCATTTTAGTGAGAACATAATGAATAGCAGTGCAGTGAGTTGACATGTATAACAGATTGGAATATTTTGTAAATGCACACGTATTTGTATATTGATGTAAGTTAGTGTAATCGAAGACTATATGGAGTAACGAACCTGCGTGGAGTGTTAATATATTAATACATGGTGTTATACTTAGAATTTTATGAAACCATTGTTAGAAATTTAAAATATATTAGTATAGTTACATAGTTAATTATAGTTTATAATTGTGAATTATGAGATTACTCTCAGTGGTTTGTTGGGGAAGTCCAAGCATTAGTATATTGGGATGGCTGAAAATAATTTTAAACTTGAACAAAATGTGAAGACTGGTGATATGGATGTAATTTTGCTGTTGGATTTTTTGTTGCTGTTGGTTGTTTTTACCTGATTAAACCGAATGAAAATTAATGAAGGTAATATAATTACATTGTACTGTCGTTTACGTCCTATGTTTGATAATTAAAGGACGCTCGATGTACATCGAAATTGGCAAACAAAAGGGCTGTTACGGTCGTAGCGCAGCAAGGTGTGAATGAAAAAAATGCAACGTTGGGTATTAAGTGGAAGGTATGTTAAAAAGAGGAAGACAGCAGAGAGATGAAATTATTATGTAAACGTAATTTTTCATAATATTAAAGTATTTCTAGAGTAAAACCTGAGTTTGTCTTATTGTTTTAAAGTATTGTGTCGTAACACTCAGTGAATTTTGGGATTTTGAATTTCGGGTATATTAGGGCGCCTCTGAGTCCACAAAACTCAAATGGGTACCTGACTTTAGTTGGTAAAAGTAAAGGCGGTTGGTCGTTGTGCTAGCCACATGGCACCCTCGTTAGCTTTTGGCTTTAGAAACAGATGACATTATCATCTATCCCATAGTTCGCAAGGTCTGAAAGGGTAAACTTTACTGTTTATACTTTAATTACTCATCTATAAATGTAAAACGCTTAAAATTAGTAAATACAAACATAAAGATAGTAATTTAAAATAAAAGTTTAAAATTGTAATTAAAGAGATATAGTGTATATCGAGACACATACCTTTACTATACAATTTCAATCTTAACCAGGTGAAGGGAATAGATTCAGTCCATTTATATTCTTTTTCGAATTGATGTTTAGATATCGCAGAAGGTATAATCCTGGCTGAAAAAAGAAATTGCAAATATTTATTATTTTTAGGATTAGGATTATCAAGAAGCCTCGTAAAAATATTAAAAATATTTATAGGCATTTACGAGCACTATTAACGGCTAAGGAGCAGAGTGTTATGTGACCAGCACAACGACAAACCGAGGCCGAATGTAACCAGGTGCTCTCCTGTATGTCAGCTAAGGCAAGTTGGAGCCTAAGCTGGTCTTTGGAGCGTTTAAGTGGGGCACCATGTTGACCACCTTCTAGCTCACCAAAAACGACTGCCTTAGGCATACGTACGTCTTCAATACGGGATACGTGTCATGTCGGATCATAAGACGTTCCTCAATACTTTCCATAACGACATCGCTGTTTGTAGTGTTGTCTTGTCACCGTATGTCCATGATGGAGCGCAAGCTTTTTTAGTTAAAGTGCTCAAAAAGTCTTAGTTGCTTTCTATATCGTACCCATGTATCAGATCCATATAGAAGGGTTGAATAATTACTGCCGGGTAGATTTTGATTTTGTAGGCAGGCGGAGCGCTTAATTCTACCAAACTCTCGCCTGAAGGCGTCCAAAAGCACCACTGGCCCAGGCCAGACGGTTATCAACTTCCTTTAAAAGTGAGGCATCATTTGACACTATTCTACCCAGACATGTGAAGTGGTCTACCACGTTAAAGGGGCTGTCCGTTTACGGTGATCTTTGGGGCTGAGCATGTTTTATTGGGTGACTTCTGGAACATGGCGTCTGTCTTCCCTAGGTTTGTTGAAAACCGAATAGGCGGCAGCGTATGCAAATTCGTTGACCGCGTTCTAGAGACCATGTTCTTAGTGAGCTAGCTGGGTGCAATCGTTGGCATGGAGAAGCTCCGTTATGACCATCTTCTTTGTTTTTGTATGGGATAGTAGGCATCAAATATTGAACACATTGCCTTCTGAACAAAACCTTATGTAGATTTCTTCGTGCAATCGCAGCCTCATTTGACACTGGATTACGCAAAAGAAGATAGTGAATAGAGTAGGAGCAAGTACACAGCCATGTATCTATGGGAAAGTCAGGAGACAGGTCACCATGGTGTCTGATCTGGACGTGATACTGCTTGAAAATGGATAGGAACTTAGGTGGGCATCCTAGCCTGGCCAAAATCCTCCACAAACCATCGCGACTGATAGAAAGCGTAAATGTTTAGGTTATACTCTTAGCATTTTTATTTTGTAATTGTCGCAGAACAATCACCATATCAGTTGTACCTCTACCGGCTCTGAAACCACATTGGCTTTCAGATAACACCTCGTTCACTTATGAGTGGGTAAGTCGGTCAAGAAAGACTCGTACAAAGATTTTTCCTGCTACTGACAGAAGTGTTATGCCTCGATAGATAGAGCAGTAAGACTTATCATCCTTTTTGTATAGGGATATGATTACAAAATCTCAAAGTTTAGGTGGAACCACGCATTTCTCCCAGCATAGAGTGAACAAGTCTATTAGCCTCTCGGTTAGGGCGACACCACCCATTTTAAATATTTCAGCGGAAAGTCCATTAGAGCCAAGTGTATTGTGTTTTTTCAGTTTATGAGTCGCTGTCTCAATTTCCTTAAATGTCGGTGGGTCGTAGTGCTCTTCTCTCATAATTTTCTGAGGGACATTTGCCAGCGATTCCTCCGATACGTGCCTTTTATCACCAAATAGCATACTGTACTGTTCTGTCCAGTGGTTTAGTATGTTTCCTTGCTAGGATCGGATAATCTTAGCGGCGCTGTAGTCTGCTAAGTTGGGCCATAGCCACATCGAAGCGACAAATAGAAAGAGCGTGTGTCACAAGAATCAGTATGTCTTTGCATGTTTACGGACATCTCAAGCCACCAATTATTTTTTTACTTCCCTGACCTTTGACTGCAGAGTATGACAAAAAGCTTTATAGAGGGTTTTGGCTTCGTTGTCATTTGAGTTCGCAAGAACAGAGCGATAGTATTTGTGCTTATTCTTTAACAGTTCTTGAATTCAGTATTGTTCTCATCAAACCAGTCTCTGTTAGGTTTACTGCAGTATCCTACGACGTTGGCCGTCACGACCTGAAGTATCGCTTTTAGCTGGCTCCAATTACTCACTGGATCATCGTCCTCGAAGATCAGCCTCGAGTAGCACACTGAAGCGCTCTCGTAAGTCAGCCAGCCTTTCAACGTTTAGCTTCTTTGCCCTAGGCAGGCCATCTTCTTTTACCGTCTTGAGGGTGATATTCAGCTTTGTCCGGACAAGGTGATGGTCTGTGTAACAGTCGGCATTCGGTATTACTCTAGTGTGCACCGCATCCCTGACATCACACTGTCTCATTATTATTTAATCCAACAGGTGCCAGTGCTTTGAGCGTGGATGCATACATACATACTTACATACATACATAATTACATACATGGTACATACATACATATATAAATAGATTTATGGTTATAAAAATGGAAAGATTGATAGATATATTGATGGATGGAGTTTGATTTGACGGATAAATATAAATTTTAGCACATTTCAATATTCTTTAGAATCCTCGCCAATCTTTCTCTTTATTTTTTCTTTTGTATTATAGGGCCGTACAAATTATATAGACCATTGAAAAGGGAAACCTCTCTTTAAATTTTATTTATTTTAGCGGCCCACGAAGAGGAGAAAAAACGCTATTAGTGTTGTGTGATTTGTCCGTCCGTTCGTTTGTCCGTTTAGATCCTCGTAAACTAAAAAAGATAGGGAAAATCCGATATCACAATATTTTATACCATTCAAAGTTCTGATGTAATGGCTGCCACCATTACGGGGCTTATAGGGATTCATTGTGCTAGTGCCCACGACCATATGAAGCCCTCATCTTCAATTTTGAAGTAACATATGTTTTATATAAGACACCAAAGCAGGGAAAAAATATCGTAAATGGTAGGCTATAGTAAATTTTATATTAACTTCAAAACGTTAACCCGTGTTTTCAGTTACAGTCGGTGCAACAGAAGGTAGGGTTGCTTTGATCTAAAGAGCTGCTGTCATCAGGTTTATTGTAATAATAGCTAGCCATAATCACAATGTGTGTTAAAAATAACTTAAACTCGGTCTTGAATGATTCCGTCAGCTGTGTTAAAGCAGCTGCAACTTTCAATTGCTTGTTAGGTGTTTTATGATCACGGCAAGATGGCTTCTTAAGACGACTTCTTAAATTTAATGTGGATAGCATAGTTTCTAGAACATTATCAAAATTGTGCCAAAAATGTGCTTATCAAGAAATGATGCTCTAACAGCAATGAGTATCAGATATTTTGATGTACTGAAGACGCTATACTCCCAACAGGAAAAAAATGCATAAATTAGGATAAAATTAAAAACATTTTATACTATTGTTCTGTATATTGTACAAAATTGTTAGCTCAATAAACTTTGTTTAAATAATGTTGGCAAATGTGCAGTTAGATTTACATCAAGCTATGCACTAATCTAAAAAGATCTAATATGAAGTATTTTGATTTGAGAAATGACTTGGAGAGTGTAAAAATAAAATTTATGAAATAGCTCGATCTATAAATGTTGATCCAGTTTTCACTCTTCTCAAAGCCTGACAATTTCTTCAGCCTACCCCTGACTTCAGTGAAGTAATAATTTAACATGCCGAAATAAAAATGTTAATGTAACATATTGGTATTATATGTACATTTGCACATAGTTAGAATATATATTGATCCAAAAGATCTCAATGAAGCAATAGAGACGGGAACATCACCCGATTAAATCAATTGAAGATGTGATCACTAATATTCCAGATTCGAAGATATTCTCAGCTCTAGATGCCAAGTTAGGGTTTATGCAAATAAAGCTTGAAAGAGAATCTTCGTTTCTCACATTTTTCAGCACACCTCTGGGAAGATATAGATGGTAACGATTACCTTTTGGCATCAAAGCAGCGCCAGAAATTTACCAGAGAATTATGGATGAAATGCTTCAAGGTATTGAAGTAGCATATGTCATCATTGACGACATTCTAGTAGCTGGTAGAGATGTTGAGCATCATGATCACATTTTGAAACAAGTCATGCAAAGAGCAACGGAGTACAATCTAAAGTTGAACTATGACAAGTACAAGATAAGGCAAAACAGAGTACCGTATATGGGCCATATCTTGTGAGAGAAAGGTTTAGAACCAGATCCAGCAAAGATAAAGGCAATTATTGACATGCCAGCTCCTCAGAACAAAGATGGAATCAGATTTCTAGGTCTAATTAAGTACTTAGCAAAATGTATTCCTAATCTAAGTCAAGCAGATGCTCCAATAAAAAAGCTTCTAAAACATGAAAAAGAATTTCAATGGAATCATGAACCAAACAAGAGTTTCGAAGAGTTAAAACATCTTTGTACAAACCCTCCAGTTTTGGCATATTATGATGCCAACAAGAACTTAGAGATAGAATGTGATGCAAGTAAAGATGGACTGGGAGCAGTATTACTCCAGGAAGGTCGTATACTTGCATACGCATCAAGAGCTCTCACAGATATAGAAACAGCATATGCTCACATTGAGAAGGAAATGCTCTCAATTGTGTCTAGTACAAGCATTGACATATATATTTATTTATGTCTATAAGTACAAGTAAATTTCACTGCTACATATTTCGTAAGGAAGTAACAGTTTATAACGATCACAAACCTCTGGAGCAAATCTTCAAGAAACCGTTATTGTCAGAACCAATGAGAATACCAAAGATGCTAATGAGACTACAGTGGCATGATCCGAAAGTCTGTTACAGAAAAGGCAAGGAAATGTTTATCTCCGATACACATACAGCATGGTTGGTTGTGATCTGTTAACTTTGAGGGGGAAAAGTATGTGCTTCTAGTTGTCTACGTCTCAAAGGTTATTGATGTCAAAGAACTGTGACAGAAAACTATATCAGATATTATCGAAGCAATAATGAATATATTCGCATGCCATGAAATACCTAGAAGGTAAGATAGCGGGCCACAGTTCGCTTAAAGGGAATTCCTGAATTTCTGTAAATCATACGGAATAGAGCATGAAATGTCAAGTCCTTATTTTCAGAGTTCAAATAGCGAGGCTGAAAGAGCTATTCATACGGTGAAGAAACTGTGGAAGAAAAGCGAAGACAAATTTCTGTCTCTATTAGACTACAGAACTGCTCCACTGACTAATATTAATTTGTCGCCAGCACAATTACTCATGGGACGCCGACCCAAAAATCTGTTACCTTCGAGCAAGGAAATACTCACCCCTAAGAATCCAGATCTCAAGGTGGTGAAGAAACACTTTGATTCCGAGAAACAGTCTCAGAAACATTATTATGATATAAGGAAAGGAGTTAAGAGTCATAATCCACAACAAGACGGAACGGCAGTCAGAATGCTACTTAATTCTAAGTGGAAACCAGGAACAGTAGTTTCGAAACATTGAAAGCCTAGATCATATAATGTAAAAAGTGGAAATAAGGTCTACAGAAGAAAAAGGAAACACATCAGAAAGTCGTCTGAGAAAGCAAATAGATTTGATAATAATTATGACTTTCCAGATTGCATTCAGATCAGCCAGAACCACAATATCTAGAGAGTCCAAGATTACAAACTAGGCTAGATGTAGAGCCGCCCCTACATACTGCTTCTTCTTACGCATACAGGCCATATGAACCTTACGTAACACGCTCAGGCAGAATAGTTAAACTTAAGTTCCGAATCTCGCACTCCATCTATGAAAGCATCTGTGACCAGAACATTCAAAAGTTCAGTCAAATGGATACATTCAAAAGTTCAGTCAAATTGATACATTAAAGGGACATAGTCTTGATGTTTGCAGCTAGTGTTGATTGTTAATTTAATTGATTTGCGTGAAATATAATTCCCTAAAGTAAAAAAAAAGACATCTCTTCTTCAATAAAAATAACTATGTCTATTGATAAAAAGACATTTCTTCTTAAAGGAAGATAAATATGTCTATTGATAAAAAGACATTCCTTTTGAAAGGAAGATAATTATGTCTAGTCTTAAAAAAAAAAACAGACATTTCTTTCGAAATAGAAAAAAATATGTGTAAAAAAGAAGCTAATTATGTGTAGGAAAAAAAAGACATTCCTTCATAATAGAAGCTAATTATGTCTAGCAATAGAAGACATTCCTTCTTAAAAGAAGTTAATTATGTCTAGTGAAAAGAAAAAAAAAGGCATTCCTTCATAAAAGAAGCTAATTATGTCTAGTAACAGAAGACATTCCTTCTCGAAAGAAGATAGCTATGTCTAGTCTAAAAAAATGACATTCCTTCATATGTCAGACCAATCATCTTCAAAATGTGTTATGTGCCTTGAATGAGGCCTGTTGGTTAATGTAATGCAAGCAGTGGAAAGGTCTGAATTAGCATCGTCTTGTATGTTTGTCTGAAATGCTTCGTTTTGTTTTCAGGAACCCACCCACACAAAAACATGCACACCGAGTTATTTAGCTATCTTGTCAGCGAACTTACAAGTAATCCAGTCATTAGTTGAATCACATTTAAAGACAGAGTTAGTAGAAACTTTGTAAAAATAAATCTCCTCCACCCCCCCACCCCCCCCCCCCCCAAAACCCGTGAAAAGAAATCCTGGATAAGTGAATGATATAAGCTAGAATCTTCTATGCTCTTCAGTTTTCTTTTTTAAGAGAGGGTGGTATTTCACTAATCAATCAATCATCGAATCAATCAATCAATCAATCTATATATCTGTCTATTTAGCGAATCCGTTTTGTAATACAATTGTTAGCAGTACCAAAAGGAGAAAAAGCCGCTTTTATTTTATATGTGTTCGGCCTGTCCTTCCGTGTGTCACACTCATATCTTAAAAACTAAAAACTATTGAAATTACGATAGTTTGCAGCTTAATATTCGTTAAGGGTAGTCTTATCTTACCGAACTTTGATTACGATCAGATGAATAAACAAAAGCGGATATTCTTCATCAAATCGAAAGTTTCGCCCATGAAACATTAGACTGTTGTATTCCCCAGTCTGCTCGTGCGTCACGATGTATGCGATGTCCAACATTAAGTGTAGCTTGTCTCTGGGCTAAGTGTTTCTTCTCCAGACGGTTCAAGTTGCCTTGACATTGATTTGTGGTCTGGTCAGCACATTGACCAATCGTGATTTAAGCCTACTCATTAGAGTTGGGTTGTTTCTGGGGCGTCATAAAAGTGCCAAATTTAAAATCCAAATTTTCACAGAGATTCGAACTCAATATACCTCGGTTCTAAAGCCAAGCGCTTTACCTCTGGGCCATAACGGGTCTCGCCAGGTAGTTCCATTCCCTGCCCCCAATTCTACCAAATTAATATTTTTACGTTTAACAAAAGCAATTAAAAAAAAATTTTCAATCGTACACATTTATTATTGTTAGTCTAGAATTTTTACAAATTAACGACATATTTGATTCAAAATAATTGATGCAAATCCACTAGATATGAGCTTTTTTTTTTACAATACCTCTATTCAAGTCAGATCTTCATGAAACCAACAGAAAACTGGATACAGGAACCTGAACAGTTGATCTCAAAAATGATGGTTCGAACAAAATGGCTCTAACGAACTTCCTAAAAATTTAAAAGTTGGCGTATATCGCTGAGAAAAGAATGACTAGCTCGTTGGCCACACGGGAAAAACTCTAGTTTGACCGTTATAATTTTTTCAAAGTGAAAAGTAAATAAATTTAAATTCAGCTGTAGACTATATCTAGGTCTCGAGCCAACATGGCGTAGTCAGCCGTATAACCGTAATTATGCGATAACAGTAACTTTAAAGTTGCTTCAGCTTTATTTCAATGTTTTAAACGTTGTTTATTTTTTTACGTAAATCTAATACATCTAGAAATGGATCTAGAGTAAAGTTCCCCTTTCAGACCTGTGGTCTATAGGGCAGATGATGTAAAGGTCATCAACGACCAACCGCCTTTACTTTCCCTAACTAATGTCGGTACCCATATAGCTGGGTGGACTCAGAGGCGCCTGAAGTTCCCGAAATTAAAAATCCCAGTCCTCACCAGGATTTGAACCCCTGTCCCCGGTTCGGAAGACAAGCGCTTTACCGCTTAGCCACCGCGCTTGGATCTAGACTACATCTTAAAAGCTCCCCATCTGAACTTTAGGCCTTGAGTTAGATCTTGGTGTCCGTGTAATGAATATACCAATAAATAATCACAGAAGTAAATCGTGCTCGCCGACCGAATAAAAATGTGTTAAGTTATAGCAGCTGACGGTTTTACCGGTTCGATACCCGAATAAAACCCAAATAATTTTTAGGCTAAGTTATTATTATTTTTATTATTTTATTATATTTAATGTTAAATAATGTAGTAATTGTCTTTTTTTTAAATTAAAAAAATGTTATTCTTGTTTTAATGTATTTTTATATTTTGTTAAAATATAAACCGATCATCATCATCATCATCAAACTCCATTAGAAAGAGGACTTGAGAGGTTTAAATCCTGTCTTGCAAAAGCCCCGGACAGAAACCCTGCTGTCTTGCGTAAATGCATAAATGTCGCCGTACAGGTCGAGAATTTTGGGTTTCCCAGAGCTGTCGAGACGGAAATCAGCAAGGCTGGGGCAGTCAAATAGAACATGAGGCACTGTTTCCTCTTCTTCCGCGCAGCGGGGGCAACATGAATCAAAATGTGGCCATAGCCGCGAGAAATATGAGCCAACAGGACAGTGGCCTGTCCTGCAATGTGCTATAATAGCTTGCTCAGGCCTGGACAGCCTCCACCACAGGGAAGTGCGGTCAGGGCCCGTAGAATCGTAGCGGTTGACGTTCTGATGCACAGCCTTGGCCTTGGAACAACATGTTACAATTCCTCCGTACATGACCTGGAGTGTTACAATTCCAGCAACGAAGAGTCTTTCTACGACTGTTTGTTATTTCTGTAATACAAATATTCTACAGTTACTAAACTATCGATGTCACTTTTTCTCAATAACATGCCAGATTTTATGGGTATAAAATATTGTCATCATGTTTCAGTCTTTTATTCTCAGTTTCAAGTGTAAACTACAAAGAGTTATATGATATTACCATGCAAACTAGTCTTATCTTACCCATATATTATTACTAAAGAATATTGTTCAGACATGCAGCCCTTCAAATAAGCCTAACAAAAAAAGTATCAAATATGTCTTGATACGAACTTTGACATATACAACTAGATTTTATCAGCAAGTTTTCTAAAAATTGTCCCAGCATGCATGTTATTTCTCATTCTTGTCTGAGACTGTTTTTTCAGAAGAGCGGTTATTCTCGTAGTTATTGAAGAAGTTCTATGACACAGAGCAAGTTGGCCTTACTTGATACTCTTTCCATGGGGCGAGAAACAAAAAATATAGAAATTGAGGAACTCATTGTGGACTTTGCTAATAAGAAGGCCAGAAAAATGAACTTTTAGAAAATACGTGTGAGATATTTTTACTGTTTATGATTTACTAAGAACTATATTATTGTTTTCATCAATATTTAATAGTTTGACACATAGAAGTGTTTCTTTAAGGTAAAATTTTGTAATGGGAAAAAAAGAACAAATAAAAATGTGTTTATTTGAAACATTTTTGTCTTTAGAAGTTATACAAACATTTCGCTTTAAGACACTATTACTTTATCGGAGTCATAACTGAATCAAACGTAATGATTTTATAACTTGGTAAACGTACCAATGCATACAGACTACTCGATATTTTATGACACACACTAAATTTGTCTTATTGGAAATAAGCGGGCCCAATAAACATATTCTTGAACCCAGGGCCCATGAGTACTTTGCTACGCCACTGAACAAGCACTGGAGGCTATTTGGTATGGGAGATGAATGTTTACCATATTTCAATCACATTTTTGCAAACAGTTTTAAATTTTTAGTAATTTTTTTTTACAACTGTATGAAAATGGTAATTAAGTTATGTCATAATAGCTACTACAATTACAAAAAAAAAATGTAGACTTTTAAATTTAAAGAGAAAATATCTACTTAGTATGCATCTTATATAATACAGACGTAACTTCAAAAAAGGAGATGGTTACGTCCTACGCGTCATGCTAGCTCGTCAGTCGTTAATCCTCAGTTTCAAGTGCAAACTACAAAGAGTTATATGATTATATCATATAAGTGGACCATAATTTAAAACAACAAAAAATAAGTAAATTTTTACTTCATTTTAACGCGTAAATTACGTCGTCGTGCTGCAGCTATAGAACTCTAAACTAAAGGATTTTTTTTTATTACGGAAATGTGTTTTTTCCTTGAGGCTTTGAATAAGAGACTGACCATTTACAAAACAATTACACCAATTAGATAATCATTATATGACATCAATAAGGTCAGGTTGACATCTAACTTCGCCTTCACTTTCACCTATGCCTTGATCTACTGGACCGTTAGGGCACAACAAAAGATCTGTCAACCTTCTTTCTCCATTCTCTGTCATTTGCATTTGATAAAATTTCATTTTAATTTTTTTTTTCTGAAAATATTAAAACCTACCTTTTTACCTACCTAGGTGCACCAATGCGGGGGTTAATTTTGAGTTTTCTGTCTTTGTAATCTTGCTTTTTTTTTTAATTTAGTGGCTTGGACAAAACTGTTACTAGATCAAGATGTAACTTTTTTTTTTCTTCCAAAGTTATATTTCTATTTCTAGATCTTCCAATCATTGTATTGTTCGTAAACAAAGCTTACAGCCATCTTGCTAAGATTGAGAGCAACAGTTTCATCGATGACATTTTTCCAGAAATATGCAACTGATAGAAATAAACAGCTACCTGATGCAGGAATTTCCACTATATTGAAAGACCTGTTGACTCCACGAAATATATGTAAAAAGGTGGCCATGGTTAGAAAATGAAGAACAATACGAAGGGGCAAAATCAAAACAAAACTACAGAAAAACACATGCAACTATTTTAATGACACCAAATATTGACATGTGTTAAAAAATACACACATAAATATAGTCAAATACAGAATATATAAAGAGAAAGATTACTTGTTCTACCCCTTTTTTTTCTGAGCCGTTCTCACTATCAAGACAAAAATTAAGTAGGGTAGCTCTAGTCCCACTTGCAGAAATAAAAGAGTTATCTTTCCATGACTTTATCGTGGTGTAACGCATTGTTGGACCATGAGTAGAATTAAATATATATATATATATATATATACAGCAAGCCTGTCAATCCAATTATAATAAGTTTAAGTACTGAATGGATTTCATACTTACAGTACTGACATGCTGAACCAAACCAACCATAACTGCAAGACGATCCAATACAGTTACCATCAGAGTCACATGATCCCTTACAACGGCAAGCATATTTACATGACGACGTATAGTTGAGTACATGACAAAAATCTGTTATAAGAAAATAAGAATGAAACAAAACAATACCATGAAAATATTGTTGTAACTGAATTGACGATAGGGTTAATCATGTGTGCGATTATCTGACACATGTAACCACTGGCGGATCCAAGGAGAGGGGCGGTAGTGGTGATCCCCAGATGACCTGACCCCTCCCCCCTCCGCCAGATCTGAACTAAATCCTCCCCCACACTGTGTCATTTTATATCTGGTTATGGAATGCTTTATCCCAAGTAATCACCAGATCGTATCACAGGTAATATTCTTGTGTTATGTTTATACCAGTAATCGTCCTTGACACAGTTAACCAATAAGCAGAATTATTTAGGGGGGGGGTGGCATCTTTTGTCCAAACCCTAACCCTACCGCCTAGTAAACCCTAGCTCTATGTATAAACGCACACACAGAATATGTAAATAAGACCTCGAGGAAATAGTGGGGTTTTTTTGCATATTCGAAAAAAAATGCTTATTATCAATAAAAAAAAGTTTTGTATTTTAAAAAGTATCGTCAAAATTTCACGCACCAAAGAATATGTACCAAAGTAGCTTGCGTCAATGCTGCTGCAAGCGGCTGCACAAAACGGTTCGCTGATCAGGTTGGGGGAGATTTCACTTTACTAACTCTCCATCTTTATTGATGTAACATAATTATATTTTGTGGATACATTATACAATGTGTGTCTAAAAAGAATCGGAAACAAATTGGCTTCATATTATATCTTTATATTGAGACAGGTCTCTTCTCTAATGCAAACTGTAACAATAAGAAGATATGAAATGTACAAAGGACGCAGAACCTGATTAAGCGTCTCAACTCAACCCCACCCTGATCCAATCCCCCAAGTAAACTTGGCTATAAAGAAAGTATAGAAATATTGCGATAGTTCAGTGTTAATTTGCCAGCGATAAACATTTTTTACATCAATTGGACATTATTTGTAGAGTTTATTTTGGATTTTTGTTATACGAAATAATTCTTTTATATATATATATAATAAAAAAAATTTGCTTTTTTTCCATATCAAACTCGTATTTACAAGGAGGAGCGTAGTTATTAATGTCACAAAAATCTGTTATAAAAAGTATAATAAATATATGATATTATTTCAATATTTATATTAATTTATTTTACATATTGAAGTACAAACTTTTAATTCTATGCAATATGAAAAGTATTTTGAAGTAAAAAATATATATTCTGTGTTATTAAATATATACTCATGGCATAGACTATAGATCTAGATGTATATCTGAATCTGGATCAATATTCTATATTTTTTTCTTTCTTGTAAGACCATGGATGCGCCCAGATGAGTTAATGGCTTGTTTTCTTTTATAGTCGGGGCAACATTTGATGTGACTGATCAAGCCACTAAACTATATATAATTAAATTAGTTGTAGATATATATAGAGAGAGATTTAGGGCTAGATCTACTGGCTATAAGCTAAAAATGATTTAAACTAGATCAAGATCTATACTTTTAATTTCTAGACTTATGGTGTAGATTTTTATTTCTAAAGTCTAGATTGTCAATATGTCAATATTGCAATTTTAAAATTTAATATTGCAATTAGTCTATTAATTGATTATGTAGTGTTTTTTTTAACATAAATCTTATCTAAATTACATCTACATTATCCCAAATATAAATTTTTTATCTAGATCTAGTAGATATTGATATTGAGAGTGCTAAATTAGAAGTCAAATTTAGGTAGATCTTCATCCTTATTTTAGTTCCATTTAAATGAAAATGCTCAATACTAAAAGATTATCTAAAATCGCTCTTCTGACATATTGTACATATCCGGTAGTTTTCATTCCGTAATGTGTAGGTATATTATCAATAGTAGGCTATTAGTTTCCAACCAGTTTGTCATTTGGTTAGCGCGCAGGACTGATTATCTCTACGGTCTCGATTTCATACCCTGCTCGATGCCATATTCCGTCTACCAGCGGGAGATTTTAAATTATTTTTTTTTACAACGTCAAATGAATCTTTGAAACATTATTACTTTTAACAATCAAAACAAAATCACATCTTGAATATTCCTTGCGAATATGCGGATCCGACAGGGATCCTTCTCCCACGGGGGCAGCATCTGAGTTTGTGTGGCAACACAAACTCTCTTTGTAATCTTGTTTTAAACATTTTCATGTTTGTCTTCTTAAGAAACTAAACAATAGAAAATGTGTGAAAAATTGTAATCGAAAAATAAATTCGTGTCATTAATTTGACATAAAAATGTAACCAGGATAGACAGCTTGAAATTTGGAACAGTTATTTTTCTTTATGTGATATTCAAATTTGTTTCTCTCTCTACATACACACACACACATACACAAATATATATACTGCTTGTTTGTAAAAAAAAATGTTGGTATTCATTATAAGGTGCCGATACCTAGTTATTGTTTAACTAACTTTTAACTACTAATAAATTAATAATATACGTAAAAATACAATTAGAGTAATAATTTTTTCCCCATATTAAAAAATTACCGGCGCGTACCGTTACAAAAAAGCCCTTTATATATATATATATATTGTCACGTATTACAAATTGAATTCTACTTTTAAATGGCTTGCCTAGGGGAACGTGACAATAGAAAAAGGTAGTTGTGTCACTTATCTTAAGTCTGAATTTAATCAGAGACTTACAATGAATAACAAAAAAAAAAATGACACAAGAAATCGGAAGGTAAAATATCAACTTAATGTTTAATCATAATATAACTCAATACAAAATGGAAGGGTTGACCAAAACCCTTTTACAAAAATGGTATGTAAAAATATTACAATACAAGAGTTTGAAAATATAATTACAAATACAAGCAAGGCCTTGAAAAAAAAGAAAAATCTTAACTTACACGATCAAGTGGTATACCACGCACGGGTCACGCAATGTCTCCGCTATTCTGTCTCACGGCTGTCTCCGTATGTCTGTCCGTCAACGTCACGCGGGCGGTCTTTATATAATCTACCGCGCGTCGATCTCAAGACAAATCTAGGAATTTCTCGAACCAAATACGTCATCAATTTCCCAGATCTAGAACGCTCTTCAAAGAGACAGAAAAAAAAAACACCCTCCTTTCAACCAGAGGTACACACACAGGTCAAGGACCGGTCACTGTCTGTGTGGCTTGACGAAAAAAAAACTTATTACACAAGGGGCGGACAACCTACCCGTCTCTCGACCGCAACAGGTCAAAGAAAGAAAAAAACAACGCCTAGATACGTAACAATATATATATATATATAGTTGTCTCCAGTGTTGTTTTAGCAGCTTTGCAGCAGCACCAGAGTTTCCTTTCCGGGGCGGATTCCGGGGTCATAGATAAAGTAGTCATGGGTAGCCCATGCTTCATATTCCGTCTCCTAACCTTGATGAGATCCAAAGAAACGCGTCGCGTTACTTTCAACATCAACTCGGAGAAGCTGCCGGATCGAATTTCACAGTTGATACTCCCAACGTGTAAGGGGCTTCACTCCTGACTTTTCCTCGAGGTTGTCGTTTTTGAAGCCTTGTTACTGCAAGGCAGCGGAGTTTTGAAATCATTCTAGATGAATAGACTTACTAGGCTGACGATCTTCACCTGTCCGAAGCTCCCATTTTTTTTAGGTGCCAGGTAACCATCTTCACCCTATCACCTTTTAGTAAGATCAATTTCGCAGAAATTAGTAATTAAGCCACACGAGCAGGTCTTGGTGTATATATATATATATATATATATATATTGCTATAGCTTAGCCAATTAACCTCAACGAAAGGATTATAAAACAGAACGTTTAATAATCAATTATAAACTACATCAAGAGCCCAACAAATAATCAAATCTCAGACCTTCCGGTTTTTCATCTCTCCTCTGTTTCTCAATCGTGTCCTATGGTACACAATATCACGCCAAAAGACAGTGCGCAATGTAGAGTCATAACACTGCCCTCTCTTTAGTTATGTTCGTCCCGAACATGACCAAATTTACGACAGGGCAGCGGAATTGTCATGTGCATATGAAGTTCTGGCAAGAAAGTTATAGTCCCACTGGAGGCCAGGCCATAAAACACACAGTTAATTTTAGCCATCTCAAGAAGGTTTGCTTTCCCACACATATCCATTAACCACATTATCAGTGTCCAGGTTCCGCTTAAATTGATTCATCTTTTACCCTGCTATTTGTCAAGTCTAGACCTGTTAATGGTTTTTCCTGCATTTGCATTGTTAATTCGAGGTGCCGCACGTACAGTTCTGATTATTTTCTGTCAGCAGTTAGTACTGGTAGATAAACAGAAGTATTGGACACAGACCCAACGTCGGTAATGCCCATTGAAGCACTCATATTAAGGACAACGAAAGCAATAGTTTCCCTCTGATTATAGGTCACTGCTCTAGTTTCTTCATCTAGCGTTTTTTTCAGTTCTGCGCTTATCGTTAAAAAGGTTGCCACTTTTTTTATCTTGAAAGCTATACTCATATGACTTGTCATTATGATAATCGACGGCGCTGCCACCACCAACACTTTCCTTGTAACTACTCGTACAGCTACAACAATGATTGGTTGATGTTTCATTTCCCGCTATTCTATGATGTAGCTGGCTTTTCAGTTTGTCCCACTTCAGTTTGTCCCTTTTATGATACCTGTTTACTGACAGATTAGACCATTTTGGTATGATCGTATGTTAAATTCGTTTCACCTGAACGCCTTCCACACCATTATCAAGCAATGGGACCTCTATGTGTCCGTATTGTACAGTTCAACTTCCAATGTTTAGAGATAAACCGAATTCCTGCATAAAATCCAGACCAAGTATACAATCGTCGACAACATTGGCGATCAAAAATTAAGACTAAATGGTTGACTTCCTATTTTAAAGTTAAGCCGCATCTGAATAATATAGGTAACAGTTCGCCACCTGCCGTTTTAAGAGTGTAGCCATTCACTCGTATTATTTCCTGATCACCAATCAAACTGGGTCTAACTATTGACCTGGTAGCCTCTATGTCCAAGAGGAACCTATAAAAACCAACCCCAATCTTTCCCTGCACTCTCAAGGTTCTGCTTTGTTCTAACACTCTGAAAGGAGTCTTTATTCTCGGAGTTTCGATTTTCTGGGTTGCCAGTCCTTGCTTCCTAAACCCGTAGAATCGTAGTGGTTGACGTTCTGATGCACAGCCTTAGCCTTGGAACAAAATGTTACAATTCCTCCGCATATGACCTGGAGAGTTACAAATCCAGCAAAAAAAAGTCTTTCTACTACACCTTGAGGTCTGATAATGTTCCCGTTCATTTAAAGCATTTTCCACCACTCTTCGAATCAGCCTCGGCAGATCCTCCTCTTCCGCCACATTTAACGTCCGACAATAGTGTATGTTACTTGCTGAAACTTCGACCGCCTCGTAGGACATGTCATAGATGAGGGATTCGTTGATTTTCCGTTTTCCGCTTATTCGGATGACCTTCTTAAGTTCCGAATTTCGCACTCCGTCTATAAAGGCAATTATGACCAGAACATCAAAACATTCCTGTGTTGCTGATGGGTAAGCAAGACGGGCGAGACGTTCTACGTCTGCTGATAATTCCTGTAATGTCTCTCCGCTTTTCTGTTGTCGATTCTTTAATTGCATCTTGAAAACTTCCTGCAGATGTTCATTGCCGTATCGTAGTTCCATTGTTCTAACCATGACATCGTAGTCCGTTCGATCCATCATTGTATGTAACAATTCGGCTGCCTTGCATCTGAGTGCCGACATAAGACCATTTGCTTTCTCTGTCTTGGTATGCCATCTATTAATTTGCGCAGCCGCAACGACCAAGACACAGACCCGTCAAACACAATTTGAGACCTAAATTTAGCTACCTCATTTCTTAATTGTTGTTTAAAACTGTTCTTTTTCAATTCAGACACAAAGGATTCTATTGAGCTTAATTTATTACCTAATTAATTCATTTGTAAGTTCATCCTTCACCTATTTTAGGTCTTCTTTTATCGATTACCAAAGTTCCCCCATATCGGGTTGTATTTCGAATAAATAGGTGTCCGGATCCTGTTCATCATCTATGATGCTTTGCCTTAGACGCTCCATGAGTGCCTCTTTGCTCTTGAAATGGTTAACATATTTCTACTGCATTAGATGATCTACACAATATAATAATAACTTATGTCTTATTTCTTTGAATGGCAACTCAAGACTGACTTGAGACTCTAAAAACTCTTCAGTCTCCAGCTTCATCACGTGACAATTATTTCTTTTCCGCTTGGCCAACCAATCTGACCAATCAAATTACAGCTTAACGTCATTCGACACACTATAGTCTGCATTTCTGACCAATTATAAATTCTCTATTAAAAAGACGATGCAAACTTGGACTTTCCCGAGCTAGCTATGTCTGCTTGTAAACCTAGTGATAAAAATAGACAATGCGTACGTGACACTGCCAATAGTAGATCTAGCCTTAGCCAGAAGTTCTGTCATGCGCATTCGTCACCTTTTGGTAGTGTCTAATATAAAGAATGCGCGATATCATGAATGGCTATTAAATGTACTTCTTGACGGATAAAGTTACACTATTAGGGAACGAATTTATGTAAAATGTTTTTAAAACACAAATTTGAAGGTTAATTTGATATACTAAATTAAATGAATAAATTTTGTATGTTTATGTGTTGAAAGTCAAAAAAAAAATTAGATCTTTCCGAAGAGTAGATTAGGCTTTCACAAGATTTTCTGCTTTGCACATGTGTAACCTTTTGGTCTTGTCTCATGTATACATGGCTAGATGATCTAGATCCATGAAATAATAATAAAAATAATAATATTTATTGTTCATGAGGAAATTTGTCTTACAATGTGTATATTACACCAAACATTATATATATAAAAATATAAAATGTACATTCACACAAGACTTACTTATAATTTGCATTTGGAAAGTTTTTATCAGATTGTTTTTATTTAATGATTTGATTGCCAGGGAAACAAAAGAGTGTTTGTTTCTGTTTGTCTTTGCCATCGGTGTCTTGTATCTCTTTTGTGATGGTAAAATCACAAAATCTTGACCCATGGATTGTTTTTTTATTTCTAGAATCTTTTTAGCTTTTTTAAAAATGTTTCTATCATACAGCTACCCAAATGTTTTTTTTTTTGTTTTTTTTTTGCCAATGACTTTACCAACAGCATTTAGGATTCTCTGGAGTTTATTTTTATTTTTAGTGCTCAGATTGCCATACCAGGCAGTGATTTTAAAATTTAAAATATTGCAGATGTGAGCGTGATAAAACATACCCAAGGCTTTTTCGCTAACATTTGAAAAAGGACATTTTCTCAGTAACCGTAATCTTTGCTAACCCTTTTGGCTGATATAATATTTTTTTGCAGTAAAATTTAGTTTATTGTCTACGATAGTACCAAGGTATTTAAAGGTAGCATTATTTCAATAGTCTCTCCAGCTACAGAAACATATCATTTTCCTTCTTTTACCTTCTTTTATAGAGTTGGGCACCTTTTTGACGGACTTAAGTTTGTTTTAAAGCTACTTTATGTTTGTTTCTTTTCCAGTTAGTACCCAAGGAAAATGGTAGTCATATACTATCCGCTTCCCGCGGGTCTTTATTTTCGTATCACAGTCAATATAGTCCCTAAGAGTGTTTTGAAAACAGTTTTTAATAAATGTTATAAGAAAGCGAATGCGTGAATGTAAAAATAGCTTGAATGGAGCTATCAAAATAGCTCATTGACCTAAATCCATTTTTTTTAAAAATAAAAACATTTGCTTTTAGGCCTACATATATTTAGATCTTAATCTAGAATCTAGATACTATTATAATAAAAGTAGATCCACTATTCTAAGACTGAATTAAAGGGATCAATAAACTTATTAATTATTGTATGTTAGGATAGTTAATATCCCCTATATAGAGCCTCATATAGCCTGTCTAATCACAATGTATTTGCACAAAGCGCATGTTAGGGTTAGGTGTACACGACACATGAATAGGATATCTTGAAAGTTTCCTCCAACAAGAAGTGCAATAATACGAAAAGTTGTAAGTAAAAAACTATAATTAGGTTGATTGTCATTGAATTTAAACCGATGATTAAGCCTTACTGGCTCACACATAAACATATCGCTCATAATGAATTTAAGTACGCTACCACTCCGTTTGTTTTAATAATACCAATTAGACAAACAGAAGTCATGTTTTATTAAATGTGGAGAATCTTCTATGGCCAACTAAACAAAGGAAAGCGCTCGCAAAGCGGACAAAGAAAGCTCTTCAGGGGCACCCTCAGAGCTTCTTTGAAAGCGTTCAGCATAGACCTAACCACCTGTAAGAAAGAGGCATATGACAGAGCATCATGGCGTCGCGCAGTGAAAACTGGCGCTAAGGTTGCTGAGGAACAGAGAACAACGCTGGCAGAAGAAAAACGCCAGAGAAGAAAAGCAAGACCAATGACACTAGCTCCAGCTGGTATAACCTGCCCCCTGCCCAGTGTGCAGCCAAACATTCCGGGCTCACATAGGTCTCACAAGCCCTATGAAGAGGCGTAAAACCCCAGTGCAAAGCCCTCAGCCCCCTGGATGACAAAGTTGTCACCATCAAACCACAATGGACGAACTGTAGATGTTGAGAAATATGGAGGTTCCAAATGGGTTCACGTAGTACTTATTTTTGAACTTCTGAATCGAAGACATATTCATTATCATATATTATTATTATTATTATTATTATTATTATTATTATTATAGCTTTTATATAGCGCTACTTTCATTCTTATAGCATGCTCAGAGCGCTTTTGTTCCAATCTCATTTGTGGACCAGTGGGAGGAGGGGTATCTAGGAGATGGTTTTCCGTGCTGCCTTTAGTATAAGCGCACTTGGCCTCTCGACCACGATTAAATAATATATAATATAAAAAAAATGTATGTATTACTTAAATTAAGAAATATGTACAAAATTATAGACAAATGAAAGACTGAAGCATAAAATATTTATTTTTTTACCTTGGCATTTCATTACATTGACAGTCATTAAAAGTAGCCACAAAATCATTTTCATGAGGTTGAGATGTAACCAAAGTATGCTAAATTTGAACATCATTTTTTGTTTTGTATATAGTTGACCGAGATTTATATCTAACTAGACACATGCGTTGCAAAGTACTTGAGTCAACATCTACAGTTTTAATTTCCTTCTTTGCGCATCCTGCAAAAAAAAATAGTCGTATAATTCATGTGTGCTTCAGAATTTATTTCTGCTAATTGCACTCTGCTAAATATTTTAAAATAATTTCTTTGAGACAGCAGCTCCTAACATTATCCAGATTTTTATTAGTTTAAAATAATGTATCATTAATCAATTACAAACAAGGTTACAAAAGACAGTTTGTGTGGAAACACAAACTCAAAATCGGCCCCCGAAGTGGTCAACCAAGGCTTCAAAAAATATTTTTAGAAAAAACATCCGAATGAAATTATATCAAAGACAAAAGAGAGATGAGAATGGAGAAAGAAGGTTAACAGATCTTGTGTAGTGCCCTAACGGTCCCGCAGATGAAAGGAAAGGTGAAAGTGAATGTAAAGTTAGATGTGAACCTGGCCTAACTAGTTCCCCTTTCAGACCTTACAGATGATGTAAAGTTCATCTGTTTTGTGGCCTACGGTTAACGAGGGTGTCATGTAGCCAGCATAACGACCAACCGGCTTTACTTTTCCCCAACTAATATCAGGTACCCATTGGAACTGGGTGGACTCAGAGGCGCCTAAGGATTCCGAAGTTGAAAATCCCAGTCTTCACCAGGATTCGAACCAGGGGCCCCCGTTTCGGAAGCCAAGCACTTTACCTCTCAGCCACCTCTTCTCCCCTAACTCAGGGGTCGGCAACCTTTTGAGTCGGAAGAGCCGAAAATTACAAATTACAAAATTTCAACGTTTTTTCTTCCTTTTTTTCTTCCAAATAATAAATAGTACTCGCATAAATAAAGTCTTTTGATTAAAAAAAAAGAATCCATTCATTCATAAGAAAAAAAATCTATTTATCTTTATATAAATAGCGCTTTTCACAACAAATCAGATAATATATATATATATATATATATCTATACATATATATACATATATATATGGTATTATTAGACATTTACTTCTTTAAACATTACAACATTTAATACAACACCAACCTGTCCATCAATAACAAATAATTGAGCAAACAAATTCAAGTTATGGCTTTGGTTTTTGAAAATTTTGATAAATTTGGCTCACAACTTGTTTTTAGTTTCAAACACGACTGTAAATTTTCATTAGTGAGTTGGCTTTTTACTTTACCTACAATTCTATTCATGCCAGAGAACACTTGCTCGCACGACTATGCCGATCAAAAGATAGCTTTCCAAATGCCAACTTTTTCACCTGACTGCAGCAATGTGGAAGATGTAAGTGCCTCAACTCTATTTGTATTGAGACGATTTTTTATAAATGCTACAACAGTTTTGTATGTTTTAAATTGCTCAAATCTGTAAGCAAATTCATTTTTAATTTTTTAAATAATTGTGCTGGTTTTATCGCAATATTGATTTACACATTTAAAATGAAGTATTTGACCGCCCTGAATATCTTCTGCAAAAAGATTACATCTTTTTTTTTCAAAACTAACCAATTATCGGCTGGGTTTCCCTTTCCTTGCAGTTGTAGATTCAGCTCATTTAATTCCACTGTTATATTCACCATAAAGTAAAATGCTTGCAATCATTTGTCGTTTTCTAATTCAGGTTGATTAATGGCTTTTTCATTTATGGATGTATTTAATTCATTAAAGCACATAGCAAAACGTACACCATACCTTTGGAGAGCTTATTGTAAAGAAGGAGATCGGAATATCGAGTCTCCATTTCGTTAAGAATTCTTTAAACTGACAACGGTAGAGTGCTTTTGACAAGATGCTATTAACAATCTTCATAACCAAATCGGGCGGAATGTTGGGACACAAAGCGCTTCTTGGTGTATTATGCAGTGAAACGTAAAAATTCAGTGGTTTATTTTGTTTATTTTGGGCCAAAGAATTATAGTTGCCTCTTTATTTTTTCCTGCCATACTTCTGGCTCCATCAGTTGCTATTGAAACGATTTTATTTCTATCGATTATATCGTCTTCAAGGTATTTGTGCACGACATAAGCTGTATCTTCTCCTCTAGTTTGTCACGAGAGCGGTAGCAATCCTAGAGGTTCTTCTTTTGGACCTTGGGAAGACATATCTGACAAAAAGATTAATTTGTGCCGTGTATATTTGACAAAAAAGTTAACTTGTGCCGTGCCTTTTATGTCACAAGTCTCATCTATATCAAGTGATAAGGCAGAAGAATGTTGAATATATTCCACCTGCAAATATGTTACATTTCAAGACATGGGGGATGAGTGCGCTTAAAAGCGATTACTAGTGGCTGAAAGATAGAATTGGTATCTAATACTCTTTAATCGAATCAAAACAATTTTTCAATGGGTTTTTTTTCGATAATATAAATAATATTTTGCGCATGGAACTAAAGAGCCGCAGCTTAACATCCAAAGAGCCGCAGGTTGTCGACCCCTGGCCTAACTGATGTCTTAAAATTGATCTAATTGTTTTGAAAAGCCTCAATCTCTTATTCGAATCCTCAAAAAAAATTGGAAGATCTGCTACTACCTGTTAAAGAATAGAGCAGGAAAATAAATTTACAAGATTACTATTCGTTTTAAATTAGGTCTAACTTATAATGCATACTAATTAGCTTGCATAACTGATTTTAAAATTAGATTTTTCGCTTTCAGAAAAAAAAAAGCCTTTTCATCAGAACTTTGAATGATCTAAAATATTGTGATGTCGGATTTTCAATATCTTTTCTAGTTTACGAGATCTAAACAGAGGACCACGGCCTGGTAGACATTGATTTTTGTAGGCAGGCGGAGTCTGGAGGCGTCCAAAAGCATTATTGGCTTTGGTCAGACGGTTATCAACTTCCGTTAATAGCGATGCGTCATTTGATATATAAATAAATAAATAAATATATTTATATATATATATATATACACATATATATATATAATAAGGTTTGTCTTTGAGTCCGAAGATAAGAGAGGAATGCAGTTTTCCCGTGGCTGCGCCAGATATGACCTACATAATTTGCAACATCCAGCGCAAGCATAACCATTGTCCGCAGGCGGTCGATTTAAATTTTCTTTTCGCCGTCTGCGTTGTCCTCGGCAGCGGATTTTCTTTTGGTCTCAAATGTGTATCCGCGGCCTTCGTTAGTGTCCTCCAGCTGTCTCGTTCTGAGGCCGCATGCAACCAGGTTCTCTCTTCTATGTCAGCCAAGGAAAGTTGACGCCTAAGCTGGTCTTTGAAGCGTTTCCGTGGGGCGCCTCTGTTACGTCGACCACCTTTTAGCTCCCGAAAAAAAGACTGCCTTTGGCATACGTTCGTCTCCCATACGGGTACGTGCCCTGCCAAGGGTAACTGTTGGACCATGCGAAGTCCCTTTATACTGTCCATACCTGCGTTCGCAAGGACATCGCTGTTTGTAGTACGGTTTTGCCACCGTAGGACTATGATGGAGCGCAAGCATCTTTGGTGGGAGCGCTCAAGAAGTCTTAGATGTTTTCCTGTAGTGTCCATGTATCAGAGCCATATAGAAGGGTTGAAAGAACCAACGCCTGGTAGACACTGATTTTTTTAGGCATCTATAGATAGACAGATAGATTAGATAGAGATAGATAGATAGATAGATGGATAAATAGATAGATAGATAAATAGATAGATAGAATGATAAATGTCGATATAGATATAGATATATTGCTATTACATTGGTGCAAAGGCTATAAGTCATCGTGCGCAAATGGTTGAAAAATGCAACTTTACCTACGTTAGGGCTCTCTCTTTGTTCTAATGGATTGGTACCATGACATTTAACACTTTAATGTAAAATGTAACAGAAAAAGTGAACGGATCTTTACTTTTTTTTGTTTGGAACATGATAATAAGCCAACATATTTGTTTTATAAAGAAAGTGTGGCTGTTTAACAACAAAAAAAAAAAACAGCATATGAACAGTATTATGAAACAAATATAGCGGTATTGATGGAAATATTTACCAAAAAAAGACCAGAAAAATGAGTCGGTGGTAAAACTTCCCAAAAAGTTGCTCTCATTTGAAGTAGAGAAATTAACCCATTTTCCGACGCGTGAAAAAAAAATTCCAATATCCCATTATTTAATGTAAGTACTACATCCATGGGTTTCTCCTAAAATTAGTTTAAACTCAATTTTATTTGACTTTTTATTTTTGTTACTATTTCGTTCATGTGGCCCGCGACACGGGTGTCGGAAATTAAAAATGGCCCGCAGGTCGAATTAGGTTGGGCATCACTGGTCTAACTCATAAGACGTGTAAGAGTAACGATGGTGGAGTTATTATATGATCTGATTCTGTATTCATCAAGATTGTAGTTCTATTTTGTTTTGTTTTACATTCTTTACTTCCTAGTTCAACCCTTCCGCAGCACGCCGAGGGAAGGCAGTCTACAAGGTATGAATCAGGGATCATCCAGAAGTCCTTTTACAAGTATCAACATATCGTATATCCCTCGTAATGTAAGCCTTGTATTTAAAATCTTCGGAATTTTTTTAGCAGCCCCCGAAAGGGGGAAAAGACGCCAATAGTTTTTGTGTCTGTCTCTCCGTCCTCCGTTGGACCAGCTTTATAAACAAGTCGATATACCCAAAACATATGCACGAGTCTTCTTTGTAGACGTCTCCTCGGCTTTCAATACCATACAGCCACATCTAATGATAAATAAACTGAGTAACCTAAATGTCAGCCCTTACGTACAAGCATGGGTTCTAAACTTTTTAACCCAACGCCCCCAGTATGTTAAAGTCAACCACACCAAATCGTCAACTCGAGTACTATGTACAAGTGCTCCACAAGGTTGTGTACTTTCTCCTGTACTATACTCTCTTTACACTAATGACATAAGAAGCATCTATGACTCAGTTAATCTCATTAAATTTGCTGATGAACCAAACTGAATGTCACAAAAACTAAATAACCTATAATAGATTTTAGAAAGAAAAAACAAACTATACTTGAACTACAAATAAACACTACATCTATAGAAAAAGTAAAGACATATCAATATCTAGGCGTTATCATCAACAACAAACTTTCATGGGAAGACCACCTTGGAAATCTGACAAAGAAAACAGCTCAGCGACTCTTTTTTCTATACAAACTCAATAGCTTTAAACTAAACAAGAAGATCCTTGAGACTTTTTACGGCGCGACTATACAAAATCTACTAACATACGGAATAACTTGTTGGCAAGGCAACACCTCATCTAAACAGTTGCAACGTCTAGAAACATCACTAAAAAAAGCATAAAAAATTACACTCACATTACCACATTTAAAGGAACTTTTTGAACAAAATGCCTAAGAAAAATCGAAAGACAACGGCCACCCGCTCCACGCTCCATCAGAACTACGTCAGGTCGTCGCGAAGTCGGCGTCTGTGGTCAATCAAAACAAGAAAGGAGCGGTACAAAATTTCGTTCGTACCTCATTCGGTCAGACTCTATCACCGCCACTCATTGATCAGGGAACATGAAAAGCACTAAGATACCTGTATGTAGTCGCTAAAGGAACTCTATATGTTGTGTCTGTTGTATTTATGTGTGTTTTTCTGTTGTGTTGTCTTTATATAAGAAAAGAGTCCTTTTGTAATCACAACAAATTTCCGTAAGGATCAATAAAGCAGTCTTATCTTATCTTATCTTATCTTAAGATCTCGTAAACTAGAAAATATTTTTTTTCTTAAATTTTTACACATATTCAATATTAATAGTAACGAACACTGGAGGCTATTTAGTAAGGGAGATTACTATTTACCATACTTGTAACACGTCTATGCAAAATGTTATAGATGTTTTGTCTTTTTTTGTATCACAATTGTATTGCCAAGTTTAGTTCTGTCATACTAAATACGAGATTTAAAAAATATCTATATAGTATGCATATAAGTGGAACATTATTTTAAACAACAATTAATAAGTAGTTTTATTTTTATTTTCGCTTTGACTGCAGCGATGTTAACAACAAGCGTAACATTTTACTAAAGGATTCTTTGGTAAGGATATATATGGTTTGTATTTTTTTCCTTGAGGCCTTAAATAAGAGATGTACCCTTTACAAAACAATTTCAACAACTAGATCATCATTCATAGACATCAGTTAGGCCAGATACACAATTAACTATACATTCAATTTCACCAATCACTTGAACCGTTGGGGCACCGCACAAGATCTGTTAATCTTCTTTCTCCATACTTTTCTGTCATTTGACTTTGATAGAATCCTTTTCTGATATTCTTTCTGAAAATATTGTTGTAAATCAAAGGCAAGCACTCAACGAAAGGCGGGAGGTAACAATAGCCGATGTATTTATTTTCAGTACAAAAAGAGATGGACTTCAGCTATCAAGTCCTAGGGTGTCCTATCTCAAGTGTCACCAGTCCTTTTCTAACTAAAGACCACCGACACATCCCAGTGCCGCCCCAGATCCTCAACACAGTTCACAGATAGCACACAGGACGTTCTCTTGTGTCAAGTGAGCTCAGACCTCACACCACCCGGATCTACAACATTCCTTTTTCATGTCGAATCAACAAGTCTCGTACTTCTTGTATTAAATGTTGCTCTGCCTTTTTACCTGCCTTGGTAGACGACTTTGGGGGCCGATTTTGAGTTTGTGTTTTCACACAAACTATCTTTGTAACCTTGATTTATTATCATTTTATAAAATCAAGCATTCCTTTTTTTATTATTATTTTTTTTAAAACAACTGCAATTTTTTAAGTGCATGTACACACACTATACATCAAGGATCCAGCTATTTTTATTAAACACTAGACATACAACTTATCAGATTTTATACTATCTGTAGCATGTAGTAAACATCATTCAGGATGTAAAAATATTTGAAGTGTTAATATACTATTTTTGTTTCCTTATTTTCAAATATACAATTTATGTTTCCATTTCAGACCTTGCGATCTATTTCGTTTCTCTTGCCCACGGTTTACGACTGTGTTATATGGCCAGACCAACTGCCTTTAAATAATTTCAGGTACCCATTAGAGCTGGGTGGACTCAAAGGCATCCTAAATGTCCGGAAATTAAGAGACCTTGTCTTCACCAGAATTCGAACACGGGACACATGGTTTGAAAGCCAAGCGCTTATATTAATTTTAAAATGATCCTTATTTTCGCTTCATCGTACTAAAGAGAGAGAGAGGGAGGGAGAGGGAGGGAGAGAGAAGAAAATAAAGTTTTAAAAAGTGAGAAAGGAAAGAATAGAAAAATTATAGTTGCTATTAAAAATAACATTATGTATATGCAAATGTTGCTACTAGTTGGAATCATTCTCATCGACTGAGGATTTAACAATGCAATGTTGTGATTTGTTTCATAGGTAGTGTGTTAATAGAAATACTTCATTACTACACTTTAAAGTGTTGGGATATTTACTTGTATTATTAAGGTTTTTATATAACTAAACGTAAATCATTGACAAATACTTTTTTTGACTAATCTTATTATCTTATACACTGTTGACATTTCTTTAAAAAAAAAAGATTACATCCTATATGGGTCCCTGAATCAATCTGGTCATGCATGTTAATCTGTGACTTAAACTCTGCCAAGTCGTTGTTTTTCTAGCTGATTCAGGCAACACATTACATTCTTTAATAGCTGTAGGGAAGAAGGCGTATTTTTTAAAATTTGTCCTAGAATATAAAATAAAATAATAATAATAGTGAATATAGGTGTAATAGTGGGCGCGGTGGCTGAGTGGTAAAGCGCTTGGCTTCCGATCTGTTTTTAAATACTGGTGAAGACTGGGATTTTACTATCGGAATCTTTAGGGCGCCTTGGAGTGGGTACCTAACATTAGTTTGGGAAAAGCAAGAACGCTTGGTCATTGTGCTGGCCACATGACACCCTAATTAGCCGTGTGCTGTAGATACATCTTATCTTATCTTATATAATACAGACGTTACTTCAAAAAAGAAGATGATTACGTCCTACGCGTCATGCATTTAGTCATGCATATTAACCAATGACTTAAATTCTGCCAAGTCACTGGTTTTTCTGGCTAGCTCAGGCAACCCATTCCATGCTCTAATAGCACTAGGGAAGAAGGAGTATTTGTACAAATTTGTCCTAGCATATGGGACGAGGAATGTGCCTTTATTTTTGTGTCTTTCAGAGTATTTTATTATATTTTGTTTTTGTATTTGAAGATTATGGTTCAGTGTTTTATGTATAATTGCTACTTTACTTTTGAGTCTTCTGTCCTGAAGGCTTTCTAAATTTAGTGATTTTACTAATGGTGTTACCCTAGTCAAATGTGAATATTCGTTTGTTATGAATCTCACTGCTCTATTTTGTGTTTGTTCCAGTTTCTTAATGTTTTCTTGAGTTGAGGGATCCCACACGGTGGATGCATATTCTATTATTGGCCTAACCAAGGTTAAATAACATTTTAGTTTTATGTTCTTATTTGATTTATGGAAATTTCTTTTAATAAACCCTAATGCTTTGTTGGATTTTTTTATAGTTTCATCAATATGTGGATTCCATGACAGTTTTTCATTTATTATAACACCTAGGTATTTTGAGTTTTTAGTCTGTGTTACTGGTTTGCCATGAATAAGATAAGTGGAATTAATTTGTTTTAGTTTTTATTGTTACTCTTAACAACTGACATTTTTCTGGGTGGAAAGACATGCTCCAATTTGATTCCCATTTCTGTAATTCATCTAATTCTCTTTGTAAAATATCTGTGTCTTGTTTTGTTTTTATTGTTCTATATATTATGCAATCGTCTGCAAATAATCTGACTTTTGTTTCTGAACTAATGCAATTTGGTAAATCATTTATGTCAATTAAAAATAGTAGTGGACCCAAGACTGTTCCTTGAGGTACACCTGAGTTTACTGTTATTGGTGTTGATTTAGAGCCATTTATTATTACAGTTTGTTCTCTCCCTATCAGAAAATCTTTAATCCACTGATGCAGTGGACCGTTAATGCCGAAATATTTTAATTTTTTAAGCAAACTATGGTGGTGAACTTTGTCAAAAGCCTTGGAAAAATCTAGTAAGATAGCATCTATTTGTTCACTATTATCTAAACCTTATATGACCTTTACATCATCTGCCACATTGAACAAAAGGTCTAAAAAGAAAAAAGGTAATTTTACTTTCATTTTAATACTATGGAAAAAGAAATGTGCCTTGATTTTTGTGCCTTTCTTAGTATTTTATTAAACTTTGTTTTTATTTGAAGATTATGGTTCAGCTATGGTTCAGTGGTTTTCGTATAATTTCTACTTTCCTTTTAAGTCTTCTTTCCTAATGGTCTCTAAATCTAATGATGCTTCTATATGCTTTATTCTATTATTAGATGTGTATACTCGTTTATAACAAGTCTCACTGCTCTATTTCTCGTCTGTTCTGGTTTTCTTATGTCTTCTTTGTCACAAATCGACTATTTATAGGGATGCTTTACGTGTGCCTGCACCATTTTCTTAGCAAATGGGCGGGTAGGGGTGTGTGTAGATTGCCATCTTACGGCTTCAACTTGTTATCAAATGATGTATTATACACGTTGTTAAGTTTTTCCATGCTTTCCTTACGGTCGATCAAACAAAAACGTTGGTTGTCAAAACTGTCATTAACTTTACTAATGTATTGCTCTTTGTCACGATGGACAAGATGGCGATGGACTCTTTAATCGGGCTGTTCTGATAGTCTTCTTTACGTTTAAAGCTCCTGAATATTTTTAGAATGAATACAAAACAGATTGAACTAAGCATTATTATTGCTCCAAAAGTGAGACGTTAATGAAGAAAGTAACAGATCAGAATAGGCAATGTAAAGCCGTGTTTTGTAATAACTTTCAAAAACGGTGTGTCTGTCGTCTGCTAATTCTTGACATCACCAACTCAAACTAGGAACCAAGTTAGTCTGCCAGCAGCCTCACCTTCCTCAAGATGCATACCTGACAAGTTCGCCAGCCAAGATGGTTTTTGATTATGTCACTAATGTGACTGCTGCTCTGTTGTTGAGCGGCTACTATAATTAGTTGGACAGACTGTACCAACATGGAAACTGGTCCAAGAACAGATTAATAATTCACAACTTTTCTAAGGAAAAATCATTAAAAAAAATGAAGAGAAGGTAATGATTACACATATGCAGTTTCTCTGGTTTTACTTGCAGCCGTTATGATCAGCCGAACTGTCAAAATCTTTTAAAAGTTTTATCGATTCATATTTCTCAGTCCATTGTGTTCTCCCACAAAAGAGGTAAATTTAGTACCACGCTCCCGCTTTTGACTGTTACGGAAGAAACAGATAATCGTCTTGATAACACCAACAGCATTACGCATATCTACTCTTTATTTAGGTCATTGTCGCTGCGGACAAATTCTGCTTTTGGATATTTTTACAACTTCTTGTCTGAACACAGTTCTGGATGCTAGCCATGACGGGCAGACATCGTAGTCTTGGCCGAGTAGTTTGTCCATGTATATCTAGACTGTACATTAGTGTACATAATGTAATAAATGACTTTCACATTTAACCCATAAAGTGCTGAGTTGTTTTTTTACAAGAGTGCATACAAAATGGAATTACAATTCTAGTGTTTTGAGGCTAAACTACCACTCGCGTCTAAAGGGTTAATTTAGTTTATTTTAAAATTAAACGTTTTGCTTTTCAACATTTCGTTTTATCGGATTAACCATATCTTTTCTAGTTTTTAGAAAGATCACATGAAACTAGGCTACCCTTTTCCATTTGTAGACAATTATCTTGTAATTCTTTTCTCAAAGATTTTACATAAACGGTAAGAATTTTAGGAGAATCATGAGAACCTTTGCTTGAGAACAATGTCCAGGTTCCTTTTGTTTTCTCCTACGAATGTCCAACCTGATTAGAGTAGACATTATAAGAGAGAGTTCCTACTCTTTTATTCTCCTTCTCATTGTGTTTTTATTTGTCAATTAAATAAAAGGGGTGTATGGGGTATCTAGGAGGGGTAGCACCTCTAGTGGACAGGCAGTCGTACCCTCTTTTTGAGGGTAGCTTGGCTCACTCTTGGTCCCCACTCGGTACCCAACTCTCACCTGTGGCACCCCGGAAACGGCTTTGACTGGCCGGCTAAACCAGGTAGAGGGTATCTGACGTGTCCATGGCACTCAGTACACTGAGGTTCTGTAAAAACCTAGCATGTGAAGTCTGGACTTGGCGGCCTGTACGTAACGTCACAAAACTAGACTAATCGGACAGAAAGGCAAGTACCAGCACAGTGCTGTGGAGTACTCATAAGCAGGACAAGACACACAGAAAGTCTCTGGTCATCCACTGCTTAAAACTTGTCCCCTGACGTCTTGACAAAGTCTTGCTTCCGGAAAAGGGTGAGCTTTAGGGTGAGAGAGTGAGGTCGACTCGTTGCGCGAATCCTCTTCACTTTAATCCAAATTCCAGCGCAAGTCACTTGTCATCCCCCCCCCAAACACAACCAAACCAAAGTCCCGTGGCGACAGGCAAGTAGTGAAGCGGTAGGTGTGGGCACACTGGAAACCGTAGCTGCAACAGACCATATGGTCTTTCACCACTTTTACAAAGTAGTCATCATCGAACGACGATGGACGAACCATATATATATAAATATGAAAAAAAGGTACGTCATAGTTCAGCACCTTTCTTGATTTTTCCTGATTATTTCACTCAACATATCGGGATTGTAAAAAATTTTATCATGACTAAGATACTTTTTATTGGTGTAGCAGAACTCATGTGTTACATTTGGTTATTCCTTAAAGTCAGTGTGTCGATGGTGTAATAATTTTTAGTTATTAGAGATGTAACTTATAGGTCTTAAAGCTTAATATAGGCCATCGCACAATCAAGTTTTGTAAATAGACAAAGAGATAATATACACATTAATTTAGTAAAGGGATCTAATGAATGAAAATGGAAGGAGGATTAACAATGGGAGCGAATCGATAAAAAACTAAAGTGGTTTATGTTAAGTGTGATAATTACATTATTATTTGTCCATGTATATATAGACTGTATTAAGTTAATCTTAAGTTAATATTAAGCATATTGTGTAAAAATAAAAATGCAATGCCCGATCATTGACTTTATTGGCATTTCCAGAGTACAGATCTGACTATACAGTCATTTACAAGTTTAAAGGTAATGAGAATGTGATACGCTTTGAGCTTGAAGAGGGAGCTCTAACCAACTAAATAAAAAATTACAGAAAAGAGTATCGTTTTTATATTAATGCATAAGATTTATATGCGAGATATTAAATAATTGTGAGACTGTTTTCTTTTGAAAGTTTTTGATGTGGAAGAAAATCTAGTTCCTTTTTCCTGTCAGTAGTCATCGACAAATGTTTATATTGTTTTTGACTCGATATATTTGTGTACTGGTTTGAGCTTGAAGCTGTCTTATAATGAACAATACTAGAATCATCAACATCAAAAAACATAATCTGTGGTTTAGAGTTTGACTTGCTACAGCCTCATACTGACTTTCATTCGCCTTCTTTTCTCTTCACATTCGTTCAAAACACTTTCATAATGACCGTGTATGGAATCGCCAATCATTGCAGTGTATATTTCCAACCTTTTCATAATATTCTTCATTCAGTGACTTTGTGACTTTGTAAATACCAGCATTAGATTCTTGATTGGTTTCCTGGACTCGTCTCTTGTAAACAACTATCCCAATAAAGAACACCAGAGCAACAGCGGCATCCACTCCAATTCCAACGCCAACAGCTAATACACAAGTGCAGTGTACTTGGATCTACAAAATGAATGAAATTTCTTTTTTTTTTTTCATTTTGTTTACAAGCAAAATAAAAAAAAACTTTAAAAAAAAAAATTACCTAAGAGGAAGAACTCCTCTTTTACAACTATATCAATTATGTAGAGTATATTTCCCTTCTTTGATATATGTTTTAAATAATTATTTAATTATTTACCAATAATTAATTGAATAATAATAATAATGCTAATAATAATAATAATAATGCTAATAATAATAATAATAATGCTAATAATAATAATAATAAAGCTAATAATAATAATAATGCTAATAATAATCTGAATATTTGTTCCTTGTCGCAGTTATCAATGTAACTGTATAGTAGAATTATTTATCTAATTAATAGTGCGGCGTTGATCACTATATTGATGACGTCATTACACTATTTCTATTTTCTTTGTAGGCTGGGGGACTGATCTCTCCTTGTTGCTTGTCACAGCTTTTAGTGACGAATAGTTAGTGTCTGTGTGGTTTTCGTCATTTTTACCGGCTGCTAGACTCCATTTATACGTTGGTACAGTAAGAAGTGTCTTGAAAACTCTTGAATTTCTCCTTGGCTTATGTTACTGGATAGTCTTCGCATTTGCCTTTGGACATTTTCTTGTTGGATTATCTTGACCCCTGTTTAGGGTGAGTTTTATATTCATTGTATAGTTAATTCTATTTGGATTCGATCGTATTTTGTAAGTCTATAATTAGACTAGATCTAGATGATTAGAAGAATCATTTCTTTTATCTTCCCCATAGGGCTTTAGCGTCAAGTCTAAGTATTGGTCTTAGTATTGGTTTCAAGTCTAGGTGTTAGAATTAGTGTCAAGTATCAGTTCCAGTCTCAGTTTTCTATATTGAGAATGCAACTTTAGTCTACAGGACTGAGGTCTTCATCTTACTAATCTCAGTTGGTCTTTTGGTGTTCAAGTTGGTTTTTCATGAGTCTAAAGTTCAAGATTCCAGACTGCGGGTTGATGTGGTCAGACCTGATGTTACAGTATTGTCACGTATTACGAATTGAATTCTACTTTTAAATGGCTTGCCTAGGGGAACGTGACAATAGAAAAGGAGTTGTGTCACTTATCTTAAGTCTGAATTTAATCAAAGACTTACAATGAATAACAAAAAAAAATGACACAAGAAATCGGAAGGTAAAATATCAACTTAATGTTTAATCATAATATAACTCAATACAAAATGGAAGGGTTGACCAAAACCCTTTTACAAAAATGGCATGTAAAAATATTACAATACAAGAGTTTGAAAATATAATTACAAATACAAGCAAGGCCTTGAAAAAAGAAAAATCTTAACTTACACGATCAATTGGTATACCACGCACGGGTCACGCAATGTCTCCGCTATTCTGTCTCACGGCTGTCTCCGTATGTCTGTCCGTCAACGTCACGCGGGCGGTCTTTATATAATCTACCGCGCGTCGATCTCAAGACAAATCTAGGAATTTCTCGAACCAAATACGTCATCAATTTCCCAGATCTAGAACGCTCTTCAAAGAGACAGAAGAAAAAAAAACCACCCTCCTTTCAACCAGAGGTACACACATAGGTCAAGGACCGGTCACTGTCTGTGTGGCTTGACTCGCCGTGAAAAATAAAATAAAAAAACTTATTACACAAGGGGCAGACAACCTACAGGTCAAGGAAAAAAAAATAGTATCTAGGTAACAATGCCTAGATACGTAACAGTATACTATGAACTTTTGGAATTGTCGTCAGTGAACAGTATCTGATCTAGAGGCTAGATCTTTATGGATTACCAGTTGTTGTGTTGAAAGTCTATCTAAACAACTTGTAATGAATAATTTTAAGGTAATGATATTGTTCAAACAATGATCATTTATATATAGTAAAGAGACTAACTGGATCATATTAGCTTGCATATTATATTATCATATAATTATTCATATTATTATTATCATTCATCATACATCGGTTCATTTGTAAATATATCACTAGAATAAATTTATATTTAATTTCTAAATCATCATACCTCTAGTTAATTAGTTTATCTATAAGTGAATGTGTATTGTGTGTGACTGTCAGGCTGAACTTGTGCCAAAATATTACAATTATAAAATAATTACAATACATGCACACATTGTAATTTACATTGATTTTAATATCCAAAACATATTATAGTACTTAATAATAAGTTAGTAATTACAAAATACACAAGAACCTGACATTCTTTAATAAGTGCGCTTTTATGTAAAATAGATAATGTGTTAATATTTCAATACTCTATTCAAGGATAATTTTTTTTTTATAACTGATTGAATTACTTCATATATCTATTTTATTTAGTACATATAAATTTATTATATTTTTATTTCATGTTTTATAAAATTATGTTACGTTTATAGAAACACCCCATGAGCGTTGGTTGTCACTACAGTGATTAGTTTCTATGTCCTGACAAAAAGTAGTGCACCTAAGACTGTTCCTTGAGTTTACTATTATTGGTTAAACATTTCTGTTACCTTATATTATCATATTATTACGAGAATAAATCTACATTTATATTTAAAATGTTTTGATTTTGATATAAAAAATAGTGTTAAAATTTACATTCTATGAGTAATTTCGTAGTTTCCTTTTTTAAAACAGTTATGTATAAAACAATGATATTGTTCATTTACTTATGTCACCAAAGTCGCCTTTAAAGCCTGGAATGCAGGGCCGTCAAGTCACAAATACTCTGAGAACACTGTGTAGAACACGTCCCCTTGTAGTTGGAACCAAAATAAGTGGCGACACACGCTTATGGAAGCATTCATAGTTTTAAAAAAAAATTAAAAATATATTCGGTAATCTATATCATATTCTTTAGGGTCCTGATTCATAGTTGTTCACAATCTTTGACTGGTAGCACCAAACTGCTGGTAGACAACTAGGCGTATTATATTATAACGAGTAAAATGTGAAATGCATTGAATAATTTCTTTACGAACAATACTAAATATAAATTTGATTACAATTTAGGCCCAATTTAACTTGAGATGGAATAAATAAATCTAGTGGACGTTATTAATACTATAAAATTGATATTTTGAAAAAGAAATTTAACTCACTACAAAAACATGTCTTTTTCACTCTAGCATTCTAAAGTCGTCTGTCCTACCTAAAACCGCTGATTATCTTGCATTATTCACACTGCATTGCCACCAACCAATTCCTAACTTCTTCTCACTGTCATCATAGAAACTCACACACACACTACATAACATTCCCGTACTGTCATATCACTGATTCTCCCACTTACCGTGGACGACAAAATACGAAAATATAACCAGCTGTTATCTCCCGTGTGCCTAAAAAAAACTAAGCACCTTTTTACGATTCGAACCGCTTTAGTCAAATTTACCGAAAAAAAAATCGCAATTTAAAGTCGGCATATTAAAATGAACATTAACTCTTTCTCTCCTAACTGACGATACCAACGTAAATTCCACAAGAATGTGGTAAATATTTACGGAGAGAAAGAGTTAAACTTTATTCCATTTCTAGTACTTGATGATTTATTTTTTTTGTGGGTGCATTTCTTCTTAGTGCAAAAATTTCTTTTGTAGACACTATATAATTTTTTTTTTGGTACTATAAAACCGAAATGACTAAATATGTGATTTTGCTGTTAAAGTGTATATAAACGAAATGAAATGTAGATATAACTTTATTATTTTGTCTATTAATTGTGGATGTAAAAAAAAAGATAATAGAATTCTTGGCTGAGAGAGCGTTACGAGGTCAGAGTGATAAAAATAGGTCATAGAAAAAGACTATGAAATACTAAAATATTGAATTACGAAGCCAAAGAAAAGTTATCGATTGTATGTATATCCCTTTTTTTTAAAGGGTGGTAATGGGAAAAGCTAGAAATGTAAATCTCAAATTTATGTCTAGAGAAATGTGTTTGTGTGTGGGAGGTCGATAGGAGCGGGCCGTTGTAATTCAACGTAATAAAATATAAATGTAGGGCTAGAAATCTGTTACAGGAGAGTTAAAATGTGGAGGGCGGGTTGGCCAGAATATAACGTAAGTGTTCGCTGCGCAGGATGCAATAACGAAAAGTGCTCCTGTCGAAAATCATCAGAGGTCCTTTGAAATATTTTGATAAATGACTAAAAGGTCGATGAATACTAGAGATTGTATGTAGGACTTTTATCTAAGGCGTATGGTGGAAGGGGGTTGGTAATTAAGTGATACTGATAATCGAATACAGGGTTAAACGAAGTTATAAAAGGTATATGCTGCCTGGGACCAAATCAACGGGCGTAGTGGTGGGGAATAAGAGTGTATTTTATACGTTGTTTTTTTTAGTTATAATATAACAAACACAAATTATATATGTTAAACAGTTAAGGATACACATATTTTATAGAATATATGTTAATAGAAAGTCACACAGGCTAGACATTGTGGATAACATAAAACTTTTCAATTTTAAAAACTATAAAACAAAAATTATATAATAATGACCTGTATATGAAAACATTTATTTAATTGCATTTAGTTATGAAATTGATGCTTTTAAACTTATAATTTAATGTTTTCGAGTAACATAATAAAGAATGAGGGCAGTATTTTAAGTGACTGCGCAAACCCTCTTGAGACCTCCAATTTTCTCTGCATCCTATGAGGACAAAACATGCGTCTTCTTTTAAAATCTGTCTTATTGTGTTACAATTTTTACATTGAAATCTATCTTGTACTTACGATTAATGCAATAATCCCCGGTGTAACCAGGCGTGCAGTCTGAGCATTTTCCAGTGATAAAGTCACATGACGCGTTTAAACAATTACTTGGACACGAGTTGGTACAATTTACACCGTAGTAAGCTTTGTTACATTCTGAAATGTAAAATTTTAAACGCAATAAAAAAAAAATAAATAAAAACAGTGGGTGCGTGGTTAAGCCTTAAGCTTTCTAACCGACAGGTTTTGTTTCGAGTCCCAGTTAAGACTAGGATTTTAAATTTTCAGATCATGCCACATTAAAACCCTTGTTAAATATTTTGACATAGAAATGAGAAGCTGGGAAAGGGTTACCTTAATGTTCCTTACTTCAAAATAAAGATATTTAAGCTCCGAATTATTTGTTTAATGATTACTTTTTATTTATAACTAGTATAATTAAAGTAACGAAAGCAATGTACAATCCTTGCATCAGCCAAATAAAGCGTAGGATCATACAAGAAGAGAATGTATTTGCTAACATTGTTGGTGCATGTATTTATTTTGACAGCTTTTATGACATGACGCAAAGACAATTTTCTTGTAAGGATATTTTTTTTTTCTATTATGTACTTTTAACAACATAAGTATATGGTAACAGCTAACTAATTTTATAATAATTAAATTAAAATAACAAATCTTACTTGTAGTGCAATATGGAAAGTCTTGATATCCCAGACATCCAGACAAACATAATCCAGTAAGTTTATCACAGGAGGAATTATAACAATAGATGCTGCAATGATTCAAGCAATTAGGTCCCCATTGTGTAGCTTCACATTCTGTGAATTGTTGGATAGTGTGTATTTTACTGCTTTATCTCAAAATATAAACAAGTTTAAGAAAACAACATCATGAGCATCTATCTGACTTTATATCCTAGTTGCTGGTGAAGAGTAGACTCTAGGCTAGGACTGCATCGACAAAAAGCTACTATTCAATACATAACATATTACTATTTTCTTGACACGCTAATTAAATGAATTCTTTTTGGTGTTTTTAACAGTTTTCAACAATACCTCTTTTCAAGTTAGAAACCTGGAAACTGAAGAGTGGACGAAAGGTGGAACCTGGAAGCTGTTCTTAATAAAAACGAATCAAACTATTTTACTAGAAATTTAACAGTTGATGTACATCGCTGAGAAAATAACTACTTGCACAAAGAGAAAACTCTGGTTAGAATGTTATAATTATTAAAAAAAAAAAAAGTAATAAATTTAAATTTGTCTATAGAACTAGATCTAAGTCTAGATCTAACACCCCCGACTACGCTACACTGAGTCATCGCGGCCTTCGCTTGAAAACGATCGCTGGAGGAAGTTGTTAAATGGGAATTAAAAAAAGATTTCTGTAAAGTGTCTAAGAGATTGTGAGAGACATTGACTTGGACCTCTTTTAGACAGAGCGGTATGTTCAATCAGGCTTGCAAGACTACAGTTTCAATAGCCTTCGCCTCAACTCCTTTGACTGTAAAACAGATCTAGTAAAGGTTTTGTAAGGACTTGAAAGGACTATCGCTTTTTCGGTAATTTCATAATATAAGGCTTTACTGATACAAAAACTTTATAAATTAATGTGCAGAAAAATTTTGCGCATCGGCTTTTTAAGATAAGATAATAAACAGACGTTATTTCAAAAAAGATTATTATGTGCGAGCTTGTAGAAATCCATGTAAACCAATGACTTAAATTCTGCCAAGTCACTGGCTTACCTGGCTAGCTCAGGCAAACCGTTCCATGCGCTTATAGCACTAGGGAAGAAGGAGCATTTGTACAAAAGTATCTAAATGAGTATCAAGGCTTTGTTTATATTTTGACTTAAATCTAATACAGATTATATCCAGATTCTAGATTTAAAAGGTTATCTAGACCTAGACGTTAAGAGTTCAAAATCAGCTGTCTAGATCTGATTTAGTTCTAGATGACTATATAATAAAAGTGCCAAATAATCAATAAAACAATTATTGGCCTGGTGGATAGAGACGTAGCATAGGTACAAAGATGTCAAAACATGGGGTTTGTTGTTTTTTAAAATATATTTTAATGTTTTTCTAGTCTTGAAATAAAGGTTCGCTACTATAATGGTAATACAGACCAAGGACGCGTAGGACTTAATCATCTTTTTTTTTTTAAGTACCGTCTGTATTATATAAGATGACTCCGTTTTTTTTGTTGTCTATTGGGACACGATAAAAGAATGTTTTTAAATCAATTCCACTTTTTTGAAGCTGATGGTGCTTAATCATTTCTTATTCTCTGTGTTTCATGTAATGCTTTGAAATTTCAAGGAAACTATCCAGTAAAATTGCACAATTAATTTCTACATAAGACGTGAAAGGCAGTCTTGTTTTTTCAACTCTTATTTCAACGCTTAACTTCGTAGCAAAATCTAAGTGGCAGGGTGGCAGGAACCTGTGTGGACACTTTAACAAATTATAACTGTCAAACAGAGAGAGTCCCCAGTGTGACTAACGAGCTAAAGATTCATTTCTCAGCCATAAATGATTTAATTTATAAGAAAATCGTTAGAGCCGTATTGAGATCCGTGTCCAGGTTCCACAAAGGATCCATGTATATCATGTTTCTCACGAAAGTAACCCTTATCTACAACTAAGACTTTAATAGATTATGGCTAATGAAATTGAGGGAATAGCATTAGTATATATATATATATATATAAATATATATATATATTAAGTTCTTTCGGACTTAGTATCGAAGCAGAAACGAAAAGAAAAAAAAGAACTTTTGGGGGATCAAAAACGATTGAAATCTAAGCACAAGAAGGTGCCGGAACCCCATTGAACATTATCTTATCTAATACAGAGTTACTTTAAAAAAAAAGATGATTACGTCCTACGCGTCATGCATTTAGTCATGCATATTAACCAATGAGCTAAATTCTGCCAAGTCACTGGTTTTTCTGGCTAGCTCAGGCAACCCATTCCATGCTCTAATAGCGCTAGGGAAGAAAGAGCATTTGCACAAATTTGTCCTAGCATATGGAACAAGTGGTGTGCCTTTATCTTTGTGTCTTTCAGAGTATTTTATTAAATTTAGTTTTTGTATTTGAAGATTATGGTTTAGTGTTTTATGTATAATTGCTACTTTACTTTTAAGTCTTCTATCCTAAAGGCTTTCTAAATTTAGTGATTTTACTATAGGTGTTACTCTAGTCAAATGTGAGTATTCGTTTGTTATGAATCTCACTGCTCTATTTTGTGTCTGCTCTAGTTTTTTAATGTTTTCTTCAGTTGAGGGGTCCCAAACGGAGGATGCATATTCTATTATTGGCCTAACCATTTGTGGAATGAGCATTGGATTTTGAATCGTGGTCAAGAACTATTTTAGCTTTGAAAGTTTATTAAATCTTTAATAATTATATTAAAAATACCGTTTAATCTAGACGTTGCTTGCACTATATATAGTAGTAGGGAAAGAAAGAATAGCGTGTATGGTCTCATTATTTACACATATTTAAGAATAACTTCTCTTAAAACTAATTAATTATAAAATTTATTGTAATAAAAAAAGTCGAAAATATATAAATACATTCTTCACAGTAAAAAGTAAGTAAACTTCGCCTTTCAGGCCTTGTGGTCTACAGGGCAGATGATGTCAAGACGACAAAAGACAAACAAACAGAAATCAAACAGAGACTTACCAATGGAACACTCTGGTGGATCCGTGTAACCAATACACATTGTGTTACACTTCCCATGTTCAGCATGACAGGACGAACTGCAAGCAGTTTCACAGACGTCCTTACAATTTAAGCCCCAAAATCCAGGAAGACATTCTATAAAATGTATTTATTAGACAAGTTATATTACTCGAGATCCTTTGTAAGGATAAACTAGCTTTGCTTGCTATATCTTATATAGTATAATTTTTTTCGGAAAAAGAAATTTAAAAGAGCTTTTTGTAATTTTTAAAAATACCTTTACTTTTTTTTATTTCGCCACCTACATTTCATCCCCGGTCACTTCATCCCCATCACTTCATCCCAAATTACTTCATCCCCGGTCATATAATCCCCAGATCATTTTATCCCCCTGTTATTTCATCCCCAATCACTTCATCCTCAGTCCACACAACCTTAATATGTACATGACATATATCTGAGAAGTAGAGGCAGTTTGTCGTTGTACTGCCCACATGACACCTTAACTGTTAACTGTTAGTCATACAAACAAATAATTTGTACATCTGCCCCAATAGAAACCAAAGTTTAAGAGCGATTACCTTATATTTCCACATCTCACTTCATGAATCAACAGTTTGGACACAAAGAAGTAAAAGAAAGATCACTCTTTTATTTCTACAAGTCGGACTAGAGTTACTTTAACTGGGAAAAAAAAGAGAGGGGGAGAACAAGTAGTATTCATCCGTCACTAAATCGCAGGGCCGGACTTAACCATTTTGGCCAAGAAGTAATGGAAAGATCACTCTTTTTTTTTGAAAGTCGATATAGAGTTACCCCACGTAAAACAAAAGGGGGGGGGGGGAGAACAAGTAATCTACTCTTTATTCACCAGTCACTAAATAGCAGTGCAGGACAAAACCATTTGGCGGGGCCATGTTTGGATAATAAGGGAAAAGTAGGACATTTGTATTAGAAAATAAATTTGTCTATGCGTTTTATTCATTCTTTACTACGTACAGAATTTCTTTACGAGCCTTGCGTTTAGCGAAGTCATACAGTATATCATAAAAATTATGTTTTCAGCATAGATCAATCTCGATAGCAAGAATTACCAAATGTTTCAATCTATCTACGAGAATTATTGACCTCATGTAATTCTTCATTAGTTATAGGCGCGAAAAGCTTCTTTCGCCAGATTCCACAATTACGGGTATTGCAAAATCTCATTTTTTTTATCTCGCGTAGGATTGGAGTTTTCCATTTTGAATGACACCTCAAAATGAAAATTTTTTTCTATATATTTCAGGAGATTTGTATAATTTTTTCAAAAGATTTTAATAATTTCCTGAGATTTCTAGGACTTTTTCATACATTTTGCAATTTCAGTAGATTTCTAGGAGCTGGTAAATCAGGAGGCCGTGGGAAATCTGTTATAAGTTTTACAATGGTTTAATTTAATAATTTACACCTAGAATTAGCGCGGGTCCTATGAAAGTGTGGGGCCCACTGTGTCGCATAGGTTGCAGTACCCTAAGGCCGCCCTGCAAAATAGCGGCGTATGCTACGCTGTGGGTCGGCTAGTAATAAATAATATACTTAATATTTTTTAAGAACAGAACGTGCATTACCTCCAAACGCTTCAATTTCATTTAGAGTGACAAACGGTACGGTCTCTGAACCAATCTTATTTTTCTGACTGATTCGAACTGCAGCCACAGCACCAGCCTTCAAGTTTAACACTGTGTAAGCAAGTCTAGTTGGCTCTGAATTATTTTGATAGCTATATATGGTCAAGTTGTTGCTGTCAAGCATTTCGAGAAAAAAACCTTTCAAGCGTTCTTGTTTGTCATCGACTTTAAAAAAAAAAAAAAACTATTTAGAAATAGACTATGTAATTTGATATTGGATAATTTTATTTTAATAAAAGTAACGATATTTAAATCCAACATGGGTTATATATTCTTAATAGTAAATTGGACATTTTGGCAAACAAAATTCAGCTTCCAAATTCATAGACAAAACCCGAGACAAGGATATCAAAGAGCTCGAACGATTTTTCTTAAAATTTGAATTTATGTATATCGTTAATAAGCCACACAAGGAAAACTTTTGTTTAACAGGCCGTATAATTTGTTTAATTATTATAATCTAATAATCAAATTTGATTTGGAGCTCAAGACATTCTAAATCTGGAACATATACTTCAGCTGGTATTCCCTTATGTAAGAGCAGTGGCGTAGCTAGGGTATATGGTGGGAAGCGTGGTCGAGAAGCCTAGTGCGCTTGAACGTGGCTTGGCTTGGCTTGGCTACCTAGAAGGGGGCTCAAGGGTAGAGTTGTGTTTACTGAGCGCCTAAAGGCAGCACGGAAAACCAACTCCTAGATACCCCCTCCCCCCACACTGGTTCACAAATGAGATTGGACCATAAGCGCTCTGAACTTGAAAGTAGCGCTATATAAAAGCTATAAAATAATTTACTATTTGATAAATTACAAATGTTCTTTCCTAACAGGAAATATTTACGTCCATGTGTAAGTATAATATATCGTTGTTTGTGTGTGTTTACATGTCTACACGTTGGAGAGAGAGGGAGAGGTAGAGAGGGTAGACACAAGGAGAGAGAGGAAAAGGTAGAGAGGGTAGACACATGGAGAGAGAGGGAGAAAGAAAGAGAAGGAGAGAAGGGCAGAGAGTAAGGGAGAAGGAAAGAAAGAGTGGGAGAGAGAAAGGAAAGAAAGAGAGAGGAAAAGAGGAGACAGCTAAGGAAAGAAGGAGAGGGGGGAAGGGAGAGGGAGAGAAGGAAAGAGAGACACGGAGAGAGAAAGGGTAGAGACAGAGAGAAAGAGAGAGAGAAGGAAATAGATTAGGAGAGAAAAGGTAGAGAGGGTAGACACATGGAGAGAAAGAGCAAAGAAAAGAATGATGAAGAGAGAGAGGGGGGAAAGAGAGATGGAGAGAGGGAGTGAGAGACAGGGAGAGGGAGAGACAGAGAGGAGAGAGAGAAGGAAAGAGAGGGTAGAGACAGAGAGAGAGACAAAGGTAAGAGACAGAGAAAGAGAGAGAGGAGAGAGTAAAGTAAGAGAGATAGGGAGAGGGAAAAGAAGAGAAGGAAAGAGAGAGATGAAGAGAGAAGATAGAGACAGAGAGAAAGAGAGAGATGAAGAGAGAAGATAGAGACAGAGAGAAAGAGAGAGATGAAGAGAGAAGATAGAGACAGAGAGAAAGAGAAGGAAAGAGAGAAAGAGAAATGAAAAGAATGATGAAGAGAATTATTTGAAATAATTCTTACTGCATTAAAACTTACTTCTATTATATAACACAAATTTATTAATTTGGACTAGTTGATCAAAGTACACTGTCCACGTTGGATTAGTATCCGATGTGTTTGTATGACTGCAACCACCCGATAAACATGATGGTTTGATTCGTCCATCAACAGCAAACTTTGCATTAAAGAAATCTGGTAAATAGGTGGATGATTCAGAAGTTGGTTGAAAAAGAGCAAAATTACGACCTGAAAAAGAAATTATTTACATTTAATAATAAACATGTTAAGAAACATAGAAGATATAAACAAAGTTACAAACTCAAAATCGGCCCCTTTAAGTTGTCCGCTCAGGCAGAGAAAATGGAACGTTTTAATGATATCATGAAAAAATATAAGAAATTATGAACTACATACTATCAACAACTACAACCCTATCAACAACTACAGCCCTATCAACAACTACAGCCCTATCAACAACTACAACCCTATCAACAACTACAACCCTATCAACAACTACAACCCTATCAACAACTACAACCCTATCAACAACTACAACCCTATCAACAACTACAACCCTATCAACAACTACAACCCTATCAACAACTACAGCCCTATCAACAACTACAACCCTTTCAACAACTACAGCCCTATCAACAACTACAACCCTATCAACAACTACAGCCCTATCAACAACTACAGCCCTATCAACAACTACAACCCTATCAACAACTACAACCCTATCAACAACTACAACCCTATCAACAACTACAACCCTATCAACAACTACAACCCTATCAACAACTACAACCCTATCAACAACTACAACCCTATCTCGGTTGATACAAAAAAAAGAGACGTGCTGTTGTATTGTTAGTTCAACTAAAGACTTAATACCACATGATACGGAGATTTATTGATTTATTAATGTAATTATTATTACATTGTTAATATACATATGTATTCGCTGAGCTGATAATTTATGAAGATATAGTTAAATTCTAGGTGTCACTTACAAAGAACGCATCATGAATGAAGAGATTAGATACAGGATTAATACAGCGATTGGACCACACGTTCACCTGTTAACCATGGTAAAAAAACAACTAAACTCAAACTCAACGGCCTCATAAGAGGGTTCTCGGGGATCGCAAAGACTTTTTTTTTAGTGTGCAGTACCAGAAAGAGGAAGAAGACAAAGACAGAGAAAGCGATGCAAAGACAATATCAAAGAATGGACGGGCCTGTCACTAAATGAAATTAAAGGCAAAGGAAAGAGTGAAATGGAGAAAGACGGTAGAAAGATCTTGTGTGGTGCCCCAACGGTTCAACAGACCAAGGGATATAAGAAAGTGAAGGTGAAGTTAAATGTGAACCTGGCCTAACTGATGTTATTGAAAATTATCTAATTGATCATATTACTTTGTAGAGGGCCGATCTATCACTCAAAACCTCAACAAACAGGACTCTTCCCTTCAAAAAAAAACAAAAAAAACAAACCCATATCTCTTTAGTTAAGTGTTTCACGTGTATGGTGTTGCGTTAAATTTCCCGTCTATAATATGAAACGCTGCTTATTAATTTTTATTTTAAATTAAGTTCTACTTGTAAGCTTACTAAATAGATTTGTTCTCTTTTAAAAAAAACATTTAATTTTATTTTTTGTGTGTAAATATAGGTAGTTCGTAGGACTTAGATTACTTAATTTAGTAATGTTCAAACCCTATTGTCGACGCGATAGGGTTAACTGTGTACAATCAGAAAATGATACATGTGTCATAGGCCAGTTATACGGTTAAGCTTGCTGTGTCGATGGACAAGGGACAGTATTGTATTTACTTTGCAAGTGAATATAACCCGTGTCATGGTCATTTGATGAGAAGCCTTTGTGGACCAGAGACATAGTGTGTAAGACTGCAAGACAGGACAGCAAGGAGACCGTAACTGTTAGACGGCCATGAAGTCGGTCCTAGTGCAGTCTTCGAGTGAAATGTACGAGTCCAGGAAGAGTTTAGTACGGAAGTACGGTGTTAACTTTTGTAGTAGTTGATTGTGTTGCCCATTGTGTAATATTAGCGGTTTTATTTAGTAATTATACATTGTGCACGAGTGTAAACAGTGACATACTTCAAATTAAGTACAAACGTACATTTGTAGTGAAATGTTGTGATGTAAAAGGAAAATGCTGAAAATGTACACATTTTTCTAAAACTAAGATTCAGAAAAGGCTAACTCTTGTAATTCCTCAAGTGTAGCAAAAAAGTAAAGGTTAATGTCAAATATAGTAACGGCGTAAATTTTAATTTAAAGACATTATACACAAATATCTAGTTGTTGTTTTTTCTAAGTTGTGAGTGTATATATATATATATATATATATATATATATATATATATGCGGCCCTCCATTCCCAAAAATGTTATTATGCGGCCCTCGATGGAAAAAGGTTGCTCCCCCGTGACGCAATGTATTGTTAAGCGCATTTCAGAGTTTTATTTTCTAACTGGTAATTCTTTTCTAAGATTCAGAGATTCATAAAGAACTTAATCTTTTTGAGTCTGTTCTCATTTTTGAGTGGGCGTATTTTTATATGGCTCGTGTCCTAAGCCTTGTCTCTTTATCAATAATTATTCTGGGATGCTAACTAATGTGTCATTAATTCTTAATTTGTACGTTCTGTACAGGCTATTTGCGTTCGTTTGGATGCCTATACACTGTATACATACAAAAGAAACAGCGTAAAAACCAAAACAAACAAAAGAAAAAAAGACTTTTGTTTACCTCCACTGACAAACAGAGTGCACATATTCCCTACAACGTCTCCTTCAAGTTTTAAGGTTGTCATGGAAACGTTAATATCACAGCCAATGTCCAGCGTTGTATCGTCCACAGAAAATAGTTTCGTCTTTTGACATAGTGCATTGTTAATACTCAAATTAATGTTTCTATAGGTGGCTGTGGGGGAAAAAAACAACCTACATACATAAAAGTATTTTACAGATGGGTATCTGTTTAATCGATTTCAATGAATATTTGAATATCAATCTTATAAACACACACACACACACATCTATCTATCTATTTATCTATCTATCTATCTATCTATCTATCTATCTATTTGTCTTTTTATCTATCTATCAATCTATCTATCTGGAAATTATGCGGCATATCTTCCTTTCTGCTAAAAAACCAATAGTAATTAAATTAGTACTAAACTAGTCTACCGGCGGCTAGCATATGCCTCTATTTTTCAGTGCCGGCCTTAGGTGATCGCAGTGACCTCCGCAATAATGCGACCGCAGTGGGACCGCACCTTCATAGGACCCATTAATTCTAGATGTATAAATTATTGAACTAAATTATTGTATAATTCCTGTAATTGCAAAGTATACGAAAAAGTTCTGGAATAATCCGGAAATTATTAAAATTTTTAGAAATCTCATTCAAATTTCTTGAAATATATGGACAAAAATAGTCATTTTAGGATGTCATCCAATATGAAAAATGCCAATCCTTGGCGCGATAAAATAAACGACATTATCCCGTAATTTTGGAATCTGGTGAAAGAAGCTTCTCACGCTAGAATCTAATAAAGAATTACTTAAGAGTGATCTTTCCTTTACTTCTTCTTCTCATCCAAACTCTTGAGCCACGAAGAGAATTATATATATATATATGGTTTCTTTCTGGATTGATTCGTGTATTGTTATCGACTATAATAATTATGCAAAATTTCAACTTGATCGTCAATGGCAAGTGGAAAAACAAGGTGTCCAAACGTTATAAAGGGACTTAATTTATATATATATATATATATATATATATATATATATATATATATATATATATATATATATATATATATATATATAATATTAAGCAGAATGTTTGATGTATGTATGTATGTATTTATGCATGTATGTATGTATGTATGTATGTATGTATGCATGTATGTATGTATGTATGTATGTATGTATGTATGTATGTATGTATGCATGTATGTATGTATGTATGTATGTATGTATGTATGTATGTATGTATGTATGTATGTATGTATGTCCCCTTATAGAAATAAAAACCGCTTGACCAATCTTGATAAAACTTGGCAGAAATGTTCCTTGGGTACCAACTTAGACCGTAGTGTATCTTTTGTAGCCCTAAAACAAACTTAAGACCCTCAAAAAAAAAAAAAAAGACCAACTCTATTACAGCTATAGTATTTTATGGATCTAGGCCATGTTTACAATGTTGTGTCTAAATGATGATGTCACGCATGCACAGCAGAGATGAAAATCTCTAGATCTAAATTAGCTATCATTCAAGAAAACATTATTTTATTATTTTACACATGAAAATACAAATATGTGTCTATTCATTTCATTATTTGATGCACATTAACATTCAAATTTAAGTTTACAAAACATTTTTTACATAAAACCGTTCGCTCTAAATGTAAATAGCTTGAAACGTCTTGCCATACTTTCCCGTAACTTGCGGCTCCATTATATCGCGTAGTGATACAAATGAAATGAAAGTCGGAGGTCATAATATCGCGCATTGTAAAGGCATATTATTAAAACTAATAAACTACTTACATAATACAATTTACTTTCCAATGTTTTTTTTAAGCATTTAAGCCTACAGTTACGGATTTGGTTTAATTTTAAGTCTTTATTTTCAATTTCCTTTTTTTTTTAAAGTTTAATTATGCGCATTTACACTTCTTAAGCAACTTAGCTAAGAAATGATGAATGAAACACGGCTAATGTATCTAGATTAACACTAGGTCAACATAAGCTGACATCACAGTGTTTATAGTCTTTTACTATAATAGGTTCAAAGTTATTATTCATTGACTAGACTACTGTGGCATTCAAATTGTTTAGATTCTAAATCTAGAGCTACATAAAATTAAACTAACAATGTTATATAAACAATTACATTCACGCGTTAGATTTCATTATAATATATATTTTATTGCTTTTGTCAAGGCAACGCTTATTGAGGTCATGAACTTTCGTTTCTAAAAAAAATTAAAAGCAGAAGTTTGCTTTTGACTAATAAATTGAATAAACTATATTTTGCTTTATATTTAGATCATTGAGAGTTCAATATTTTACTCTCTTAAATATACGTTTAACTATACTTTTAATTAAGAATACACATTTTTAAAATAGATCTAAGACTGGAACTCTTATAATTCTAAAGATTCAGTTTCAGACGTGAGTTTATTCAATAATCAAGACCTCGAGATCTATTCTAGATTATATCTTTCCGCGAGATCTATAGTTGATTATATCTTTAATAATTATAAATGTACACTATTATAGAGAAAACATTTAAAATTCTATTGGTAGGTACTATTAGTCTACGTAGAGCTTACATAACGGAATAAATGCATGCTATTTGTAGAAAGAAAAACCCGAGCAAGGTCGGGTAAAAAGGCTAGTATATATATATATATATATATATATATATATATGTGTGTGTGTATGTGTGTGTGTGTGTGATTATCTCTCATTCAGTAGCATTTATTCCCTTATTTCAAAATCAAACAAAACAGATAAATAGATAGATAGATAGACAGATAGATCGATGATGGAATTAGATGTAATAAAGAATACTTTTATTTAATAGCTTGATCCGTAACCATGTAAATGGAAGTGGAACTTTCCAAGTCAATAAAACAAACTGTGGACCCACTCGCTGACCACAATCTTGTCTAGATGAGTTGGACCGTAAAGTTTCTAAACTTTGAGGTAGTATCGTTGCGTTAATGACAACATCACCTGAAAAAAAAAATAGATCGTTAATGTTTAAAACTATTGTTCTGTAAAGCAATGTAATGTTTCAAAAATTATTTTATTATGTATTCAGATTATTCTCCAATATGTCGGTATGATATTTTATATATAACGTCTTTCATTAGGAGGCGCGGAGGCTGAGCGGTATAGCGCTTGGTTTCCAGGGGGTCCTGGTTCGAATCCTGGTGAAGACTAAGATTTTTTTTATTTCGGGATCTTTGAGTCCACCAAGCTATAATGGTTGATCTTTGTGCTGGCCACATGGCATCATCGTTAGCCGTAGACCAGATGTACAATCATCATCTGCTCTTAGACCGTAAGGTATAGCATTTGTAAAAAGTGTCGCAAAATATAGCTGTCAAAGTAAAAAACTGTAAACTGCACGAATTTTTCGAAACAGTAATTATCATAGTACTAAAAAATGCAGGAATCTTTTCCGTCCAGGATTTTGGTTCCTTCATGTCTATCTATGATGCTAATTTTAAAATGAGATAAATGCAAGGAAAGACAATAACCAGTGCTAGGCAATACGTTTCAGACTTTGTTGTAATACTAATTTCATTCAAGAATCTCTGAACCTATAAAAAGAAGTACCAACTAGAAAATATAACTCTGAATTCCGCTAAACATTGTATAATCACTACGAAAAGTTTTATATTTGTTCCTTAATAAACAATCTGAGGCTTACATCAGATATTTGGTCATCATATTTCACTTTAATAATATAATATAATATATATGTACATAAAGTACCACCTTGTGACATATATAAATAACATGCATTTTAGTTTCTGTTAGAAAGTCATTGAATTCAATGTCAATATTATTAAAAAGTCAAATTCGAAAGCTTTTATTATCCTACTATCATTAGTGTTTTTTTTTTAATCTGATGTATCTTTTATGTAATGGATGTAAGCACTCCACTACCTAGAAAATGCTTCTTAATGGCATGCGTCTCAAATAGCCTCTGACAACCAGTTCAACTTCTGACCCTCACGTGTGGCTCAGATATTAAGTCGGCGGAACTGTTCTCACTAAAAGGAGAAGGGGCAAAGGCGAGTAACTGGCGCCCAACCAGTAAGCCTCAGGCAAGAGGGGCTCGTTAGCCATGGCTGGCTACCAACCTAGGAGAAGGAAAACTCTAAATTCCCAATCATGGGAAAGGCTTCAGGAGTCAGCCCTGAAGAAAAATCAGGAGCTGGTGACCCTAAGGGAGTTTGCAGCTCCCAGTGCTACACCATGGCAGAACCTGCGACGCCGTTGATCCCAAACTTTATCGGCACTGCCGTTCCTTTGGATACATCAGCTGCAGGGAGAAGGGGAACTAATGTGTGGGCGACATTGTTCCGACCACATCTAATGCCAGGCATTCATCTAATTTTCATGAGATGATCCTTAGTCGCTTCGCGACTGAAGGAGGCCATAGATCTTTTATGTTGAATAAATAATTATTAAAAACACAGTATGGAAAATATACTCACTGTACTGACAGGCTAAACCAAACCATCCTTCACTGCAAGACGATCCAATACAGTTACCATCAGAGTCACATGATCCTTTACAACGGCAAGCATATTTACATGACGACGTATAGTTGAGTACATGACAAAAATCTGTTATAAGAAAATAAGAATGAAACAAAACAATACCATGAAAATATTGTTGTAACTGAATTGACGATAGGGTTAATCATGTGTGCGATTATCTGACACATGTAACCACTGGCGGATCCAAGGAGAGGGGCGGTAGTGGTGATCCCCAGATGACCTGACCCCTCCCCCCTCCGCCAGATCTGAACTAAATCCTCCCCCACACTGTGTCATTTTATATCTGGTTATGGAATGCTTTATCCCAAGTAATCACCAGATCGTATCACAGGTAATATTCTTGTGTTATGTTTATACCAGTAATCGTCCTTGACACAGTTAACCAATAAGCAGAATTATTTAGAGGGGGTGGCATTTTTTGTCCAAACCCTAACCCTACCGCCTAGTAAACCCTAGCTCTATGTATAAACGCACACACAGAATATGTAAATAAGACCTCGAGGAAATAGTGTTTTTTTTTTTGCATATTCGAAAAAAAATGCTTATTATCAATAAAAAAAAGTTTTGTATTTTAAAAAGTATCGTCAAAATTTCACGCACCAAAGAATATGTACCAAAGTAGCTTGCGTCAATGCTGCTGCAAGCGGCTGCACAAAACGGTTTGCTGATCAGTTTGGGGGTGATTTCACCTTACTAACTCTCCATCTTTATTGATGTAACATAATTATATTTTGTGGATACATTATACAATGTGTGTCTAAAAAGAATCGGAAACAAATTGGCTTCATATTATATCTTTATATTGAGACAGGTCTCTTCTCTAATGCAAACTGTAACAATAATAAGATATGAAATGTACAAAGGACGCAGAACCTGATTAAGCGTCTCAACTCAACCCCACCCTGATCCAATCCCCCAAGTAAACTTGGCTATAAAGAAAGTATAGAAATATTGCGATAGTTCAGTCTTAATTTGCCAGCGATAAACATTTTTTACATCAATTGGACATTATCTGTAGAGTTTATTTTGGATTTTTGTTATACGAAATAATTATTTTATATATATATATAATAAAAAAGATTTGCTTTTTTTCCATATCGAACTTTCCCGAACCTATTACCGGTCTCAATAGCTTTTTATTTTTTTTTAAATGATGCCTTATATTTACAAACTAGAGATTTATAATCAAATTGTTTCAACTACATATGCAATTTTGGTTTTTCATCTGGGGGATAATTATCCCTTCCCCGAATTTCTTAGACTTTTTATTATTTGTAAAAAGTTTTACATGTTTTGGATGTTTCTTTAGAATTGAAGATAGTTTACTTCCTAGTCTATACCTCCAGCAGGATGACTGTAAATGGGAGGGGGGAGGCTTTAGTCGATAAGTCTAGCGCGCAAAACAGATGACCAGGCAGCAATCGTATCACATGTGGCTGTTTTATTTTTCAAAAATTTGCAAGGTTAGGGTTAGGGATTAAGAAATTTCCCAAAAAAAAACCAGTTTTAATTAAATTAAGAGGCCATGATTCATTAATCAAGGACAGACAATGATAAATGAACAAGCAGTATTACACCAACGTTGACAGTCCCTAAAAATAAACAACAAAACTCTAACGTCTCAGCTAAAAATGATTTTATTGTTGTCAGCAAATTCGATAGACGCACGTTACGTTCTACACTTTAACACAATAGAACTGCCTACTAAACAGTACAAGTCTCCCTCTGGCTACCTCTAGACTCGTACAGCTACATTGCCAAGGACTCACTATGTACCACACTGTCCTTACTGCCCTGCTGTCCTGGACTTAACTGTCCCTTTCTTATACACGCAGACTTTCAATCAGATGACCAAAGCACGGGTAATATTAGTGTTCAAAGCTCATACCAGTGCTGTGTCACATGTGTCAGCTGACCATACAGTTAACCCTATCGCACAGCCAATAGGGTTACAACAATATTCTTAATAATCTGTGACAGTCAAGTAAAACTTCTCGTTATTACTAATCTTTTTAACTTAAGAAGCTTACTTAGTATGAAGAAGCGCATGTTTGCGTAAGCGTATTTTTTGCATTGTATTAAAACCCTTACAAAGAAGGCTAATATCATTGTTTAATTCTTTTGACTTAATATAAAACGGAAAACCTTACAGTAAAATTTAACATCGCATAAAAGAAATTGAACAATAGTACCGCAGTTAGATCTAGCAAACAAAGAAATAATAAGCCGGAGTGTTAAAAAAAACTTGACCTCTGTAACTAGTGTAACTAATTTATCTATATGCTTGACTGACCATGCAAATGTGTTCTCTTTTTTTTGTCTGACTACTAAACACTATTGCGTATGCAATAGGAAAAAAAACGAGAGATGTTTAACACAATCAACTATACACACTTTACTGTTATTTAACCTTGGTTAGGCCAATAATAGAATATGCATCCTCCGTTTGGGACCTCTCAACTCAAGAAAACATTAAGAAACTGGAACAGACACGAAATAGAGCAGTGAGATTCATAACAAACGAATATTCACATTTGACTTGAGTAACACCTATAGTAAAATCACTAAATTTAGAAAGCCTTCAGAAGACTCAAAAGTAAAGTAGCAATTATACATAAAACACTGAACCATAATCTTCAAATACAAAAACACAATTTAATAAAATACTCTGAAAGACACAAAGATAAAGGCACATTCCTCGTTCCATATGCTAGGACAAATTTGTACAAATACTCCTTCTTCCCTAGTGCTATTAGAGCATGGAATGGGTTGCCTGAGCTAGCCAGGAAAACCAGTGACTTGGCAGAATTTAAGTCATTGGTTAAAATGCATGGCGCATAGGACGTAGTCATCTTCTTTTTTGAAGTAACGTCTGTATTATATAAGATAAGATAAGACTACATGTGTATGTCTAACTGGCAAGGTTGTTGCAATCAGTTAAACAGTCTATTTGTTTTTGTTTGTTTTTTTTTTGGTAGGGAAGGCCTGAATGAATTTTTTTTCTGTAGTTGGTTTAAATGCTTTAAATTCGACAAATAATACATTTAAACATAGATATCAATAATAGGCATACAGACTACAATTGAATCTATGCTTTGCAACATCTAAGGTTCAAGCTATAAATAGGTATAATTGATGTTCCCACTGTTAATAAAATACCGTTTGCCGCAAATAGATTTATCTAAAACAATAAATAATTTACCAACAATGCCTTAGATTCCAACAATTAACTAACATCTACTATCAGTATAAAGCCCTTGAAGCCAGAACCAGAAGCGGTCCTTGGACTTTAAATTACAATCCTGATGACCAGCTGTTGGTCTGAAATTCATGAACACATACATCCGACCACTATACAAGTCAGATTTGCACTTTACCTTTAATAGATTTGCATTAGTAACTAGTTAAATATATACTAACATATTTTACATTGACCCTCCCACACACAGCCTTTACAGGTTGATGGACTGGTACATACACACGGACTCACTAATGCTGTATAGATTAATTTATGATAGGCCTAACTTTTAGAAATACTTAAGCTTCAACAAATCAATCAGTAACAGAGTTTAAAACTATAACATATGTTCAATGGAAAACAATAATACCAATATACGTATGTTAGTTAACATTTGTATTAAATGTTCAGCAACATAAGCTATTTACAAGACATTTAGGTGTCCGGCTCCGGCCAAATATCATTTTTTACTATTCGGCAATATCAGCTTGGGCCGAATATCAAAAAGTACTATCCGGTGCACCCCCCCCCCTTTTTTTTGTGTGAAAGAAAGTCATAGTGACACTTGATTGTAAATAGGTCCACGGAAAAAAAAAAAGTAAAATTCACTAGTGTGACTATCATTCAACGGGTAGAAAATATCTTTACATCCTTTGCTCTCTAGATATAAGACATTAATTGTGTCTCTAATTTAGTTCAGGTAAAGTTTCAAAAAGTTTTTTTACTTGTGTATATGAGGTCGTCGAATTAAAACATAATATTAAACTGGATATGCAACATAAACTTGAATGGCATGTTAGCAGTTTAGCTACATCATTCAGGTAGAAATAATTGGCGTAACAAAAATCTGGGTGTGTATGTGTGTGTGTATGTGTGCGTGTATGTGTGTGTGCATATGTGTGTGTGACTGAAGTTCGGCAATAAATAGCATTCAAAGCAAGACAAAGTTATCAGCAGCAGACGCCTGGGCTTACTTGGCCACGTTCATAGAATGCCAGAAGGTCGACTTCCAAAGACATTCTCTATGGCAATCTAACAAAAGGCAGGAGAGCCGCTGGTCGTTCACTTTTACGGTATACGGATGTATGCAAACGCGACAGGAAGCTCTTCAAAATCGACAAAAGCAGCTGGGGAAAAGTGGCACTGGACAGATCCTCATGGAGAGAGAGCATAAAGGAAGGGTCAAAGATTGCAGATGTCATACACAACAGAAGTAGAAAAAAGGTGAAAGTACAACGGCGCCTGTTGAATACATATGCCCAACCTGTGACCGCAGCTGTGTATCAAAGATTGGCCTCTTCAGTCACACAAGAAGTTGCAAAGGGAAGAGATTGTCTCTCGAGACGTAAAATGCCAGAGTCAGAAGAAATTAAAATTCGTAAAGAAAGAAACTGATTTCAAATGTTCATACGAAAATATGAAGGATAGTTTTGATTAAAGACACATCAAGACACTTCAATAAGAACATCGTCCTTAAAAGCGTATGCTTTTATGTAACTAGCGCTGTGGTACTTAGAAACTTTTTGTTTTATGTTTTTTTAAACAAGCTGTTACTAATTAATATATTTATAACGGTCATATGTTTTCGTGGCCCACGAGGGTCTCATTTAGCCATCACTGACTTTTCCCACAACTAATGTCAAGTAGACTGAGCTGGGTAGACTCAGAGGCGCCATAAGGATCCTGAAATTAAAATCCCAGTCTTCAACAAGATTTGAACAAGTCAACTTCCTGTTCTGAGAAGAGGGCTTTAACACTCAGCCACCGCGCCTTGAGATCTATTATAATTATTGAATAAAAAATACTAATGAGAACATTACGCATTGGCATCTTTCGTTTAAATCTTGATATTATACATTTAAAAAGATTCTAGACAGGTTTGATACATTTTACATTTAGTTGCTTTATATGAATGCATTGACACTTTATTTGTTATAAAATAGAAGAGGTTGAAAATATATGCTTAACAAAAAAATCTATTTTGAATGGGTTGTTCACATCCTCAGACTACATCGGCTTTGGCTCATCTTGTTGGGTTCTTCCCTGTGCCACTAAGCCTTATTTCGGGGAGACAATCCCGTCCACCAACTTTACAAGTAGAGGTAGAGTTTGTTTTTTTAAATATTTTTCCTACAAATACTTTTTATATTTATAAATGAGCAAGATTTGTATATGCACATATTTTACGCAACAGTCGACCCAAATCTAATGGGTATATATTTATGAGCTATTTATTTTTATACCATAATGGAAATGAAAAATAGTTTTATGTAATTTCCATTATTGTACGATGTATTAGCGTCTTAACACAGAAGAAGAAACTACCACTACCGACTATTACGAACTATTTAAAATTCATTTACCTTCGCTTTTCACTGAAACTATGGTTATCAAGAGTATCCACCACATTATTATTGTCTGTTAAGATAAAACCACACCGTCAAACATGCCTTTTAAAATATGAACATGTGTTTCTATCAAGTGAACATCGCCCTCTAAAATTGTGTAGGGAACGGCTAAATGTGTCTCATAATCTTTTTCCAAACCACTGAACATCTAAAGGTATACACGGATGTAGGATAAAAGCTTATATACATTCTCTACATCGGTTGACGTTAGTTCATGTTATTCACGCTATTCAAGGGAATACATCTACAATGGAAAATCGAGTCTGAATGGCAAATGGAGTTCCAAATGTGTTTTCCAAGTGTCTAAAGAAAGTACGGTACCGAAACCTTCTCCATTAAACATAGGTGGAGGAAGACATAAAAATGTACGAGTTGGACCCCACGCTGATAATCGTGTAGCTGTGTCAGACGCTTCACCTTAGTCTTGTGTGTGAGATAAACGATATTATTATTTATGATTAAACCTTATCCAAGATGTGTAGTGTTAAATGTTTTTTTTCTTTGCAAATATAGACTATCGGTTATAACATATTTGTTACTGGATTTTTTTTTCTATAACTTGTGCTGAAAGTTATACTGTATGATATTACTAATGTAGAAAGCGTATATAAATTCTGTCTGTCTGTTCGTGTCTGTCTGGTAGAGCTTTTTGGAGAAGTTTTTCTTCCAAACCAATGTCGGATAAAATTAAAATTTTGAACAATTATTTCGTGTATTAGGTAAATAATAACCAATATATGTATATGTTGAATTAGTGCCAGAATTTTATAAATATAGAAGGTTTTATAGTTATCTATTGTTACTCTAACCCTAGTTTTAAAAATTAAAGCGTCGAGCACTATTTCTTTTCGTTGTTTATTACCAAACAAAATAATCTATCCATCTATCTATCTATCTCTATCTATCTATCTATCTATCTATCTATCTATCTATCTATCTATTTATCTCTATCTATCTATCTATCTATCTATCTATATCAATTTATATATGTATACAAAGCCGAGGCATTAGCTGTGCTCGGAACAATGTCAACCACACATAAGTTCCCCCCTCTCTACCCAGCTGATGTATCCAAACTAAGATGTAAACTAACGGTATCCGCATGATGATTTTTCCCTCATTGTTTATTAACGAAGCCTTTCCAATCATCATGAATATCTTCAAAGCATCAGGTGTTTGAATTCAGAGTTTTCTTTCTCTAGCTGGGTAGCAAAATACAAACAAAATATCTTTGATCTAGACTAACAATAATAAATCTGTGCGATTAGAAATATTTTTTTTATAAATGGTTTTTGTTTAATTCAATTTTATGCTTTTAGCGTTCTCAGTACGTTATGATCTAACTCTAGATTGTATGACAAATGGAAGGGCAGATATTAAGTTTTATTTACGAGGAGAAAAGTCTTAATTGTCAAAGCCATTTCTAGCTCACTACCAGAAATTAAAACAAATTTTGAAATTGGTTAGAATAGTTTTTTGTATTGCCAATTTATTTAATGTTGTGTGAAGAATATATCATAGATTTGTGTTTTGTTTTGTCTCTTTATTACATGTAACCTTTTATTAATTTTGAATGCATGAATAAGGTTAATAATAATTATTTTAATAAATATAAGTGTACACTAAATGAATATATGGAGTCGTGGTGTGTGAATGGAAAAACGATTGCCTTTTAAACTGGTGGGTCCCTGGTTCAAATCATTTTTAAAACTGCACGAAATCTGCAGTCCTTGATAAACTTTCTTTGTGGTGCTTTGTGGCTATCTGCATAATCAAGCTTCAGAACATCATCGGTTTGATTTGACTCTTTATTCATTTCCTTGAGACTGTTGGACGTTTATTCGTAGATTTGGCAGATTTCTATAGCTTTTTCTTGTGTCAAATCTGAACACATTAGTAGCTTTTCTTGTAGACGTTGATTAACAGAAAAGACTAGTTTATCTCTTATTATTCTGTCTTTGTCTTTAAAATTGCACATCTCAGCCTGTGTCCTCAAACTAGTAATAAACATAGTAATATGAAGAGATACGAGTCATATTCCAGAACCTACAGCTTTAAGTATTTCGTTCTTCCTTGGATGGCAGTATTCATGTAACTTTTGTAACAATATGTTTGGATCATTGCTATCTTAATTTTCCTTATAAACAAATTGATTTACAAATACACACACAGGTTTTATTCAACCATAACGAACGCAACACACACTTCCTAATCCGCTAAGGGGATTAACTCTAAGACAAAATTACATCACATATCAACATCCTTCTTTCTCTGCAAAATATAGCATAATACATCTAATCACATAATTCAAAAATAAAACAATATTTTACCAAGACAGACCACACAAAACTAATAGAGTCTATTCCTCTTTTTTTTTGGGAGGGCACTAAAAAAAAACAACAAAAAAACTCTGCTTCCTTGTGCCATTAATGACAAAAATTGATAGAATGAAAAACAATGGTTTTTTTTTTGAGGGCACATTTTCTTTATTGAGATTGGAAGTTTAAAAAGAAATGTGAAAAAATTAACTATAGTAGAAGCACAAAGTTAACTTATTTATTTATTCTATATTAATAGCATTGCTCTCCATTTTTCTCTTTACAAACTAAAGTCTTAGTTTTTTATAATTATTTTTATTAAGTGTAATATTTATTAAGATAATTAGAAATCGATAGAAAACTGTTCATATTGTTTTTGCCTTGAAATATTTTCATACTGCTTTGGGCTTGCCACTTTCTCATAATGTACTTGGCCGGTATCATCAAGATCAAATGATAGCTTGTCGTATGTTTGTTGACTTGATTGTATCTCATAATGCCTTTCATTAGCTTTCTCTATGTCGTTCAATTCATTTGGTACAGAGTCATAGTGTCTTGAACTTTGTCGTAATGATCTTCTTCTTGTAACTTTGCGACATTGTCTACACCGCGTCACATGTTTCTTCTTTTCTTTATCTGACTCGTAAACAACAACAAGAACAACAGCAGCACCTAAACCAACTCCTAAACCAACAGCTACTGAAATGTCCTGGATATTCGAACCTGTTAAAAAAAACAACATAAAGGCATAATTTAGTTTTAGAATTTCTGGGAGATTTCAAATATTTTTGATACATAATTCTTAACTAAAACAATGAATATGGTTATAACAAACAAAACAAAACAAAAAAAACGGCCAGCGCTAGGTGGCGAGAGGCGAAATATTTGTGTTTTGAAGTCAAGTCGTTCATGGTCATGTGATGATCCAGAAAAGACGCGCGATGTTCTGTTGGTCTCCCTAACATATAAAAGGAATTATATCTACGGTAAAACATTTATGCAGTCAGTGTTACGTGTTGCCAACTGTACTATTTGGCTTTGATTTATTGTACATTAAAGATTCACGTAATTTGGAGCCCAATAGTTTTTTACTTCTTAGAGTTGGCTATGTCCTGTGGTGCATTGTTTGCTGAGATCCTTCTGAGAGAAAGTCGTTAAAATATTTTTTTTGTAAATTCATGCAAGATAGGTTTATGATGTCTAAATAAATTCACATCAATTGAAGAAACATAAATAGCAATAAATTTATCTAAGATTATAAAAGTATCTCAACATCATAATACGAAAAAAATAAATTGTACAATAAAATTAAAAAAAAAAAAAAATTTAAAGACATGGCTTAACTCTTCTTTCGATGTTTTTAATTATGTTTATTACAATTAATTCACTATAATAGTACAATAAGTGCATTATTTTTTTCTCAAAGTCATTAACTCATATCTTTGTAATTGTGATAAGAGCTGAGTATACGAGACTATAGGAACTCAATAACTGTGGAAGCTTTTCTCCTAACTGATGTAAATTATTACAACCTTATTACCGATGGCTCATATCACAGGAAACTCAAATTAGAAGCGAGGACAAAGGCCGAGCAAACCGGGAAGATTTCTATTTATTTTCTTCTCTGTATCACATCATCCGTGCATGTTTATTGGAGTTTCTTTCATCTCCACCAGTGCTATGTACTCGGTCAGTAGGGACCCCAACGGGGGTTCTTTTTTGTTTCCCTATGACCGAATCGTTTACTCTTACCTACTGTTTCCACCCAAGCGCCACAATGAGGCTGAGAAGCATGCCCCGGTAGCTTATCACTAAATGTTTATTTAGTTCTGTTCGGTCCTATTAGGGTTAATATTTTGATCTATTTAAATTATATTTTAAACTTTTACAACAGTTCGAGTTCAAAGAAAGTTCCTAAAGCTACAAAAGTAACTAAAGAGATATCCATTTTCAGTTTTTGTGTACTACAATTGTAATGATCTAAAAATCACATCTTTTTCTATTTCTGTTAACAAAGGCGTTGTCATGTGACAAGCTTAACAACCTACTCCTTTTAATTCATTTTAATATGCATTATAGATTGATAGGTTTTTTATTAACTAAACTGTATTTAAAATTCATTTTATTACAGAAAAGCAGACGGGTTTATATATTTTTAAATTATGTCATTAAGACTATCACGTATTCAAGAAGTGTATTTAATTATGTCTTCATAAATATATCAGAATATAATATAATTTTAAAAAGCCTTTATGTTTAAGGCTAAAACCTCATAAGACTAAGATAAAGTCATTGAAGTGTACGTATGTCGATTAATATTGAACTAGATTTATGAATATAGGCCTACAACATTAAACAAGTATAAGTGACACTTGTATCACAGAAGTCTCCTCCATAGCCAGATTTACACGACAGACATTTACCAGAGTATACGTCACATGACTCATTCAGACAATGCATGGGACATTTTTCTGTAAAGAAATCGTTATATTTCATTTGTTATTATTGTCAATTATATGTATTCTTGTGTCAATATTTATTTCCTTTCCATTTTTTAAAATTTGAATGATATTAACATTTGAGAACGTACTGGTTAGTTAAATGTAAAATGCAAGAAATCTTCTGCTAATACAATTCATTTATTTATTCATTCCGAAGCATTAGGAATAAATCAGCATTCTTAGAAATTTATTAGAATAAAAAAAACAAGAAGTAATTGCAGAAACAGAAACATAGTTAAATTTTATAATGTACAACTCAGAAACCTTTAATGATTATTTCTGAAATTTTTACGAAGCATTTGGCAGATAATCATGGTGGAGTTCTGATAGCAATAAGTTACTTTACCTAACTAAAAGAAAAATATAATATCATTATTTTGTAAAAATAACATCACCTCAACATCCCTATAAGAAGGCAGTATCTACAGACCACTAACTTGTAGCTTAAAGTATAAGAATGAAATAGGTAAGCAACTTTCAACACTAAGAGTGAAACGAAATGCATTTTCGGGACCATAAATGATACAAAATATATATTAATTCCAAGGATATTAATCGGAAATAATTTCCATAAACTTTTCCAGTGAATTTTAGCAACCTTTATTTGTTTCGTTTGTCAAGTGTTTTCATTCTTTGGATTATTTCTGTTATTCTTTAGAGCAGACGGCGCGAGTGTTGCATAGGATAAAGTGCTTCGTAGTTTTGTTATTAATGGAGTTTGTAATTTTTTTTTGTAATGTTTTGTTACTAATATGTCAGTAAAGACATTTTTGTTGTAAAAAAAAGGACCTGGATGGTGAACAAGGTTCCAAGATAGAGCCTATAAGATAGGTAACTTTGATAAGTGGTCGGCTTGGATAAAAAAATATGCAAAAAAAGATAAACGATTTTAGAACTGTCTTTCAAACGTGATTTACTTAGTCAATGCTTCACCTCACAATGGACAATACTGTAACAGTAGTAGCAAGGCTTGTCTTCGAGTTCGAAAATTTACTGACGGAATCAGTATTTCCCGTAGATACGCATCCTCAGTTGTGACCTAAATATTTTGCCACATCCAGATGTTCTCTTCTATGTCAGCTAAGCCAAGTCTAATCTAATTAAGTGCACATGCTGCTTTTGTAGCTCACTTAAGGTATCATTCAGGTCCAAGCATTTAATTAATTTAATTCACATTTTTAATCATCAATTTTCCTAACTTAGCCCATCCAGCGCAAAAATACCACCATCACCCCTCCAATCCAACCCCCCTCCCTTTGGCATCGACGTCACATTTTATCCTCCCTATCCTGTCACGTGCCAGGTAAAACTTTCCCATTCTGACCCTTCTCGGGAACGGCTGGTCACCTCAAAGGGTCTACTCATCTCAACGCCTTGGGCAACAGTTTCCCTGATCGACTGAACTCTGTGTCCGTATTTAAATGTGTGCAGGTGTGGGTTCTCAAACTATAAACCCCTTTAGACTCATTAAATGGCCATATTTTAAACCACCTTGTCACACCCATCTTGACAAGTACATCAGTTTCATTGCATATGTTGGAAAAACCCATTAAGCAATTACTTTTGCATTGATATTTGTAGGTTTTGATTGGGCATTCTGTAGAAATAGTGTAAAACTTAGATAGATATCATCAGATCTTCTATTAAACTTTAAAGAAACATAAAATGGAGAGACAGTCATATCTATCTACCTATCTCTCTCTCTAGAAATAGGGATACAGTGAGAGGTGTAGAAACAAACCAAGGAGAAAGATAAGCAAAACGATTTAAGAGAGGCCTACAGAAGACGCACAGATAAACAAAAAGACAGTCACAAAAAGCAGCTAAAAATTTGAGTTAAAAGGAGGGAAAGAACAAATAGACATAATATAGATCTTTTGAGTAGGGAAGAAGACAAGGAGAGAGAAAGAAATGTATAACAATAAGTTCTAAAAAAGAAAGAAAGAGAGAAAAAGAGGCACCAGGAAAAAATCTAAAAAAGATAATAAAGGACAGATAAAAGGAAAATTATATTTAAGAGAACATATCCCGGAGCAGTTCTGACCATACTTTCCTTGTGGGCATTCTACAAATAAGAACAATCACTGCTGAATAGAAAGCATGAAACATTTTTGTACTCGTAGAGGTCCCTGAAAGTGTACAAATCACGTTTACGTTTGTTCTTTCTTTCTGTTCACTGGTCCGTCAGTGCAGTTCAGATTTTTAAAAATTGAAAAGTTACGGAAAGATACACATTCACCGACTTGCCTAAGATGTGTTTGTGCACACCCAATGCACCTGTTGCATTAAATTTATTTTTAAATTGTGCAGCGTCTGTACCAGAAGGTCATAGTGACGAATTTCTTTCAACAGTAGCTGGCAAGATTACATGACCATTAAAGGAGCGAGGTTGGTTGTTTCTAAATATAGTTAGAGGTAGATGGTTAAACTTTGGTTGAGAGGCTCGAAATAGTCAGTTATAGTTGAATGAACGAAGACAGTAAAATTGTTTAATTAAGTTATAGTGTACCGAGTGAATTTTTAAATTAAATAATTCCTAGTTCCAGAAGCAAAGCTTTTTATTAATTGTTGAAGGATCTTCGTTGTTTAAATCAATAGTGAACTTTTGATTCTCCTGCCTAATTATATTGTCTGAGTGTTCAGTAATTGTTTAAAGTAATCTATAATAGATTACGCTGAACAATTTAGGGTTGCGGGCCCTGCGTTTGTGTGGATGAAAGAAAAATTAAATACTTAGAATTTGATGACTAGAAAATTGTATTAAGGGTTGGGGGGAGCGTTATAATGCGGGGCGCTTTATTAATGGATGTAAAAGTGTTCCGGACAAGTTAAATACAAACTTCAACTGTAGCATAGCACAGGTACCTGGTAATTTTATTCAATTCGGAAAAAAAATAGCTATGTCCTATAAACATTTACCTTATTTTGATCCCCAGCTAGCTATATTATACTTTATCCGCCATGTATTTTTTATTCCATAAGAAGTTCAATTATGGGCAATAATGTAAACATATACGTGTATGATGGGCCGGCCTTACAAATAGCTGGGCCCTATTTAATTCAAGGCCCCTCTTCTAATTTTTTTGACAATAACAACTATTACTATTAATAAGATCATCATAGGACATTTGTTGTACAACATACATAGGAAGCAACTCGAATGCAATAGACTGCAATGGGTTAATAAAGTTGCGTCAAACGTACGATACGCTACTTATGTTAATCCTTTTTCGTCCTTGTTTTTTAAATCCTGTAACAAGAGCCAATTACTGAAAGTGACATAGGGGACAAGAGGGGATGAATTTGTATTTTCTTTTTTTTAAATTTATATTTAATAACATAAAATGAAAGAGAAAAAGATATAAATATAATATGTGTAATGTTTAAGTAAGTTTATAACAATTTATAAAGTAAACATTGAATAGTATGTCATAGTACGTGTTTAAAAATTATGCACTAAAAAGTCGGATAAAAGATTGGAATCATACAGTAAAGAAGAAAGTAAAATAACATTATTAATATTTATAATAATAATAATAATAATAATCTTTATTATCCGTAAGGCTATTTGTCTTAAAATTGTGCATTACACCGAACAAAACATTATAAAAATAAAAAAACACGAAATATACATTGACGCCAGATTGTCTCAAAAGTTACATTTGAGATGTTTAGATCATAAAGTTCAATTGTGTTTAATGATTTGATTACTTCATTTCTTTTTTTAATATTCAGAATGCCATACAATCAGGAATAGTTTTACAAAATATTAAAGTGTCCCTTTCAAACCATATGATCTATAGGATAGATAGCTTTAAGATCATCAGTTTCTTTGGCCAACATTTATCGAGCAGGGTGTCATGTGGACAGCCCAAGGGCTTAACCACTAAGCCACCGAATCCCTTCAGGCAGTGATATTGAAACTTATAATATTGCAGATGTGAGCATGATCAAACATCGCCAATGTTTTTTTTTTCGCTTTATTCATCATGGTCTGGCTACAATTTAAAAAAAAAAGAAATGGAAATAGTTTTTGAATGCTGGGACAAGTCCCAAAAAACCAGCGGAGTCTGGGAGGCATGATGCGCCCTAAAAGCACTTTTCTGTGGTGGAAGCTTTCCAGGCCTGAGCAAGCTATTATAGCAAACCTGAGATGAACTCCAATTGGTGACAAGGCAGGGAGACCTAGGACTCCCGTAGTGCCCTGGTAAGGAACTCTGCTGTTTGGCGTAGTGCCTCATAGCTTCCATACAGACATAGTAAACCATCTGATACGTCTTCCCGCAGCTCGCAGAGCTGCGGGCACTCTTGCAAGACGTGCGCCACCGTCTCTTCTGATTCCCCGCAGTGTCGGCAACGGGCATCAAAATTTGGTCGGAACCGGGCGAAGTATGCACCTATTGGGCAGTGTCCCGTGCGCCACTGTGCTATTATTGTTTGTTCTGACCTTTTTAGCCTCCACCACGGGTCCTCTCGATCTGGGCGACGCATGTGCTGCCAGACTCCCCTGGCAGTGTTGGAGTCATCCCAGGATTTCAACCATTTTTCATGTACCCACTCTCGTATAACTGTGGTAGCCTGTTTAAACGTACTTGGTGGTTCGAAAGTGGGCACGGCCAGCGCTCCTTCACGAGCTAGAGCATCAGCCGCGGCATTGCCCCTCACGCCGCAGTGCGAGGGCACCCACTGCATAAAGATGACAGCTCCAATAGATAGGCGGATATTATTTGCGGCGCCTAATGCCTCTTCCACCAGTTCGGACTTTCCCCCTAAGCCAGCCATGGCTTGGAGGCAGGATTGGGAATCGGTAACCATTACAACGGTAGTCGCAACGGTTATCTTTTCACGCAATTTTTGGAGCAGATATTTGAGTGTGTTTGTTATCGCCGTTATTTCAGCATCAAAGCTACATGCAGCGAGGCCGCATGTGCCTGAAAGCTTGTCAGGTTCGTGGTCTGGGTAGCAGATATAGGCCCCATACCCAGCTCTTACGGGGTCCTTCATGACCGACCCGTCTGTGTAGCAATAAATGGCGTTGGCCGGGTAGGTCTTTAGTGTGTCCATTGCCATTTTTCTTAGTAAGTCCGGGTGTGTGTGTCGTTTTGTGGCCCCCTCCAACCCGTGTATGGTTAGATTGATGGGAGGGATGGGCTGTCTCCTCCAGGGCGGGCACGTGCTTATCCGTCGGATTGGGACCCGATCAGTGGAGAGACCAGCTTGAGCACTCAAATTTGTTGCGCAGTGCATAAATGATGTCCGTTTAATCCGGTTTTTAACTCTCCACCGAGTGACTAAAGTGTGGGTCGGTAGCCCTGGTTCGCTCCTTTTGTAGCGTTCCAGGGCCGTTAGCACGGCGCGCTCTCTCCTCAGGCTGAGAGGAGCCACGTTGGACATGATTTCTGCAGCGGAAGTTGGGCTCGTTCTATAGGTGCCGCAAATGAATCTAAGAGCCTGAGCCTGTACACGATCGAGTGATTCGAGGGCCGTCTTGCTTGCGTACACCTGCACAGGCAGGCTGTACTCAATTTGGGACCTGACAGCCCCCGTGTACAGTGTGCGGAGCATGTCAGCTCGGGCGCCCCACTTGGTACTGGCTAGCTTTCTGAGTAACCCTAACTTCTCCGAGGCCTTTCTTTCAACATCCTGGATGTGCAAGTGCATTGAGAGCTTTCTATCTAGGGTGACTCCTAGATATTTTGGCGTGTTTTCGCGTTGGAGTCGCAGCCCACCGAGTTGGAGCTCGAATGGGGCCCCAAGAATGTCGATTCCCAGGCTGAACAGGCACCAGGTCGTTTTGGCAACGTTGATTCGTATCTGCCATTTTGAACAATACGAGGAGATGGTATGGAGATCGGCTTGTAATGCTGCCTGAAGTTGGTCAGCTTTCTTCCCGGTTGACCAGAGGACAATATCATCAGCATATAGCAGTTTGCGACATCGGAGTGAGCTGGGCAAATCGTTAAGATAGGCCATGAAAAGAATACATGAGAGGGCGGATCCCTGGGGTAACCCTCTGATTGGGGTGTTTTCCCCACTTAGAGAGTACTGGAACTGCGTTCTTGTTTTCCTCTCCGTTAGGAACTGTTTTATCCAGTTATAGGTCCGCCCGTGTACGCCCATGGCTCTAAGCTTAAGATAGAGGCCTTGCTTCCACACCCGGTCATAAGCCTGTTTAAGGTCTATAAATACTGCATATGTGCTCTCGGCCCTCTGGAACCCGTCGGCCACCTCCTGCATGAATACTGTGACCTGGTCGATCGGGCTCAAGCCTGCCCTAAAGCCAGCCTGCTCTGGCGCTAGGATACCGGCACTCTCAAAGCTCCACACGAGTCGCTCGCTGACCATCCGTTCTACTATCTTGCCGATAGTGGAGGTCAGGGATATGGGTCTGTAGGACTCAACGTTAGTCGCGTCTTTGCCCTTTTTTAGTATTGGAACAATGGTAGCACAGCGCCAGGCCCTGGGTAGTCTGGACTCTACCCAGGTCCGGTTCGCAAACTCAAGGAGTTTGTCTTTCGCAATACCCCCGAGATGTTTTACCATCTCAGGAGTAACCTTGTCTGGCCCCGGAGCTTTTCTGTTTTTGCACTTAGCTATCGCTCTGTCCAGCTCAGCACGGCAGAAGGGCGCATTGCACGTGTCCAGGTCTTTCGACCCATCCGGCTCCCTCTCGAGTCTTTTACGCTCCTTGTTGAGGGCTATAGATGTGGCTGTCTTCTTTTCGGACTTGCTTATCGAAGCGAAATATTTATTAAGCAAGTCGGCCATTTTTTGATCTTTTGCCACTCGATCCCCACTGGGTGACAATAATGGGGTGGCTGTACGTACCGAATCTTTGGCCTCAAGATTGCGAAGAAGACGCCAGGCTTTGGAAGTATCCCGGAGATCCAGCCCGGCACAGGCATCCCTCCAGTGGTCCGCTCGTACACGCTGGGCCACCTCGCTGGCCTTCCGGCATAATGCGTTGAACTCCCTGCGGCATTCAGGGGTCCCCTTTCTTTGTGCTCTGCGCCTTGCCCGTTTCCTGGCCCTGACTATTCGATCTAATTCTCGGGACCAGGCGGGTCTATGCCGTATGCCGGGATAGGTCCGCGGGATATGCTTCCTAGCCGCACCCAAAATCGCTGCAGTGATTTCGCCGTATTTGGAGTCGACTGTTCCTTCCTCCACCGCGATACACGACAGGGCGGAGTCGACAGCCGCCCCGTATGCTGGCCAGTCAGCCTTGGTGTAGCTCCATTTTTTGGGCCGTTTAGTGGCTACACCCCTGGCCTCTGAGAGGGCAATAGTGATTTCAATGGGCCTATGATCACTTCCGACATCCTCAAGCACGTTAATTGTGGTTTTTCCCTCTAGGTCTGCAGTAATTAAAGTTAGATCAGGTCTCGACAGAGACCCGTTGCCAGTGTGTAGGAGGGTTGGCGGGCTATGTTTATTTTGCAAGCAAAATAGGTTCGTAGTGTTGAGAATTTCTTGGACTTTATGGCCCGAGGAGTCGGTTGTGTCATAGCCCCATGCAGGAGACTTGGCATTTAGGTCCCCAGCTAATAGAGTTTTAGTGAGGATATTCTTATTGCCGAGGTTAATGGCAAGTTCGTGTTTTGGCGGATTATAGCAGTTAATGACCGTAAGTTTTCTACCAGCTTTGAATATATCAAGCGAGATGGCGTCGGTACGCCCGCTTTGAGGGCCAGGATTTTGTGAAACCGTCATTCCGTTTCTTACGTATGTGATAATTCCACGGCACTCATCGCATTTACATTTATAAGCCGTGTAGCCACTGATGTGGCTGCTTCGTTTCTTGCCTACCAGAGTCTCCTGCAAGAGCGCGATGTCTATTGCCCTCTCGTGGAGGAGTTTTGTGAGCTCAAGTATCTTGGGTATTAACCCACAGATATTGAGCTGGAGTACTTTTATCTGGCTAAGTTTATCTCTCCCTAAGGGTTTAGGACTGGGAGCGATAGACCGTTGTAATGGTTGGTTTTCTGGAGGGCCAATGGTCCTCGCTACGTTGGTCATAGTCGGTTGGGCCTTTTTGGTGGTAATAGTTGGTTTGGCCTGGTGCGGGACATGTTCACCAGGTTGGTGTGGTGGGCCAGTCACACCATGGCTACCGTTCTTCCGAGGGAAGAACGAATGCAGTGTAGCCTGGGAAGAGGTCTTTTTCCTGAGATGGGGAACCTTCGCTAATTTATCGTGGTTCGACAGGTTCCGCCGGATCGGAACCACGGGGCGAGTAGTAGTGAATTTAGCGTTGTCGGGCCTGCCGCCCACTACCCGCGCGACGGAGCCTGTTTGGGTCTGCTCGTACCCGGGTTTTCTGGTTTGTTGTGTAATATTCATGTCTGCATAGAAGTCGAAGGCCGTTGGCGGCCTTAATTATTGCCTATTAGAAAGTAGTGTACATAGGGCCTGCAAGAGGGTCCGGGATCTCAGGGTGCGGGAAGTCCGCACCACTGGTCACTACCTCCGTATGGCAAGAGCTCGCTTACGAGAGGAGTGGTTGTGTGAGGATTGCTTGATATCCCCAGTATCAGAACTGCTTATTGGGAAGCGCGTTCCTCTACTACCTCACAGGGGACGGGCTAGATAGAGCCTAGCTCGTGGGCGCAAACCAGTCCGCCCGACGCAACCCGCTAAGGCCGCGCCAGTCAGCCCAGTCTTTGCCCACAGGGGCTGGATATATCCCCTTTGTTTCCTTTTACACTTGCCGGCTGCTCATTCATCAGCGGCAAGCAACCAGTACTCTTGGCCACTCCAAGAGAGCGGAGTGTTCACCCGACAACCACGATGAGGTGGTACTGGAATGCCGGGATTATAGCAAACCTGGACTGGCCACTGTCTTGTTGACTCATATTTCTCACAGCTATTTAATGAATTTTGATTCACGATGCCCCTACTGTGGGGAAGAAGAAGAAACAAATATGCATTACGCAGCACAGCAGTTTTTTCTGTCCAGGACTTTTGCAAAAGTACATTACATGTATTGAAATAACGTTGTTGAATCTAACTAGCTGTCATTAATCAACTGAACTGACTTATACATTAAGGTGTCTACTTATAAGAATTTTAAGATACTGATATGACCTAAATATTTTATATCACTGACTTATGTACTTTTTTTTGGAAACAAAACGTCAGGCTAAGTCACTTTACAACGTATTCTCATAATTGTTAAAGTATTAACATACTGGGTATAAGAATATACCTTTATTGCATGTGGTATTTGTCCATCCTGGTTGACATTTACAATATCCACTAACACTATTACAAGTATTTGGTGGATCGCAATGTGGAGAACATTCATTTTGACAGCTCTGCCCATAGTGATTTGGTGCGCATGCTGGAAATAGTGATACGTTTTAATGAAAAAAATGTTATCTATTGTAGTTTCTAGTGTACTCAGAAATTGTAATATATGTATTCTATACATTATAAACGCACCTTTTTCACAAGTGAGTCCTAACCATCCTGGTGGACATAACAAATAGCTTCTATTTACTTTACTGCATTTTTCGCAATAAACAGAGCACTGCCATTGACAATTTAATCCATATTTTCCTTCTGGACATGCTAAAAAAGTTAAATAAACAAAATAAAAACTTTCTTTTAAACTTTTCTTGTATTGCGAGTAATGTTTATGATTCATGTATATACTTTTATCTACTCAAAATGTAACCTTATATCAGCATACCGTATAGATTTCTTGTCCAAAAAGACAATTCGTTTCCCTTATCAGGGATCTTACCTTCTTGATTGCAATCCGAGAGTACTATTCGAATGAGCAAAGTCAGTGTAATTGTATTTTAGATCTTATTATGTTTTGATTTTCCATTTTTTTAGATGGAATTTGTGGAGATAGGCATACTTGAAATTTTATGCGTCTGCTTTCTTGAATATTTACGAGTTCCTTACGTGCATTGATATCAGAGGTCGGTAAATAAAATTGCTCGTGTCTGAATTGTACTTCAAGCCTCCTGATAAAATGTCAACTTGTGTTGCCATTAAGCTAAGCGATTGCTTATAAAATAAAAGGTATTATTAGTTTATTATAAATTGAAAATGTATTAACCTACTAAGTAATTTTTAACATCATTCTCTAATTATTGTTACGGTCCCTGTAATTTGTTTAATTGATTCATCATTGAAATTGAATATTTGTGCAATATTTTAAATTAATCCGAAAAAAAAGCGGGAAAAAATAAAGTGAAAGATTTTGAGCCAGACAGACGAATAATTGGATACGTACCTATGCGCTGGGTTCAACTGTTCTGGACTGACTTAAAAAAAGTGCTAGTTGTGACAAACTTGATTTGAGATGAAGATCAAGATGTCGTCTCCTACTCGTGAGGCATCTTGACACCACTCCGCAACGTAATGTCATAATGAGCAGTACAAAACAACACCGCGCTGAACCGCATAGAACTGAACCAAGCCAATCCACTAGTAAACTGTGTTGTGGAGAACCATCTTGATTTTGACACCTGCTCTCCTTTTATAGGGACCTTGCTGGCCTTACAGAAACAGACGGAACATCACTCGACCATTCTGGTCGATCACACTTTTGACATGACTGCTTGGAGATTTATTTATAACACAGATCCTTCTCGAACTGTCGTGTTGTCATTGGTCAAGTTTGAACGTAGCCACTCGTCAGGCATTGAACCCTCGTCTAGCACTGACCTGGGGCGATTTGTAGTGTTAAAGTTATTATAGATTTTACGGCACTACAATATGAGTACGTGTAATACTACCTCTATCCGTATATTTATATATACAAAGACAGAAAGAGAGCGAAAAAATGTTACCCTTTGCACAAAGAGGTGGATCGACAGCTCCAATACAAGCTCTACATAAACCATTTTCTATGTTGCAACTGTCATTACATGTACTGTTACATCTCTGTATATGATTTAGGTTCCACCACCCTGGTAGACAATCTTGAGTGATTTAAATTCATAAAAATCATGTATACTTAATAAACTCCATATGTAACATATTTTCCAATCTTTATTTGCCTGGCTATATCAGTCTGTTTGTGTTTCTACATTCAATAATTACGTTTAGTGGGAAAGTTGATGTTTCTTAAAAAAAAAAAGCGTCAAGGTCTACGTCAAATCAAAAGGTTACTTTAGTTGTATAGACAATAAACATAATGTTTACTTTTACTAAATATTAATTGAAATGACATAACGTCAAAGCCTTAACAGCACAACTAAACAATTAATAAGAAAAAATATTTTATTTTGGATGAAATGATCAGGGATGAAAGTAACCGGGGATGAAAAGACCGGGATTGAAGTGACCAAGGATAAAATTGACCGTGGATGAAGTGACCGAATACTGCTTGTAGACTATGATAATATCATATTTTTAAACATTTATATTAAAAATTGAAATTAACTAACTAAACTTATTATTTCATAAAAAACATTTAAAATAGTAATTTTTTGAAACTGTGTTACAGACAAAATAAAATTAAAAACACCAATTGAACACAGTGGTGAATCTGCATATTGTGCTACGCTTTCCTTGTTCTGCATGACTGGAAGACCTGCAGGAAGTCGGGCAACGTTCCTTACAGTTTAAGCCCCAAAATCCAGGAAGACATTCTATAAACCGAATTTACAAATCAATTAATTACTTGAAAATGTTGTATATTTAGATATATTACCCGTCTAAGTTCACTTATACATAATTTGTTTTCATAGAAAAGATATTTGATATATTCTCTATCAGCACTTGCAAAATTTGCATTATGCAAAAATGGCACAGGGCTTGAAGGTATTAATGGTCCCCACTGCTAGAATTTTAAGGTCGTTAGATGAACGACTTACCTAAGTGGCATTAAGGGTCTACTAGTTTCAAACCTATGTCTGGGATCGTTGGACGACTTCAAGAGGTAAGGGGATGAAAACGTTGAATGTTTTGTCGGTTGGTGGAGAGGCCAGCTTTGTCAGATAGTCTAGTAGCATGATGCATACAAGACTTTATCTGAATATGTCTTCTGCATTTCCAACCATCAATAAGTATTCTAGCTGGGAGGTATTCATCCAGACTTTTATACCGCTCAAAGCAAGTTGACATTGACCGTTTCATCATAAGGTTAAATGGCATATATAACTATTATATATATTTCAAATAAATCTGTTACTTACTTCTGTTATATATAACACATTTATAAATGTAGTGTCTCGATCGAAACGTACTGTCCACGATGGACATAAATCTCTCTGATTTGTATGACTACAACCATAATATATGCAATCAAACCTGACCATTCCATCAACAGCAAACTGTGAGTCATAGTAGTATTCAGTCCTCTGGAAAAGTGCAAAATTACAACCTGAAAAATAATTACATTACCAATAAATAACCAACAAGCAAGATTTATGAACAGTATTCTCTTTGACCAAAAAAAAAGATAAATTCTTCATTTATAATGTTATAATTAGTGCCGTTTTATGATTAACCTAAAGAAGTTTAAATAGTACCAAATGATGTAATTAAATTAATAATAATAATAATCTTTATGGCCCGTAAAGAAATTCGTCTTACATATTGATTGTGTATTACAACAAATGGTGTTGTTTTTAAATATATATAAATTAAAGAGATGGAGTGACCTCTCCATTGCTGGGGGAAAGCCTGGGCGGTAAATTTGCGACAACGACATAAACGAAGGTGTGTTTCTCCATACAAGATCCTCTGGAAAACTATTTAATGTATCAAGGCTGCGGGCAAAAACCAAGGTTAGGAAGCTACTCGTCAGGGAACTCCTGTATGCTGATGATGCAGCTATTGTGGCTGATTCAGATATTCAGCTACAGTGCCTGGTTGACAAATTATCTGCTGCTTGCCAGAAGTTCGGCTTAAACATCAGTCAAATCAAGACTAAGATACTTGTCCAAAACACAAACACTGCACCTCATGTAAGCATTAATAGCCAACCACTAGAAATTGTTGATCACTTTTGTTACCTTGGCTCCATCATATCCAACAACACTCTACTGGATAAAGACATAAACAACAGGATAGCCAAGGCAATGGCCACCATGTCACGGCTGCAGAAAAGAGTCTGGGACAACATATTGCTGACTAACAGTACTAAAGCCCTAGTCTACCGGACCTGTGTGTTGAGCACCTTGCTGTACGGAAGTAAAACATGGTCAACCTACTCATGGCAGGAAAAAAAGCTGAATGTTTTCCACCTCCGATGCCTAAGGCGGATCTTTAAAATAAGGTGGCAAGATAAGATAACCAATGAGATAGTGCTACAAAGAGCAGGGTGCCAGGACATTCGCTCTGTTATCAGCAGCAGACGCCTTGGCTGGCTTGGCCACGTTCGTAGAATACATGTAGGTCGACTTCCACAAAACATTCTGTATGGCGATGAAATAGATGGCAGGAGAGCCGCTGGTCACCCACCTTTACGTTATATTAACGCGACATGAAGCTCTTCAAAATTGACACTAGCAGCTGGGAAAAAGTAGCGCTGGATAGATCCGCATGGCGATCACAGATGCCCAACCTGCGATCGCAGCTGTGTATCAAGGATTGGCCTCTTTAGTCAACAAGAAGTTGCAAAGGGAAAAAAATCATCTCTCGAGACGTAAAATGCCACAGACAGGGCTTTAAATATTGTCACACAAAAAGACAGATATCCACTGCCAGGTATCGATGACACATTAGACACTCTTTCTGGGGCTCATATATTTTAAGGCTTAGATCTCAAAAGCGGCTACTGGCAAGTAGGTTTACACCCTGATGATAATTAGAAAACAGCTTTATCCACTGGAAACGGACTATGGCAATTTACGGTTATGCCTTTCGGGCTCTGCAATGCACCGGCGACTTTTGAGAGACTAATACAACAAGTTTTGCGGGGTTTAAATTGGAATGCTTGCCTGGTTTACCTAGATGACATTATTGTCTTCGGAAAGACATTTAATGAACACATATATAACTTTAGCGAGTTCAATTTGCGTGAATGAAACTAAATCCAAAGAAGTGCTAATTCTTTAGGAGGGAAGTTAAATCGTAGCAGGACGTTTTGGCGCCGCCGTTTCGGCGCTGCCGTTTTGGCCCCGCCGTTTAGGCGCGAAGGTCGTTTTGGCGCGAGCCGTTTTGGCGACGGGACGTTTTGGCGCTAAATACATTATATACGTTTATTGTATTATTTCTTTTAAAAGAATTTTTCATATCTATGTTATGCATGAGTGTTTGTGTTAAGACATATTTTTCACGTGCTAAATGTAAATGTGTGTTTGTTTTTGACATCATTTTCTTTAATAAACATTTTGGCTTGTGTATGTGTGTTTATTAAGAGGCACACTTTTATTTTCAAAAAAGATTTTTAAGATATTATTTTAAAATTAAAAACAAAATAAAACGATGATAGATTAAAAATTGATGCAATTATTTGTTGACATTTACATTGGTTTATTTAATGACTTTATGGTATCTCCAGCTATACATACCAAACACTTGCTAGTAATAAGAAAAAATATAATACATGTACCATGTTTCTCAAAATACTGAAAGTTAAGTATACATAGACACCATGGTTATTTGCCTAAGTCGCTGGAATTCAAGGGTTCATTAAAAAGTTGTGTGCAAGTCCCTTGAGGTATTCAATGATGTTCCTTTGTTGATAAGTTTGTACAATGACATTGATTCTTTCGTCTGTGTCAATAGACTTAGCAAGTGTTCATTCATTACGTGTTACAATCACGTCCTCAAAGATTAAGTCAACAACACTATAGTGTCAATATAATTTTTTCGTTTAGAAGGCGGCTGGTCTCCCCGGATATATTGTTCATATATAAGGTCACGGCCTTTCTGGACAGCTCGTATTCCATTCAGGAATCTGACTTATTATAGGCCTATGTTCATGAAATAAGCAAAACCTTTATAATTAAAAACAAACAAACAATTCGCTGAACGGTGTTAGAATTCACACTATACATACACTATTATGGTAGAGTGAAATAAACATTGTTATAAAAGCTAGGTGCTTATTAAATAATCGTCAAATGATATCTCGCGCCAAAACGGCTTGCGCCAAAACGTCCCGTCGCCAAAACGGCTCGCGCCAAAACGTCCCGTCGCCAAAACGGCGGCGCCAAAACGTCACGTACCGAAGTTAAATATCTGGGACATATTGTATCCGAAGACGGGTAAGCACGGATCCAGAAAAAACGGAAGTCGTCAAGCACTGGCCTACACCTAATAATCTTTATGAGCTCAGAAGCTTCTTGGGTCTTTGCAACTACTGCTTTGTACCCAGTTTTTCCACTATCGCTAGAGCCCTTCACCAATTGACTGAGAGGAAGACGCAATTTCAAAGGACGCCAGATTGCCAAGAAGATTTTGAAAGATTGAAAGAGTCTCTCGTCTCATCACCCATGTTGTCTTATCCTCTACCAAGTATTGTGTTTCAGCTTGACACGGATGCTATCTATACATGGATCGGTGCTGTTTTATCAAAGGAAATCGACGATAGCGAGAGAGTTTTAGCCTACTTTAACCGAAGTTTGTCAAAAGCTGAACGAAATTATTGTGACTAGATGTGAGATTCTAGTTGTTGTGGACTCCATTAAACATTTTCACAAGTATCTGTATGACAAAGATTAAATTTGAGAACAGACCATGCCGCCCTCCAATGGCTTCTTTCCTTTAAGAATCCGGAAGGACAAGTAGCTAGATGGTTAGAAAGGTAAACTACTTATGATTTCGAAACACAACACAGAAAGTGACAAGCCCATTCCAATGCCGACGCTTTGTCACGACGACCTTGTAAGCAGCAGTATAAGCATTGCACAGAAGTAGAAGGGAAAACAAGAGCCCAGGATTGTAGGCCGCTGGAGCTAAATGCATCAGCGTCTTGGTCTGAGGAGACGATAAGCAGAGATCAAAAGGATGACAACGTTACAGCCCTAATTTTGCAATGGAAGAAAGTTGGACAACGCCTTAACTGGCAAAAAATTTTTAGTACGGGAGAGATTACCAAGGCTTACTGGGCAAAATGGGACTCTGGTGATAGACAACGGCGTTCTAAAACAGATTTGAGAATCCATCGATATGACCTCTACCCGACTACATTTAGTTTTAAAAAAGATTAGAATCCCAGGAGTTCTTCTCGAAATGCACAACGGCTCCAGATGTGTTCCATTAGGCGTTAACAAAACGTTAGAAAAAGTCAGACAAAGGCTTTATTGGTGTCGGTACAAGGAAGACGTAGAAGATTGGTGCCAGAAATGTGACCGGTGTGCGGCAACTAAAGGCCCGCAACGTCGAACTAGAGGACCCTTGCAAGAGTACAACGTAGGTGTCCCACTTGAGAGAATCGCACTGGACGTAGCTGGACCTTTTCATGAGGCTAACAAAGGGAACAAATACATTCTCGTGATAATAGACTGTTTTAGTAAATGGCCTGAAGCTATCGCGATGCCAACCAGGAAACCACAACAATAGTCGATATTGTGGGTGGACATTGGATTAGTCGGTTTGGTATTCCAATGGAACTACATTCAGATCAAGGGCGCAGCTTTGAATTTAATCTATTTCAGCAGATTTGTACATTCTTGATTATCGTCAAGACGCGAACCACACTACAATGACCTCAATCGGATGGGATGGTAGAACGCTTCAACCGTACGTTGGTACAACATCTGGCTAAAATGTCATCAGAACAGCAAAATAATTGGGATGACTACATTCCCCTATTCCTCGTGTCTTATAGATGAGCAGTTCATGTAACTACAGGTTACACACCAGCCAAATTTTTGTGTGGTCGAGAACTTAGGATGCCAGCAGACCTCTTATTTGGACAGCCAGGAGACCAACCAACAACAGCGAGCAAATGTGTAACAGGACTTCGAAGGAGACTAGAAGAAATTCGTGCAGTTGCACGGAGTAGGATAAAAGACAGTAGCGACCTCATGAAGACCAGATACGACAGAAGGGCCAATTCTACGGGGTTTGAAGAACATGATCTTGTCTGGCTATACAACCCCAATAGAAAGAAGGGAAGTTCGCAGAAATTACAGAACGATTAGGAAGGCCCATATCAGGTTGTGAAAAGGATCGATGACGCTGTGTACCGGATCCAGAAGGGTCCTCGAACCAAATGCAAAGTAATGCACCTAGATCGGTAGCACCTTCATCTTGGAGATGATGGAGAGTCTGTTCGGAACGCACAGACCTAAGGAGGGGGGGGGGCAGTGTTGTAAACGTTTCCCCCCCCCCCCGACTGACCATTTATTCCACGTGAGAACTTTTTGAATTTTGTTTATGTTTGGAGGTGAAACTGACCTGAGCGAGTGTGTTGATGTGTGAAGTAACTGGAGTTATGATCGCTGATTTTTCGACGAAGGATTGATTTTTTTTAATCGGTTTTTATGAATAGTTGTATGTACATTTTATTATGAGAACTGTGAAATTGTTTCTATTACTTGGAGTATTGACTGTTCATAGTGGATTGTGTTCTACAATCAGAAGGATATCGGTGACCTAAAGATTGGTGAGTTAACTTTCTTTAGTCTACTCCAAAGTCGTAACAAATGTAGGCTTATTTGTCGAGGACAAAACAGTACTGACAAAGTAGAGCGAAAACCTCCCTTACAAAAAAAGAAAGCGCGTACTTTTTTGTTTTCTTATTTTTGGGTCGAATGTGTCTTGACTGCGACACCACCGCTCTTATATAGTGTCCCTACTGGTCTTCTCGAACCGGACAGAACGCCGCTCGACGTTTCTAGGTGGTCAGATGACAACAACTCTCGTGACGCTCCTGAGCTCTGTTCACGACGGCGATCCTTCCCGAATGTCCTGTTGACACTCGACTCGGCTGACAGTTGTAACTCGTCACGGTTGACCGCTTGTCCAGCGCTGGCCTGGGGCGATTTGCGTCGGCTGACTACACACACACCACTACCCCTCTCTGTGCCACCACCAGATTTATAACAATATTATCTATGCAAGCAAATAAAAAAAAGAAATAAACCAGTTTAAAATGAAAAACTTAAGTGGAGGTAATTTTTTTTAGAAAAATCAAATATTTCTTCATTAATAACTTAATCTTCATTAATAGTTTCTTTGATTTAAACAAAAATATTGAATGGATAAAATATACGTTTAGCATTATCAAAGCACCCAAGCCAAAAGGTCTGTTGTATGCGAAAGAAGAGCAATCTTTGTTTTCTACGTACGTAACCTGCTTGAATGGACCCGCTCTATACAATTAATATAAAAAATTACTGATTTATTTTAGGTGTTAGCTATTTCTCTTTTTTTCTAGTTCAAAAAAAAAATCAATGAAACAAGTGCACAATATTTTTTATTCTTTTGTTGTCAGATAAAAAAAAAAAATAATGCAAAAATTTAGCCTTATCCGAGCTACGGTGTGGGAGATATAACGTATACCAACTTTTAAGTTTTTTTGTTTGTTTTTTTAAATAGCTTATTTGCGATAATTGTTGCCATCGAATACAATTACAAAGAAACCCATTCTATTCCAATTAAATAAGATGGTAAAATGGATGATAGAGAGAGAGAGAGAGAGAGAGAGAGAGAAAGAGAGGGGAGAGAGATTTATGTCATCATTAATGCTCGCATCGCACAAAAGTTAAATTGATATTGTGAAGTTGTTGATAAACTATTCAGCACTTATACACTTTGAAAACTCAAGTGAAATAGCGCCATTAATTTTAGCAGCTATGCATAGTCACAGTGACATACTTCACTTCCTCTCATTATCTGGGTCGTGTGTAAATAAATAAATCCATGATAAACGATCTGATCTTATGATCGCCACAGAGCAAAAAAAGATACAATGAAAAATGTGATCCTCTATTAACATACAATGCGGACGTCAATGCAATAGACAATGCTGTAAGAGTAACATTAACTCTTTCTCTCCGCATTTTTTTCCCAATTTCTTCAAGTTACTCCTTATTATTTCTCACTACTCTGTTATTATGAGGTTTTAATAACTTTTTTATTTGTTATCAGAGAATGTTTTATTTTGGTCTAGAATTAGAAGGGGATGCAAGCTCGTTTTTTTTTAAAATCAAACTTTTACTTAATTTAATAAGGTCGAATCAACGATGTAAATTAAGAGAGAAAGAGTTAATAATGTTAAAAGGCAAGAACATTGTTACTCAAAATGAGATACAAACACAAATGTTAATAATACAAAATGTTAAATTTGATGTTTAATTTTGATAATCAGAATAATAACTCTCTTAAATACAGAAAGAAGAAGGGTTTAATGTTATAGAGGACATTAAGAGATCAAACATAAAAGTCATTTTAATTAACGCTGGAAACCTTTGCAAGATATAAATACGGTTATATATTTTATCTAGTTCATACTAATTCCCAGTTAATAATGTATACAAATGGCTTCTTCACATGAAGAGTCAAAGAAATGTGTAAATAAGTGGCCGTATACTCAAAGACATCAATAACAATAAACAATCACATGCTACAAAATAGTATGACACACTTCACAAGTCAATAATCACAAAAATTAAAAACATAATCATATGCCATGAGGCAATATATTGTCTCATTCAGGGAATTACACATCAGTGTAGAGAAAAAAAAATACTAAGGGACTGGCTTCAGGTCAACAATTAGCCACTTATAGCCAAAAAAGGTCTAATGAGTTATAAGCTTCAGGGAAACCCACTTATACTCATCCGTTTGGGAAAGCCTATAGGAAGATTAAAAAAATTAAATCCATCAGAAGCACAAGACTAAAAAATAAGTCACGTTTGGGAATGAATACCCCAGGATGCAAAAGAATCAGAGTTAAAATATAGTGTCTGGAGATCTTTTGAGTCTATATCTACTAATCAGTGAAAATATCTAAATACAATGATGATAAAATGTATACTTAGCCCAAAGATCTACTGAGCTTGGCACACTTCTCCTAAGTACCCCAGATCAGGTGAGTATCAAAAATAGATAAAAATTCTCGTAACAGTGTTCAAGCTGGTAACTTGGGAGCAGGTTGCTACTATACACACTTTGCAAGGCCTTATATAACCTTCTTAAAGGGAATCACTTCTACAATCACAATTACTAAAAAAAAACACTATATTAACTCCCTTTTAGTGGCGTAGCTAGCCATGTGCCGGTGGTGCGGGCCGCCGGGCATGAAGTTGTGAGGGACATCAAACTAAGAATAAATTCTTATTCAAAACAACACATTCTAGTATGTATTTAGTTTCAGGCATTTTCAAAAGAGTTCACATCTTTTTGTAAAGTTGAATGTCCACAGAGCAATGACTAAGATGTCCATTTTTTTTTCTTCGTTTATGTCTTCATGACTAACTAGTTAATTGTAATACTATCATGCAAACAGTATTATGGGCGTTGATCACAAACTGAAAATTCTAGGCGGTGATCATAGATGGAAAAACTGTCATCTCAGGTTGAAAGGCCCAAAAATGTTAAAAATCTGAAAATACTAACTGAAAAGAATCTTGGATGTCATTCATTCAAGGCAGAATCTGGCACTCAATCGAGCAAAAACAAAATACAAGTCATTTCTAAAAATTTGTGAAATTACAATGTAAGTACAATCTACTTCCGAGAGTACATGTTCTCCGAACCAATCTAGACCAGACCGAACACGAACATGTCCCTAGAAATACAAAACGGACTTATTTTAATATTTAGTGATTACGGGCCAAATATTTCTCGATTATTTAGACCAGTGATGCCCAAACTACGGCCCGCGGGCCAGATCCGGCCCGCGACGTGGTTTTGACCGGCCCGCCAAAGTATCAGCGCAAAATTTAGAAAATATAAAAAAAATTATAAAAAGGTTGGAAATTATTTTTTTTTCTATGTTAGGACTCTCACGTTTCCTTTGATGTATTTCAGACTTATCTAATGTCTTGTTAGTTATTCATGTTACTTTTTTTTTCTATAAGAACACAAGTTGTTGTTTTTTCAGCGATAACAATTGACAGTTATTTTAGAGGCTTGGACGATTCAGCGTTGTCTTGAGCTAGCTGTGTCCTTGACATCTCATGTATGTAATACAGCGCATCTTTTCTGCATCATTTTGATTCAGGTACTTCTAGGCTGACATCAACCTGATAGGTGCCATTCCATGTAACATTTGTACGTTAATGAAATGAGAGTGTCGAAGAATTGGATATTAAAACTTCCAGAAATCTTTATTAAATATAAATTAACATGACAACATGTTTGATTTGTACTAAAAGTATAGCTGTTTTAAAGAACAAAACATAAAAGGCATTCTAAAAAAAACCATTACAAAAATATGGAGGCATTGTTGGTTTGAGCCGCTAGGAAAAGATTGCTAAGATACGTCTACAGTTGAGCGAGTGATGAAAATAATACCCAAGAAGTCAAGACTCTAATGGAGGCCACAGAGTTGCTCACATTTTAAGAAGAGAAATAAAGCACAAAAAAGTGATGCATTTGAAGTTATCAGCATTTCTGGCATGACAATTGCAAAACGAGTGAACAATGTTGATGAAAATCTTCTTTCAATCTCACTATTGCCGCTGAGGAGTGCCACAAACTGCAACTGATTGACTTAGAAAGCCAGACTTCCCAGCTTGAGAAATTTCGAGCAATACAGACAATAGATCTCTACGCCATGTTGTCTTCACCAACCTTGCACATTTCCGAAAACAATTGCTGTGTAGGATCACAATCTTTACATGCACTTAATTTAGTAGAAAAACTGTTTCAGTTGTAAGACACTTGAAACCCTTGTTACGTAATTGACTTATGGCTGTAAGTAGGCCTACTGGATCCACGGGATTGTTATAAAACTATTTAAAATGGTTCAATCTCTATTTTATTTTTCTGTATCTTTTCATTAATGTGGCCCGCGACACGAGTGTCGGAAATTAAAATGACCCGCAGGCTGTATAAGGTTGGGCATCACTGATTTAGACAGTACACCTGATTTCTCAAAACTGGATAAATTTTCTCAAATGAACATTGCTAATGCCAATATTAACTTTACTGAAAGCATGTGGTAATGTAATCTGGTGATTAGTGCAGAACGTCAAAGACGTATAGGCCACAAGAATAAGATGCCTAGCGAAAAGGTAAAGATTCTGTGTTAACACACAAGTGGTGGGAATGTATTCTTCCTTGGACGTGATGGTTCCAGAAACAATCCCATTCGTGGTTGCATCGCCACGCACTTTGAGCTCAGCAAACGTCTCCTTCTGTCGTTCACTACTGAGGGCAGCCACTTAACACATGGGGAGGGATATGATGTCAGGACCGAAGTCACCAAGATCGTTGGCCTATCAGGTTGTTTCATAGGGCTTTCAAGAGAAGGACTATAGGAATGAGTTTCAGGTCCACAGAAGGGGAAATAGTGGCACACATCGTCTTCAGCCTAGTCCGGAGGACATACTAGTGGGGCAAGTTGGTTGTTCCTTCCGTAGCACTTCAGTCCTCGCAATTTCAGCTCTTGTGTCAGTTCTTTCAGATTCAGTTCATCTAGCAGTTTTACAGAAGCCATAGGAAATCCCACTTCTAGACATCAGTGTTACGATTCCCTCTCCTACTCAGGCCGTGTGTAAACACTGCTAAACATACAACAACACATCAAGAACTTGGCAACAAGAGCTGGTGCTTTAATAATGGTCAATTAAAATAGCCAATATGACACAATTGGCAATACATCAACAGTAAAAATGATACATTGTACATCACTTCACAAAACTCTACTGTTATGGCCGACTAACAGTCCCGGTCTCCGGTCTTGAACTGCTCTGCCTTACACACACTGTGTCTCTGGTCCACGCAGGCTAATGATCAGATGACCAAAGTTCATACCAGTACTGTTCCTTGCCCTTCGATATAGCACGCTAAACTGTATTACTGGCCTGTGTCACATATGTCAGCTAAAACACACAGTTAACCCTATTGCGTCGCGAATAGGGTTACAACAATATTGTAGTTAAAAATTAGTAATACTCGAACAATAAGTATTCTATAGTTAAATAAAAAACGCCACTTTACTGTTCTATTTATTGATTTAATTGGGGGGGGGGGGCATCATGATAAGCTGCCGCACTGGGCATCATATACACTAGCTACGCCACAGATTAATTGAACTAATTGACAATTGAGACAGTTTATTATTTATTAAGACTTCCTGAAAACTTTCACCAATTATAACAGTAAAGTAACTCTCATCGACCTTTATAGGTCTGGTACAACTATCTTACCAGTTGACAAATCCTCATTCAATGTTTACAGTTAAAGCACCGTTTAATTGTGCTCATTTAGCAAGGTTTATCTCCCGTTGCTTTGGTATATTTTCGATATAAAACAAAATTAATTAAATACTACTAATTAATTAACTATTTCTATTTAAATATTGGTGACATTTAGTGTGTATCATGGACAAAAATTAATTGTGCAAACTTTCAATTACATCCAAGTATGAAGTATGAGACATAAGAGAAATAATGTGAACACAATTTGAACCATAGAGACAGCCGAAGGGGGAGGTAACCCTGAAAATCTTATTTTTGTTATTTCTGAAGCTAGGCCTTTGAAATTTCTTATGGTAACATATAATGATATTCTAAAATAAATAATGCTAAAAATTGATGATGGTTGCCATGGTACCGGCGGCCATATTGTTTATTGTATACAAATTAAAACTCTGAATTTTGTAAAAAAAAACTATTGATCAGAAATTCATGAAATTGAATTAAAAGATAAGAAAAAAGGATATTCAAAATTGATAGAACATCTGAATTAAAGATATAAGTATGTTACATTTTTTACAAACTTTTGAATTTTTAGTATATTTTGGACCTGAAAAACAGGATAAATATTAATTAAAATTACTTTTAAAAAAAGTAAATAAAATATTGAAAAAAAATCATTGTACGAGTAAAGTAAATTGTGTCCTTAAAAAGTATTTCAAATTTCATCAAAATCTATGAAGTAGTTACGGAGAAATTCCTAGTAAAGCATAATGACATGTGCAAAAACTAACATTCATGTTATGTAAGTTTAAAGTATAAATTTTATCAAGATTTTGTCTTATAGCCCTTACAAAAACATTAATAAAACATGTTTTAGACACAGATTTAAGCAATAAAATCAATTATAATTTAAAGAAAAAAGATTTATCTACTTAATTATGTTATTAGTTAAAAATCTATATAGTAGACCTAAAACTCGATTTTCTCTAGGGATACCTCCCCTGAAGGGAGTTAATATAAGTGATTTTTGTTAGACATTTAAATATGTCAATGATCCCTTTGTCAATGTAGAATTTTCTTATCTTATAAAATACGGACGTTTATTTGAAACAGAAAATAATTACGTCCAATTACTTGTTAGGAGCTTTGAATAATTGTGCAAAAATTCATCTTGGAGAAAAATTTGCAGACAGACAGAGCAAGTTGATTAGGGCTTCGTAAAAAATTTCAACCTGAACTTTATAAGCAATAAGTGTAGCATTCATGAAATATTAGTAAAAAAAAAGTCTGAACTTCGCAAGGTGCAAAACGAGAAACAATTGAGAAATCGACCCATTTGAATATAAATTAGTTTTAATTATTTATTATGGCTTTTATTTATAATATATATATATATATATATATATATATATATATATAATAAATTAGGGTGATCCAAACATACTTGTTTTTTTGTTTTTGAAATTACACACCCTGTCATTTGTTTCCTGATATAAAAGTGAACTTCCATCCAAAATTTCAATAAATTCAGACTATAATTACAGGTTGCTCATTAATCATTTATTTTTGGCATGCTGTGTTGCATTTTTACATTCTGTTTCGTCACAGTAATCAATTACTTACACAGGTCAATGTGCTATTTTTTTGTTTATTTAATCATTTAGGCAGCCACAACAATACACCAAACAATAAAAAGTCAAGAACTAATCATAATGGCAAACACTTTCAGCACATCACTAGTTGTGGGCAAGACATTTGCTGGTAGTACATCTTGTAATTGTCCAATAAGCCATACTTCTGTTTTACTGCGAGTTAAACTAGCTTAAACTTTTAGTTGTTCCATGAGTCTCTGAATTTGTAGTCAGTGTCAGCAAATTGTTCCAAAAAATGTTCAAAATGTTGATATATTTGGACAATTTTTTTGTTTGTTCTTGGGACCAAAACAAAAGTTTTCAGACGGTGTGCTATTAAATCTGAGAATTTTTTTTCCTCCATGCTTTTATGGACCACCCTTTTATATATATATATATTTAAATAATTGTGCGAAATTTCAAACAAAAAAATGAAAATCGATTTTTGTAGGGAAAAGAAAAAACATGATATTGTTTCTGTAGCTGGAGAGATTATTGAAATTGTGCAAATTATGCATACATTTGTACTATCCTAGACAATAAACTAAATTTTACTGCAAATACTGCTTATATCAGCAAAAAAGGGCAGCAAAGTTTACGATTACTAAGAAAACTGTTCTCGTTTAATGTTAGCGAAAAGGCCTTGGCTATGTTTTATCACGCTCATATCTGCAATAGTTTCAATATCACTGCCTGGTATGGCAATCTGAGCATTAAAAATAAGAATAAACTTTATAGAATCCTAAATGCTGCTGGTAAAATCATTGGCAAAAAACAAAACCCATTTGGACGTTGTTTCAGACAAACATCTATATAAAGCTAACAAGATCCTCATTTTCCCCTCAACTCAAGAAAACATTAAGAAACTGGAACAAACACAAAATAGAGCACTGAGATTCATAACAAACGAATATTCACATTTGACTAGAGTAACACCATTAGTAAAATCACTAAATTTAATAAGCCTTCAGGACAGAAGACTCAAAAGTAAAGTAGCAATTATACATAAAACACTGAACCATAATCTTCAAATACAAAAACAAAATCTAATAAAATACTCTGAAAGACACAAAAATAAAGGAACATTCCTCGTCCCATATGCTAGGACAAATTTGTACAAATACTCCTTCTTCCCTAGTGCTATTAGAGCATGGAATGGGTTGCCTGAGCTAGCCAGAAAAACCAGTGACTTGTCAGAATTTAAGTCATTGGTTAATATGCATGACTAAATGCATGACGCGTAGGACGTAATCATCTTCTTTTTTGAAGTAACGTCTGTATTATATAAGATAAGATAAGATAATAAAGAATCACCCTTTGTGTCAGGATTTTGTGATTTTACCATCACAAAAGAGATACAAGACACCGATAGCAAAGACAAACAGACACAAACACTCTTTTGTTCCCCTGGCAATCAAATCATTAAATAAAAACAATCTGGTATAAGTTTTGTCACATGTAAATTATGAGTGAGTCTGGTGTGAATGTACACTTTGGTTTCTTATAGTTATAATGTTTTTTGTTTGGTGTAATGCACAAATTGTAAGACAAATTTCCATAAGGACAATAAAGATTATTATTATTATTATTATTTATACATAAAGTACCCCACTAAGACCTTGCAATTTAGAGCAGATGATTCAAATATAATTTGTTATTTTTTTTGGCCTCTAATATCAAAAGTGTCAAAAACGACCAGCAGCCTATAGTAACGCCAACTTATGTCAGGTTGCCATTAGAGTTGAGTTGAGCGGCTTTTATTCTGATGGTTTGGCATTATTTCTACCCTATAAACTCTAGAGATCATTACTTTTCTAAGACAGAAAAGATCAATTTTCCTTGATTCGTGGCAACTTCCCTTACAGTTTGAAAAAGAGTTACTACATAACAATCTATCTATCTATCTATCTATTTATCTATCTATCTATATATATATATAGTTTCTGAGATTTTAATAGGACGGACGGAGAGACAGACAGACAAATTAAAACGAATTGCTGCTATTCTTAGTTATGGGCCGCTAATAAAATGTTACTATAACGTACCTCCACTCAAATGTAAAGAGTTAATTAAATGTTTTAATCCACCGATTTCTAATACTGTCATGAGCACGTGGTCATCACAAGCCACATCCAGGGTTTTGTCATCCACAGAGAAAAGTCGTGCCTTTTGACATAACTTGCCATTTAGGGTAAAGGTGAGATCAGTGTACGAGACTGTAAAAATAATAAAAACCACTAACTTTTTATTTTGTATTCAGTTTATACTAATTTATATATATTGTTAAAAACCTAAAGGGGTAGTAATATGTGTGTGTGTAGCCCCAGGCCAGCGCTAGATGAGCGTTCAAACGTGAGGAGCGGAGAGGATCAATCGCGACGCAGGCGAAGCAGGGCCGGTCCTACGGATTGCAGGGCCCTATGCGAAACGGATTGCGCGGGGCCTAGTCTATGTATTGATAAGGATAAAAGTGAAACTTAAGATTTTGTAGTACAAAATAAATGTGTCTTTGCATCTTATTCATACTTTATTACGTACAAAATCATTGTCAAATGAGCTTTACGAGCAATCTACAGTAGATAGTAGTTTTCCAACAAAAGGCCGATAAACATTCAGATCTGCTATTTAGATTTAATATCGACTAGCAAATTATTGCTTTATTTGTTTTGTTTTTTTTAATTGCGAGTAGGATTGGGGTTTTTCACATTAATTGACATCCCGGTCACCCGAAATGCCAATTTGTCTGTTTTGATGGAGATTTGCATGAATTTTCAGAAGATTTTAATAATTTCAGGACAATTCTAGGAACCCTTTTAATAAGTTACAATGGTTTAATTTAAGGATTTACACCTAGATTTCGCGCGGGGCCAATGAAAGTGCGGGGCCACTGCGGTCGCATAGGTTGCAGTGGTCTAAAACCGGCCTGTCGCAGTTATCTATGTAACTGTATAGTAGAATTAATTCTCTATTTGATAGTGCGGCGTTGATCACTATATTGATGACGTCATTACACTATTTCTTGTGTAGACTAGGGGAATGAATTTTTGTTGCTTGTCAAAACTTCTAGTGACGTAAAGTTAGTGTGTGTGTGTGTGATTTGCGTCATTTATCGCCAAGTACAGTCTCTCCATCTTGTGCTGTATAAAGGCAAGACATGTTTTGAGAGCTCTTGAATTTCTCCTTGGTTATTGTTACTGGATAGCCTTAACGTTTGCTTTGGACATTTTCTTGTTGGATTATCTTGACCCCTGTTTAGGGTGAGTTTTATTTTTCATTGTATAGTTTTTCTATTTGAATTCGTTCGTATTTGTAAGTCTATAATTAGACTAGATCTAGATGGTTAGAATTATCCTTTCTTTTATCTTCTATAGGGTTTTAGCGACAAGTCTAAGTTTTGGTCGTAGTCTCAGTTCAAGACTCTATTTCAAGTTTTAGCGTCAAGTCTAAGTATTGATATTAGCTTGGTGTCAAGTCTATGTGTTAGACTCAGTGTAAAGTCGTGGTGTCAAGACTTGTTTATCCAGTCTCAATTTTCTATATTGAGAGTATAACTTTAGGTCTACAGTCTACAGGACTGAGGTCTTCATCTCACTAATCTCAGTTGGTCGTCTGGTATTCAAGATTGTTTTTTTTTTCATAAGTCTGAGGTTCGGGATTCCAGACTGCGGGTTGTCATACCTGATGTTACAGTGTGAACTGTGAACTTTTGGAATTGTCGTCGGTGAACAGTGTCGGATCTGGAGGCTGGATCTGTGTGAATTTGTCCATTGTTGTGTTGGAGGTCTGTTTGAACAACTTGTGATGAATATGTTGAGGTAATGATATTGTTCAAATAATGATCATTTATATGTCACAAAGAAAATAACTGGATCATGTTAGATTACATATATTACACATATATCTATTGATATTGATACTATTATTATCATTCATCATACATCAGATCATTTGTAAATATATCACTAGAATAATTGTTTATTGTTTTTTAACATCATACACTTAGTTTATTAATTTAATATACAACTGTATGTGTATGGTGTGCTTGTCAGGCTGAACTTGGGTCAAAATATTACAGGTTCAGTAAATAATAACAATAACACAAATTAAAGTAATATTAATTTTGAATAACTATTCACATTTGAAATATCAAATATTAGTTTGATAAGTACAAGAACGCAAAGAAACCTGACACGGCCCTGTGGCGAAGTTTCAAGAAACATCTAAAGTAAATAGACCTTTCACAACTACGATCTACGATTCAGTACGTACGACAGAGTTCAACAAGGTAAAGTGAATCCAGTTGAGTTTTTGATACTACAGTATAGAGTTGATAGGCGGTTCAAATATCCATAACAGAACATAGAACAGTCAATGTTATGTATTGACAATTGTACAGTATTGGCTGTGGTTTATTGCGCATTAAATCTTATTTCGAAGAGGTGAACTTTAATTTTTAAAATGTGAAGGAAAAAAATAGTGTATAATGAGATACATACCTTTACTATCAAATTTAATCTTAACCATGTAAAAAGAGCAGGTTTATTCCATTTAAATGTCTTTTTCAAAGTATTTCCAGATCTCCCAGACCACATTACATCAGCTGAAAAACAACTTGCAAATACTTCTTATTTGTAGGACTTATCAAGAATCCTGTACAAAAAATCTCTTTTTAAAGAAATAAATACATTTTTCTTTTTTTTTCTTTTGGTCAGTGTGGACCTATCCGCAACATGTTTTAATATCCTTTTGTACGTTTTTTTTTAAGGCATAAACACGCTTCTAGATATTGAGAAGTAAATTCACAATAAATTAAGTGAATTTGTCGGATTATTTTGCATCTGTATTCAGATAGATAGATAGATAGATAGATAGATAGATAGATAGATAGATAGATAGATAGATAGATAGATAGATAGATAGATAGATAGATAGATAGATAGATAGATAGATAGATAGATAGATAGATAGATAGATAGATAGATAGATAGATAGATAGATAGATAGATAGATAGATAGATAGATAGATAGATAGATAGATAGATAGATAGATAGATAGATAGATAGATAGATAGATAGATAGATAGATAGATAGATAGATAGATAGATAGATAGATAGATAGATAGATAGATAGATAGATAGATAGATAGATAGATAGATAGATAGATAGATAGATAGATAGATAGATAGATAGATAGATAGATAGATAGATAGATAGATAGATAGATAGATAGATAGATAGATAGATAGATAGATAGATAGATAGATAGATAGATAGATAGATAGATAGATAGATAGATAGATAGATAGATAGATAGATAGATAGATAGATAGATAGATAGATAGATAGATAGATAGATAGATAGATAGATAGATAGATAGATAGATAGATAGATAGATAGATAGATAGATAGATAGATAGATAGATAGATAGATAGATAGATAGATAGATAGATAGATAGATAGATAGATAGATAGATAGATAGATAGATAGATAGATAGATAGATAGATAGATAGATAGATAGATAGATAGATAGATAGATAGATAGATAGATAGATAGATAGATAGATAGATAGATAGATAGATAGATAGATAGATAGATAGATAGATAGATAGATAGATAGATAGATAGATAGATAGATAGATAGATAGATAGATAGATAGATAGATAGATAGATAGATAGATAGATAGATAGATAGATAGATAGATAGATAGATAGATAGATAGATAGATAGATAGATAGATAGATAGATAGATAGATAGATAGATAGATAGATAGATAGATAGATAGATAGATAGATAGATAGATAGATAGATAGATAGATAGATAGATAGATAGATAGATAGATAGATAGATAGATAGATAGATAGATAGATAGATAGATAGATAGATAGATAGATAGATAGATAGATAGATAGATAGATAGATAGATAGATAGATAGATAGATAGATAGATAGATAGATAGATAGATAGATAGATAGATAGATAGATAGATAGATAGATAGATAGATAGATAGATAGATAGATAGATAGATAGATAGATAGATAGATAGATAGATAGATAGATAGATAGATAGATAGATAGATAGATAGATAGATAGATAGATAGATAGATAGATAGATAGATAGATAGATAGATAGATAGATAGATAGATAGATAGATAGATAGATAGATAGATAGATAGATAGATAGATAGATAGATAGATAGATAGATAGATAGATAGATAGATAGATAGATAGATAGATAGATAGATAGATAGATAGATAGATAGATAGATAGATAGATAGATAGATAGATAGAAAAAAAAATAGATAGATAAATAGATAAAAAGATATATAAATAGACAAATAAACTGACAGATTGATAGATAGATACAAAGATAGAGTGAAGATAAATAGATCGATATGTTAAATGAGATGATAGATAGATAGATAGATAGATAGTATAAAACAGTATACCCTCACACATCTTTTACATCATTTTATAAAGCAGACTGTGTCAAAATCATAACAAATATGATCAATACATAAAGAGTTACAGATATTAGAGCAGTTCTGACCATTGTGTTTAGACTCACTATGTTTTCAAAAAGACAAGAAAATCAGAAAAAAAAACTTTTCTTAAAAACGAATGTTACTCTGTTTTATGTTTTTAATAATAAAAATTATATTTTTATACTCCCCTCCATTTCTAGCTTGCCCGAGAACAAATCCTTTTTGAGCGAACGTAGAAACCTAAAATACATTTTAATACTCTGAAGACGGTGCTCAAAAATGCTTCTGAACATTAATGTCTTGAACTCTAAAATAAATAGAGCCTACATGGGAAATACCCGAAGACGTGGAGTATGTTCTAGATAACCATTTTTTAGATTTTAAGCCCAAAATTAAACGCTTTTATTTTTTTTTTAATTTTGAAAAATGTAAACGGTTAAACTAAATTTTTTACAGCGGGGTTAACTAGATAGTAAATCTTTCTAGGAATATGTTAGAGCCATTTTTTAGCATCGAGTTCCCCCACCCTTTGCCCATAAGCGTTTTACTTCAATAGACGTATTGTAAAATACATACTAACTATCAATTAGTACATCTCTAAAAAAAAATACTACAATCATTACTTACCAGACAACTATGCATTAGCTGAGAGGTCATTGACCAGGCATGAAGTAACATAATTAAGAAGAATAGTGGCCTCACACCTAGGCCAATTCACAAAAATGGCCGAGTTGTTATACACATGTTTACGCATCGGGTTTTAACGTAAAAAATGATTAAGACTATTAACAGTTTAGTTATCGCCTCAGAAAAACAAATTCTGCTTTGAACTATTTCATTTGACGTTCATGTTTAATTTTTTTATTTATTTTATACAAACCTTCGTATTCGAACAGAACGAAATGAAAACATTTTACACAAAATTTAGTCTCGAAAACTCTAAGAAAAAAAGGTTACAAATACAGTTTGTGTGGAAACACAAAACTGAAATTCAGCACTGATAGTGCTCCGCTCAGGCCGAAAAAGGCAGGTTTCAATATGCAACCATATCATCGTCTATAGAAAAGTCAGAAGTGTTTCCCATACTATTGTATTGTTAGATTGAATAATGGCGTAATACCACAGGATTCGGAGATTTATCAATGTTATATTAATATTTGTACGAAGTAAATAAACTGATAATTATGAAGATATGGTTCAAATAACATATTTTATTAAGATAATTATCTAACTGATTTAGATGCTATAAAACTGACTTACCTCTCATTCGATCCTGAAGGTAGAAACCTTTCAATTTGTTTCAATGTATAGAAGCAGGGTTCCGTTCTTGAACTCCACGTGTATACTACAAAAACCAATGCTTATTAAATGTTGTTTCAAATTACTTTCGATACTGAACAAAAATTAATTTTCTTTAAATGAAAAGTAATCTATTTGTTAAATATATAAGTAGTTAGTATGAGAGAAAATATTTAAATTTAGTAACAGAAATTACTATTAACACTTTTTGTTTGAAAACATATGAAAAAAAATTGTGGTATTAGTAATATTCTTAATAATGTTGTTAATTTCTTATAAATTTAGACATTTTAAAATGTATCAGCTAAATCAATTTTGCCAATTGAGTACGCGTTAAATCTGTCGAATTTTTATATAGCGTTTTATTATTGTTCTGCCAACGTTTATTGACAAAAACAGGCCCACTACAAGATGTTTCTTCTAACATTTAACAAATCTTAATTAAAATGTATCAAATAAAAGTATACTTACTCTTAATGTGCCTCGACTGCCACTTGCACATTAGTATTGGCCGAGCCATCCGTTTTACTTTATTTTACTTAAACTGCTTTTCTTATTAGGATGGATAACATCAGTAGAAAAAGAATAGCATAAACAGAAAATATCCTTGATTAATCGTGTCTTTTCACGGTACTGAAGGCGGGAAAATTAAAATAAATATTTAAGCGCGATTTCTTGAAGTTAACAATTTTTGCTAAGCATTGAGCTAGTCACATGTGCGTTACTTTGCCTTTCATATCGACATTGTAAAAATAACTAAGAACAATTTAAAAACGAGACTAATCTTCGTCTCAAATTCAGTCTTCGATTGACGCCTTCCGAGACCAAGATTTATTTGTTTTTCATATTATTGAGATGTACCCCCCCCCCCACCAAATCCAAAAAAAAAAAAAAAGAAAAATAGACAGGGAGAATAAAATAGATTTAAAGATTAGGGACTCTCTCTTCTTCTTTCTTGTAACTTACATTGTTTTTCTCTCACTACTTGTCACTCATAGTTGTTAGTCATAGTTGTCACTGTATGGCACTCTTTCTTTCTTTCTATTATTTTCCAATGGCGTAGCTAGGGTGGAGGGAGAAGGGGGGATAATTTCAATTCTACTCGGCCCCCTCTTGAGAGAGGCCCCAAATGAGTGTTTTTTTTACTTTAAAAAAAATATCACGCAAAATGCAGGGGCCCCAAACGAGTGAAGCCCTCCAGGCCCCCAAACAATGGAAAATTCCTATTTACGCCCCTGTTCTTTTCATTCTCTTCCATTTTTTCATATTCTATATTTCTCGTTTTCCTTTTCACTTTCTCTCTTTCTAGGTCTTTCTCTTCCTCTCATAAACTCTCTCTCTCTCTCTCTCTCTAAGTATTCACAAGTTTTAATATTACAAATAATAATATTTAATATATATATATATATATTTAAAAAATAATTTAAGGCACCTGAATGTGATCGTTCAATGAACGTGTGTGTTACCCGTGCTTGTAATCGTGCTAGTATTTGTAAACGTGTTCGCATTATCGTAGTCTGTGAATCGTGACCAGTCTGTACTGTGTTATTGTGTGTATCAGTCGTGTTGTATTGAAATAAAGCCTTGTTTCTAAGGTTAGGAATTGAGTTATTATAATAAGCACCTTCCTGAGACAATCAATAGTAGCTAAAGACATGTAAATAAATCTTAGCATACTTAGAACAAATCTAGAAATGAACACAAATATCAAAATAAACAATTTTAAAAAATAATGAATTATCTTTATAAAGTAAACATTTACTTATATAGTTAAGTTGAATAATAAAATTAATCAAATAGAATAACTAGTACTTTTTACATTCGTTTGAAATACTTTAAAACCTTATTGTTTTTAGGAAAAAAAAGTTTCTTTCAGCATTTAAAATTTTAAGTAAAATTGCATTTTAGTTTTAAGTTCTTTTTATTTGTAAAAATGTTGTTTAATAAACTAAAATGTTTGTATAATTTCATGAGTTTCGTTTACATAAATGACTTTTTGTACTTACAGATGTTGCAAAAGTCACCTTCAAAGTCTCGTATACATGCTATGCAACGTCCAGTTTTAGAATCACAAACAGTTTGAGAACATTGCGAAGAACAATTTTCATTGCAATTTAGTCCAAAATGTGTTTCGTCACAATCTTTTACATTTATGAAAAACAATGAATATATAAATAATGTGAAAATAAAACCTATAATTAAGAAGACAATGCCTATAAAGAAAGAATTTAATCAACATATTTAAAGAATTTGTTTTCGTTTTAAAAAGTACATGTAGCAAAAAAATGTTACACAATTAAATTTGAAAACTAGAAGAGATAGTGGATATCCGACATCATAATAATTTGAATCATTCAAATTTCTGATGCAACGGTTACTTTTTTTTCTGAAAGTGAAAAATAAAATTTTTAAAAATCAATTTAGCGAACAATTTTTTTCATAAAAATAACTCACTTGTACAACCAACACTATTATTTGTAACAAACACGTTAGGCTGTTTAGTAGAGGAGATGTCTATGTACAATAATTTAACACATTTATCTTATCTTATCTTATATAATACAGACGTTACTTCAAAAAAGAAGATGATTACGTCCTACGCGTCATGCATTTAGTCATGCATATTAACCAATGACTTAAATTCTGCCAAGTCACTGGTTTTTCTGGCTAGCTCAGGCAACCCATTCCATGCTCTAATAGCACTAGGGAAGAAGGAGTATTTGTACAAATTTGTCCTAGCATAAGGGACGAGGAATGTTCCTTTATTTTTGTGTCTTTCAGAGTATTTTATTTAATTTTGTTTTTGTTTTTGAAGATTATGGTTCAGTGTTTTATGTATAATTGCTACTTTACTTTTGAGTCTTCTGTCCTGAAGGCTTTCTAAATTTAGTGATTTTACTAATGTCTTTAGATTTTTTATATAAAAAAAAGTTTAATTTGTATAGCTAAGTTAATTAAATTCTGTCATTCTACTACATTTACACAAAAAATTAAATTTTTCGAAACAGAAAAAAATTATTTAGTATGCATATAAGTTAGTTTAGTTTAATTAATAAGTATTTTTTTTATTATCGCGTGAGTTGCAGCGCTTTTTTTTTTAGGGAAATGTTGTTTTTCTTTGGGATTTTAATAAGAGATTGACCCTTTACAAAACAATTAGATCAATTACATATTCATTAGAAGACATCAGTTTTGCCAGGTTCACCCTTTACTTAACGTTTACGTTTGAGCCAATTTTAGTTTGTGTTTTTATACAAACTATCTTTGTAACCTGTTTTTTTTTTTACACGTTATAAAAAAAAGCATTTAAAAAAACTTAATTTCCTTTTTAAAGCATCCAAAAATTAAAAAGGCATCTATCAGTATACCCCATCTTTTAAGTTTAGATCTAAAAGGCTCCAAATCATTTTTACATTTAATTTGATGATATTTTAAAAGTTGTTAAATTACAATGCAAAACTATTGTTTATGTTTTCAAGCAGTGGTTTTTGACGGAGCGCTAGCGTCTACCGGGGGGGGGGGGGGGAGGGCGAATTTTAAAAATTGGGAGATGCTGGGAGCCGAAAGGTCGGTAGGGAAGCGTTCCACACTATGGGAGATGTAGGGGATCTCGTCATATAAAGCGGACGTGAAGATGAAAGAATAAACTAGAGGAGCACTGAAACAAAACAAAAAAAGATTACTAAGAAAGTTTGGTTATCATCTGTGTAGTTGATTTCACAAAAAGACGTGTGTGTGATTCAAACGATTCTGCATACTGTGATACGGATCTTTCTTCCATCTTTCTGCCAGTGGTTTGACAGACCAAACAAAATGTTGAAACAATGTGAAAATCCAAAAGATATCATGTTACGACATCAACAACACATCCAATTTTAATATGTGAAGTGTGGCCTCTGGTTAGCCATCATTATCAATGATAATTTCTTCGTTTATAGAAACTCCACTTTCCTCCGCATGCTTCCGAAGAATATGGTCAACAGTCTTTTTTGTTCTAAAGCCTGCAGAATGGCATTAACATTTGTGTAAATTAGTTTAGTAATATTTATAAAGTTTTTTTTTACACATTCTAGGTATGTCTAAATGTTCACACAGTTTGTTAAATGTATAGGAAACTAATCCACATAAGATTGATGATAGAACAGCAGAATTGTTAACAGAATATCTTTTCTTTAGAATAACCTGATGTATGGTTGCTACTTACAACCGTCCTACAATTTTCACAGACCTAAAACTCGATTTTCTGTAGGGATGCCTCCCCTTATATATTTTAAAACATTCAAAGTTCATTACCAAAGTAGTTTCCCCTACCTTAACATGTTCAAAGTATTAAGCTCAAGGAAGAAAATGTTATGTCCCTTGAAGGACATTTACTGTTACTTCTAACTAATACCTCAAATGAAGAGTTTTTCATTGAAAATATTGAAATAGGTTTTTTTCCACATGAAATGAATGTGCATGTTACTTCTTTTCATTCTCCAGGCAAGCAAGTGAAAACAGTTTTTATCACTTTTCATTACTTATAGGTGACACTATTTCTAGTGAAATTGTTTGAAAATTATAAACTTGTTTCGATTTCTTCATTGTGGAATTTGAAAGCAAATTTTAAGACGTCAAGAACTTGGAACCATTTTTCAATAAACTCAGTTCAACATTTAACGAAGAAGCTGATTCACCTCCAGAGGACATACCTAAAAGCAAATAAGTACATGAAAAAGGGAGTCTTGTAGGTGCCATAAGTTGCATTTCTACACGTTAAAACAAAATTGCTTCTAAATATTTGCATTATTTTTCTTGAAAATAAAAAGTTTAATTACAGGTCAATGCCGGCTGACTGATTTCATAATAGCTAGTAAGGCAGTTCCGCAACATTGTGTATAAGTGTAAACGCTTGAATATTTCACATTAAATACAACTGTACATTTGTAGTGAAGTATTGTGATGTAAAAGAATAACATTGTAAAAAATATTCTTAAAATTAGTTTTAGAAATTGCTAATTCCTCCATCGGAAGTGTAACAAAATTAAAAAGTAAATGTGAAATAAAATACATTATACACAGTTATCTAGCGTATTTTTCTAGGTTGTGAGTATATATATATATATATATATATATATATATATATATATATATATATATTGTTGTAACCCTATTGGCGACGCGATAGGGTTAACTCTGTGTTTGATCAGCTGACATATGTGACACAGGCCAATCACACACTTTAACGTGCTATATCGAAGGGCAATGCACAGTGCTGGTATGAACTTTGCAAGTGAATATAGCCCGTGTTATGTTCATCTGATCATAAGCCTGCCTGGACCAGAGACACAGAGTGTGTAAGGCAGGGCAGTTCAAGACAGGACAGCGAGAAGACCGGGACTGTTAGTCGGCCATAAAGTCGGTCCTGGTGCAGTCCTTGAGCCCAGAAAGAGATGGTAGAGTTTAGTAAGGTGATGTACTTTGTAGCATTTTTTAGTAGTTGATTGTCTTCCCAATTGTGTCATATTGTCTGTTTTATTTCATCATTATTAAAGTAAAAGATTATGTGTAACTCTTGTTGTCAAGTTCTTGTGCTGTGTGTTGTTTAGCAGTGTTTACAGAAGGCCTTATAAAGCCCCTCCATTCCAAAAAAATTTAATACGGCCATCGATGGAAAATGGTTGCCCACCCCTAGAGTAGCGTATACAGACAACTGATTTTGAGAACAATGGAGAACATGCTGAAGTAATAGAATGGTTCAAGGTTGCTGGGTCAGATGAGACGATCTGTAAGGAAGAGAGTTTTTATGTTGTGGCAGCATATTGTTAGCTAGTGATGAATCAAACTCTAGAAGGTTTAAGAAAAGCAATCGTGTGTTTTAGTTGTCGTGATAGAGGGCATAATTCAACCAAGTGTCGTAACAGTGTTTCCCCGTCTAATGAGATTGATATTGAGATGTGAACCTTAATGATATTGTTAATGATTGTGACGGACCTCGTGTATGACTGTGATTGGCTTGTTTGGTGTCTAGGGGATGATTATTTTTAAATTGATAGTGATAATATAAGAAATCAACGATTTAGTTAAGTGTACAATAACATTGTTACGATATTTCTATGCTAATCAGGCCTTCTGTAACCAACTGCTAAATAGACACCACACTACAACAAGAACCTGTCAACAAGAGCTCTAAATAATATGGTACTTTAACTCTTTCTCTCCGTAATTATTTACAACATTCTGGTGGAGTCAACGTTGGTATCGTCAGTTAGGAGAGAAAGAGTTAATGAATACGTGAATAAATAGATAACAGCCAATTCTAGACACTTGGCAATACATCAGCTAGAAATGCTACACCATCATCGTTCTAAACTTTACTGTCTCTATCTCTTCCTGAACTCGTACATAACACTGAAGGACTCCACCAGGACCGACTTCATAGCCGACTCAATTCCCGGTCTCCTCTATGTCCTATCTTGAACTGTCTCTTTCTTACACACTGTGTCTCTGGTCCACGCAGGCTTTCGATCACATAATCACGGGTCATATTTGTGTGTAAAAGCAATACTGTCCATTGACCATTGACCTGAGTGATTTGCATGAGTTTACTTGTGTCAGCTAAACCTACAGTTAACCCTATAGCGCCTCCAGTCGGGTTATAACAGTACGATATAGTATTCTATGTTTAATTTACTGAAGGTTCTGTAGCTGGTCACTACAAACTAATGTCAGACAAAAAGCATACCGCCATTTTGTAATCTATTAAACGAAATAATAATGTTATAAGTAAAGCTAATGCGTGAATGTAACAATAGTATGAATGAAGCTATCACAATAGCTAATCGACGTAACTCCATTTATTCAAATAAAAACATTTGCTAGTATGCCTACAAATATTTGATTAAAATATAAAATGAATAGACTTAATTTTGTATGTTTATGTGTTTAAGTATAAACTAAATCTTGAGTTAGACATAGATCTAGATGTAGACTAATCTAGAGTTAAATATGGCTTGAAGAGTTCATTCTGCTTTGCGAGAAGGCTTTGCTCTGCGCATGCTTGAGCTTTTTTAGTACGCAAATTCAGCAATGTATGTATCTTAAATGGCTTCGCAGCTTTAGCGAACGAATATATGAAAAATGCTTTAGAAAAACAAATTTGAATGTTAATTTGATTAAAATAAAAAATGAATGGACTATAATTAATATGTTCATGTGTTTAATTATAAAACTATCTTTGCAAAGAGAAGTTGTATCATGTTAGAGTGAAATAAGAAATTTAGTGCTGGGATATATATACATAATTAACTGTAATAAATTAGCAAATTGTAAAATTGTAAAAGTATAGTTCCTATTTTAAAAAATTACCGTTAGCACAAATGACTCCCGCCTTCTCGTCGGACTTACAGTCATGTTGTCCCCATTTTGAATGATAACAAGCGTCTAAGGTCGACACATTTGCCTGACAGGACACATCATCGAGTACATAGTTGTAAGAGTGGTTTGACTTAAATCCATTGTTTCTCACCGCTTTAGCGCCAGATCTATCAAAGTCAAAAATTATATTGTAATTATTTCTTTTATAGTGTACTTTTAGATCCAAAGCCTTCACTTATTATATATCCGCGCTATCTAGAACAAAGTTTTAATGTAAGGAACGCATCATGTTTCTTTTACGAAAGAAAGACTTCTATGTTTCAAAGCATGGGCGTAGCCAGGATTTTTTTTTCGGGAAAGGGTAGGGTTGGGTGGATTTCAACCCCTCCCCGCCAAATATATATATAAACTAAACTAAAAAATGTTTTTATTTATTTTATTTTTTTTACAAATTGTAAACCCTCATAGCTACGCTCATATAATTTGGTAACTGTAGTATGCTTTAGAATAATCTTGAGAGAGAGGTTTTATCTTATCTTATCTTATATAATACAGACGTTACTTCAAAAAAGAAGATGATTACGTCCTACGCGTCATGCATTTAGTCATGCATATTAACCAATGACTTAAATTCTGCCAAGTCACTGGTTTTTCTAGCTAGCGCTCAGGCAACCCATTCCATGCTCTAATAGCACTAGGGAAGAAGGAGTATTTGTACAAATTTGTCCTAGCATATGGGACGAGGAATGTTCCTTTATTTTTGTGTCTTTCAGAGTATTTTATTTAATTTTGTTTTTGTATTTGAAGATTATGGTTCAGTGTTTTATGTATAATTGCTACTTTACTTTTGAGTCTTCTGTCCAGAAGGCTTTCTAAATTTAGTGATTTTACTAATGGTGTTACCCTAGTCAAATGTGAATATTCGTTTGTTATGAATCTCACTGCTCTATTTTGTGTTTGTTCCAGTTTCTTAATGTTTTCTTGAGTTGAGGGGTCCCACACGGTGGATGCATATTCTATTATTGGCCTAACCAAGGTTAAATAACATTTTAGTTTTATGTTCATTATTTGATTTATAAAAATTTCTTTTAATAAACCCTAATGCTTTGTTGGATTTTTTTATAGTTTCATCAATATGTGGATTCCATGACAGTTTTTCATTTATTATAACACCTAGGTATTTTGAGTTTTTAGTCTGTGTTACTGGTTTGCCATGAATAAGATAAGTGGAATTAATTTGTTTTAGTTTTTTGGTTACTCTTAACAACTGACATTTTTCTGGGTGGAAAGACATGCTCCAATTTGACTCACATTTCTGTAATTCATCTAATTCTCTTTGTAAAATATCTGTGTCTTGTTTTGTTTTTATTGTTTTATATATATTATGCAATCGTCTGCAAATAATCTGGCTTTTGTTCCTGAACTAATGCAATTTGATAAATCATTTTGTAGTAAATTCAGCAATAATAATGTTTATATTGTTACGTTCTTCTTATCCAGGCCTTCTGTAAACACTACTAAACACAACTCATAAGCACATATGTGGATTATACTGTCCTTTCTAACACACTGTCTCTCGTCTGTAACAGCTTTTTGGTCAGGTACTTTCGTCTATGCTAGTATGGCGCCTGAAAGTATCTTAATGCACTTACTGCGGGGCGGGGGGCACCTCTGTAACTCTAAGCTTCCTAAAGAAGTTCGACTTTGGCGTGCAGATGTTATCCATGCGGGATAAGTGTTACTAACAGCATAAAAATTAATAAATGAAATTTTGTTTATATTAGCCTTCTTACGATTTTTTGTAAGTGTTTTTCTTAGAGGTGGGCGCTGGCGGATTTTTATTAGAAAAAAACACAAAAAGAGGGCGGTGTTCCAAAAAAGGTTAAAGACCACTAGTCTACCTTATTTCTTCTCTATTTTACGAATTTCTTTTAAAATTAGAGCTTTGTATTATAGTTCGTTAACAAAACGAAGTTACAAACAGAGGTATTGAACAAAATTAACAACCTATTTTAATTTTTTTAAAGACATTTTTTTTTCGGCGTCGACCCTCAAAGCCTTAATCTAAATCTGTGGAGTATCTGTTGTATTTGCAATGTAGTTAGGGCCTATACATTTACATAATAATTTTCAAAAGTAAAAATATTGTTTAAAGGGTTCTTACAAAGTATACATTTTGAGCGCATCAAAAATGTCGAATATCTAATAAGAGATTAACCATCGTTTTGTTGGCGTCTTATTCTAGCCAAATAGCCTACCACAAGAAGTCTCGCTTAACATGAGGATAATACTACGATAAGTACGCGTAATAAAGATATACTTACACTACTTGTATCTCGATTGTAACTCACAGAACAGTATCGTCGTCCATTACCCCCACGTACTTTATTTTACTAAATTTGACCTGTCTTTTTAATTAGGATGAATAATGAGCTGTGGATGTTAAGAGAATGCGTTTCTGGCAGTAAAAAAAACAAGCAAACGCTTACAGCGCTCCCCTTGACAGAAAGGCCTTTATGTGACTTATTGGTTTTGCCGAAGTTTGAGAAACACTGCTCCATTTCTAATATGACCTTTTTTTGTTTTTCTTATTTATATATAGTACCATGTGACAGAGCTCCACTTGTTTGAATAATTTATTGAGAAAATATATTTAATTATTTTGCTATTGTGTTATTTTAGCTCTAAACGTCAATGTACATGGCGATTAGAAAAGAAAGTCTCTTTAAGTCCCCATACAGAACACGTTGGTATGGACAATATAGACGGAATTCTTATGGTCCGACAGTTACGCTGGAGAAAGCACGATCCCGTTTGCCATTTGGGGGAAGGAACGTTTTGCAAATGGCAGTTATTTTTGTGACCTGAAAGGTGGTGGGCGTAACAGAGATTCCCCACATAAACACGTTAAAGACCAGCTAAAGCACCAACGGGCTTTAACTGAAATTAAAGTGGGTAGCGTGGTCAAAAGCCGAAGTAAGCTTGAACTTGGCTTGTCTTGGCTACCCATGAAGGGGGCTCGTGGTTCGACACACGAGTCGAGCAGAGTTGTGTTTACTGAGCGTCTTCAGGCAAAACGTAAAACCTTCTCCCAGATACCCCCTCTCTCCAACTGGTCCACAAATGAGATTGGACCATATCGCTCTGAGCATTCTATATAAACATGAAAGTAGCGCTATATAGCAGCAATAATAATTATTATTATTATCTGACTGCAGGCGGCTTTACAATGGGAATTTTTCAAAAATCAGCGGAATACACAAAAGCAAATCTACTGCCAAGGACAGACGTATACCGTAAAAAAAGAATTTACATCGACCACCTTCACATATAATGTTTATGTTTGCGTTGTTTGTGGAAAAATATGTGGGATGCAGCTGGTGCTGAGTAGCCAAGTAAAATACTCCACATCACTTAATCATCGGACTTAAATACAAGGCATCAAAGAAACCTGCTTCCAGATACCCCCTCCCACACCATAGAGATTGGACCGTAGCGCTTTGTTAATGCTATAGGCATAAAATCTGCATTATAATATAGTTATTCAGATACTACAATGCAATTCATAAATATTCATAACTTTTTATTTTGTATTTTTAATAATTTACGAGTTTTTTAAATTAACTTTAATAGCGAAGAGCCATGTAGGTGACTTTTACTTAGTTGACTAAGATAAAAGAGCCTACAAATAAGAAGGTGCGCAAATGTTTAACTCTTTCTCTCCGTATTATTTCTATGTTTCGAGTGAATTATTAATTTTGCTAATTTGTATATTGCTACCCTCTTATCATTGAACTTTAATAGCTTTTTTTTTTGTTTCTTATCAGAAAATATGACATTTGGTATAGAATTAAAGGAGATTGCACGCTTTTTTTAGATAATATAAATGGATTAAAATCAACAATGGTATTGTCGATTAGGCGAGAAAGAGTTAATTAGATATTTTGGTTTATTTTATGTTGTTCATGTTTGCAAATAAATGTTTTAGTGTATTGCTGTATGCCTATGAAGTAAACATTGTTAAGATGAAAACAATGAAATATTTCAAACGATATAACGATTAACTTTGAGTTTTCTCGTTTTGGTCAATTAGTTCAGAATTTTTTCTCATGTATATACATATAACTTGACATTTGAAAAAAAAATCGTTAGAGGAGTTTCCAAAAAAAATATTTATGCATATACATATATCAAGGAGAAAGGTTCTATCCTATACTATTAAGCGAGCAATTCTTGCATGTATATATATATATATATATATATATATATATATCATAATCATCATCATTGGCCTCCGATGGTTCATCTCGAACCCTTTTTTAATGAATCAAGACCCATGTTTTTTCGCTGTCCATAGCTTTCTTGGTCACCGTTTCTCTCCAACTAGTGCGGTCTAAGGCTATGTCTGCCCAATGGTCAGTATCAATGTTCACTGATTTTAAATCCTTTTTTATCTTATCAACGTAACGGAGGTGGTGGCGACCAGTTTTTTCTTTAGCCAGATGCATGTTGCCCATACAGAATGATTTTAGGAATGCGATTGTCCTCCATCCGGTGAACATGTCCAAGCCAGCGAAGGCGGCGTTGAATAAGGACCGTAAAGATGCTTGGAAGGCACATTCTTGCAAGGATCTCATTATTATACACTCCCTCTTTCCATGTTATTTTTAAGACCTTCGAAGGCAGTGCAAGTTAATGAGTATTCCTATATATATATATTATAAACCTATTGGCAATGCTTCATCACTCAGGGCAATGGCTGTCGATGGACAAGGTACAGTACTGCTAGTACACAGGTATGACCCGCGTTATGGTCATGTAATCGAAAGCCTGCATGAACCAGAGACACAGTGTATAAGAAAGCGGCAGTTCAAGACTGGAAACCTGGACATTTAGTCGGCCATGATGTCGGTCCTGGTTGAGTCCTCAAGTGTTATGTAATATGTACGAGTGCAGGAAGAGATAGAGACAGTAGAGTTGTGTACGGTGATGTACAATGTAACATTTTATTTCTTGATGTGCTGCCAAGAGTCTAGTATTGGCTGTTATCTACTTATTCACTGATAATCAAAGTACCAGTTTAACCAGAGCTTTTGTTGTCAGGTTCTTGATGTGTTGTTCTGTCTTTAGCACTACGAAAGATCGTAACAATATATATATATTAATAATAACTGGGCATTCCGATTATGGTTTGGAAAAAAAAAACTCCCCCCTCAGAAGTTCTGGATCCGTTAGTGTACTATATACCTACATTAGCGCCTATTTATGCTACAGTAAAATCCAAGCAATCTGATTTAAGTTCATCATAATTTTGTGTTGATTTTGTTCAAAAGTAGTTGTCCGTCAAAAGAAACTGTCAAAACACACTAGATGAAATCTTCAATATTTGACTAAAAATCAGTAGGAACCTTTTAACAATAATGTTGAATGCGCATACATTGTGTTGCGAATCGTTTACAAACACTTTTTAGCTAATTTAATTTTTAATAAACAAAAATGTTAATGCAACGGATGCTTTTGTCTGTACATTTGTTATACGCGAATATCGCTAAATGTATAAATCTACTTGTCTTTATAATAATCCTTTGATAGGCCTTTAGTTTTAGAATTGGAAGACGGTGCGCAAAACGTTCCTGACATTAAAGAATAGGGGTATACATGTGGAAATATTCTAGAACGTATTGTAAGTTCAGGATAATTATATTTTAGTCTTTCTTCTAGTTATATTTAAATTTTTAGTTTGAAATATTAAATTGGTTAAACAATAGATTTTCCAATGTGGGGAACGAAATAGTAATTATTTTCCCAACGATATACATTAACTGTCATATTTCTAATGCCGATTTCAAAAACTGTGCCCACCCAGTTTTTGCACATACAGAATGTGTGACTTGAAATAAGAAATTAAATTGTAAAAGTGTGATAAACATTCAAAGTGTTACAGCATGTCACGTCTTGTAATCAGGCCGACCAGATGTTATATGGTCTCTATATTGATTAGCCAGATTGAGCTATATTTATTGACATTAAAACAAGTATATTACCTTTGATAACCCAACATGTGACAGACCACTTCGGCAGCATTTTGGGACCAATGATCATCGCAGACATATCCCCAATCGTTGTTATAAAACACTTCCACTGTTCCTTCGAATCTGTTTTGTCCATCTCTTAGCCGTGTTGGGTAGACGCGAATTACTGTGAATGTTGAATTTAAAATTCTAATATTGGAGATTATCATCTGTAAACAGGTTACTACAATGTCACAATCAAAAGCTTGCTGACAGTAACACTCAATGTTATCCTATCATTCATGTTTAGTTATTTATTTCATTTTAATTATTTTCCCTTTCTATGCCCCATTTTACTTCCAAACCCGACCCTTTCTTGCAAGACTGAGTTTACCACATTGGCGACAATGTTGCCGAAAATCTTTACTTATCTTCCCTTGACGCTGGAAAAAATAAATTGTCCTAGTGCGAGCGTTGGTCTTTGGCGCCGAGGTCCTATGGTGATCCTGGCCTCCTCGTGGCGGACCTTGGTAACGCTGTGAACGTCTCTAGCAGCGGCCAACGAGGATCCCCACTGCCCACGGTTTTAAATGCCAAGTGGGTAGTGCTCGCAAAATCCAAGATGTCCAACCCAATGTGTGGGTGCCTGGTTAAAAGTTGGATTAGGGTGCGCCGGAATGCGAGGCGCGCCCCATAAACGCCGTAGACTTTAGAAGGTACGTTCCCAAATGCACGACATTGCATCCAGTCGCCTCACTGATGGCGAACTTTCTGGCGGTGAAAGAAACGAGTCCAGACAATCTCTCATTACACCACAAGGTAGTCACGGCAAGCGTGACATTGGAAGCTAGCTCAGCGAACACGAGTTCCTGAGTAGGTAGCATTGATCCCACCTGAGGAGATCGAATCCAACAGTCTAACATGCAACCAGTTTCGCCCGCACTCGGGTAATTTCACTCATATGGCTTTACAAAATGTATCTATTAACCCGAGTATGGGCATTACTCACTTGATAGGCCCCGTTCTACCAATCCTGACGACGGGTTGGTGTTCGACAAGTTAGCTACCGTCGTTGATCTTCAAGATGTCCGCCCACTAAGTTCCTCGATATTGACAGCAAAAACTAACCCAGGGTTGTTTGCTGGGTGGCCGACGCCCCTCGATGCAAGTCGAGCCAAGCTACCCTACTAATGCCACGGACGGGGAAGTCGTGACCCCCACACCAGATATGACCGGGAAAAGCTCAAAAGGTAACCTTAGGAGGGACGATCTCTCCAGGCCCAAACATGGTTGTGGTATTGGGCAACTCAGAATCATATCATTTAATGCCAACAGGCAATTGAGACTCAAGAAGCCTGAAATTTTGAGACTGTTGTCGGAACTCGAGGTCGATGTGTTCTTGGTGCAGGAAGCTGGCAACGCTGGTAGGAAAAGGAGTTGTGTGCCCTCGCTCTCGGGCTTTACGGCCTTTACCTGTTCCTGTGTAAAATGTCAGAAGTTAGTCACTTTTGTCAGGAATCCTTTGCTTGCTCGTGTGAAGGAGGCCGCCTCACGGGGATCTGGTGAGACCGACACACTTCTAGTAGAAGTATTTAAGGATGGACAAAGATTTGAATGCCTAAATGTCTATAATCCACCGCGAAGTGTCCTCGCACTCGATAGCAAAAGCCTCTCCAGCACCAGAACAATAGTGGCGGGTGATCTCAATGCCAAAATCCAGGTCATAGGTTGTAAAACAACCGATCCCTCGGGACAGAAGGGTATTGACATGTGCGACGAAACAAATTTGGTTCTTCTCAATGGCGTTGATTCCCCTAGTACATTTATCCACTCCGGGCATGGTGGGGAATCGAAACCAGATTTGTGCCTGGTGTCTGCGGACATAGTTGCGAAGTGTCGACTGGATGTCCTGGGGGATTTGGGATCGGATCATCTACCACTAATGGTCTCTATTGATCTCGGTACTACAAAAAGACCGAGCTGCCCTAGACGTAAGTGGGTGTACGCAAAGGCGGACTGGCAACTTTTCAAGAGTTCATCGGATGAACTCCTGGAGAAACTTGATATTGATTTTGAAAACATTGACGCAACTTACAGTCTCTTTGTGAAGGCTCTTTTATCGGCGGCTCGTAGGGCCATTCCGCGAACCAGTGGTAAGCGCAAATACCGATCCTTTTGGTATCGAAAGTTGGCACGTCTTGTCAGACAACGAAAAGCAGCACGAAGAAGGCATGCTTGACAAAGAACCGAAGAGACGAGACGGGCCTACAATAAACTAACGGCATTGGTGAGGGACACAGTGTCGGAGGAATCGCTTAAAAAGTGGTCGGATGTATGTGCGAACCTGGACTCTGCGGATGGACGGCAGGCATGGAAGTTACTAAACAATTTGGCTGGAGTGGGGGAACCGAGGGTAGCGGAACCCCTGCAAACGCCAGATGGCCCTGTTATTACGGACAAAAAGAGAGCGGAGGCTTTGAATAAACACTTTGCTGGAGTCTCTAAAGCTCACCCGAAATCTTCCGTGTCGATGGCTCTTGACCGTGTTAGAAGAGCCAATGAAAAACGCAAGCGGGTCGACGGCAAGGCTGGGACGGAAACATTCTCAGAGCCCTTTACTATGATGGAGGTGACTTTCGCTATTAAAAAGGCCAGGCTACATAAGGCAGTGGGGCCAGACGGTGTCAGTGCTGAGATGCTCAAAAATCTCGGAACGATTGGCCTCCTAAAACTGCACGGCTTACTAAATCGGACATGGATTCAAGGGGATTTCCCAAAGGCATGGAGATTGGCTACCATTGTTCCTATCCTTAAAAAGGGCAAGAATGCAAACAGCCCTGAGAGTTACAGACCAATTTTCCTCACATCGTGTGTGGGGAAGATTGCGGAGAGAATCATTAACCGACGGCTTACGTGGTACCTCGAGTCCCACAACCTAATTTGTCAGGAGCAGGGTGGTTTCAGACAACGGCGTAGTGCAATGGACCAGGTAACAGTCTTTATACAAGAGGTGGCAGACGGTTTCCAGAGAGGCGGAGGGGAGAAGAAGGGTGAGTCGATACTTGCGGTCTTTCTCGATTTAAAACAGGCGTACGATAGAGTCTGGAGGCAAGGATTGCTACTAAAGTTGATGGACCTTGGGGTAAACTCCAATATGTACCGGTGGATCAAAAGCTTCCTAACGAATAGGTTAGTTCAGACACGTTATGGCGAGCAACTATCAAACAAAAAGGTACTTGAGCAGGGGTTGCCTCAGGGCTCGTCACTCTCGTGCACACTTTTTCTGGTATTCATCAACGATTTGACCAAACGCCTAGGGTGTCGCTCACTACTTTTTGCGGACGATCTGTTAATCTGGAAAACCGGGAGATCTGCAGTAGCTCTAGCTGCAGAGATCCAACGTGACCTAGTCACGGTTTCTTGCTACACACGGTTGTGGAATATGGAGGTAAATTGTGCGAAGACAGTCTGGACCCTCTTTACTCTTGGCAAGCATGTCCACAAAGAAAAAAATTCTCTCTCAATCAATGGTACAGAATTAATGATGGAAACCAAGCCGAAATACCTGGGAGTGACCCTGGACCCTAAAATGGGTTTGTCCGATCATGTGAGACTGGTACGAGAACAAGCCTCGGAGAGCCTTACGGTAGTCAAGCGATTAGCCACGACCAAATGGGGGGCCAAAGCGAACGTGTTACGGGCCCTCTATATTGGAGCAGTAAGGGCAAGAATGGAGTACTCGTCTCTTGCACAAGTCTATGCCTCGCAAAGATCTCTAGCGGGGTTGGACTCAGTGCAGAACCAAGCAATTAGACTCATTTGTGGTGCATTTCGAACAGCGCCAGCTGCGGCATGTGAGGTCATGACAAATCTCCCACCACTGAGACTACGAAGGGAGCGAGCCGTTATGATTGCTTACGAAAAATTCAAACGGCTAGAAGAAGGCTGCCCGGCCAGAAGTCTGGTCGACAACTGGCAGGGCGGAAGTCGGCTGAAGCGGAACTCTTTCATGCACACGGGGCGGGAATTGTCCAAAGAAGTCGATTTACCCCAGAACAGAGCTGCTCTCGTTCTGTATGGGGCTTCTTCCCCGGCATATGCTCCTGGAATTCCGGAGGTGAGGAAAGCGCTGATTGACCCAGAAATAACCAAGAAATGCACAAAAACGGTCCTACGAAACACAGCCAGGAAAACTGTCGCCCAATACCCAGCTGGATTCACTAAGGCATACACAGATGGTTCCACGAGAGAGAACCTTGGGCAGAAAACCTCTGGGTTTGGTGTGGTGATTCGATTCCCTGGCTCGGCCGAGAACGATGAGATCCTGGGTGCGTGTTCTGGCAGGAGCAATTACGTAGCTGAAATGGTAGCAATTCAAAATGCAGTAGAGTACATTGAAGAACGACTTAACGAGCAAACAGCACAACCCAGTCCTATTGTGCTATTCACAGACTCTCTGTCGAGCCTACAGGCCATTGAATGCTCCGCCGATACGCTCCCGGAACCACTGGCAAAAACACTGGCGTGCGTGTGACGCCTCCAAGAAAAACACGAAATTCGGACAACATTCCAGTACATACCAGGGCATGTAGGAATCGAAGGAAATGAGAAAGCTGACTTATTAGCCAAGCTCGGGACAAAGCTGGATCCTGTGGACGAGCCACAGACTTTTGAACAGGCGCGTGCGATAGTGGACGAATGGGCTAGAGAAAAATGGTGCAGTAGCTGGGAAAACGGTAATACGGGCAGGGAAGTCTGGCAACACCTAAAAGGGCCCTCAAAATCGGACGAATGGTGGCAACTAAATAGGGAGGAACAGGTGACAATCGCTAGATACAGAACGGGACACTGTCCAGTCGGTGCCTATTTCGCTAAATTCAACCCAAACTTTGATTCTCGCTGCAGGCACTGTCAGGAAGATGTCGAGACAGTAAATCACATCCTTTATGAATGCGCAAAACTACACCCTAAACATGGCCATATGAGTGAAGCAAAAGCTGGTTTGCATGAAGAGCTGGCTCTGTACGGAGACAGAGATGTCTTGAGAAAAACTGCCGCTTTCCTTGTCCGTGTTATCAGAGAATAGAGTTCTCAACACGGTGCCCAAGTGCGATGAGAATCACACGGTCTTGGCGCCTGGTGTCTGACTTTCATTATCGATAACATCTGGGCAAGTACGGAAAAACCTACCCAGCCCGCTTAATTCTCTGTAGTACCCTTTTTCTCCACCCCTACCACATCTCTCTTTAATCAAGGAGATAATATTTGTAAACACGCCTCTCGACATTTCAAGGTACGACTCGACTTAGTAATCTTTAGTATCTTGCCCCTCCCCCTTTTTCGTACATTTCTTGCGGACCTCTATAAGCTCGACTAATTCGGAAATTGACACACTGTCATTTTCTACATCTCGCTGACATTCAAGTCCGGAATATATCATTCATCATCTCTGTCTCCATGTGTGCACCTGCTGGTAACTCAAACATAATTACAGTTTCACCTTAATTTGTTTGTGTGTATAACTTGTTCGATAATTTAATTTAAATTTAATTTATTTTATTGATATTTAATGTATACGTTATGTTTATTTATAACTTGCGTTGTCGCAACCTTGTATACATTGTACAACTTATGTTGTTTCTTCTATTTCGGCTGATCACCTTGATGATCTTACTGACACTGACACTTCGTTTAGAAAAGATTTGTAAATTATCTCTCCTTATCCATTTTCTTAGACGAGGGTTTGCGCCCATTAAACAGTAACTCTCTACACTTAATTTCACTTCTTTTTTTTCATGGCCGACGGCCGAGTGTAAAAAATGGCGTCATGGTCGCCGACCTTTGACCATTACCGCCCTCTTCCTTCTGCTTATGTATGATTTATATTGTTATCTCCCTAAGAGCATTTTATATTGTCCGCAATCTATTTGAACAATTCTATTTGTCATCATCTCTCCTTTGAATGAAAAGTGATTTTTCCAATCTGACGAATGCATCTCAGTTGAGGGCATCGAAAAGATACATGAAAAACATCGCAACATACTGAACTGATCTTATCGACAACACTGTTAACGGTAGATCCGCTTTGTATGCAGCACTTTTCGTGACCGTGGTAGCTGGCCACCCGCCCTATTGGGCCTACAAGAGACCAAAGTGATAGAGCGCCACCTCAAGCTTCAAGACATCCACCTAGGAGCACAGCCAGCTACAACGTCTACAGAACACTCAGATACATTTGAGGAAAAAGTGACATATACTCTCTCATAACGTGATTTTTAGACCTATACGCTCTATAGTGAATAATATGAATAGGTCATACTATTGCGTCGACCACATGTAAAGAATGTGTTATGTAATCAGCATCACGACAAAATATCGTTACATTTTCGAACTATCAATTCGATTTGGATGGACTTTGGTGCATCCTACAAATTATGAAAATATTTCTAGGAAAAACATTTTTTAATGAGCTACTAATTATATAGGCCTACCGATAACGTTTATTTTGGATTTAAAATGCGTTTTAGTGACGGAATATATGTTTGCATATTCAGATAAAAAATTTACTAATATTTAAATACATTTTCTTAATGGTGAATATTTTAAGACTAATGCCTTCTTTTACATTTATATATAAATGAACAATAAAAAACATATATAATTTTATTAGTTAGGTTAGTTTCATTAATAATAGCATATTTTCAAATTTTACATTTTTCACCTTTTAAAATTTTTTTTTTTTTGTTTGTAAAATCTTTTTTTATCTTTTTTAACTAAAATAAACATTTTTGTAAAGTATTTCAAATGTGTTTTTGTTTCCCAACATTAATTATGCTCTAGTTTAAGATAGACATAACAGCCCCATCTAAAAAAAAAACCATTAAATTTAAAATTTGGACCATTCGTTATAAAATCCTTAACATTGACCTTCGACTATGTAACATGTTGGCAGTTTAGATCACTAGCTGACAGGTGCACATTGCCCACAAGTTCTGAGGTTGCTGGTCTAAATGTATCATTATTATTATAGCTTTTATATATATCATGCTTATAGCATGCTCAGAGCGCTTTTGGTCCAATCTCATTTGTGGACCGGTGGGGGGAGGGGGTATCTAGGAGTTGGTTTTCCGTGCTTCCTTTGGGCGCTCAATAAACACAACTCTGCCCGAGTCGGGTGTCGAACCTCAAGCCCCCTTCTATTTTTTGTTATTAATGCGTTTATAGTGTTTCCCCTTCCGTTTACATTCGTTTTGAGAAATATTACAATATACTGTGAATCTTGAAGTTTATTTTATGTACGACCATATTTTTTTGTATCATTATATATTATGTTATTTAATTTTTTTTTTAAATTTATGTTATTACTCTGCAGCTGTTTGCTAACTTTATGAGTTAGATATTTAATTTTAATAATTATTTACATAAAAATTTTTTACCTTTATTACTTTCAAATTAAAAATTAGTAAACACAACTTTTTTTTTAGAATTTCATAAATTTATTTTTAAAAAAAACTAATCTCCAGTACTTACAGATGTCGCAAAAGTCACTTTTAAAGCCTGGTATACATGCTATGCAACGTCCAGTTTTAGAATCACAAACAGTTTGAGAACATTGCGAGGAACAATTTTCATTGCAATTTAGTCCAAAATGTGTTTCGTCACAATCTTTTACATTTATGAAAAACAATGAATATATAAATAATGTGAAAATAAAACCTATAATTAAGAAGACAATGCCTATAAAGAAAGAATTTGATCAACATATTAAAAGAATTTGTTTTTGTTTTAAAAAGTACATGTAGCAAATACAATGCTACACAATTAAATTTGGTGTAAATGTAAGTGTGTGTGTGTGAGAGAGAGAATAAGAGATATGACATCAGTTTGGCCAGGTTCACCCTTTACTTAACGTTTACTTTTGAGCCAATTTCGGGTTTGTGTTTTCATACAAACTATCTTTGTAAAATTTTTTTTTACACGTTATAAAAAAAGAATAAAAAAAAACTTAATTTCATTTTTAAACCATCCAAAAATTAAAAAGGCATCTATCAGAGTACCTCATCTGTTAAGTTTAGATCTCAAAGGCTCCAAATCATTTTTATATTTAATTTAATGATTTTTTAAAAGTTGTTAAATTATAATGCAAAACTAAAGTTTTATGATCTCAAGCAGTGGTTTTTAACGGAGCGCTAGCGTCTACCGGGGGGGGGGGGGCGAATTTTAAAAATTGGGAGATGCTGGGAGCCAAAAGGTCGGTAGGGAAGCGTTCGACACTATGGGGGATGTAGGGGATCTCGTCATATAAAGCGGACTTGAAAATGAAAGAATAAACTAGAGGTGCACTGAAACAAAACAAAAAAAGATTACTAAGAAAGTTTGGTTATCATCTGTGTAGTTAAATTCTCAAAAAGACGTGTGTGTGATTCAAACGATTCTGCATATATTGTGATACGGATTTTTCTTCCATCTTTCTGCCAGTGGTTTGATATCAATGATATCTTCTTCGTTTATAGAAACTCCACTTTCCTCCGCATGCTTCCGAAGAATAAGGTCAACAGTTTTTTTGTTCTAATGCCCGTTAAATATCATTAACATTTATGTAAATTAGTTTAGTAATATTTAGAAAGTTTTTTTTTTTACATATTCCAGATATGTCTAAATGTTCACACAGTTTGTTAAATGTGTAGGAAACTAATCCACATAAATATGATGATAAAACAGCAGAATTGTTAACAGAATATCTTTTCTTTAGAATAACTTGATGTATGGTTGCTACTTACAACCGTCCTACAATTTTCACAGTTAATGCCAACTTTAACAGACAGGGTGACATTTTTCATCTGTATTTAATTTTAATAAAGACTTATTGCTGCCAGGAGAAAGTAAAGGCTGTTGGAGGCTGGTCAAAGTTAACTATTTTTCTGTTAGTGTGTGGTGTGTTGGAAAATAAAATTATTTACATCTAATTTAAGAATGTTAAAAATGTTAGTTTTACTCCTATTATTTAAATGAAGTTTACTAGATATAGATCTAGATGTCAACGCCTCACTTTTATTGGCTTCAGTAGACACAGTCTCAATTATAACCGCTGACTTATCTTATCTTATATAATACAGACGTTACTTCAAAATAGAAGATGATTACGTCCTACGCGTCATGCATTTAGTCATGCATATTAACCAATGACTTATATTCTGCCAAGTCACTGGTTTTTCTGGCTAGCTCAGGCGACCCATTCCATGCTCTAATAGCACTGGGAAGAAGGAGTATTTGTACAAATTTGTCCTAGCATATGAGATGAGGAATGTGCCTTTATTTTTGTGTCTTTCAGAGTATTTTTGTAAATTTTGTTTTTGTACTTGAAGATTATGGTTCAGTGTTTTATGTATAAATGCTACTTTACTTTTGAGTCTTCTGTCCTGAAGGCTTTCTAAATTTAGTGATTCAGTGATTTAGTAATGGTGTTACTCTAGTCAAATGTGAATATTCGTTTGTTATGAATCTCACTGCTCTATTTTATGTTTGTTCCAGTTCCTTAATGTTTTCTTGAGTTGAGGGTTCCCAAACGGTAGATGCATATTCTATTTTTGGCCTAACCAAGGTTAAATAACATTTTAGTTTTATGTTCTTATTTGATTAATAGAATTTTTTAAAAAATAAACCCTAATGCTTTTTTTGATTTTTTAAAGGTTTCATCAATATGTGGATTCCATGACAGTTTTTCATTTATTATAACACCTAGGTATTTTGCGTTTTTAGTCTGTGTTACTGGTTTGCCATGAATAAGATAAGTGGAATTAATTTGTTTTAGTTTTTTTGTTACTCTTAACAACTGACATTTTTCTGGGTGGAAAGACATGCTCCAATTTGATTCCCATTTCTGTAATTCATCTAATTCTCTTTGTAAAATATCTGTGTCTTGTGTTGTTTTTATTGTTCTATATATTATGCAATCATCTGCAAATAATCTGACTTTTGTTCCTGAACTAATGCAATTTGGTAAATCATTTATGTAAATTAAAAATAGTAGTAGACCTAAGACTGTTCTTTGAGGTACACCTGAGTTTACTGTTTTTGGTGTTGATTTAGAGCCATTTATTATTACAGTTTGTTCTCTCCCTATCAGAAAATCTTTAATCCACTGATGCGGTGGAACATTAATGCCGAAATATTTTAATTTTTTAAGCAAACTATGGTGGTGAACTTTGTCAAAAGCCTTGGAAAAATCTAGTAAGATAGCATCTATTTCTTAACTATTATCTAAACCTTTTGAAAATTCATCAATTAGTCCTATTAGTTGTGTTTCACATGATCTATATTTCCTAAAGCTATGTTGGTATGGAGTGAGGACATTATGTTTGTCTAAGTGGTTTATGATGTTGCTACATATTATGTGTTCTAGGATTTTACATGAAATGCTGGTAAGTCATACTGGTCTGTAGTTTCCTGGATAACATTTTTTTGACGCTGTCGTATTATTATGTCCAGAAGATGAATTAGAATGGAGTCGCACATAGAAACGTTGATGTAGATATAGATCTAGCACTTATTGTTGAAATATTAAACTAGATATTGAGTCTGGATCTAGATTAGATCTAGCTAGTGGAAGTCTTAGATTATTATTTACCGACACTACTTTCTAGATCTAATTTGCGATTTATTCGAGCATGTTTCAATTGAGCTACCTTTTGTTGAGTCTGGACATTTATAAAAAAAAACAAGGTGGAGAAGATTTAGAATACTTGATAAATAAAACAAGAAATATACTGTAGCTGTTGAATAAATGGCGTCTCGGTGGTGAGTGGTATAGCGCTTGGCTTGGAATCCTGATGAAGACAGGGATTTTTAATTTTGTGATCTTCGGGCGCCTCTAAGTCTACCCATCTCTTAAGGGTACCTGACATCAGTCGGGGAAAAGTAAAGGCGGTTAATGGTTGTGCTGGCCACATGACACCCTCGTTAACCGTTGACATATACCAGTTTTAGAACCCCTGTAATATCTGGTGACTAGTAGTCACTGAACTATTCCGTGCAGTTAGCACGAGATTTTGTTTGGTCGGAAGCTGACCACGAGGTGGACACCTCAGTTGATTTTGGACTCTTGTAGAGAAAGGAGTGTTATGGATATTTTTGACAAGTAGAGTTATGTATAAGTATTGAAGTTATTATAATTGATTTGTATTCAGGACTTATTTCCTTGGATGTAATTTGTGATGGCTAAAGTCGCCAATATCTTTTGTGATTATATTTTATGTAAATAAAAAGCATGTCTGCTACCAGTGAGTCTATTAATCATTCTAAATGTTGTGGTCGGAGAGTTCAGCATGTTAGTGTACTCACGCACTAGCTAATCTAGTGCGTGTGAGAAAGTATTTGGTTAAGAAAACAAAGAATATTATAGTAGTACCAGAACAACACAATAAGACATTCGCGTCATCACGCCTACAACCAGAACTAGGCTGTGATAACCGTAGGCCACAGAAACATATGACCTTTACATCATCTGCCCTATAGACCACAAGGTCATAAATGGGAATTTTTTTGTTGTTGAATAAATAAGAAAATGCACACATGAACATACTGATAGGCGGAAATAACAAAAGTAATACTCCATGAGGCGACAACCAACCAATTTAGCAATGGCGTTTCTTTATTTATTAGCATGGTTAAAAATAATCTACTTCGCTTCAAACATTGACCAAAGATTTACGATCACTACTAAAATAAAATGAACAGAGAGCAAAAACGAGGCATTTTGTACTTTTCAAGAGGTCTTGTATGGCTCTCCTATTTATCACTTTAAAAAAAAAACCGCATAAAACATGTTTTAGACATAGATTTTAGCAATAAAAATGATTGTTATATAATGAAAAATGATTTCTCTACTTTATTATGTTATTAGTTAAAAATCGATATCCTAGACCTAAAACTCGATTTTCTCTAGGGATGCCTCCCCTTACATAGTTTAAAACATTCGAAGTTCATTATCAAAGTAATTTCCACTACCTTAACATGTTCAAAGTATTAAGCTCAAGGAAGAAAATGTTATGTCCCTTGAAGGACATTTACTTTTACTTTCTAAGTAATACCTCTAATAAAGAGTTTTTCATTGAAAATATTGAAATAGGTTTTTTGCACATGAAATGAATGTGCATGTTAAATCTTTTCATTCTCCAGGCAAGCAAGTGAAGACAGTTTTTATCACTTTTCATTACTTATAGGTGACACTAATTTTAGTGAAATTGTTTGAAAATTAGAAAACTTGTTTCGATTCCTTCATTGTGGAATTTGAGAGCCAATTTTAAGACGTCAAGAACTTACCTAAAAGCAAATTAAGACATGAAAAAGGGAGTCTTGTAGGTGCCATAAGTTGCATTTTTACACCTTAAAACAAAATTGCTATTAAATATTTACATTATTTTTCTTAAAAATAAAAATTTTAACCACAGGTCAACGCCGGCTGACTGATTTTATAACAGCTAGTAAGGCAGTTCCGCAACATTGTGTATAAGTGTAAACGCTTAAATATTTTACATTCAATACAACTGTGCATTTGTAGTGAAGTATTGTGATGTAAAAGAACAATAATAACATTGTAAAAATATTCTTAAAATTAGTTTTAGAAATTGTTAATTCCTCCATCGGAAGTGTAACAAAATTAAAAAGTAAAAGGTCAAACACATTACCGGTGTAAATGTGAAATAAAATACATTATACACAGTTATCTAGCGTATTTTTCTAAGTTGTGAGTATATATATATACGCGATAGGGTTAACTCTGTGTTTGATCAGCTGACATATGTGACACAGGCCAATCACACACTTTAACGTGCTATATCGAAGGGCAAGAGACAGTGCTTGTATGAATTTCGCAGGTGAATATAACCCGTGTTATGGTCATCTGATCATAAGCCTGCGTGAGCCAGAGACAGAGTGTTAAGGCAGGGCAGTTCAAGACAGGACAGCGAGAAGACCAGGACTGTTAGTCGGCCATGAAGTCTGTCCTGGTGCAGTCCTAGAGCCCAGAAAGAGATGGTAGAGTTTAGTACGGTGATGTACATTGTAGCGTTTTTTAGTAGTTGATTGTCTTCCCAATTGTGTCATATTGGCTGTTTTATTTCATCATTATTAAAGTAAAAGATTTTTTGTAACTCTTGTTGTCAAGTTCTTGTGCTGTGTGTTGTTTAGCAGTGTTTACAGAAGGCCTTATAAAGGCCCTCCATTCCAAAAAATTAGGAGAGAAAGATTTAATGAATAAGTGAATAAATAGATAACAGCCAATTCTAGACACTTTGAAATACATCAGCTAGAAATGATACACCATCATCGTTCTAAACTTTACTGTCTCTATCTCTTCCTGAACTCGTACATAACACTTAAGGACTCCACCAGGACCGACTTAATAGCCGACTAAATTCTCGGTCTCCTCTCTGTCCTATCTTGAACTGTCTCTTTCTTACACACTGTATCTCTGGTCCACGCAGGCTTTCGATCACATGATCACGGATCATATTTGTGTGTAAAAAAAGTACTGACCCTTGTCCATTGACCTGAGTGATTTGCATGAGTTCACTTGTGTCTGCTAAACCTACAGTTAACCCTATAGCGCCTCCATTCGGGTTATAACAATATGATATTGTATTCTATTTTTAATTTACTGAAGGTTCTGTAGCTGGTCACTACAAACTAATGTCAGACAAAATTTATATCGCCATTTTGTAATCTATTAAACAAAATAATAATGTTATAAGTAAAGCTAATGCGTGATTGTTACAATAGTATGAATGAAGCTATCACAATAGCTAATCAACGTAACTCCATTTACTCAAATAAAAACATTTGCTAGTATGCCTACAAATATTTGATTAAAATATGAAATGAATAGACATAATTTTGTATGTTCATGTGTTAAAGTATAAACTAAATCTTGAGTTAGACATAGATCTAGATCTAGACTAATCTAGAGTTAAATATTGGCTTGAAGAGTTCATTCTGCTTTGCGAGAAGGCTTTGTTAATTTGATTAAAATATGAAATGAATGGACTATAATTAGTATGTTCATGTGTTTCATTATAAAACTATCTTTGCAAAGAGAAGTTGTATCATGATAGAGTAAAATAAGAAATTTAGTCCTAGGAATAGAGAGATGTGTTATTGTGTAACATTTCGTGTAATGTCTAATGAAAGAATGCTCGTCAGAAATTCTAAATTCGCAGATATAAAAAAAGAATTTATGTAAAAATGCATTTGATACACATATTTCAAGCTTAATTTTATTAAATAAAGAAATCAATAGACTATATTTTGTATTTTTATGTGCGAAAGTAAAAAACTATCTGCGCGAAGTGTATTTTCTAAAATTAGATCAAGATCTAGATCCTTTCGATCTTTTCATGTAAATATGGTAAACATAGGTCGATAAAGTTATAATGCTTTCATAGAGTAGATCAAATTTATTTTTGAGGGTCTTAAGTTTGTTATGGGGATATAATACATACACTACGGTCTAAGGTAGTACCTAAGAAACATTTATACCAAGTCTTATCAAGATGGGTCAACGGTTTTAATTTCTATTCGCAACATACATACATACATACATACATACGCCTTACTTTCTAGCTTATAGTATAGACTACCAGCAGCCTGAGGGACTTAGTTTGTGTTCACTAATCTAGTTGACTAAATTTAGATGTATGTTAAACTTAACTAATGATCCTTTCAAGCTTTTCTTTTTCGCTACGAAAACTCCATAAAAAAGTTGTATATAATATATATATATATATATACATAATCAACTGTAATAAATTAGCAAATTGTAAAATTGTAAAAGTATAGTTCCTATTTTAAAAAATTACCGTTAGCACAAATGACTCCCACCTTCTCGCCGGGCTCACAGTTACGATGTCCCCATTTTGAATGATAACAAGCGTCTAAGGTCGACACATTTTCCGGACAGAGCAAATTATAGAGTACATAGTTGTAAGAGTGGTTTGACTTAAATCCATTGTTTTTCACCGCTTTAGCGCCAGATCTATCAAAGTCAAAAATTATATTGTAATTATTTCAAATATATATATATAAACTAAACTAAAAAAGGTTGTTTTTTTTTACAAATTGTAAACCCTCATAGCTACGCTCATATAATTTGGTAACTGTAGTATGCTTTAGAATAATCTTGAGAGAGAGGTTTTCAACCTAATTTAAGCTTGAAATTTCTAATATTGTCAAACTGCAGGAGGCACAGGATTCCCATTAGCTCAATTTCATTTTGTAGTAAATTCAGCAATAATAATGTTTATATTGTTACGTTCTTCTTATCCAGGCCTTCTGTAAACACTACTAAACGCAACTCAACAGCACATATGTGGATTCTACTGTCCTTTCTAACACACTGTCTCTCGCCTGTAAAGGCTTTTTGGTCAGGTACTTTCCTCTTTGCTAGTATGGCGCCTGAAAGGATCTTAATGCACTTACGTGGGGGCGGGGGGGGGGGGGGCACCTCTGTAACTCTAAGCTTCCTAAAGAAGTTCGACTTTGGCGTGTAGACGTCTTCCATGCGGGATAAGTGTAATTAACTGCATAAAAATTAATAAATGAAATTTTGTTTATATTAGCCTTCTTACGATTATTTGTAAGTGTTTTTCTTAGAGGTGGGCGCTGGCGGATTTTTTATAGAAAAAAAAACACAAAAAGAGGGTGGTAGGCCAGAAAAAGCTAATAACCATTAGTCTACCTTATTTCTTCTCCATTTTACGAATTTTTTTAAAATCAGAGCTTTGTATTATAGTTCGTTAACAAAACGAAGTTACAAACAGAGGTATTGAACAAAATTAAAAACCTATTTTAATTTTCTTTTAAAGACTTTTTTATTTTCGGCGTCGACCCTCAAAGCCTTAATCTAAATTTGTGGAGTATCTTCTCTATTCAAGAATTACATCTGTTGCAATGTAGTTAGGGCCTATACATTTACATAATAATTTTCAAAAGTAAAAACATTGTTTAAAGGGTTCTTACAAAGTATACATTTTGAGCGCATCAAAAATGTCGAATATCTAATAAGCGTTTAACCATCGTTTTCTTGGCGTCTTTTTCTAGCCAAAAAGCCTAGCACAAGAAGTCTCGCTTAACATGAAAATAATATTACGATAAGTACTCGTAATAAAGATATACTTACACTACTTGTATCTCGATTGTAATTCACAGAACAGTATCGTCGTCCATTACCCCCACGTACTTTATTTTACAAAATTTGACCTGTCTTTTTAATTAGGATGAATAATGAGCTGTGGATGTTAAGAGAATGCGTTTCTGGCAGTAAAAAAACAACAAGCAAACGCTTACAGCGCTCCCCCTGACAGAAAGGCCTTTATGTGACTTTTTGTTTTTGCCGAAGTTTGAGAAACACTGCTCCATTTCTAATATGACCTTTTTTTTTTGTTTTTCTTATTTATATATAGTACCATGTGACAGATCTCCACTTGTTTGAATAATTTATTGAAAAAATATATTTTTTATTATTTTGCTATTGTGTTATATTAGCTCTAAACATCAATGTACATGGCGATTAGAAAAGAAAGTCTCTTTAAGTCCCCATACAGAACACGTTGGTATGGACAATATAGAGGGAATTATTATGGTCCGACAGTTACGCTGGAGAAAGCACGATCCCGTTTGAGGGAAGGAACGTTTTGCAAAAGGCAGTTATTTTTGTGACCTGAAAGGTGGTGGGCGTAACAGAGATGTCCCACATAAACACGTTAAAGACCAGCTAAAGCACCAACAGGCTTTAACTGAAATTAAAGAGGGTAGCGTGGTCAAAAGCCTAAGTAAGCTTGAATTTTGCTTGTCTTGGCTACCCATGAAGGGGGCTCGTGGTTCAACACCCGACTCGAGCAGAGTTGTGTTTACTGAGCGTCTTCAGGCAAAACGTAAAACCTTCTCCCAGATACCCCCTCTCTCCAAATGGTCCACAAATGAGATTGGACCATATCGCTCTGAGTATGCTATATAAACATGAAAGTAGCGCTATATAGCAGCAATAATAATAATAATTATTATCTGACTTCAGGCGGCTTCACAATGGGAATTTTTCAAAATTCAGCGTAATACACAAAAACAAATCTACTGCCAAGGACAGACGTATACCGTGAAAAGAGAATTTACATCGACCACCTGCACATATAATGTTTATGTTTGCGTTGTTTGTGGAAAACTATGTGGGTCGCAGCTGGTGCTGAGTAGCCAAGTAAAATACTCCACTCCACTTAATCATCGGACTTAAATACAAAGCATTAAAGAAACCTGCTTCCAGATACCCCCTCCCACACCATAGAGATAGGACCGTAGCGCTCTGTTAATGCTATAGGCATAACATCTGCATTATAATATAGTTATTCAATTACTACAATGCATTTCATAAATATTCATAACTTTTTATTTTGTATTTTTAATAATTTACGAGTTTTTTTAATTAACTTTAATAGCGAAAACCATGTAGGTGACTTTAACTTAGTTGACTAAGGTAAAAGGCCCTACAAATAAGAAGCAGCGCAAATGTTTAACTCTTTCTCTCCGTATTATTTCTATGTTTTGAGTGAATGATTAATTTTGCTAATTTGTATTTTGCTACCCTCTTATCATTGAACTTTAATAGCTTTTTTTTTGTTTCTTATCAGAAAATGTGAAATTTGATATAGAATTAAAGGAGATTGCACGTCTTTTTTAGATAATACAAATGGATTAAAATCAACAATGGTATTGTCGATTAGGCGAGAAAGAGTTAATTAGATCTATTGGTTCATTTTATGTTGTTCATGTTTGCAAATAAATGTTTTAGTGTATTGCTGTATGTCTATGAAGTAAACATTGTTAAGATTTTTACATTTGACGTCATTTAGAGAATTTTCATTAATAAAACATTAAAGCAAAAATTATTTTTTTCGATAATGAAACATTTCAAACGATATAACGATTAACCTTGAGTTTTCCCGTTTTGGCAAATTAGTTCAGAATTTTTTCTCATGTATATACATTGTGACGAGATGTTTAATTAGTCAATAGTTGGCTCGTTTATTTAAGTCTAGGGGAGATTTATTAATTTTATCCCGCTCACATATAAGATTTTGTACAGGCACACCGCAACTAACGGTAAGAACAGACCAATATTATAAGTTTATAAATAAAAATAATTTAATAAATGAAAGTTTACAAAAGATAAATGATCAAATAAATTTATAATTAAGAAATGAAATGAAGGTGCTACTATTTAATAGGACTGCTCATCATGGATTGGTGAGTGGTTGGAGGAGAAGAAGAGTGTTCCTATGCCTTGAGTACTTATACTCTTTGCTGCTAGCCCGTGGGTTGTGGGTCGTCTTCTGGCGGTCGAAGGACTAGCACTCAGAAGGATGATTCATCCGGCTCTGTCTTAGGACGTCGGCTCGGGATAGTCTCTATGCTGTAGGCAAGCTGGCTCTAGGGTGAGGCCGCTGCCTGTTTAGCAGTAGAGAGGGTTGGTGCTGCAGACTAAGTTGTAGTGGGGTGATCTCTCAGCTGTGATCTCTAGCTCGTAGAGAGCCGTGCTAACTCAACACCAGTTTGTCTTCTGCAGCAAAGGTTGCTCTAATCTGTCGGCATTAGGTAATAGCTATAGGGCAGTGGACAGTTTGGGCCGGGTACTGGGCAGATGATACTGGGCAGTATAAGGCACTGTGGACACTAGGCAATATGTTAAGGCCAAGGACAGTAGGCAATGCCTTCTTGCTAACAGGTATATATTTGGGGGGGAGGTGTATCTGGTGTGGTCTGCCCCGGTTACAGCGCTTTGGGTGGAGATCTGGTAGTTGTAGTAATCGGGTGTAGCAATCGTGCATAGCAATCAGGGGTAGCAACCAGGGGTAGCAACCAGGCTGGGGATGAGACAGACAATTAGGAACCTCCTAAAGGCATTGAGCAGGGATTCCCATATGCCTTGCAATCAATCAGATGTAGGCATTGGTATCAATCCCAATAAGGCATTTAAGACAATTAAGTATAAAATCTTAAAGCATGCGTATAACTCAATAACAAAAGATACAAGTAAGATAACCACAATAAATGTGTCATCATACAATGTAGGATGATACTAGTCAAGATTCATCCATTAAATTTGATTACGACGATAAGCAATCAGTTATAGTACAATGGGGAATGAGCATATTATATACTAAAGGATAAGATGAAAATAAAATACTAGGGATCGAGATACAATGATAAGGGTTTGATATAATTAATCAAAATTAAACTCATCTAAGGAATTATAAGTTCACAAGTGTGTGAGACATAACAATATGTATGAGGGATATAATAGAAAAGTGAAATAATTAATTTCACATGGGCTCTGTAAGTTTAGAGCACTGTGTTCTAAGTTCATAGACAGTACTAAGATTCACGAAAGGTTATTGTTTACATCAATCACTAAGATACAGGAATGGATGAAACATAACACATCAAATATAATAACTATGGCTTCAAACTTGGACAATCATAGCGGCATTAATAATGTTATATGAAGATATAGCATTGACATAGAATAGCACAATGTACATACACAATAATGTCATAATGTAATGACGGGGAACGTGGTTGTGTACTAATGTGTACTCACACATTCCTATAAGATAAAATAAGTATAGTAAAATGTTTACACTTACCCGTTTGTCCCTAATGAAACCTCACAACTAAACTTCCTAATAGAGGAGACTATATGAATCCTAGCGGGCCTAACTTAGAATGCTTGGGTCTCTCTCTATATATAGTTGGGGCATTTCGTTTAACGGGTGGGGAAGAAAGCTATGTGATTTTCTCACAGGTATCGATGTACCGGAGATGTCAGGCGTCATGTCCGATTTATGGCCTATACCGTGAGAGTAGGGACTAAGACGAATATGCATTTGTCCAGTCCGGGTGCAACGCTATTCTTTAAGCGGTGCGTATCCTGCGAGGGGGGGGGGGAGAAAGGGGGAATGGGTGTGAAAAGTTATTAAGCCGCTGCGTGTAGCGCTGGTGCCGCGACCATTGTGTGCTGGTCAGCTGTCCAGCGGTCAAAAATTAAAAGTTAGCCCTAGAGAAGCTAGTTAATGTTTTACGTCGAGATTCGTTCCGTGAGAAACAGTGCGAGGGGAGATAAATCCTACAAGAATTTAGTTATGGGTGGACAGGAAAAAAAATCGTTTTAAGTTAAAATTTAAAGTTTCTCACGGTTTGCTGGGAACACCTCAAATAAACTTTTGCATGCAAGTTTCGTATCGTCACATACATATAACTTGAACTTTAAAAAAAAATGGTTAGAGGAGTTTCCAAAAAAATAATTATACATATACATATATCAAGGAGAAAATTTATATCTTATACTATTAAGCGAGCAATTCTTGCATGTATATATATATACATATCATAATCATCATCATTGGCCTCCTATGGTTCATCTCGAACACTTTTTTTTATGAATCGAGACCCATGTTTTTTCGCTGTCCATAGCTTTCTTGGTCACCGTTTCTCTCCAACTAGTGCGGTCTAAGGCTATGTCTTCTCAATGGTCAGTATCAATGTGCACTAATTTTAAATCCCTTTTTATCACATCAACGTAACAGAGGTGGGGGCGACCAGTTTTTTTTTAGCCAGACGCAAGTTGCCCGTACAAAATGATTTTAGGAATGCGATTGTCCTCCATCCGGTGAACATGTCCAAGCCAGAGAAGGCGGCGTTGAATAAGGACCGTAAAGATGCTGGGATGGCACATTCTTACAAGGATCTCAGTATTACACACTCTCTCTTTCCATGTTATTTTTAAGACCATCATATATATTGTATAACTCTATTGGTGGTGCAAGAAAGTTAACTGTAGCTTCATCATTTAGGACAATGGCTGTTGATGGACAAGGTACAGTACAGGTATGACCCGCGTTATGGTCATGTGATCGAAAGCCTGCATGAACCAGAGACACAGTGTATAAGAAAGCGGCAGTTCAAGACTGGAGACCTGGACATTTAGTCGGCCATGATGTCGGTCCTGGTTGAGTCCTCAAGTGTTATGTAATATGTACGAGTGCAGGAAGATATAGAGACAGTAGAGTTGTGTACGGTGATGTACAATGTAACATTTTAGTTGTTGATGTGCTACCAATAGTCTAGTATTGGCTGTTATGTACTTATTTACTCATTATTAAAGTACCAGACTACCCAGAGCTCTTGTTGTTAAGTTCTTAATGATTTAGATGTGCTGTGTTGTGTTTAGCAGTGTTTACAGAACGCCTGAGTAGGAGAGGTCGTAACACTGTTGTCAGAAGTGGGATTACCTATGGCTTCTGTAAAACTGCTAGATGAACTGAATCTGAAAGAACTGAAACAAGAGTTGAAATGGTGAGGACTGAAGTACTTCGAGAAGAACAACGAAACTTTTTAAGAACGTCTCCGGCCAGCCCTAGTAGACTAAGAGGAAGATCCGAACACGCACCTCTTTGAACTCAAACCCAATGTGGTAGAGCTCTTGATCACCTTTCAAGAACAGATGTTTGCTGGCTTTCAAAAAGTGATCAACGGTGACCCGCAGAAAGAGACAGATAGAGAAACAAGAGAAGAGACCAGTAGTTCAATCAATGCTTTTGCTGTACATGTACCTGATGTGAGTGCCTCCATCAGCCAGATAGAACAAGACAACGTTGTGTCTTACCCCATGCCTATAGCTGGGGACATTAAAGACATCTGTCAATCTGCCAGTGCTGATTAGAGGAACTTAAATCTTGATGGCTGCACCAAGATGTTAGGCAAGAACTTTACGTGTCGGGTTTTGCAGGGAGAACGCAATCTCCAAGAAACCCATCGGCAAGGTCTGCACCCAACAGCTGCAAACACCAGTTAGTAAAGCCCTAATGGTGGTCAAGGAAGTCAACTAGAGCCTGATGCAGAAGATGAGGGACCTTCGCAAGTAGAATATTGCCAACTTGCCCCACTAGTATGTCCTCCGGACAAGGCTAAAGACGATGTGGGCCACTATTTTTCCTCCTGTGAACCTGTGAAACCCATTCCCAACGCTCTTCTCTTGAAAGCCTTACAAAAAACCTGTTGGGCCAACGATCTTGTTGACTTCGGTCCTGACATCATATCCCTCCCAATGTGTTAAGTGGCTGCCCTCAGTGGTGAACGACAGAAGGAGACCAAAATGCATGTCGATGCAACCACGACGTCCCTGAAACAAGATAAAGGTTGACTGGAAGAGAAGAATGCGGTGTTCCACCTGGATGGCTATGCGACCACGTCATTGCAACCAGGTAAAGGTCAACTGGAGGAGAAGACGAAAGCGACACTTACTGAATGCGACATAGGTGGCTTTGTATTGTACGTTGATGTACAATGTAACATTTTAGCTGTTGATGTGCTGCCAATAGTCTAGTATTGGCTGTTATCTACTTACTCACTCATTATTAAAGTATATATGTATATAATAACTGGGCGTTCGGATTATGGTTTGGAAAAAATCGCTCCCCTCTCAGAAGTTCTTCATCCGTTATACATACATAAGCGCCTTTTTATGCTACAGTAAAATGCAAGCAATCTGATTTAACTTCATCATAATTTTGTGTTGATTTTCTTCAAAAGTAGTTGTCCGTCAAAAAAACATGTCAAAACACACTAGATGAAATCTTCAATATTTGACTAAAAATCAGTAGGAACTTTTTAACAATGATGTTGATTGCGCATACATTGTGTTGCGAATCGTTTAACAAACACTTTTTATCTAATTTGATTTTTAATAAACAAATATGTTAATGCAACGGATGCTTTTGTCTGTACATTTGTTATACGCGAATATCGCTCAATGTATAAATCTACTAGTCTTTATAATAATCCATTGATAGGCCTTTAGATCTAGAATTGGAAGACGGTGCGCAAAATGTTCCTGACATTAATGAATAGGGGCATACATGTGGAAATATTCTAGAACGTAAGGTAAGTTCAGGATAATTATATTTTAGTCTTCTAGCCATATTTAAATTTTTAGTTTGAAATATTAAATTGGTTAAACAATAGATTTTCCAATGTGGGGAACGAAATAGTAATAATTTTTCCAACGATATACATTAACTGTCATATTTCTAATGCCGATTTCAAAAACTGTGCCCACCCAATTTTTGCACATACAGAATGTGTGACTTGAAATAAGAAATTAAATTGTAAAAGTGTGATAAACATTCAAAGTGTTACAGCATGTCACGTCTTGTAATCAGGCCGACCAGGTGTTATATGGTCTCTATATTGATTAGCCAGATTGAGCTATATTTATTGACATTAAAACAATTAAATTACCTTTGATAACCCAACATGTGACAGACCACTTCGGCAGCAATTTGGGACCAATCATCATCGCAGACATATCCCCAATCGTTGTTATAAAACACTTCCACTGTTCCTTCGAATCTGTTTTGTCCATCTCTTAGTCGTATAGATTCGATGACAATGGCTGTGAATGTTGAATTTACAATTCTAATATTGGATATTATCATCTGTAAACAGGTAACTACAATGTCACAATCAAAAGCTTGCTGACAGTAACACTCAATGTTATCCCATCATTCATGTTTAGTTATTTATTTCATTCCAATTATTTTCCCTTTCTATGCCCCATTTTACTTCCAAACCCGACCCTTTCTTGCAAGACTGAGTTTACCACATTGGCGACAATGTTGCCGAAAATCTTCACTTATCTTCCCTTGACGCTGGAAAAAATGAATTGTCCTAGTCTTTGGCGCCTGGTATCTGACTTTCATTATCGATAACATCTGGGCAAGTACGGAAAAACCTACCCAGCCCGCTTAATTCTCTGTAGTACCCTTTTTCTCCACCCCTACCACATCTCTCTTTGATCAAGGAGATAATCCTTGTGAACACGCCTCTCGACATTTCAAGGTACGACTCTACTTAGTAATCTTTAGTATCTTGCCCCTTCCATTTTCCGTACATTTCTTGAGGACCTCTATAAGCTCGACTAATTCGGAAATTGACACACTGTCATTTTCTACATCTCGCTGACATTCAAGTCCGGAATATATCATTCATCATATCTGTATTTGTGTGCACACAGGCTGGTAACTCAAACTTAATCACAGTTTTACCTTAATTTGTTTGTGTGTATAACTTGTTCGATAATTTAATTTAAATTTAATTTATTTTATTGATATTTAATGTATACGTTATGTTTATTTATAACTTGCGTTGTCGCAACCTTGTATACATTGTACAACTTATGTTGTTTCTTCTATTTCGGCTGATCACCTTGATGATCTTACTGACACTGACACTTCGTTTAGAAAAGATTTGTAAATTATCTCTCCTTATCCATTTTCTTAGACGAGGGTTTGCGCCCATTAAACAGTAACTCTCTACACTTAATTTCACTTCTTTTTTTTCATGGCCGACGGCCGAGTGTTAAAAATGGCGTCATGGTCGCCGACCTTTGACCATTACCGCCTCCGTCCTTATTCTTATGTATGATTTATATTGTTATCTCCCTAAGAGCATTTTATATTGGCAGCCATCTATTTGACCAATTCTATTTGTCATCATCTCTCCTTTGAATGAAAAGTGATTTTTCCAATCTGACGAATGCATCTCAGTTGAGGGCATCGAAAAGATACATGAAAAACATCGCAACATACTGAACTGATCTTATCGACAACACTGTTAACGATAGATCTGCATTGTATGCAGCACTTTTCGTTCGTGACCATGGTAGCTGGCCACCCGCCCTATTGGGCCTACAAGAGACCATAGTGATAGAGCGCCACCTCAAGCTTCAAAACATCCACCTAAGCACAGCCAGCTACAACGTCTACAGAACACTCAGATACATTTGAGGACAAAGTGATATATACTCTCTCATAACGTGACTTTTAGACCTATACGCTCTATAGTGAATAATATGAATAGGTCATACTATTGCGTCGACCACATGTAAAGAACGTGTTATGTAATCAGCATCACGACAAAATATCGTTACATTTTCGAACTATCAATTCGATTTGGATGGACTTTGGTGCATCCTACAAATTATGAAAATATTTATAGTAAATTTTTTTTTAATGAGTTTCTAATAGGCCTACCGATTACGTTTATTTTGGATTTAATTATGCGTTTTAGTGACGGAATATATGTCTGTATATTCAGATAAAAGATTTACTAATATTTAAATACATTTTCTTATTGGTGAATATTTTAAGACTAATGCCCTGTACCTTCTTTTACATTTATATATAAATGAACAATAAAAAACATATTTAATTTTATTAGTTAGGTTAGTTTCATTAATAATAGCATATTTTCAAATTTTACATTTTTCACCTTTTTAAAATTTTTTTTTTGTTTGTAAAATCTTTTTATCTTTTTCAACTAAAATAAACATTTTTGTAAAGTATTTCAAATGTGTGTTTGTTTCCCAACATTGATTATGCTCTAGTTTAAGATAGACATAACAGCCCCATCTAAAAAAAAAACCCATTAAATTTAAAATTTGGACCATTCGTTATAAAATCCTTAACATTGACCTTCGACTATGTAACATGTTGGCAGTTTAGATCACTAGCTGACAGGTGCACATTGCCCACAAGTTCTGAGGTTGCTGGTCTAAATGTATCATTATTATTATAGCTTTTATATATATCATGCTTATAGCATGCTCAGAGCGCTTTTGGTCCAATCTCATTTGTGGACCGGTGGGGGGAGGGGGTATCTAGGAGTTGGTTTTCCGTGCTTCCTTTGGGCGCTCAATAAACACAACTCTGCCCGAGTCGGGTGTCGAACCTCAAGCCCCCTTCTATTTTTTGTTATTAATGCGTTTATAGTGTTTCCCCTTCCGTTTACATTCGTTTTGAGAAATATTACAATATACTGTGAATCTTGAAGTTTATTTTATGTACGACCATATTTTTTTGTATCATTATATATTATGTTATTTAATTTTTTTTTTAAATTTATGTTATTACTCTGCAGCTGTTTGCTAACTTTATGAGTTAGGTATTTAATTTTAATAATTATTTACATACAATTTTTTTGCCTTTATTACTTTCAAATTAAAAATGAATAGGTTTTCCCTCTTTTTACAAAGTTTCTTTTATTTATCAAAAAAACATCATTTAATTGATTTGTTTTATAAATATACATTATATATGATTTTATAATGATTTTAATATACCTTTTATTGAAATTCCGGAGGTTATTTTAGCATTTTAGTTTATTTTCTTTTTATTTGTAAAAAAATCTTTAGTAAAGACAACTTTTTTTTAGAATTTCATAAATTTTTAAAAAAAAACAACTAATCTTCAGTACTTACAGATGTCGCAAAAGTCACCTTTAAAGCCTGGTATACATGCTTCGCAACTTCCAGTTTTAGAATCACAAACAGTTTGAGAACATTGCGAAGAACAATTTTCATTGCAATTTAGTCCAAAATGTGTTTCGTCACAATCTTTTACATTTATGAAAAACAATGAATATATAAATAATGTGAAAATAAAACCTATAATTAAGAAGACAATGCCTATAAAGAAAGAATTTGATCAACATATTAAAAGAATTTGTTTTTGTTTTAAAAAGTACATGTAGCAAATACAATGCTACACAATTAAATTTGGTGTAAATGTAAGTGTGTGTGTGTGAGAGAGAGAGAGAGATATGACATCAGTTTGGCCAGGTTCACCCTTTACTTAACGTTTACTTTTGAGCCAATTTCGGGTTTGTGTTTTCATACAAACTATCTTTGTAAATTTTTTTTTACACGTTATAAAAAAAGAATTAAAAAAAAATTAATTTCATTTTTAAAGCATCCAAAAATTAAAAAGGCATCTATCAGAGTACCTCATCTGTTAAGTTTAGATCTCAAAGGCTCCAAATCATTTTTATATTTAATTTAATGATATTTTAAAAGTTGTTAAATTATAATGCAAAACTAATGTTTTTGTTCTCAAGCAGTGGTTTTTAACGGAGCGCTAGCTTCTACCGGGGGGGGGGGGGGGAGGGCGAATTTTAAAAATTGGGAGATGCTGGGAGCCAAAAGGTCGATAGGGAAGCGTTCGACACTATGGGGGATGTAGGGGATCTCGTCATATAAAGCGGACGTGAAGATGAAAGAATAAACTAGAGGTGCACAGAAACAAAACAAAAAAAGATTACTAAGAAAGTTTGGTTATCATCTGTGTAGTTAATTTCTCAAAAAGACGTGTGTGTGATTCAAACGATTCTGCATATATTGTGATACGGATTTTTCTTCCATCTTTCTGCCAGTGGTTTGACAGACCAAACAAAATGTTAAAACAATGTGAAAATCCAAAAGATATCCTGTTACGACATCAACAACACTTCCAATTTTAATATGTGAAGTGTGGCCTCTGGTTAGCCATTAATATCAATGATATTTTCTACATCACATGTAAAATACTAGAACACATAATATGTAGCAATATCATAAACCACTTAGACAAACATAATGTCCTCACCCCATACCAACATGGCTTTAGGAAATATAGATCATGTGAAACACAACTAATAGGACTAATTGATGATTTTTCAAAAGGCTTAGATAATAGTGAAATAATAGATGCTATCTTACTAGATTTTTCCAAGGCTTTTGACAAAGTTCACCACCATAGTTTGCTTAAAAAATTAAAATATTTTGGCATTAACGGTCCACTGCATCAGTGGATTAAAGATTTTCTGATAGGGAGAGAACAAACTGTAATAATAAATGGCTCTAAATCAACACCAATAACAGTAAACTCAGGTGTACCTCAAGGAACAGTCTTGAGTCCACTACTATTTTTAATTTACATAAATGATTTACAAAATTGCATTAGTTCAGGAACAAAAGTCAGATTCTTTGCAGACGATTGCATAATATATAGAACAATAAAAACAAAACAAGACACAGATATTTTACAAAGAGAATTAGATAAATTACAGAAATGGGAATCAAATTGGAGCATGTCTTTCCACCCAGAAAAATGTCAGTTGTTAAGAGTAACAAAAAAACTAAAACAAATTAATTCCACTTATCTTATTCATGGCAAACCAGTAACACAGACTAAAAACGCAAAATACCTAGGTGTTATAATAAATGAAAAACTGTCATGGAATCCACATATTGATGAAACTATAAAAAAAATCCAACAAAGCAGTAGGGTTTATTAAAAGAAATTTTTATAAATCAAATAAGAACATAAAACTAAAATGTTATTTAACCTTGGTTAGGCCAATAATAGAATATGCATCCACCGTGTGGGACCCCTCAACTCAAGAAAACATTAAGAAACTGGAACAAACACAAAATAGAGCAGTGAGATTCATAACAAACGAATATTCACATTTGACTAGGGTAACACCATTAGTAAAATCACTAAATTTAGAAAGCCTTCAGGACAGAAGACTCAAAAGTAAAGAAGCAATTATACATAAAACACTTAACCATACTCTTCAAATACAAAAACAAAATGTATTAAAATACTCTGAAAGACACAAAAATAATGGCACATTCCTCGTCCCATATGCTAGGACAAATTTGTACAAATACTCCTTCTTCCCTAGTGCTATTAGAGCATGGAATGGGTTGCCTGAGCTAGCCAGAAAAACCAGTGACTTGGCAGAATTTAAGTCATTGGTTAATATGCATGACTAAATGCATGACGCGTAGGACGTAATCATCTTCTTTTTTGAAGTAACGTCTGTATTATATAAGATAAGATAAGAAGTAGATCTAGAATTAGAATACTTGACAAATTAAACAAGAAATATACTTTAGCTGTTAAATAAATGGCGGCGCGGTGGCTGAGTGGTATAGCGATTGGCTTGGAATTCTGATGAAGACAGGGATTTTTAATTTTGTGATCTTCGGGCGCCTCTAAGACCACCCATCTCTTAAGGGTACCTGACATCAGTCGGGGAAAAGTAAAGGCGGTTAATGGTTGTGCTGGACACATGACACCCTCGTTAACCGTTGACATATACCAGTTTTAGAACCCCTTTAATATCTGGTGACTAGTAGTCACTGAACTATTCCGTGCAGTTAGCACGAGATTTTGTTTGGTCGGAAGCTGACCACGAGGTGGACACCTCAGTTGATTTTGGACTCTTGTAGAGAGAGGAGTGTTATGGATATTTTTGACAAGTAGAGTTATGTATAAGTATTGAAGTTATTATAATTGATTTGTATTCAGGACTTATTTCCTTGGATGTAATTTGTGATGGCTAAAGTCGCCAATATCTTTTGTGATTATATTTTATGTAAATAAAAAGCATGTCTGCTACCAGTGAGTCTATTAATCATTCTAAATGTTGTGGTCGGAGAGTTCAGTATGTTAGTGTACTCACGCACTAGCAAATCTAGTGCGTGTGAGAAAGTATTTGGTTAAGAAAACAAAGAATATTATAGTAGTACCAGAACAACACAATAAGACATTCGCGTCATCACGCCTACAACCAGAACTAGGCTGTGATAACCGTAGGCCACAGAAACATATGACCTTTACATCATCTGCCCTATAGATCACAAGGTCTTAAAGGGGAATTTTTTTGTTTTGGTTGAATAAATAAGAAAATGCACACATGAACATACTGATAGGCGGAAATAACAAAAGTAAGACTCCATGAGGCGACAACCAACAAATTTAGCAATGGCGTTTCTTTATTTATTAGCATGGTTAAAAATAATCTACTTCGCCTAAAACATTGACCAAAGATTTACCATCACTACTAAAATAAAATGAAACAGACAGCAAAAACGAGGCATTTTGTACTTTTCAAGAGGTCTTGTATGGCTCCCCTGTGCATCATTTTAAAAAAACCCGCATAAAACATGTTTTAGACATAGATTTTAGCAATAAAAATGATTGTTATATAATGAAAAATGATTTCTCTACTTTATTATGTTATTAGTTAAAAATCGATATCCTAGACCTAAAACTCGATTTTCTCTAGGGATGCCTCCCCTTACATAGTTTAAAACATTTGAAGTTCATTACCAAAGTAGTTTCCACTACCTTAACATGTTCAAAGTATTAAGCTCAAGGAAGAAAATGTTATGTCCCTTGAAGGACATTTACTGTTACTTTCTAAGTAATACCTCTAATGAAGAGTTTTTCATTGAAAATATTGAAATAGGTTTTTTGCACATGAAATGAATGTGCATGTTAAATCTTTTCATTCTCCAGGCAAGCAAGTGAAGACAGTTTTTATCACTTTTCATTACTTATAGGTGACATTAATTTTAGTGAAATTGTTTGAAAGAAAATTTTAAGACGTCAAGAACTTGGAACCATTTTTTTTAAAAACTCAGTTCAACATTTAACGAAGAAGCCGATTCAGCTCCAGAGAATTTACCTAAAAGCAAATTAAGACATGAAAAAGGGAGTCTTGTAGGTGCCATAAGTTGCATTTCTAAACGTTAAAACAAAATTGCTTTTAAATATTTACATTATTTTTCTTAAAAATAAAAATTTTAACCACAGGTCAACGCCGGATAACTTATTTCATAACAGCTAGTAAGGCAGTTCCGCAACATTGTGTATAAGTGTAAACGCTTAAATATTTTACATTAAATACAACTGTGCATTTGTAGTGAAGTATTGTGATGTAAAAGAACAATAATAACATTGTAAAAATATTCTTAAAATTAGTTTTAGAAATTGCTAATTCCTCCATCGGAAGTGTAACAAAATTAAAAAGTAAAAGGTCAAACACATTACCTGTGTAAATGTGAAAAAAATACATTATACACAGTTATCTAGCGTATTTTTTTAAGTTGTGAGTATATATATATATGCGATAGGGTTAATTCTGTGTTTGATCAGCTGACATATGTGACACAGGCCAATCACACACTTTAACGTGCTATATCAAAGGGCAAGGGACAGTGCTGGTATGAACTTTGCAGGTGAATATAACCCGTGTTAAGGTCATCTGATCATAAGCCTGCGTGGACCAGAGACAGAGTGTGTAAGGCAGGGCAGTTCAAGACAGGACAGCGAGAAGACCAGGACTGTTAGTCGGCCATGATTTCGGTCCTGGTGCAGTCCTCGAGTCCAGAAAGAGATGGTAGAGTTTAGTACGGTGATATACATTGTAGCATTTTTAGTAGTTGATTGTCTTCCCAATTGTGTTATATTATCTGTTTTATTTCATCATTATTAAAGTAAAAGATTATTTGTAACTCTTGTTGTCAAGTTCTTGTGCTGTGTGTTGTTTAGCAGTGTTTACAGAAGGCCTTAAAAAGGCCCTCCATTCCAAAAAAAAAAAAAAAAAACGTTCGATGGAAAAAGGTTGCCCACCCCTAGAGTAGCGTATACAGACAACTGATTTTGAGAACAATGGAGAACATGCTGAAGTAATAGAATGGTTCAAGGTTGCTGGGTCAGATGAGACTATTTGTAAGGAAGAGAGTTTTTATGTTGTGGCAGCATGTTGTTAGCTAGTGATGAATCAAACTCTAGAAGGTAAAAGAAAGGCAATCGTGTGTTTTAGAGGGCATAATTCAACCAAGTGTCGTAACAGTGTTTCCCCGTCTAATGAGATTGATATTGAGATGTGAACCTTAATGATATTGTTAATGATTGTGACGGACCTCGTGTATGACTGTGATTGGCTTGTTTGGTGTCTAGGGGATGATTATTTTTGAATCGCTAGTGATAATATAAGAAATCAACGATTTAGTTAAGTGTACAATAACATTGTTACGATATTTCTATGCTAATCAGGCCTTCTGTAACCATCTGCTAAATAGACACCACACTACAACAAGAACCTATCAACAAGAGCTCCAAATAATCTGGTACTTTAACACTTTCTCTCGGTATTTTTTTACAACATTCTGGTGGAATCAACGTTGGTATCGTCAGTTAGGAGAGAAAGAGTTAATGAATAAGTGAATAAATAGATAACAGCCAATTCTAGACACTTGGCAATACATCAGCTAGAAATGCTACACCATCATCGTTCTAAACTTTACTGTCTCTATCTCTTCCTGAACTCGTACATAACACTGAAGGACTCCACCAGGACCGACTTCATAGGCGACTAAATTCCCGGTCTCCTCTCTGTCCTATCTTGAACTGTCTCTTTCTTACACACTGTGTCTCTGGTCCACGCAGGCTTTCTATCACATGATCACGGGTCATATTTGTGTGTAAAAGCAATACTGTCCCTTGTCCATTGACCTGAGTGATTTGCATGAGTTTACTTGTGTCAGCTAAACCTACAGTTAACCCTATAGCGCCTCCAGTCGGGTTATAACAGTACGATATAGTATTCTATGTTTAATTTACTGAAGGTTCTGTAGCTGGTCACTACAAACTAATGTCAGACAAAAAGCATACCGCCATTTTGTAATCTATTAAACAAAATAATAATGTTATAAGTAAAGCTAATGCGTGAATGTAACAATAGTATGAATGAAGCTATCACAATAGCTAATCGACGTAACTCCATTTATTCAAATAAAAACATTTGCTAGTATGCCTACAAATATTTGATTAAAATATGAAATGAATGACTTAAATTTGTATGTTCATGTGTTTAAGTCATTTGTTAATATGTATGACTAAATGCATGACGCGTAGGACGTAATTATCTTCTTTTTTGAAGTAACGTCTGTATTATATAAGATAAATCTAGACTAGTCTAGAGTTAAATACTGGCTTAAAGAGTTCATTCAGCTTTGCGAGAAGGCTTCCCTCTGCTTATGCGTGAGCTTTTTTAGTACGCGATTCAGCAATGAATATATCTTAAATGGCTTCGCAGCTTAGCGAACGAGTATATGAAAAATGCTTTAGAAAAACAAATTTGAATGTTTATTTGATTAAAATATGAAATGAATGGACTACAATTAGTATGTTCATGTGTTTAATTATAAAACTATCTTTGCAAAGAAATGTTGTTTCATGTTAGAGTGAAATAAGAAATTTAGTCCTGGGATATATATACATAATCAACTGTAATAAACTAGCAAATTGTGAAATTGTAAAAGTATAGTTCCTATTTTAAAAAATTACCGTTTGCACAAATGACTCCCGCCTCCTCGCCGGGCTCACAGTCATGTTGTCCCCATTCTGAATGATAACAACCGTCTAAGGTCGACACATTTGCCTGACAGGACACATCATCGAGTACATAGTCGTAAGCGTGGTTCGACTCAAATCCATTGTCACTCACCTCTTCAGCGCCAGATCTATCAACGTCAAAAATTATATTGTAATTATTTCTTTGGTAGTGTACTTTTAGATCCAAAGCCTTCACTTATTATATATCCGCGCTATATAGAACAAAGTTTTAATGTAAAGAAAGCATCATGTTTTTTTTTACAAAAGAAAGACTTCTTTGTTTCAAAGCATGGGCGTAGTCAGGATTTTTTTTCGGGAAATGGGTAGGGTGGGGTGGATTTCCACCCTCCCCGCCAAATATATATATAAACTAAACTAAAAAATGTTTTTAGTTAATTATTTTTTTTACAAATTTTAAACCCTCATAGCTAGGCTCATATAATTTGGTAACTGTAGTATGCTTTAGAATAATCTTGAGAGAGAGGTTTTCAACCTAATGTAAGCTTGAAATTTCTAATATTGTTAAACTGCAGGAGGCACAGGGTTCCCATTAGCTCAATTTCATTTTGTAGTAAATTCAGCAATAATAATGTTCATATTGTTATGTTCTTCTTATCCAGGCCTTCTGTAAACACTACTAAACACAACTCAACAGCACATATGTGGATTCTACTGTCCTTTCTAACACACTGTCTCTCCACTGTAAAGGCTGGTTGGTCAGGTACTTTCCTCTACGCTAGTATGGCGCCTGAAAGGATCTTAATGCACTTACAGGGGGGGGGGGGGGGGCACCTCTGTAACTCTAAGCTCCCTAAAGAAGTTCGCCTTTTGCGTACAGAGGTCTTCCATGCGGGATAAGTGTAATTCACAGCATAAAAATTAATAAATGAAATTTTGTTTATATTAGCCTTCTTACGATTATTTGTAAGTGTTTTTTTAGAGGTGGGCGCTGGCGGATTTTTTATAGAAAAAAACACAAAAAGAGGGCGGTAGGCCAAAAAAGGTTGAAGACCACTAGTCTACCTTAATTCTTCTTCATTTTACGAATTTCTTTTAATTCAGAGCTTCATATTATAGTTCGTTAACAAAACGAAGTTACAAACAGAGGTATTGAACAAAATTAACAACTTTTTAAAAAAAATTTTAAACACATTTTTTGTAGGCGTCGACCCTCAAACCCTTTATCTAAATCTGTGGAGTATCATCTCTATTCAAGAATTACATCTGTTGTATTTGCAATGTAGTTAGGGCCTATACATTTACATAATAATTTTCAAAAGTAAAAACATTGTTTAAAGGGTTCTTACAAAGTATACATTTTGAGCGCATCAAAAATGTCGAATATCTAATAAGCGTTTAACCATCGTTTTCTTGGCGTCTTATTCTAGCCAAAAAGCCTAGCACAAGAGGTCTCGCTTAACATCAAAATACTATCACGATAAGTACGCGTAATAAAGATATACTTACACTACTTGTGTCTCGATTGTCACTCAGAGAACACTATCGTCGTCCATTACTCCCACGTACTTTATTTTTCTAAATTTCACCTGTCTTTTTAATTATGATGAATAATGAGCTATGGATTTCAAGAGAATTCGTTTCTGGCAGTAAAAAAAGAAGCAAACGCTTACAGTGCTCCCCCTGACGGAAAGGCCTATATGTGACTTTTTGTTTTTGCCGAAATTTGAGAAACACTGCTCCATTTCTAATATGACCTTTTTTTGTTTTTCTTATTTATATATAGTACTATGTGACAGAGCTCCACTTGTTTGAATAATTTATTGAGAAAATATATTTAATTATTTTCCTATTGTGTTATTTTAGCTTTAAACGTCAATGTACATGGCGATTAGAAAAGAAAGTCTCTTTAAGTCCCCCTACAGAACACGTTGGTATGGACAATATAGACGGAATTCTTATGGTCCGACAGTTACGCTGGAGAAAGCACGATCCCGTTTGGGGGAAGGAACGTTTTGCAAAAGGCAGTTATTTTTGTGACCTTAAAGGTTGTGGGCGTAACAGAGATTTCCCACATAAACACGTTAAAGACCAGCTAAAGCACCAACGGGATTTAACTGAAATTAAAGAGGTTAGCGTGGTCAAAAGCCTAAGTAAGCTTGAATTTTGCTTGTCTTGGCTACCCATGAAAGGGGCTCGTGGTTCGACACCCGACTCGAGCAGAGTTGTGTTTACTGAGCGTCTTAAAACCTTCTCCCAGATACCCCCTCTCTCCAACTGGTCCACAAATGAGATTGGACCATATCGCTCTGAGCATGCTATATAAACATGAAAGTAGCGCTATATAGCAGCAATAATAATTATTATTATTATCTGACTGCAGGCGGCTTCACAATGGGAATTTTTCAAAATTCAGCGGAATACACAAAAGTAAATCTACTGCCAAGGACAGACGTATACCGTAAAAAGAGAATTTACATCGACCACCTACACATATAATGTTTATGTTTGCGTTGTTTGTGGAAAACTATGTGGGTCGCAGCTGGTGCTGAGTAGCCAAGTAAAATACTCCACTCCACTTAATCATCGGACTTAAATACAAGGCATCAAAGAAACCTGCTTCCAGATACCCCCTCCCACACCATAGAGATTGGACCGTAGCGCTTTGTTAATGCTATAGGCATAAAATCTGCATTATAATATAGTTATTCAGATACTACAATGCATGTCATAAATATTCATAACTTTTTATTTTGTATTTTTAATAATTTAGGAGTTTTTTAATTAACTTTAATAGCGAAGAGTCATGTAGGTGACTTTTACTTAGTTGACTTAGGTAAAAGAGCCTACAAATAAGAAGGTGCGCAAATGTTTAACTCTTTCTCTCCGTATTATTTCTATGTTTCTAGTAAATTATTAATTTTGCTAATTTGTATAATGCTACCCTCTTATCATTGAACTTTAATAGCTTTTTTTTTGTTTCTTATCAGAAAATATGACATTTGGTATAGAATTAAAGGAGATTGCACGCTTTTTTTAGATAATATAAATGGATTAAAATCAACAATGGTATTGTCGATTAGGCGAGAAAGAGTTAATTAGATATTTTGGTTTATTTTATGTTGTTCATGTTTGCAAATAAATGTTTTAGTGTATTGCTGTATGCCTATGAAGTAAACATTGTTAAGATTTTTACCTTTGACGTCATTTAGAGAATTTTCATTAATAAAACATAATAGCAAAAATTATTTTTTTCGATAATGAAACATTTTAAACGATATAACGATTAACTTTGAGTTTTCTCGTTTTGGCCAATTAGTTCAGAATTTTTTCTTATGTATATACATATAACTTGACATTTGAAAAAAAAATCGTTAGAGGAGTTTCCAAAAAAATAATTTTACATATACATATATCAAGGAGAAAGGTTCTATCCTATACTATTAAGCGAGCAATTCTTGCATGTATATATATATATATATATATATATATATATCATAATCATCATCATTGGCCTCCTATGGTTCATCTCGAACACTTTTTTTAATGAATCAAGACCCATGTTTTTTCACTGTCCATAGCTTTCTTACTCACCGTTTCTCTCCAACTAGTGCGGTCTAAGGCTATGTCTTCCTAATGTTCAGTATCAATGTTTAGTGATTTTAAATTCCTTTTCATCTTATCAACGTAACGGAGGTTTTGTCGACCAGATTTTTCTTTAGCCAGACGCAGATTGTCCGTACAGAATGATTTTAGGAATGCAATTTTAGGAATGCGATTGTCCTCCATCCGGTGAACATGTCCAAGCCAGCGATGGCGGCGTTGAATAAGGACCGTAAAGATGCTGAGAAGGCACATTCTTGCAAGGATCTCAGTATTACACTCTCTCTTTCCATGTTATTTTTAAAACCTTCATATATATTGTATAACCCTATTGGCGGTGCAAGAGGGTTAACTGTAGCTTCATCACTCAGGGCAATGGCTGTCGATGGACAAGGTACAGTACAGGTATGACCCGCGTTATGGTCATGTGATCGAAAGCCTGCATGAACCAGAGACACAGTGTATAAGAAAGCGGCAGTTCAAGACTAGAGACCTGGACATTTAGTCGGCCATGATGTCGGTCCTGGTTGAGTCCTCAAGTGTTATGTAATATGTACGAGTGCAGGAAAAGATAGAGACAGTAGAGTTGTGTACGGTGATGTACAATGTAACATTTTAGTTGTTGATGTGCTGCCAATAGTCTAGTATTGGCTGTTAACTACTTATTCACTCATTATTAAAGTACCAGTTTAACCAGAGCTTTTAATGTCAGGTTCTTGATGTGTTGTTCTGTCTTTAGCACTACGAGAGATCGTAACAATATATATATATATAGATAGATAGATAGATAGAAATTAATAATAACTAGGCATTCCGATTATGGTTTGGAAAAAAAATAGCTCCTCCCTCAGAAGTTCTGGATCCGTTAGTGTACTATATACATACATTTGTTATACGCGAATATTGCTAAATGTATAAATCTACTAGTCTTTATAATAATCCATTGATAGGCCTTTAGATCTAGAATTGGAATACGGTGCGCAAAATGTTCCTGACATTAATGAATAAGGGCATACATGTGGAAATATTCTAGAACGTAAGGTAAGTTCAGGATAATTATATTTTAGTCTTCTAGCCATATTTAAATTTTTAGTTTGAAATATTAAATTTGGTTAAACAATAGATTTTCCAATGTGGGGAACGAAATAGTAATTATTTTTCCATCGATATACATTAACTGTCATATTTCTAATGCCGATTTCAAAAACTGTGCCCACCCAATTTTTGCACATACATAATGTGTGACTTGAAATAAGAAATTAAATTGTAAAAGTGTGATAAACATTCAAAGTGTTACAGCATGTCACGTCTGGTAATCAGGCCGACCAGGTGTTATATGGTCTCTATATTGATTAGCCAGATTGAGCTATATTTATTGACATTAAAACAAGTATATTACCTTTGATAACCCAACATGTGACAGACCACTTCGGCAGCAATTTGGGACCAATCATCATCGCAGACATATCCCCAATCGTTGTTATAAAACACTTCCACTGTTCCCTCGAATCTGTTTTGTCCATCTCTTAGTCGTATTAGTACTTTGTCGATGGCTGTGAATGTTGAATTTAAAATTCTAATATTGGAGATTATCATCTGTAAACAGGTTACTACAATGTCACAATAAAAAACCTTGCTGACAGTAACACTTAATGTTATCCCATCATTCATGTTTAGTTATTTATTTCATTCCAATTATTTTCCCTTTCTATGCCACATTTTACTTCCAAACCCGACCCTTTCTTGCAAGACTGAGTTTACCACATTGGCGACAATGTTGCCGAAAATCTTCACTTATCTTCCCTTGACGCTGGAAAAAATAAATTGTCCTAGTGCGAGCGTTGGTCTTTGGCGCCTGGTGTCTGACTTTCATTGTCGATAACACCTGGGCAAGTACGGAAAAACCTACCCAGCCCGCTTAATTCTCTGTAGTACCCTTTTTCTCCACCTTTACCACATCTCTCTTGTGAACACGCCTCTCGACATTTCAAGGTACGACTCTACTTAGTAATCTTTAGTATCTTGCCCTTCCCCTTTTCCGTACATTTCTTGCGGATCTCTTTAAGCTCGACTAATTCGGAAATAGACACACTTTGTCATGTTCTACATCTCGCTCACATTCAAGTCCTGAATATATCATCCATCATCAGTATTTCCGGTAGAATCTGGGCTGGTAACTCAAACTTAATCACAGTTTCACCTTAGTTTGTTTGTGTGTATAACTTGTTCGATAAATTAATTTAAATTTAACTTATTTTATTGATATTTAATGTATACGTTATGTTTATTTATAACTTGCGTTGTCGCAACATTGTATACCTTTGTACATCTTATTTTATTTCTTCTATTTCGGCTGATCACCTTGATGATCTTACTAATACACTGACACTTTGTTTTGGAAAGAGTTGTAAATTATCTCTCCTTATCCATTTTCTTAGACGAGGGTTTGCGCCCCTTAAAAAGTAACTCTCTTCACTTATTTTTTTTTATGGCCGACGGCCGAGTGTTAAAAATGGCGTCATGGTCTCCGATCTTTGACCATTACCGCCCCCTTCCTTCTGCTTATGTAGGATTTATATTGTTATCTCCCTAAGAGCATTTTATATTGTCCGCAATCTATTTGACCATTTTTATTTGTCATCATCTCTCCTTTGAAACAAAAGTGATTTTTCCAATCTGACGAATGCATCTCAGTTGAGGGCATCGAAAGGATACATGAAAAACATCGCAACATACTGAACAGATCTTATCGACAACACTGTTAGCGGTAGATCCGCTTTGTATGCAGCACTCTTCGTTACCGTGGTAGTTGGACACCCGCCCTATTGGGCCCACAACAGACCAAAGTGATAGAGCGCCACCTCAAGCTTCAAGACATCCACCTAGGAGCACAGCCAAGTGATATATACTCTCTCATAACGTGACTTTTAGACCTATACGCTCTATAATGAAGAATATGTATATGTCATACTATTGCGTCGACCACATGTAAAAAATGTGATATGTAATCAGCATCACGACAAAATATCGTTACATTTTCGAACTATCAATTCTATTTGGAAAGACTTTGGTGCATCCTACAAATTATGAAAATATTTATAGGAATTTTTTTTTTCATTAGCTACTAATCATATAGGCCTACCGATTTCGTTTATTTTGGATTTAAAATGCGTTTTAGTGACGGAATATATGTCTGTATATTCAGAAAAAAGATTTACTAATATTTAAATACATTTTCTTAATGGTGAATATTTCAAGACTAATGCCTTGTACCTTTTTTTTTACATTTATATATAAATGAACAATAAAAAACATATTTAATTTTATTAGTTAGGTTAGTTCCATTAATAATAGTCATGTATCGGACACAGGAAGTCATATCGGATTTGGTCCTACAATTTCATTGGAGTCGGCCATATTTGCCGCTAGCAAAAATATCTTCCTGTTTAAAATATGCTATTTCTGTCTGTTTTCTAACCCGGACTTGGGACAGGCAGAAGAAAAAGTTCACCAGACCCAACTTTCATATATAAAGACAAGGATCTCAAGGTTAATACTGTTTCAATCACGACAGAAGAGGTTACCATGGCCTTTGCAGTGCTAAGCATGGCGTCAGCAGAGAGGCTTAGAGATAAAATATCATAGATAAAAGTCTCAAATATCAACAAAGGTTAATGATCAGTTTCTTAGTTTGTAATATAGTGTTTGGTAAAGTCCTTCGAAAATCAATTATAAAATAGTTAGAGAACAATGTACCCCTAAAAAATTTCGTTCATATCCTACGACATGTGTATAGTCAATAATAGTAGCTGCATTAAAACAAAAAAAGCAACAACAGAGTTCTTTAGCATCAAGACAGGTGTTATGGATGCATCTTGTCTGCAGTCTTCTTCTTCCTAGTCACCAAATAAAAAATGCGATGAATCAAACTTCGGTATTTAATGGCGTCTACAGAATCGAATGACGGACTAGGATTTCGCTGACGACTTTGCAGTTCTCGGTTCTTCAAATAAATAAATAAATGCAAACAAGAATAGAAAGAGATACAAGATAGAGACGTACCGAAAATTGGCCTCCACATTGACTTCGATGTAAAATTAACACGTTGAATTATATATATATACAATTAAGGCGTCGAAAGGCCAACCAATAAAAACACATCGGCAACAAAATTCTTATGTATGAATAAATTGATTAATAAAATCTGATATTTGTGCATACTTTTTTTTTACTTGCCTTGATCTAGTTTTACTTACCGAATTAATGACAAGAAATTATTTGTTTGTTTACATTGTTGTTTTAATAGGCAGCGATATGTGTGTTTTTTTTTATGTATATTCTTCACTGTGTATTTAATATTAATATTAGTAACAAAGGTCATATAGCTGTGAAAATTGAATTAATATTCAATTTTGAATAACCGTGATCGTACAAATACTTTAATATATTTATTTTAGAAAATGTTGTTGTTTATCAATTACAATTTGTGTGTAGTTTTTTTTTTTAAATGGCTTTTTATACTTACGTATGTCGCAAAAGTCACTTTTATAGCCTGGTATACATGCCTTGCAACGTCCAGTTTTAGAGTGACAAACAGTTTCAGAACATTGTGAAGAACAATTTTTTGTGCAATTTAGTCCAAAATGTGTCTCGTCACACTCTTTTACATTTAATTGAAAAAAAAAAAAATATTTAAAAATAGAACATATGATCAAATAGGTAATGTCTATAAAAAAGGGTTTCATATTTTTTTTAGAATTTATTTTTTTCTTTTTGAAAGTATATGTAGTGAAAACAATACTACACAATTATATAAGGTGTGAGAAAAAGATATATATGGATAAGATATAACACTTTAACTAATTAACGTACATTTAATAAATAAGATTTTGTAACGTTTTAGCTAGAAAGTTAAGTGTTGTGTAAGAGAGAAGTGCGATTTTAAATAAATAGAGTTAAAATATTTTTCATAAAAAATTCGGAACAACCGATTTTTGTAAATGAAAAGAAGATTATTTGTTTTATTAATTAGAAGAGAAATTTCAAACATTTTTTTCGCGTTACTAGATTTTCATATAAAAATCGGAACAATTTTGATGACAGTCAAGTATTTTAGGACAATTTATTTTTCAAAACAAAATCCGAGACAATCTTTACCGATAAAAAAAACCCTTCCGTTTTGTTTTAGGAAGAAATTAATTTCAATGTAATATAAGTCTCAAAAGTGATTTTTAATAGTCGTTTCTAGTAATTTACTTGGTTATTTTAAAATCCTGAATTACCTATTGTCGATATGTGAAAAAAAAAGTCATTTGACATAATTTTTGTTTTAAGTATAAAATACGGAACTATTTCATATCGATAATTAAACTATAGTGAATATATGTTTTGGTAGGAACATTTCAGTTTAAATCAGATTTTTAATAGCTTTTAGTTGTTTTTTTATCTAAGCGTGACGAACGGACCGACCAAAAGACAAAATGCACAAAAAAGAGGTATTTTATCCTGATGGGGGCACTAAACAAAAAATACAAAAATAAAGAAAATGATTTTTTAAAACCTTTTGATGGAACTAGTTTAGTACCATATCTTGCCGCTGCTTGTCACGCCACAGCACTAAAGTCGCTGCATGAAGAATCCATTTTAAAAAATGTGCGTGATATTTACTTACAAAATGCAAATGCATTCTTAGCCTTTATAACCAAACATAATGTTTTCTTTTAATTTTAGCATATAGTTGACTAGATAAAAAATATAATAACTAATATTTAGAATTGCTGTTAACTTTTTTGTACATTGAATACATATATTTGACTTAGTGATACTTAAACTACATTGTAACTAAATATTGTAATATTATCTTCCTTTATATTTATGTATGTACATTGGTGTAATTTATGAAAAAATCGCTTGCTTGGAGAAATAATATTTTTCATTTCTCTTCTAGTTTTTAAGATCTGAGTATGACAAACGGACGGACAGACATTTTTGAACAAACATAATTTGGACTTTTCCCCTTGCTAGGCCTCAAAAAAAGAAACAGAGCAGTACATAAGTAAGATGGTGGTAAGCAGATCAAAAGACATTCAGATAGAAGAAAGACAAGAAATTACTGATAAAAGAAAGGAAAAAGATGAAAAGATGATGATAGAAAGAAACAAGAAATAAAAAAAGTTGACAAAAGGAGTCGCAAACAGAAGGGAAAAAAATATAGATTAGCAGAAAGATGAAGTAATTAAACAAAAAGTAACTCAAACATCTTGCCAAACATTATCTCCCTCTAACTCCAGACACATGTAGAGACCTAACATTTTCTCCATGCTCCTTTCGTTCATCACACTGGGGGATGTTATCTTGCCTATTCTCCCCAACCTCCTCTACTTAGAACTCTGGGCACAGGGGAAGAGAAATTGACATAGAAGTGAACATTAAAAGAGCTTTATAGACTTGCTTACTTACAACACCACCTCAACATCCATACTAATAGACAGTATTTACAGACCACCAAATTCCTGTTTAGAGTACATAAAAGAACTATGCAATCAGTTAGCTACACTTTTAAAAAAAGTTTATGTTTTGGATATAGGGTGACTTCAACCTACCTGTTATAAATTGCAAAACACTAACCATAGATAAACATCAAAACCTTATGGACATACATGTGCGCTGCCTAGTGACTATACACAACCCTAAGTTTGTATCAAATTATATAAAAAAATCAACTAGATTAAATAACACATCAGATCTCTTCTTAACCAACAGACCTGAACTAATAGTAGATTATGATAATATCCCTGGTCTATCAGACCGTGACAATCGTGACATCATTAAAATACACAGTCAGATAAAAGCAGTAGCCAAAAAAAAAAACAACTAAAAAGAAAATTATTACTCTGAAGCAAATGAAACCTTACACAATTCACAAAGGTGCTTTAAATTTTAACAAACATTATTATCAGAAAAAGACATTAACCAACCAGTCAATGAACTCATTAAAAACTATCTTAATAACATCATAGAAAACCAAATACCAAAAAATACATATCAAACAAAATAAATAAATACTGGTTTAAAATAAATTTAAAAATCTTTGTAAACAGAAAGAAAAAACCTATATAGAATATTTAATGAAACTAAGGCAGAAAGAGTTATAAAAAGTATGCAGACAGCTGCAGAGTGAATACTGTTACAAATGAACAGTGATAGGTAGAGGTCAACGCATGACCCCGGCGAGATGACACAGCAGCGAGTGTTCTCTGGAATCTACATGTACAAACAAAGACAGGATGTGACGTTACCTTACGTGTTATTCCAGAAGATACTAGCAGTGTTTGTGCAACTTTGGAGAAGCGATTAGGGACTCAATATAAGCCAGAAAGTTAATGTGAAAGTCAGTCGTGAGTGAGTCGTCGGAACTGTTGTCTACTGTGCGAGACACTAGAGGAGAGATGTGTACGACTCGATGCAAGTTAACTAGGGTATAGTTAACTGAAGTGGACTACTGTCGTTAAAGTCTATACAGTGAACTACAGTGGACTTGAGCCGTTACAGTCAATACAGTCGATACAGTCGATGTAAGACGTGTGCGGCTCTGATTCGGTAGACTTGAATACGACTTGGTTCAGCTTTGGGAGACCTGGAGCGACACTGGAAAGTGTGTCGTTGGTCTGTTCTGTTGAATACGGCTTGATGCAAGTTGAGAAGAGATGAATAGCAACAAAGTGAAGAGATGAATTGCAACGAAGTATAGCTAACTGTAAACTGACAGATATTGTACAGTCTTCTACGCTACATGTTACAGAAACAAATTGTTAGATTTAATATTCAATAAAGTTATATGAAGCTGAAAGTTTAGTCGTCAAATTCTTTACAGTGTTTTTATTTGTGTTGCTTCTAGTACATTTAGCCAGAAGATTCAGAAATACGTAACAATACATAAACAATGTAATATCTAAGGATAACAACACAAACTTGTTGTTTTATTTGTTATACTTACTGTCTTTTATTTGTTTGAATTTTTTACCGTACTAGATCTAGAAAATACGTGGGCAAGGTGGAGTGTGTGCTTATTTACTTTTAAATATAATTAATGAACATAATAGATTATACACGTAATAATAAGGCTAGTCTTCGAGTCCGAAAATAAGCGAGAAATGCAGTTTCTAGTGGCTGCTCCAGCTGTGACCTACGGATTTTGCCACATCCAAGGCAAACATAAGCAGGTGGTGGATTTAGATTTTATTTTCACCGTCTGCGTTTGTCCTCGGCAGCAGATTTTCTTATGGTCTAAAATGTGTATCCCGCGGCCTTTGTGAGAGACCTCCAGCTGTCTCGTTCTGGGGCCGCATGCAACCATGAGCTCTCTTCTATGTCAACCAAGGAAAGTTGACGCCTAAGCTGGTCTTTGAAACATTTTCGGGTGGCGCCTCTGTTAAGTCGACCTTCTATTAGTTCACCAAAAAATACTGCCTTTGGCATACGTTCGTCTTCCATACGGGATACGTGCCCTGCCCAGTGTAACTGTTGGACCTAAAGAAGTCACTATATACTGTCCATACCGTAGTTCGCAATGACATCGCTGTTTGTAGTGCTGCCACCGTATGTCCATGATGGAGCACAAGCATCTTTGGTGAAAGCACTCAAGACGTCCTAGAGCCATACAAAAGGGTTGAGAGCCACCGCCTGGTAGACACTGATTTTTGTAGGCAGGCGGAGCAATCTATTCCTACAACATCTCGCCTGAAGGCGTCCAAAAGCGCTACTGGCCCTGGCCAGACTGTTATCAACTTCCCTAAAAAGTGAGGTGTCATTTGACACTGTACTACCAAGATATGTGAAATGGTCTTTCACATAAAGAGGCTGTCCATTTACGGTGATTATTGGGGCTGAGTATGTTTTATTGGTTAACTTCTGGAACATGAATTCTGTTTTCCAGAGGTTTATAGATAGACCGAAAGAGGCGGCAGTGTATGCAAATTCGTTTACCGCGCTCTGGAGGTAAACGTTCACTGTCAGCTAGCAGGGAGCAATCATCGGCATATAGACGCAGCGTTATGACCATCTCCTTTGTTTTTGTATGGAATAGTAGACGTCGAAGATTGAACACATTGCCGTCAGAACGAAACCGGATATAGATGCCTTTGTGAAATCGATGCCTCATTTGACCCAGCATTACGTCAAAGCAGATAGCGAATGGAGTAGGAGCAAGTACACAGCTCTGCTTCACGCCATTTTCTATTGGAAAGTTATCAGAAAGGGCACCGTTGTGTCTGATCTGACCTCTTTGTCCCATGCGAAACTGCTTGAGAATTGATAGAACGTAGATGGACATCCCAGCCTGGCCAAAATCCTCCACAAACCATCGCGACTAACCGTGTCGAAAGCCTTGGTGAGGTCCACAACGGCAGCGTATAGGTTTAAGCTCTGCTCTTTGCATTTTTCTTGCAATAGTCGCAGAACAAATATCATGACAGATGTACCTCTACCGGCTCTGAAACCACATTGGCTTTTAGAGAAGACCTCGTCCACAAAAGAGTGGGTTAGTCAGTCGAGCAACACTCGAGCAAAGATGTTTCCTGCTTTTGACAGAAGTGTAATGCCTCGATATTTGGAGCAGCTAGACTTGTCACCCTTTTTGTATAGGGATATGATTACGGAATTTTGAAGATCAGGTGGGACCACGCACTTTTCTCAGCATAGAGAGAACAAGTCTGTTTGCCTATTGGTTAGAGCGACACCACCCATTTTAAAAAATCCAGAAGAAAGTCCATCAGAGCCAGGTGCCCTGTATTTTCTTAGTTTAGATATTGCTGTCTCAATTTCTTCAGATGTCGGTGGGCCGTCGAGCTCCTCACTCATTGTTTTCTGAGGGACATTAGCCAGCGATTCCTCCGATACGTGCCTTTTATCATATTGTAATTCTCTGCCCAGCGATTATACACGTAGATCTAATTGAAGTATACCTTAATAAGTTGTAATACATAAATTAAAAAAATATACCTAAGGGGGCCTCTAATAGTAATTTGAAAGTTTTTTTTTTTTTCTAAATACAGTTAAAAAAAAGATTTAACAACTACAGTGATGTTTTTAAATGTCCCATTGAAGGTAAATTTCTATATATATATAGTCCTTATCAAACTAAAAAGTTATCTTTTTGAAGATTAGAAAGAATAGATCTAGCCTTGGTCAATCAAAAAGATGCAAACGATGTGCTATTTTCTAATCTAGGGAAAGGTGTCATAATTGTTGTATTATATAAGGTAGTTAATTAATGGCTAACATGTTCAATAATACGTCTTTAATATTTTTTGTTTTGTTGTTGGCCTTTTGATTTGTATCTCCGTGCTGCTCATGCAAGCTGCGGGCGATATTATGAATGGAGCTATCAATGTCAAGCGGACAAATCGGTCTAGATCCAATATTGTGTCCATAGAGTTGGGCAATTTTTATATTATATTTAGGATCTTCACTTTAAGGTAGGGCTACTTAACATAGTTTACCGCTAGTATCCAAGGAGCGTTTATCCTAAGTTTCATCAAGATTGGTAAACTCGTTTTAATTTCTATCGAAGACATAGGCCTACATAAAAAGTTAAATACATACTGTTTTATTAAATTATATATATATATATATATATATATATATATATATTAATGTACGCTACGCCTAATGGGACGAACCTAGCTCTAGATATTAAGCCTTTGTAATTTTCAGTCACCGTTTAAATGGATTATATACTAATTTTAAACTAGAAAAGTAAACATACACATAATCATACACTAAACTTATACATGGATACATGTAAGACGTAGTAATCTTGTTCAGAAGGAACGTATCTAATTGATAAGCACTTCTTTTTTTTTTTTGGTTGGGGTAGAAAAATAGCAGGATATTTCGCTGTTAACACTAAAAAAATAATTATACGAGTAGCAAGACATGCCTACCATCAAGACCCAGAGTGATAAGAACACATGTTGAAAATGATATATTTCAAAGGGCCTTAAAAAGAAACTTTAAGGCATATGTGTTTAAGCTTATTAACCACATTGCGCGCAAAAAAAATAAATTTTAAATATTACTTTTAAACATATTCTGCTTATAATTTTATAACCATATTATATCTTATCTTATCTTATATAATACAGACGTTACTTCAAAAAAGAAGATGATTACGTCCTACGCGTCATGCATTTAGTCATGCATATTAACCAATAACTTAAATTCTGTGCCAAGTCACTGGTTTTCCTGGCTAGCCCAGTGGGCTCTAACATCGGCCAAAGGCTTTTTAGTGAGCTTAAAGGTGTTCGGCATAACAGCGGTGCTCGAAGGGATGTGCTTCTTTACAATATTAACGCAATGTTTTTAAGTCTCTAAGGAAAAAATTCGCCATTTAGTTAGTTATGTTTTTACCCAATAACGTAGAGATTTTGTATCACTTGATGTTTTGTACTAAAGCCATACTTGATATATTAATTGCAAAAATTAAATTCTGAACGTAATCATTTGAGAAGTTACACTGCAAAGACTTTCTACCAAGCCAATAATAGGCCAATGGTGTAACGAACAAGATTCAATGTGAGATTTGTTTTTCGATACTACAGGAAGACTTTCTAATCCAATTGCCATGCTTGGCATGTACGATGTCATTTAGAACTAAAACAACACAAAAGCAACACTTCAGATTGATAGTCCTCTACCAGATCGCTGATTTTCGTCATTATAAAGGTTTGGGAAATTATTTTTCGTTAATAGATTATTCCTCCGAGCGAAGCTCGGTCATATGGTACTTTCTATAAATCAAATAAAAATATAAAAATAAAATGTTATTTAACTGTGGTTAAGCCAATAATAGAATATGCATCCTCTTTTTGGGACCCCTCAACTCAAGAAAACATTAAGAAACTGAAACAGACACAAAATAGAGCAGTTAGATTTATAACAAACGAATAATCACTTTTGACTAGAGTAACACCTTTAGTAAAAATCATCAAGTTAGAAAGCCCTCAGGATAGAAGACTTAAAAGTAAAGTAGCAATTATACATAAAAAACAAGGTTACAAAAGACAGTTTGTGTGGAAACACAAATTCAAAATCGGCCCCCGAAGTGGTCCACACAGGCAGGCTTCAATATTTTCAGAAAGAACATCCGAATGAAAATATATCAAAGACAAATGAGAGATAAGAATGGAGAAAGAAGGTTAACAGATCTTAAGTAGTGCCCCAACGGTCCATCAGATCAAAGGATAGGTGAAAGTGAATGTAAAGTTAGATTTGAGCCTAACTAGTTCCGCTTTCAGACCTTGTGGTCTATAGGACACATGATGTAAAACTTCATCTGTTTTTGTGGCCTACGGTTAATGAGGGTGTCATGTAGCCAGCACAACGACCAACCGCCTTTACTTTTCCCCAACTAATGTCAGGTACTCATTAGGGCTGAGTGGACTTAGAGGCGCCCAAAGATTCCAAAGTTAAAAATCCCTGTCTTCACCAGGAAGCCAAGCGCTTTGCCGCTCAACCACCACGCCTCCCCTGGCCTTACTGATGTCTTATAATTGATCAATTTTTATAAAAAAAGCTCAATCTCTTTTCCGTGTTCTTTTACTATCTAGGGTACATCATTCTGCATTTAAAAAAAATAAAGTTTATAAGATTTTTATTCGTCTTAAAACAGGTCTAACTTATAATGCATACTCATTAGCTTTTTCTCTTTAAAAAATACTTGCATAACTGATTTTAAAAATTATATTTTTTTGCTTTTAGAAAAAAAAAAGTAGCCGTCGCATCAGAACTTTGAATGGCCTAAAATATTGTAATGTTCCATTTTCACTATCTTTTATAGTTTACGAGATCTAAACGGGACGGATGGACAGACGGACAGACATTTCACACAAAAGTAATAACGTCTTTTCCCCTTTCGGGAGCTGCTAAAAAATGAACCATAATCTTCAAATACAAAAAAAAATCTAAAAAAATATTAAAAATATACCAAGATAAGGCACATTCCTCGTTCCATATGCTATGACAAATGTGTACAAATGCTCTATTTACCGTTGTGCTATTAGAGCATGGAATGGGTTGCCTGGGCTAGCCAGGAAAACCGGTGACTTTTTAACATTTAGGTCATTGGTTAATATGCATGACTAAAGCATAACACTTACGACATAATCATCTTCTTTTTTTTTGAAGTAACGTCTGTATTAGATAATATAAGAAATGTCTGGGGAGGTAAGTTTTAAATACTGATTCAAATGTTGTTTTTTTTTAAAGAATTTTGATCATCATAATCATCAAATTTCATTTGAGTGAGGGCTTGAGAGGCTTAAATCCTTTCTTGCAAAAGCCCTGGACAGAATGCCTGCTGTCTTGCGTACTGCGTACACGTCACCATACAGGTCATAAATATTTGGTTTCCTAGACCTGTCGAGGCGGAGATCAGCAAGTCTGGGGCAGTCAAACAGAATATGAGGCACGGTTTCCTCTTCTTCCTCTCAGCGGGGGCACGGTGAATCGAAATTTGGGCATAAAGAATTTTGATACGAACTTCGCTTTAGTTGTAAATTAAAAAAAAAAAAACTTTATAAGCGCGCAGTTTTGACATATCCTCAGTATACACTTTACAACAATCTAAATTAGACTAAACAGAAGCCAGATGTAGATCTAGATTAAACATTTTAAGTCATACTAATTCTATTCTAGATCTAGATTATATTTATCTATCTATCTATCTATCTATCTCTATCTATATCTATCTATCTATCTATCTATCTATCTATCTATCTATCTATCTATCAATATATATATATATATATATATATATTCTAGATCTAGTCTACATTGTAGATTTAGTCTGGATTCGAGATTTAGTTATAAATGTAGATTTAGTTCAGACCAAGTCTAGATTCTCTAAATCTAGTCTAGATTCTAATTCTATATCTAGTCTAGATTCTATTTCCATATAGATCTAGTCTACATCTATTCTAGTTCTAAATCTAGACTACATCTAACGGCTGTATGTGTCGGCTCTATTGAAGTTGTTAGTGAATGGATGCTGCGAATTGGGGAAGGGGCTAGCTAGGGCTTGTGACCTTTGACCACTGGGGTGGTAATTTGCATACGGGCGAAATGACTCTGGACTAGAAGAATGATATTTTGGACATTCTGATGGTCTAGAGGTTAATTCCGCTTAGTGCGTTATCGCTAGGTGGTGGTGTCTAATCCAGAGTCACAGGTTCGAGCGTCGGTTGGCGCCTTCCCTTATTTTCGTAACTTTTTAATTCACTACTTTCTCTCTTAAAAACTTGGTCCCTTGTGCTGCTATCCATTTATGTCTAATATATGTATGATAAGGATTAGTAGGCATCTTACAAAATTCGAATGTTAAACCGGTTAGTTGTGCAGGCTCTTTTTTTTTTATGTTTTCGTAGCTCGTCTACTTCAATATATTAATCGAAATAGTTGGGGAAAGGAGCAGTTGCGTCAGTAGGAGGTGCGAGGTGTGCGCTACGCATTGAGTGAGACCATTTTGGGGGTGACAACCAAATTAGAAAAAATATGTCCTGGCAAAAGCAGACCCATCGGAAAAAATAACAATAATAACATCTCTAGATATATGTCCAAAATGCATAGACGCATCTTGATGGTAGTTCGAGTTTAAATGGCACAGCACAACGTTGTACCGTTTTAGTTTCAAAATATAACAAAGAAAACCTGTTTAGGGGATGTTAAGTCTGTTTCTAATTTTAATTTAATATTATTATAAAATGTGCAATAACAATTTAATAAATTTCTAAAACAGGTACCAACGACAGTGTCCTTGGGGTTTTCATGCTGTTCTTAGGTGATCAGTTAACGCTACTCTACTTATTTCAGAGAATTTAATTCGTCTAATAAAAAACGATGTGTTGTTTTGTTTGCTTTTACTTGAAAAATAAGGCCCAATGCTTTTTTTTTACATTTTATTACTTAAAAAGATGAACAAACGACTATGGCTTGAATATTCCATTGATAGATTGGATGTGGGCCGTATTACGAATCTTAGTTTGTCTTACAACACAAACCCTATTTGTAATCTTTTTTTTAATACTTGAATCTTATAATGTATAAGTGTTTATTTTATAAGAACTTTAAATTTCATGATACGTACGGGATAATGTATAACGTACTATAATTTTTATGCTTCTATAAGGGCATGAGCAGAATAGGTGTGACGCCTGACTCAAACACCTTTTCTAAAACCATATTTATATTTTTTTTAATAAGTTAACTAGTGTACCATCATATTATAGGTTAAATATAGTTGATATTATTGTTGCGGACGTTATTTAAAAATTCAAGATTTTGCATCCTAAGCTAAATATGAAAAGATGTTTTAGGGCATAATTTGAACCCTGACTTAGTAGTAAAAAGTCAGTCTGTACATCCAGATTCAAACGAAACATATATTTTTCTTTAAGTCAATATAAAGCTAAAAAAGAAAAGCAAAGGTTAAGATTATATATAGATATATAATTTTTTTTTTACAAATATTCTCGAAGATACAGACCGTTTGAATGTATTTAGATTAATTTAGATATATATTATGTTAACCTTTTCAGCTAATTAACTATATGTACATAACTTAAACTATATGACTCTATGAAAAACTTACCAATGGAGCAATTTGGTGGATCTGTGTAGCCAATGCAAATACTACATTTCCCATGATCTGGATGGCAGGATAAACTACAAGATGTTGGACATTTTTCTCTACAATTGAAGCCCCAAAATCCAGGATAGCAATCTATTTTTAAATGCAAAATATTATTACAACATAGATACAGTTCTTGCAGACTGTGTGTTATGATGAACTAACTACATTCACTAGCTTTAGAATCTGATTTAATGAATGATATTACATACCATCTGACAGAATTAGTACCGTTCTCAAACACCTTTTTTAAAACCATAATTAGATTTTCTTTAATATGCAAACTAGTGTACAATTATATCCGATATGTGCACAATATAAATCGTGTAACTAAATTTTAGTTAATTAAAATTACTATTACTAGTTAACCAATGGCGTAGCATACGCCGCTATTTGGTAACGGGTGAGCACTTCCTGAAAGACACAGTTGTCCAAATAGGGTGGGTTTGGATAAACGACTGTGAGTTGCGTGAATGAAAAGAAGGAACTCTGGAGAGAGCAACATACAAGTGTCCATGACTGAAAACAGGTTTTGGAAGGTACAGTCATATTTTTTGTGAACATTTGGCCTTGTGCTTTATTTATTGTCATGGCAAAGGCTAATCTAACAGGAAATAATAGGCGCGTAAAGGTAAACGGGAATAAAGACAGTTTGTTAATAAGCAGCTTCGATAGTTTTACTCTAGTACGTTGCGGTGAATGCAACCGCTAAATAGTAGGGATATGGAGAGACGTTGACCCGGATTCTAAACTCAAGGCGGGTCATGCGGACCTTCTCTGAAGTGAGTAGTGATAGTAGCTGGAAGAATTAGAGACATCGCCACAATTTCAGCCTCGCCACCATAAACGCCAGAAGTATTCATGTAGGCAGAGCGTTATCGAGCGGAGTGTATAACTGTGTTTCCTTGAGTTTGAACAACGGACTGGGCGTCGCCATAGTTATCCCAATCATCGCAAACAAAGCTTACAGCAATCTTGTGAAGTTCGAGAGCAACAGTTTCGTCGATGACATTTTCCCAGAAATAAGCGACTGATAAAAATAAACAGTTACCTGATGCGGGGATTTCGACTACATTGAAAGACTCCACGAACTATATGTGAAGCCGTGGCCATGGTTAGGAAACAAAGGGCAATACAAAGTGGCGCAAGAAAAACAAAGTTACAGAAAAATACACACATAATTGTTGTCAAATATAGAATGTAAAGAGAAAGATTACTTGTTCTCCCCCCTCCCTCTTTTTTTCTGAGAAAATCACACTGCTTGCCACTACCTGTGACGACCAGCGTGCATTACGTATATGTGCGGAAACGCTTCAAAGACCAGCTTAGGCCACAACTTGACTTAGCTGACATAGAAGTGAGCACCTGGTTGCATGCAGCCAGAGAACGAGATAGCTGGAGGTCACTCACACAGGCCGCGGGATACACATTTGAGACCAAAGGAAATCCGCTGCCGAGGACAAAAGAGGCCAAAAGAAAATCTTAATCGACCACCTGCTGACAATGGTTATGCTTGGATGTGGCAAAATATGTAAGTCACAGATGGGGTTGCGCAGCAACGGGAAAAAAATGCATTCCTCACTAATCTTCGGGCTCAAAGACAATCCTTATTATTATTTGTGTCTTGGGGTCTATTGATTGAGTTTCCTAATTTGCATGCAATAAAGTTCAAAACTCTAGAGGGAGAAGTCCACACTGCTTGTCTACCTGCGATGACCAGCGTGAATTGTGTATATGTGTAGCTTGTTTTGTGTCTAAGGGACTATTGTTTGAGTTTGCAAATGTGCTGGGCCAACATAGATAAATCGGAAACATGTTCCGAAAAACAGACAATATAGAAAGATAAAATAATTTACATTTACAAGATATTTATTTGTACAAAAAGAAATGAAAATGAGGTGGGGGGATAGATCGTAGCTCTTAATAGGAATATTTAAACATTACTCTAACACGTGTAATAGTAACATGTAAACTCGTGTGCCTCTTTCTCATGTAATTCAATTTAACTAAAGATCCTTTCGACGTTGTAGCTGACTATGCATCTCGGTGGAGGGCTTGCAACTGGAGATGACACTCCAGCGAGTAGAGAATTCCGGTGACTTAGAGTTTGCCTTTGAGTATCAATTCAAATGTCACTGGGGTCGATTGTGGGCAGATATTGCGTCTGGCAGGCTACCATGGGCACGATGAGTTCTGCAGGCCGGAGTGATCTACCTTGGCAGTAGTATCTATAGGAAGTAGTAAGATTCAATTGCAGGGCTTATCATAGCATCAGTATTACCAAGTAGTATCACATAACCCTATTTAGTTCCGCTAGGTTGTCATTGCCGGAAGTGGTAATGGATGTAAGCACTCCACTACCTATTAAATGCTTCCAAAGGGCATGCGTCTCGAATAGCCTCTGACAACCAGTCCAACTCCTGGCCTTCACGTGTGGCTCAGATATTGAGTCCGGCGGAACTGTTCTCATTAACAGGAGAAGAGGCAAAGGCGAGTAACTGGCGCCTTAACCAGTAAGCTTCGGGCAGGAGGGGCTCGTTAGCCATGGCTGGCTACCCACCTAGGAGAAGGAAAACTCTGAATTCAAACATCTGTTGCCTTGCACCAATACCCAATCATGGGAAAGGCTTCGGGAGTCAACCCTGAGGAAAAATCAGGAGCTGGCGACCCTAAGGCAGTTTGCAGCACCCAGTGCCTCACTCTGGCAGAACCTGTGATGCAGCTGACCCCAAACTGTATCGGCACTGCCGAATTTTAGTATAGAAATCACACAATTTGTATACGAATTTATTACTTATGTTAATAATATATACTAATTATTTATATTTGAACCTATTTTTAGATTATTTCGCCCCCTCCCCTTTCTAGTATGTTTGTCGATATGGTGGGGCCGGGAAGGGGCGATGGCATCAATTCCGCCCCCCCCTAAACTTTTGAGTGGCGGGGGGCGGTCCAATTTATATGTAGAAATCACAGCTTGCTAACAGAATCAATTGAATATCTATATGATTAAAACTTGTTATTGGTATTTTAACCAATCTTTATATTATGTCGTTCTCCTGTTGGCCGATGGGGTGGGGATCGAATACCTCTACTGCCCTTCCCACCTAAAACCTTTGAGTGGGGGGGCGGTCCTACTTTTCGGAGAAATCATAGTTTGTGAACAAAATTAGTTGAATTAATATATAAATTTAATATTATGACGCTCTCCTTCAAGTATTTTTGCCGATTTGGTGGGGTAAGGGGGGGTGGGGCGATTGCATGTACTGCCCTCCCCACTCTAGCCCTCTGAGTGGGGGAGGGGGCGGTCCTATTTTTATGGAGAAATCATTGTATGTGAATAAAAATTAGTTGATTATGTATATAATATAAACTACGTGAACCCAGTGTATATTATGTCGCACCCCACTCTAATCTCAAATTTTATCATTAGTAAATAAAAATTAAAAATGGTTGTACCAGGTGGGAGGGGCGATACATGCAATCACCTTCCCCCCATGGGACAAACCAATACTTTTTCTTTTTGTATTTTAGTTAAGAAATTACAAAATTTAAAAAAAATCTGTCACTTATATAATTTATACATGCTGAAAAATAAAATTCTTATATCGAGTCGCCCCAACCCTATTCTTTAATGCCAAATTAATTATTTTCACTCTATCGCCCCCTACCCCTTCCAGACAGAGTTTATGTAATTTCACATGAATTTATCTTAATTTTTTTAAGAAAGACTTTGCTTTGGAAAAGTTATAATTCAAACAAAATTTTTGAATATTATTTATCGAATAATTTTTTTTCGGCGTCGATTCTCAAAGCCTTAATCTAAAGATGTGGGGTATCTTATCTTTTCAAGGAACAAATCGGTTATATTTGTAATGTATTAAGTGCCTAAAAAATTATATTAGAATAGTTTTCAACATCATTCAGAAGGTCCTTTATAATAGAAAGAATAATTAGCTTTAGTTCAGGATAATGCGTTCCTTCAGTGAAGAATGCAAGAAAACGCTTTTCGTGATTTGGCTTAGACCCGAACCCCACTGATAAATAATGAGCTATTAATGTCAGGAGAATGTGTTTCTGCAGTGAAGAATAAAGAGAACGCTTTTTGCGTAGGGGCGAAACCTAACCCCAATGATAAATGATGAGCTGTAGATGCAGGGAAAATGTGTTTATGCAGTGAAGAATGCAAAAAAATGCTTTTTGCGGCGGGGCTTCGCCCCGAACCCAACTGATAAATAATGAGCTATAAATGTCAGGAGAATGCGTTTCTTCAGTGAAAAATGCAAGAAATAGCTTTTGGCGTCGGGGCTTCGCCCCAACCCCACTGATAAATAATGAGCTGTAGATGTCAGAACCCCACTGGGAAATCTTACAGCGCTCCCACAGACCCCCATCGAAGCTTGCAAGAAAAAGGCCTTAACATGACGTTTTCTTTTTTTTCCGAAGGTTGAGAAACACTGCTCTTTTTTATTCTCATATATATATATGTAACAAGTATATATGTATATATAAATATATATAATAATAATAAGGCTAGTCTTCGAGTCCGAAGATTAGTGAAGATTGCAGTATTTCCCAAGGCTGCGCAGTCCCAGCTGTGACCTACATATTTTTCCACAGGCACGTTGTCGATTTAGGTTTTGTTTTCGCCGTCTTCGTTTGTCATTCGCAGCAGATTTTCTTTTGGTCTCAAATGTATATTCCGCGGCTTTTGTAAGTGACCTCCAGCTGTCTCGTTCTGAGGCCGCATACAACCAGGTGCTCTCTTCTATGTCAGCCAAGGAAAGTTGACGCCTAAGCTGGTATTTGAATAATGTTATTTTCGTGGGGCGCCTCTACACACACACACACACACACACACACGCACACACACACACACACATATATATATATATATATGGAGAGAGAGAGAGAGGAGAGAGATGGTATCATTTTTATTAAAAAATACAAGTTATAAATACCTCCATATGCTTCAAATTCATTGAGATCTATAGATGCAGCAAACTCTTGAGAGGCCTTTTGTTGCCGACTGACTCTAGCAGCGAAATAGCCTCCTTCCTTGATTAGCACGGAGTAATAAAGTGCTGATGAATTTGAATCATCTTGGTATCGATACAGAGTTGCGTTGTTACTATCCAGCATTTCAAGCACAAAACCATCCATTGTTTTATTTTCACCATATGCTTAAATATATAACACAATTTGTTAAACATGTTTTAACTTTTTTTCTTCGAGTAAAACGCTATAGTGAATAAGACTTTATTTAAATGCACGAACCCTAATTTTAAAAATATACCTAACAGCTGTACGAACGCTAGCATCTATTTTATTAGTAGATGGCCGACTTTCAGTAAGTGAATGCCACCTGGGAAAGATTCTGCTACTACGCTCTTGCGCACGCTCCATTGGCTTCCCGTGAAAGAGAGAATCGATTTGTCATCAGTGTATATATAACAATGAGATGGCCTTGTACCTTAGAGAACTGATTACTCCATATGTCCCCCAGAGAGCCCTGCGCTCAATGGACTCAACGATTTTAGAAGTGCCACGTTTCTCCCTCAAAAGCTACGGTCTGCGGGCTTTTTCAGTTCACGGACCAAAGGTTTGGAACTCACTCCTCATTGATCTCAGACAGACAACATGCTACACCACTTTAAAGAAGAACATGAAGACCTATCTGTTTAAAACTTTTTTAGATTAACTGTCATTTAGCTGTCGTGTTAGTGTTTGTAATGTTATTACAGCGCCTTGATCCTAAATTATGTTTGTTAACAGCGCTTTATAAATAAAATTATTATTATTATGACGTGTGAAGTAGTGTGTTTTTTTTCCTTTGATGTCATATGGAATGAATTTTTAAAATGAAATGCTAAAAGAAAGCACTCGGTGCACCAATGTCGATGAACACTCGATAACTGGCTCGTATTCATGAAGGTGTTTTTTAGTCTAGGCTGTGTGACGTAATGTTTTATTTTTCCTTTGACGTCATATGGAATTAAATCTTCAAATGAAATGCTAAAAGAACTCGGTATAATAATGTTTATTAAGCCTCGTTATGTGATTCGCGTTTAAAAAAAGGAATGATATCTTGATTTAGATCTACTCTAGATTTTTAAAACTAGATCTAGATTTTTATTACCGTGTATCTAGATCTGGATTTTCATTCTAATTAAAATCATTTTAGAGTCTAGATCTAGAATTTCTAGATCTATTTTAAACTGATATAGACCAGATCAAGATGTAGAATTTCAATTTATAGACTAAAAGTGTAGATTTTGATTTCCATACGTCTTGTTCAATATTGCAATGTTATAATATACTAAAACTAATCTACTACTTTTAAATTTAATGTTGCATTCAGTTAATGAATAGATTATCTAGGATATATTTTGTGTACATAAATCTTACCTAATTACAGCTACATTATTCCAAATGTATATTTTAGATCTAGATATACAAAAACTATCTGCATTGAACGTTAGCAAATACATACAAGCTTGGATTCTAAACTTTCTTATCAAAATCCCAGAATATGTAAAAGTGAACGGGCATGTGTCAGGCACAAGAGAGATTAGCACTGGAGTGCCGCAGGGGTGCGTCCCGTCACCAGTATTGTATACCATATACCCATATGACATTCAGAACTAATCAACTGACACTCCCAGCAACACGGCAATCATCGGCCTTATTGACGAAAATCTGAATCATTAAAAAAATTAACACTTTTTACCAATGGTGTATAGATAACTTTCTAATTTTAAAATATTAAAAAACTAAAGAAATGATAATATATTTTAGAAAACATAAAAGCCATCCTTCAGAAATCGAGATCTAGTGTAAACAATCTAGATCTAGTGTAAAAAAAATCTAGATTAAATCTAGCTAGTATGTCAATTATTAATACGAGAAACTTGGCGAAGTTTAATAAACATTGATTCGCCGAGTTCTAGAAGCATTTCCTTTAAAGTTTTCATTCCATATAACGTCAAAGGAAAACAAAAATCAAGATTAAGGCCGCTTTTTTGTGCGTTTTACCTGTCAGTATGACTGTCCGTTATGTTAATATCCGAAAAAAAGACTAAAAGCTATTGAAAATCTGATTTACCCTTAATTTTCCTCCCGAGACATCGCAATAGCTATAAAAATCTATGATGGATTGTTCCGGATGTTGGAGAATCCCAGACCAATCAAATAATGTTAATTAAATTTTCGGGATGCTCTAGTATGAAAATTAGATGTACCATAGCCTTGTGAAAAGATTTTCATAACATACTTTGTTTTAAAAATCCGAAACATAATATAAACGATAAAATACATTTTGTAACGTTTTAGTTTGAAAATTACATGTAGTGCGATTTTAAAGTAATAGAGTTAAAATATTTTCATAAAAAATCCGAAACAACCAATTTTGTAAATGAGTGTTTGTCGACGTGTTACCAAGAAAATTATTTATTTTATTGATTAAAAAAGGGATTTCAAACAGTTATTTAGTAGAGTTTTTATAAATAAATTCGGAACACTTTGTCGACGATTTGTAAGACAATTAAAGTAATGTAGGTCGATTTTTGTTCAAAACGAAATCCTGAACATTCTTTGTTGAAAGAAAGTCTTTTGTAATGTGTCAGTAAAAAAAAAAAGTGAAATAAGTCTAAAAGATGATTTTCAATAATTGTTTCTAGTAAATTACTTTCTTATTTTAAAATTCTGAACAACCTATAGTCGATATTTTTAAAAAAGAAAATCATTTCACATACATTTGTCTTCAGATGAAAATACGGAACAATTTGATATTGATAATTTAACTAAAGTAACGTATTGTTCAACAATGTATGTGTATTATATTTCAATTATGCGATTTGAAACAATCATATGACGTAATTTATTTTTACAAAACAATATCCGGAACAACTTTATAGTTATAAAATTTAAGTCAGTATAGAGATTTTATATTTAGTATTTATATTCAATTAAAAAAATAATTGATAATACATTTGAAACGTTTCAACATTTTATATTAAATTAAAATAAGTTTGAGGAGAAAAAAAAACAACAACAGTTTATTTGCATTGATTTGAATAACTCCAGAACAATCAATACTTAAAAGGAAGGAAAATTAAAGATTAAATCAGTTTCTAATAGCTTATAGTGTGACGTACAGGCCGAAGGATTGTATTAATAAGTTGACGAATTCATATGAAATGAAGAAAGAAACATCTCTCTGTATTTTCTTCAAAACTTCTTTAATAACTTCTTCAAACTTTCACATCAAAATTAACTTCTTAATTCAATTACAACTTGACTTGATACTTTATAAATAAAACTTAAATGTTACATAAAACTTCTCTTAGTATAACTTTAACTTCAACTGCTAAAACTTTACTTAATGGATCCGCTAATAACATATAACTCATTACTGAGAGAGGACCAACGCTCTACAAGAACTACTACTATGCGAGGACCAACGCTCTACAAGATCTACTACTATGCGAGGACCAACGCTCTACAAGATCTACTACTATGCGAGGACCCCGTCTGACTCACTTTCCCTTAATTTATACTTTCTTTGATCGTACATTCCAGAATCCTGGAACCTTCTCCGATAATTATTTTAGTAACTTTGACCTTCTAGAAGCTGACGTGTGCTATTTTTTTCCCTTAACCTCTTTCTTCGATTGGACATCTAAAATTAACTTGTTTACGCTGGACACCTGCACTGGTTGACCTCGAGGTTCTAGAAACTGGTCGAAATAGGTCACAGACTCGACTCGTGACATTACCCCCTTGCCTTTTTAGCATTTTGTATGCAATATAAAATGCTTAAAATAACAATATAACATATGCCTATAACATTGATAACATTGCATATAAAAGCAAGTAGCATAGTATATGCCTAAAACACTGATATAATTGCTCTATGGAATGTACAAAACTCATAACTAAAAATAAAAAATGATTCATTATGTTAACATATAAATAGAAAACAAATTCAAAATGTTGTACTTATTCAGCATATATAATTAATATATTATATACATCTTAGGTCTATACATTTATTGTGAATAATCGATATATTAATATGAACATTTCCCAACTTGTGTAACTAAAATATGACAAAAACAACTGAATAATACATCATACCTCCTTTGCTAATTGTGTTTATAGAGTATCTGAATATTGAAATGTCTTTAAACACATGCAATAAAAAATGAATAAATTTTGTGTTTCTGACTTAAAACAAAATACACTTAAACTATAAACAATATATTGTATAGTATCTACATACATCTAGACAAAGTATCCGCAAAAACATTCAATTTTCCTGGAACAGTCTTTACATCAAACTGATAGTCCATTAACTGCAAACTCCATCGTGTCAGACGACTATTTGACATCTTTTTAGAGTTGAGAAATGCCAGTGGTGCATGATCTGTCTGTAAAGTAAAGGGTGCTCCTAACAGATACTTGCTAAATTTTGAAATAGCCCAGACAATCGCCAGGCACTCTCGCTCAATGGTCGAGTATCTGGTCTCTGCTGAAGATAGTTTTCTGTTTATAAAAAATACAGGATGTAGAATGCCTTCATATTCTTGCATCAGACATGCTCCTATTGCTGACGAGGAAGCATCTGTAGCAAGATAAAACCGCTTCTTCTTGTCTGGCAATTTCAAAATGGATTCTTGTGCAAAAGCATACTTAATGTTCTTTATGGTCTCTTCCAATTCTGATGACCATGGAATTGTGTTAGATTGTCCTTTCTTCTTAAAGTTAGTAAGAAGTGTGGTAAGTGATGCGTAATTTGGAATGAAGCATCTGTAAAAATTACAAAGTCCTAATATATTTCTAACCTGCTTTTTTGTTTGACGTATTTTAATGTCCAGGATTCGTTTTATAGTATTGTCCTGTGTTTTCAGTGAATTGTGTCCAACTTTATAACCTAAAAATGTAACTTCTGATTTTGCTAATTCAACTTTGCTTGGTTTTACAGTAAAACCATTGTCTTTCAACTGTTGGAAGATTTCTTTGAGTCCTTTAATATGATCGTCCCATGTATTATGAAATACACATATGTCATCAATATAGGACACTGTGTCTTTTCTTTGTCCGAACATCCTATGAATTGCTCGGTTAAAAGTACTGCTAGCATTTACTAAACCGAATGGCATGTAATTATATTGAAAAAGGCCAAAGGCTGTAGTAAAAGCAGTGTATTGTTTTGAATCCTGTGTCATAGGTATTTGATAATATCCTCTTGTCAAATCGAGTTTCGTAAAATACTTAGCTCCAGAAAACTGTGACATTAAATCCTCTGGATTAGGCATTGGATAAGAATCGAGGCATGTTTATTTTATTCAACTGCCGAAAATCTACACACATTCTTGGCGATGATGACTGTGGCCGTTTTACTAGCACTATTGGAGCTGCATAAGATGAATTCGAGTGTTCAATTATGCCTTGTTCTAAAAGATCATTGATTTCTTTCTGAAGGAAATCTCTATAGTGAATGGGTAGTGGATATGGACGTGACTTGGTAGGTTTGTCACTTGTCAATTTGATTTCATGATTTATAATGGTTGTTTTACCTGGAACATCTGTAAATATATCAGCATATTCTTGGAGTAGATTCGTTATATCCTTTTTTCTTTGTGATGATAAATAGTCCAGTTTGACATCTTGCCAGGTTTCAGTCTGTCTAGAAGTTGTAGTTGGTACTACTAATTCATCCATATCCTCCTCATTTTCTTCTGGAATAATCGCTAAGCATGAAATATGTTTTTCAAGTTCTTCGTCTTCGTCTTCTGTATCAGTAGCTTCATTGTATTTTTGTAACATGTTGATATGAAACACTTTTGTTTCTGTTATTGATATAGATTTCATAATCTACATCTGTGATTTTTCTTAAAATAGTAAATGGACCTTGCCATTTAATAAAGAACTTATTTTTCTTATCAGGTAATAATAATTTAACTTTGTCTCCTGGTTCAAAGTACCTAAGTTGTCTATTTATTCTTCTATGACTTGCAGCGTTAGCTTTGGCTGTTGCTTCCTTAGCTTTTTCACATGCATTTATTACTGTATTTCTTGTATTGAGAACATGCTGAAATGCAGTTTTCTTAACTGATGCATCATGGTTTGACTTCAGTAGTGATTCTTTGAAAGTAGTTATAGGACCTCTTGGATTAGCTCCATATAACATTTCAAAAGGAGAAAATCCTGTAGTATCTTGGATACTTTCTCTATAAGCAAATTATGCAGCTGGTAAAAGGAGATCCCAATTCTGCGGATTATCATTTGCTATTTTTGATATAATTTGTTTCAATGTTTTGTTAAATCGTTCACAAAGCACGTTGCTTTGAGGATGGTATGGTGTAGTAAACTTCATCTTGATGTTGTACATCTCCATGAATGTCTTAGTTATATCTGCTGTGAACTGACTTCCTCGGTCAGAAAGTATAACTTCAGGCAACCCTGTCCTTGAAAAAATTTCAGATAAAGCTCTGGTAATATCAATAGCAGAAATATTGACTAACGGAATAGCTTCTGGCCATCTAGTACATGTGTCTACTAAAGTTAAAATATATTTGTGATTTCTGCTGGATTCAATTGGCATGGGACCAATTAAGTCAACTGCTACTTTTTGAAATGGTTTCTCAGTCAATTCCATTGTCTGCACTGGCGCTTGTATTTTGTTACCTTTTGGACTTTTCATTTGACAAATATGACTGGTACTAATGTGCTTCTTTACATCTTTAGTAATACCTGGCCAGTAAAAATCCTGAAGTATTCTTTTCTTGGTCTTGGTAACTCCCATATGTCCAGCGAACGGTACATCGTGGCTTGTATTAATAATGGTCTTTCTGTATACTTTTGGAACTACAATTTGCTCAACAGTTTTATTTTTGTATTGACTTTTCTTCATAAGTAATCCTTCTTTAAAATAAGGATCATTATTTTCCTGCTGATTGATGTTTGATTGAGCCTTTTTGAACATTTTAAATAACGTTTCATCATTTTTCTGGTCAACTTTAAATTCTTCAGTATGAAATTTTTCAAGTTCATTTGTCTGTAGATGCAACTGGTCTGCCTGCTTACCATTTCCATTTTCTTGAACAACTTTATCAGAATTCTTGTGTTCAATATGTTTAGTTTCAAGTCTTTCCTTTTCTTTTTGCATTGACCTTGTGACTACTACATTGCATTCTTGACTCATTTTTATTGTATTGTTCCATTCAATAAGATCTTGTGTAGTACAGTCACGCACTCCCTGTATATTACCAACTATTAGATCAACAGGTAGATTTTGAGCTACTAAAGCTTCTACATGTCCACTGAAAAATGGAGTCGTAATATGTATCAAAGCTTCTGGTAATTTACTTACGGTACCGTTGAAAGCAGTGGCTTCGATTTCATTGCCTGTATATTGATTTGATCTCACAAAATTTGCCCGTATAACAACGGAAGTGCTACCTGTGTCTCGTAACACCTGTACTCTTTGAGAACCGACTAATCCAGGATAAAACTGAAGTCCTTGTGATTTGGTGATAACAGCCATTGTTGAGTGATGTGCCTTCGAGTTTTTTGTAAAAACCTGTTTCCTATTTCTATATGTTGAATTCTTAACATTTAATGGTCTGTTTTGCGAATATGCCTGGTCATTAGATCTGTCACTGATACTATTATGTCTCTTTCTGCAATCCTTTGCTAAATGTCCTTTCATGTGACAAAAACTGCACTCTATGACCTTCACTCTACACTGTGAAGCGAAATGACCTCTAGTATTGCATTTATAACATATTAAAGTTTTGTCGGTCTGAAAAGATGGCAATGCTCTGTTGTCTCTTGAAAAGCAAATAAAGTTTTCATCAGTTGCTGATCTGATTTGCTTACTTGGATAAGCAGTTTTATATTGACGTATTATTGTTGTCAGGGTCTGTAGATTTCTCTCAATTATGAAGGATCGAATATCTTCTGCATATGCGTGAGTAATGGTATCAATTAATATGTGGTCTCTTAGTGCTTCATACGTTCTATCAATATTAGCTAAAGATACCCACCTATCAAACCACATTACCATATCAGAGACAAACAACTGTGGATCATCTTCCTGCCTTGGTCTTTCGAAAAAAAATTTCTTGCGATAAGCATTCTGCGTAGCTCCAAACTGTCTTAGTAAAGCTTCTTTTATCTCTTTATAAGTACGCTGTTCATGAGATGGTATTTGTGCACATACATCTAATGCTTTTCCCTGTAATAAGATCAAGAGATGGTGTGCATATTGTTCTTCTGGTAAGCCTGATGCTTTCGCTAACTCCTCAAACCGCATCAAATACGAATCTATATTATCTTTATTTTCTTGAAAAGGTAATATTTTAGATAAAGGTTTATACTTGTCAAAAGCATTGCTAGTAGGTAAGGTCGATTGAACCTCTGTTTTTTCTTTTTTTAATTTTAATTCCTCTTCCTGAAGTTGAAGTCTGAATTTTTCCACTTCTAATCTCTTTTCTTCTGCCTCTCTGTCCTCTTTACGTTTCCTTTCTTCTGCCTCTTTTTCTTCTTGTCTTCTTTTTTCTTCTCTTTCAAGTCTTCTTTCTTCTGCCTCTCTTTCTTTTTTACGTTTTCTTTCTTCTGCCTCTCTTTCTTCTTTACGTTTTCTTTCTTCTTCTCTAATTTGTTGTTCACACCATTCCCACTGATGTTCTTGTGAATTACCAATGTCCTTGGCTAATTTGAAATATACTTTTAATAAGTCTGCTTGAGACGCCATAGTATGAGATTAGAGATAGCAGAAATGTAGGTGGACAGGTAAAAAGTGAGAGAGGGCTGACCTAGTTAATTATCGATCGGTGTCTCCTCTTGAGGAATGTGTAAGTGGTCAGTGTATGTAAACAAACCAGTGTACTCTAGCTTTAGTAACGTTGCCTTCACAGCTTAATAGATATAGCTTTCACAGCTTTAGGAAATATAGCTTTTACAGCTTGGTAAATATAGCTTTCACAGCTTGGTAAATGTAGCTTTCACAGCTTAGTAAATATAGCTTTCACAGCTTAGTAAATGTAGCTTTCACAGCTTAGTAAATATAAATTGTAAGGTACTGACCTTAAAACAGATGATCTTTCACGTTTCATTACAAAGTTTCGTTTCAAAGATTGCCGTCTTGTTGAAGTATTCTGCAAGAGGCTTTTCTTATAAGGCTTTATTTGGGCTTTGTCGTTCAGAGAGGCTATAAATCACTCGTTAGAGGCTTTATGAAGATTCGTAGAACTTGCTAGAATGTGTCGACTTTCCTCTTTGAAAATGTAATATGTAATGCTTGACTTCGTCGTTGTCTTTATTTATAGATGCCTTTTTTTCGTCAGGAGGTACCAATATATGTGACGCCTTTACTCTTCGATGCTCTTTGCCGGAGGTGCCATAATATGTGACGTACAGGCCGAAGGATTGTATTAATAAGTTGACGAATTCATATGAAATGAAGAAAGAAACATCTCTCTGTATTTTCTTCAAAACTTCTTTAATAACTTCTTCAAACTTTCACATCAAAATTAACTTCTTAATTCAATTACAACTTGACTTGATACTTTATAAATAAAACTTAAATGTTACATAAAACTTCTCTTAGTATAACTTTAACTTCAACTGCTAAAACTTTACTTAATGGATCCGCTAATAACATATAACTCATTACTGAGAGAGGACCAACGCTCTACAAGAACTACTACTATGCGAGGACCAACGCTCTACAAGATCTACTACTATGCGAGGACCAACGCTCTACAAGATCTACTACTATGCGAGGACCCCGTCTGACTCACTTTCCCTTAATTTATACTTTCTTTGATCGTACATTCCAGAATCCTGGAACCTTCTCCGATAATTATTTTAGTAACTTTGACCTTCTAGAAGCTGACGTGTGCTATTTTTTTCCCTTAACCTCTTTCTTCGATTGGACATCTAAAATTAACTTGTTTACGCTGGACACCTGCACTGGTTGACCTCGAGGTTCTAGAAACTGGTCGAAATAGGTCACAGACTCGACTCGTGACAATAGTTTGTTTGTTGTTGTTTTTTTAATCTAGACCGAATAACATACAAAATGTACAAAGAAAGTGGCTTTTATCCTTAACCAAAAATAAATAAAATCTGACTATTTGAAACTTTTTGAGGGAACTAGTAAAGTACTATGTCATGCTGTAGCTATGACGCTAAAAATTTCATTTAAAAAAATGTGCGTGACATTTAAATACAAAGTTCATTCTTAGCCTTTATAAACAAACATAAATGTTTCCTTTTTATTATAGCCGCTAGTTTATCAGAAAAAACACATTTAACTAATGTTTATAATTTTTGTTAACATTTCTTGTACATTTATATAAATATATTTGACTTAGTGATACTGAAAATACACGTAAAAATATCTTTCTTTCTTAACACATTGAAACATTACCTTCCTTAATTTATGTGATTGTTTTAGAATAGGTGTATTTTTATGTAAAAATCGGTTGCATAATTAATTTTATTAACTAAACGGTTCGCTTTTAGAAAACAAAATCTAGCCTTTGTAACTAAATTCTGCAAGCAGCGTTGCATGGTGAAATAATATTTTCATTTCTCTTCTAGTTTCTGAGATCTCAGTATGACAGATTTCTAACAAACCTAATATTGGCATTTCCCCTTACGGGCGCCGCTAAAAATGAATATAGCCTTTTTTAAAGTTTTTACTTCAAAGCAACAATATACACCCACACAAGAACATGTGTTTTATTTTATTGTGCAAGACTGTATTTAAGAAACAAAACAAACTATACACAAATGAAAAGTTATCATAGTTTAATTATGTGTTCAGTTTAGTTTAACTCTTTTTCTAAACTGGTGATTAACATTTAGCGTTCTAAATCTTTATTTTAAGTTAAAAGTCAGTACAATTTTAATCTTAAAATTCATTTCAGTTACTATTACTAATGAAATACATTTATATACTCATAGTTTGTGTGGGATAAAGTCAAGCGCTAGTAGGGTTGTGTCGTGTCCTCCAGCATCCTATTTGAGATTTATCTCTAAGTAAGCAAACTCAGTTTTCTCATAAGAGATGACCTCTAGGCAGTGTCAACATGTTGTCTAAATGTGGTCAACTATCTTATAAGCTTAATTTAATGGGGTAACTTAATGAGGGAGGAAAGATAGACCTGCACCACTAGACAGATACTAAAATATAATATTCGATTAACTATGCTGCGGTGATATTCGGTTGGAGCTGGATTTAGTCGGATAATGAAAAATGGCCGGATATAAGACCGGAGACGGATCGACTATCCGGTGCATCCTCAACACACATACACACACATATAAATGAGAAGACCTACTTGTATATAAATCACATCTATAAATGATGTATTGCTGATCGAAAAACACTGTCCACCATGGGCTTGTATCATTTAGGTCTGTACGACTACAACCAGAATATATACATGTGAAATTACGCAAGCCATCAACCGCAAACTGTGATGCTTCAGAATTCATTGTTGAAGACTGATAAGACTTTTGAAAAAGTGCAACATTTCGACCTATTATGTAAACAAAAAGAATGAATACAAATTACAAAGTAGTTTATTTTTCTCACAAACTTTTATGTTTACATTATATTTAATAAACGTGAAAAATGCAGATTTAAATATTTTTATCACCAAAAATATCTTTGTAAATAGTGGGTTAAAAATATTTTTACTTTTGTGACAGACTTATAAGTCGCTAGCTCTAAATAGGTAACTGTTAAATTAAGGAGCTTAACAAATCTTAAACTTACAGCCTTTTAAAGAAATTTCAATGCATGATTATCAGAAATATGACTTGTAAACTATTAATAGATAAAGTACCCCTTTAAGACCGGCCATTTAGGATAGATGATTTAAACATAGTCCTTTTATATAGCATTTAATGTCAAGAATGTCATTACGCAAGCTTAACAGTTAACAACATATTCTTACGCCAACTTACGTCAGAAAGCCATTAGAGTTGGGTGGATTCGAAATTCAATTAATAGAGATTGGAACTTAAAGCTTTCGATTTGGATAAAAGCGATTTTCAAGTCATCACGACAATTTATTAATTATTAATCACAATCTTATCTTTTTCTTCAAACAAAATATACATTGAAAGCACAATAAGTTGCAATCACTAGCATTTCATGCAGCGTTCATGTTTGTAGCAAGTCTTACTACAATCAACGTAAACTAATATTTTTCAAGTTTTCTACATGTACATATTTACAATGGACAACTTAATGACTACATTGTCTTTTTCTAAATAAAAATCGATGCCAATGTTGTTAATCGACATTGTTGAGAGAGGTACAAACAATATGAAAATATATATATATATATATATATTGGCGAAAGCAGACACATCAGAAAAGAAAATTTTATTAAAATCTTGATGCCCAAACATGCCAAGACACGTCTATACGGTTGCTTAAGTTTATATGTGAAATCACAACGTTATACCATTTCTGTCTTAAGGTATAAAAAATATGTTCATTAGATGTTAAGTCTGTTTCTAATTTTAATTAAATATCATTGTACAATTTTCAATAACATTTGAATAAATGTCATAAACAGAGGGATTTTATAATTCACACTCATTTTATAATTTGAGTAAAATCAATAATATTAGGTAATTAGCTCACACTTTTTGTTTATCAAAAAAGAACTAATTAGCAAAAGTGTTTATTGGAACATATTTGAAGAAAGTTGATAGAAAGGGGTGACACCCTGAGCTACGCACCTGATGCCACTAACACTGTATGAGAGGTTTCCATTCTATTGTTAAGTGATCAGTTTGATCTCTACTTATTCCAGAAGAGTTAGAAGAGTCTTATCAAAGACGAAGTGTTGTACTGTTTGCTTTTATGCGAAAAAAAAACGCCTAATGATTTTTTACAATTGTATTAATTTAAACGATCAAAACAAGACAATGGCTTAAATATTCCTGGTCCATTGGTAACTTCGATGGCGGCCGCATCTGAGTTTGTTTAAAAACACAAACTCTCTTTGTAACCTTGTTTGTTTTTGTTTTTTTAAAAGAAGTCATTTGACATACATTTTTTGAAAGAAGAAAATCCGAAACAATTTGATATCGATAATAAAACGTATTGTCCAAGAATATTAAGTGTATTATAAGTCAATTATGTGATTTTAAACAAGGTTTTGAACTTTTTTCTTTATATAAACTACTAACTATCAAGAACTACAACCCTATCTCTGTCGATATTAAAGAAAGGATCTGTTTGTAGAAGATACTGTTATATTGTTATTACGCTAACGACTACACACAGGATTCGGTAGGGGTTCTCGACTGTGGGTCACAACATCTTGGGGGTCGAATGACGATTTGCGAGGGATCGCCTAAGACTATCGAAAATATTAACTTATTTTGTGAATTTTAACTTGTAAAACTTGAAATTGTAATTTTTATCCCCATTGGAAGTTATTTTATTTTAAATATCATCCAATGTTACATAAATCTGGATCAAAAGTTTTCAGGCCTATCATTAAAGATTATTGGGATTCTAACTTGTCCGAGATTCGCCATGCTTTTTAAATTTCTCACATATGTATGCAACATGAAAATGGAAAAAAGGAATTTCAAAAAAGAAAGTTAATTGTAATTGGGATTACAATTTTATAATATTAGCTTATGAAAGAAAATGTATTTACAGTTGGGGGTCACTGTATAGTGGGAAAGTGTAAAAAGGGGTCACCGAGCTAAAAGGGTAAGAACCGCTTGGATACGGAGATTTATTTATGAATTCAATTATTATTATTGTACTACTTTTTGTCACGATCATCAATGTGCTAGATGTGACGTTGAAGATTATCTTGATCTAAACAGCACTATCAATGATCGTGATTGCCGAGGATCTAGAAATCGTCAGATGATAAGATAATCCTTTAGAAGTTGCTACTTGATTAGATGATCATCTAGAAGTTGCCAGTTGATAAGAGGATCATCTAGAAGTTGCTAGTCGATAGGACGATCTATATACACTATTATATATTCAATGAAGAAACTTCTCCTTGTCAAATACAAATACTTTAATTCAAAACTTGGAAAAGCTATTCACAATAGTTACAATGGTTCATTGTACTTAAATAAAGCATAATATGTACATTTCTAATAAATTAAATGATCTACACAATAATATAATTATAACAACTTCCTTTGAGTTCCAAGACGAGACTGGCGGTAATATCTCGAATCTTTTCAGACATTTGGGCGTTATCACGTGACTAATCTCTTCTTGTCGCTTGGTTAATTAATTGACCAATAATATACAGATTAATGTACAATAATTAATATTTCTAACCAATCACATTTATTCCAAAAAAAAAGTTTGCTGCATGCTTGGAATCCCCCGAGCTAGCTGATCTTCCCGGCAAACATTGGGCTAAATATAGACAAAGCGTACGTGACACTTATACTTATTGAACAGATAGGTATGAAGATATAGTTAAATGTGAGCCTTGTCTAACTAATGTCATTGAATGATTATCTAATTGATGTAATTGAAAAGGGCCTACCTCTGAATCAAAGCCTCAACATTTTTTCCCTTTAGTTTAGTGTTACAGTAGTTCTGTGATGGACTGCACTCAGATGTATTAGGGACTTAAAACCGAAGCAAAAATCGCGTTTTTTTTAAAATTGCGTAACATATCTTACATTCTAGAAGTTATTCTTTAAGTACATATATTCGATTACAGTAAAAAGGTTACGTTAGAATGTTTATTTTGTGCCCTTTAATAATATATATTAAGTGTTTTCCTTTGGTTAACAAATAAGAGTAATAATCCTATACCGTAACATCACCGCACCAAATAATTGTGCTAGCAGCTGTGTTCGTTTTATACCTTGTTCCTTTTTTTTATTCCTAAAATGGTGCGTACGTCAACAGATGATTTTTTTTAACATGTATATTTTTGAAAAAAAAGGAAGGATCTTTATAATGGTACCAATAACTAATTAATTACAATTGTTTTTAAATACATACATTTTTAAATATAAAAAAAAACAACTTTGTATCACTTTACGACTCTTATTTAGTTAATATGCCATTAAAAAACTTGTACATTTTTCTTTAAGAGTGTGTAAGTTTTTGTTTTTTCAAAACAAGCGTCGATATGCTATCCGATTTTAATTGAATAAGACTCATAAAAAATGACTTCGCCTGAATGCGTAGTATGCTAGAATGAGCGAAAATACTCCTAAGCAACACAAGGGTCGTAATAGAAAAATGTTTTTTATTAAAATTACAATGTATAATTTGTAAGAAAAATGTCTGAGATGGGTCAATAAAATGATACGCATAGGATATTTCTTGTTTTTTTTTATCTTCTATTACTCTAAATTTTACAAAAAAAAAATGATATCGCTACGTTAATGAAATGTTGATGTGTGACAAATCTGTAAGTATTTTAATTTCTAAGCTGTCATGTCTCTGAAAGTAAACCCAATTTTAAAAAAAAGTATTATGTTAAAGTGATTGATACAAATTAAAGATGAGGATTTATAGTTAATAAAAAATAATGTTTCAACATTTTAAATTAATTATTCTAAGTAATAAAAGCATAGAAAGTCATCACATATTGGCTTTTTTCGTTGGCAATATCAAAATTTTTTTTTGCATCGAATGCATGCATTAAAATCTAGATATCTGGTCTTTTCACTAGATCTAGATCTAACTATTTATCTATCTATGTCTCTCTCTCTCTCTCTCTCTATCTCTCACTCTCTCTCTCTCTCAGAATATATATTTTTTAAAATATATATATATTTAAAATATAAGATTAAATTATACTATTGACATCATTAAACATCATTAAACATACATAAAGTCTAAAAGTAGATCTAGGTCTATATCTCGAAGTTCTAGACCTAGGGACTTAGATCTAGAGTTTTGACTAGTCTATAAACTATAGTCCTCAATTGGGAGTGTGAACAAAAATGGTCTAGACTATTCTAGATCTCAACTTTATCTAGACATCTATAACAAAGGTCCGTCACGTTATTAGTTAAACCTTAAAACCAAAGAACTTCTGTAAAAATAAGGCAACAATAAGGCCTAGGGCTAGTTTGATAGATTATAGATCGATATACATTCTAATATTTCAAGATCGATGTCTTATTATCTGTTAAATAAGCATATGGCTATATAGATCTACATGTCCCATTTAGATTTGAAACACTTCAGCTCAGCTTATAATTCACTACTTCACTTTAACCTATCCATAGTCTAATGAACCGTTGGGGCATCACACATGATCTATACGACTGTATGTCTTTGCCTTTTCCTCTATATCCTTTTCCCATTTATATAATCTATTTTAATTACAGGCCAGACCTTTATTTTATATTGTATTCCCATCTCTTAATATAATAGATCTAGACTCTGATTATTAGCAAACTGCATTTTTTAAAATAAAAAATAATTTCTATTTCAAAAATTAAACTCCTATATTATAATTCTTATTATCTATCTCTATATAAAATTTTCTTCTTCCCTCAACAGTTTAAACAAGAAGTAAAGAAAAGATCACTCTGCGGATAGTCCACGAGACAACAAGAGTAGTGTTCATACTACGGAGGACTGGCTGCGCGATGGACTGTCGTTTAAATGTATCAAACTCTGCCCGCTCTCACCCCCCTTTATCCAGCAGGAGGTTTGGACTAAGAACTAATCTAAGTAATCTACTATGTATCACATGTATACACATGGGCGTAGCCAGAAGGGGGGGGGGGGTTGAGGTTCAACTCCCCCCCCCGGAAATGAAATCCCCCCGCATGGGGGGGGGGGGGGGAAACAGAATTCAGTGACTGATTTTTTGGTTCAATTTGGTTTATTTTAGGTGAGATTTTAATACTAAATCATCACTTACCACAGCACAGCCGAAGGGGTTTTGAGTTAAAAACCCTCTACCAGGGGGTTTTGAGTTGAAAACCCTCTACCGTGGGGTTTCAATTTTAAAAAAACCTATCAGGGGGTTTTGAGATAAAAATCCCTCTACCAGGGGGTTTTGAGTTTAAAACCCCTACCAGGGGTTTTGCAGTTTAATCCACCTATTTTATCAACAAAACTTCAAAAAAAAAATGCAAACGACAATACCCAAATTCCAAGAAAACAGCTAAGGAAGATTTTAACTTTAAAACCGCCTCCAAAAATTACGATAAACCCCCTCTCAATATAAAAAAAGCAAATTACACACTATAAAATCTATGAGCGTAGCCAAAGGGGTTTTGAGTTTAAAACCCCCTGCCAGCGGGGTTTGAAGCTATAAATACCTCTTCAATATTTAAAAAAAAAAAAGAAAATTACGCACTCAAATTGCTATGAGCGTAGCCAAAGGGGGGTTTAAGTTTAAACCCCCCTTCAGAGGGTTTTGATGCTAAAAATACCTCTTCAATATAAAAGAAGCAAATTACACACTAAAATTCTTTGAGCGTAGCCAAGCTAATGAAGTGGTTTTGAGTTTATATCACCCACCTCCAGATGGCTTTTTAAAAAATTTAAAACCCTTTCAGATGGTTTTGAGTTTTAAATTCCTCTACAGAGCGTTTAAGTTTAAAACCTCTCTCTTTAATATTATTTTAAAGCAAACTACAGTCACCAAATTCTATGACCGTAGCTAAATGGGGTTTTGAATAAAAAAAAAACAAAAAAAAAACTCCTGAGATTTTTTTTTAAAACCCCTCAACAGATGATTTGGACGATAAAACTTTCCTTTTCGATATAAAATCTAAAGCGAAATACAGGCATGTAATTCCAAGAGCGTAGTCATGAGAGGTTACAAATTTCTACCAGTGGCTGGGCTTCATTAATAAAGTGTGAATAGTCATCTGCCGAAATTGAAAAATACTAAATGTGGCTCAACAAAGATGGCTAAGACAGATTTTAGGAGTCAGTTATAGAGATCGGGCCTAAATAAAAAAAATCATATGCCGAACTGGGAGTCGAACCCTTAGTAAGGTTGTGACAGAGCGTCGCATTAGGTTTTGCGGGACATGTTCTCCGACAAAATGAATTACGCATAATAAGAGTTGCGAAAACAAATTACCGGAAAATGCGCCGAAAGGCGCGAGAGGCTCTATGTAAGTAAGAATAGCACATTAGGTTTTTGAAATAAAACTTTTTAATAGCAAGATAATGCACCGTAGATACCTTAGAATATGCATTTTGTTGGCTTTCAATACCAGAAATAGTGCTCGGCGATGGGGGAGCACTGCAAGCTCCCCCAGACCCCCTTGCTAGCAAGGGCGGTTAGTCTACAACATTTCCACTAATCCCAGGAAGAACCTATTCTAGGGATTAATAAACGTCTTCAGAAAGGGTCAGAATGTAAAAAAGATTAATTTTGTACACGGACACACACACATATGTAAATAATTTTTTTCCGCTGGGGGGGGGGAGGCAATCCGCCCCCCACAAAACCCCACCGAAAAAAAAATCCTGGCTACGCCCATGTATATACATATCCCCCAAAACAAAAAAAGATTAAATATTATTACATTTAAATTTTTTAATTACAAATGAATTAAAATGATGTTATATGCTTAAGATCATTAGATGAGTAAGTTTTATGTAAACTCAGCCCTTAGCTGAACTCTCTTTCTAATCTTCATGAAGATTTCGGGCAATAAGGTACTTTACGCAGACGAAGTTTTAATTTGGACTACAGAGAATAATACAGTGCTGATTAGATCCAAAATAAATACAGACCTCACAACTCACTCCATATATTCAAAATTATGGAAAATGGAAATAAACACAGGAAAGTCAGTTCTTTCAATCTTTAGCCACAGCAACTAAACAGCGAAAAGAAACTACATCCTTAGAATAAAGAAGAAATTCCAACATATCTTGGTGTAAAATTAGAACAAAGATTGTCTCTAAAACACTTTATGGATGATTTTAAAGAAAAGGCATCACAAAGATTAAACATAATAAAACAACTAGCAGGAATATCCCAGGAAGGTGAAAAGAAAACCTCAAGACATTTATACACTAGATACGTCAGATCTGTAATGGATAACTGTCTCTCCATACAAGAAGCCGCCAACAAAACTTATCAATCATCATTAGACACAATCAAAACCAAGTCTTGCGTCTAATTAGTTTAAGTATGAGAACTACTCCCACAACAGCCTGTGAAATAGACTCGAATATTGAACCTCTTAAGTTAAGGCGCAACAGAGCAGCATTAGAAGCTATTGAGAGATACAGAAGGTTGGAGGACGATCATCCAAATAAATTACTAACACAGAGAAATAAGAAAAACAACCAAAAAAAAGCAAAGGACGCTGATCCAACTTTCTGACGAACTAGCCTTTAATCACCACCTACCCAATAACAGAGAAAAAATTACCAGATTTTCAAACATACCAGCCCGGACTAAAATACAGACAACCAATCATTAAAACATATTTACTAAATAAAACCTAAACAAAAGAATCAAATCCACTGGAGCTCAAAGTAGGCGCGCTCGAAACAATTGAAAGCTATCCAAAAACAGCTATCCATATAGATATACCGACGGATCGGTCTTCAAAGCCACCATCAATGCTGGTCTTGGTGCTTTCCTGGTCTTCCCCGAAAATAAACACTTTGAAATAAGTGCACCCTGTGGCGATGCGATTACTGCTAAAACTTTTAAGCCGAAATTGTGGCAATTACCATAGCACTACAGACAGTGGAAAACAAATTATATGAAGGAGTGCAATCACCATCAGATATTGTTGTCTTTACAGACTCCCAATCCACTCTGCAAGCATTTAACAGCAACACCTCAAACAGCCCAAAAGAGTTTACAACACTAATTGTGATAATCCATCAAATGATATCAAAATTAAATATCAATATTCAATATAAAAATACAGTGGATCCCTGGACACATTGGCATCATGGGAAACGAAAAGGCAGATAAGCTATCAAAGGCAGGTTCATCTATGGAACAACCAGATAGACCTGTTAACTACCTAACCCTAAGGTCAATGTTAGTCAACAATCACAAAGAAGAGTGGCTCAACCAATGGGCATCAGAAAACACAAGCAGATCCATGTTCTAAGAAATGACTATGTCTAACAAACTGGACAGTATTAACTTCCTTCCCCTCAAAGAACAATTTACAATTTTCCAACTAAGAACAGGACACACACCTCTATTAAATTACCATCTGAACAAAATAAACTCGACACAACTCCCCTTTGCAGACACTGCGCCCACCGTAAATCGTAAACCATATCCTCTTTGAATGCCCCTTTCTAATTCACCTTAGGCAGACCCTACTTCCTTTACAGCCCAACTTAACCAGCACCCTGTACGGCAGTGCTGAACAACTGAAGAAAACAGCACACTATTTTTCCATGGTACAGTCTGCAAAAAAAGACTTCACCACTCAGCAACAATAAAGCTGGCTAGAAGAAAAAGAAGAAGAATGTAAACTTTATACTTTTAAAAGACAGTAAACAATGAATACTATTTATTAATGCTTTACATGACAGTATTTTCAACAAAAAAAATACAACAATGATAATCTTAGGACCTAATTATTATATTATTTTACAAAAAGAAGTTAAATCTGCATAAACTATTTTTAAAAACATTTACTATACTTTTTTAGAAAAAAAAGTCATGAAATCCAAGAGCTTTAAGCTACATATAAGTCTATAAGCTTGATCATGTCGACGGTAAAATTGACTAAGCTGGATGTGTTGAAAGTTAAAATCAAAATGAAATCTTAAATTGTAAAGAACATATGGGAAGCAGATAGCCAAAAATGAATCTTAAAAAATAATGTAATTTTCTTACAAAATTAGATAAATTAATAACATGAAAAAACATTTCTTGACCTACTTTAGCTAGACTAGTGAGCTAGATACAGTAGTATACAAATGACTTAATAATAACAATTAGACTTTCCACTCGCTAATAAGAATTAATATCTCTATTGTCAATTCTCAAACAAACTAGACATAAATCTAGCTAGTTCTATACCTAGCGCTAAATCTAAATTTAGATTCAAGAAATAAGTCTATATCTAGTTCTAGAACTACATCTAAGTCTAGATCTACAAATAGATCCAAGTCTATATCTAGATCTAGAACTAGACATAAATTATGTACGTTCATTGTATTATTTCTTAAAAAGAATTATGCAAATTTTTGTTTTGCATGTGTGTTAATGTTAAGACATATTTTTCAAGTACAGAAGAAGAAATATTTTGTTTGCTATTTTTGTAATTTTAGTTTGTATGAAAGTATTGTTAAATCCCTAATATTACACAACACCTGGCTGCCATCCATACTTCATAATAATACTCATACATAATAATCATACTTCTAATAATTTATCAAAAACATGGAGATATTCGTCATGCGAAATTTTGTCCTTTTCTCGCTTTGACTGGACTTTTCCATTGTTTTTATAGACTGCCACAGGTTTTCAGTTAAAAATATAATAGTATGAAATGATGAAAGTTTTTCTAGTCTATCAGCGTGCTGGAAAAATAATTAATGAATGGTCAAAACTTAGTGTCGTCAATTTGTTTCAATCTATTGTCACCCCTAGTGTTTGTTTATATTGGTGGATTCATGTTAGAGTTTGTACTGACCACATTCCGTGTCTTGATCTTTATATGTGTGGAGTTATTGTCGTCATTCAGCGTAATAAAGCTTTAGATGTTAACATGTTTTTTGTTATATGAAAGTATTACATAAATGTCAAATACTTTTTTTTTTTTGGGGGGGGGGGGGGGGGGGGGGGAAATCGAAAAATGTCATCCAGTGCGATCAGCAGAACTCAAAAATAAATAAAGGGGAGGGGATAGCATGTCATTACCATTCAGGAATCTGACTTATTATAGGCCTATATTTATGAAATAAGCAAAACCTATATATTTATAAAAAAAAACAATTCGCTGGACGGTATTAGAATTCATACTATACATACAATATTATGGTAGAGTGAAATAAATACGCTATAAATACGTTATAAACGCTACGTGCTTCTAAAATTATCGTGAAGTTATATCTCGCGTCAAAAGGTCCTCAGAGCCAAAACGGCTCTCGTCAAAACATCTCGCGCCAAAACGGCGTGACCAAAACGGCGTCGCCAAAACGGAGTCGCAAAAACGTCACGTACCGAGAATCTACTGCATCTAGACTAGAACTCGTATGAATTTACGCTTTTAATCTGTAAAGTTACTAGACCTAGACTAATGTTAAAATCATGAATAGTATGTATTTGTAACCGGTTAATGGTGTACTAAATGCTGTTCATATTCGATTCATTTCTGAGTGTGATATTACTGTTTACAAAATGAATCAATCTGCACCCCTAAGCTGTCAGAAGATAAGTTATTGCCTTAATAATTAAAATAGTTTAAAATTATTATTACATTTATAATATATATATCTTGACTTTATTTAGTTTTATTTAGACTGTCAAGTGTAGGCCCCTATAATGAGAATATATCAAAATAGCGCGCTATAAAAGTAGTTCGTTATTTTTTAAACATATAGCTAAATCGAAGTTCGTATCAAATTTATAAAAAACAACAACATTTTAATCAGTGACCTATTCAATTTTAATGGAAAATCTATTTTTTAATGATCCGATGACTCTTTTACCATTGTGACCTTAGATGCAAATTTTTTGTACCAATGCGCGAATCTTTGAATGAAGCTTGAGCTATTAATGAAGAAGTCCACGATCTTTTTTAAAAAAAAAAAGTTATCTCTCCTGAAGTTTTTCATTAAAAAGTGGTGTATCTTTTTGAAAAATCTGCTTGCATAATATAATATATATTTTTGAAATTATATGGTTCACTTTCGGAAAAGAAAAAAATAGCCGTTGTATCAGAACTTAGAATAATCTAAAATATCATGATGTCCGATTTTCTCTTCTAGTTTCTGAGATCTAAACGAGACGGACGGACGGACAGACAGACAGGCCACACAAAACTAATAACGTCTTTTCCCCTTTCGGGGGCCGCTAAAAATGAGCCATTGATATTTTTTCAATTGTGACCTTATATGTATTTTTTTATTTTATCTTATCTTATCTTATATAATACAGACGTTACTTCAAAAAAGAAGATGATTACGTCCTACGCGTCATGCATTTAGTCATGCATATTAAACAATGACTTAAATTCTGCCAAGTCACTGGTTTTTCTGGCTAGCTCAGGCAACCCATTCCATGCTCTAATAGCACTGGGGAAGAAGGAGTATTTGTACAAATTTGTCCTAGCATATGGGACGAGGAATGTGCCTTTATTTTTGTGTCTTTCTGAGTATTTTATTACATTTTGTTTTTGTATTTGAAGATTATGGTTCAGTGTTTTATGTATAATTGCTACTTTACTTTTGAGTCTTCTGTCCTGAAGGCTTTCTAAATTTAGTGATTTTACTAATGGTGTTACCCTAGTCAAATGTGAATATTCGTTTGTTATGAATCTCACTGCTCTATTTTGTGTTTGTTCCAGTTTCTTAATGTTTTCATGAGATGAGGGGTCCCACACGGTGGATGCATATTCTATTATTGGCCTAACCAAGGTTAAATAACATTTTAGTTTTATGTTCTTATTTGATTTATAGAAATTTCTTTTAATAAACCCTAATGCTTTGTTGGATTTTTTTATAGTTTCATCAATATGTGGATTCCATGACAGTTTTTCATTTATTATAACACCTAGGTATTTTGAGTTTTTAGTCTGTGTTACTGGTTTGCCATGAATAAGATAAGTGGAATTAATTTGTTTTAGTTTTTTTGTCACTCTTAACTGACATTTTTCGGGGTGGAAAGACATACTCCAATTTGATTCCCATTTCTGTAATTCATCTAATTCTCTTTGTAAAATATCTGTGTCTTGTTTTGTTTTTATTGTTCTATATATTATGCATTCGTCTGCAAATAATCTGACTTTTGTTCCTGAACTAATGCAATTTGGTAAATCATTTATGTAAATTAAAAATAGTAGTGGACCCAAGACTGTTCCTTGAGGTACACCTGAGTTTACTGTTATTGGTGTTGATTTAGAGCCATTTATTATTACAGTTTGTTCTCTCCCTATCAGAAAATCTTTAATCCACTGATGCAGTGGACCGTTAATGCCGAAATATTTTAATTTTTTAAGCAAACTATGGTGGTGAACTTTGTCAAAAGCCTTGGAAAAATCTAGTAAGATAGCATCTATTTGTTCACTATTATCTAAACTTTTTGAAAAATCATCAATTAGTCCTATTAGTTGTGTTTCACATGATCTATATTTCCTAAAGCCATGTTGGTATGGGGTGAGGACATTATGTTTGTCTAAGTGGTTTATGATATTGCTACATATTATGTGTTCTAGTATTTTACATGTGATGCTGGTAAGTGATACTGGTCTGTAGTTTCCTGGGTCAGATTTTTCTCCTTTTTTAAATAGGGGGGTGACATTAGCTTCTTTCCAGTCCTTTGGTACTCTGCCCTGGTTAAACGATGCTTGAAAGAGTATTTTGAACACTGGGGCTAGCTCATTGCTTAGTTCTTTGAGTAATCTAGCTGGAATACCATCAGGTCCAGACGCTTTATTTGGTTTGGTGTTGGCTAAAAGTTTTTTAATTCCATTTTCTTGTACTACTAAATCTTCTATGTTGTCTACTTGGTTCAAATTAAGAAATATATCTTTGTCTCCTGGGGCTGAGAATGCTGATGCAAAGTATTTGTTTAGGATGTTTGCTTTAGTGTCATTATCATTATGTATTATGTTATGTTCATCTTTTAATGGCGCTATGCCTGTTGTTTCCATTTTCTTAGACTTAATGTATGACCATAGGTTTTTGTTGTTATCTTTAGATATTACATTGTTTATGTATTCACTCTGCAGCTGTCTGCTTACTTTTTGGGTTAGGTGTTTAATTTTTATATACTTTTTGTAAACTCTTTCTGCCTTGGTTGCTTTAAATTTTCTATATAGGTTTTCCTTCTGTTTACAAAGCTTTTTTAGTCTATTATTAAACCAGCATTTATTTATTTTGTTTGATGTGTATTTAGTTGGTATATGATTTTCTATAATGCTTTTAAGATGGTTTTTAATGAAATTCCAGAGGTCATCGACTGGTTGGTTAATGTCTTTTTCTAATAAGAATGTTTGTTGAAAGTTTAATGCAGCTTGGTGTAGTTGTGTTAGGTTACATTTATTCCAGAGTAAGATTTTTCTTTTGGTTTTTGTATTGGCTACTGCTTTTATCTGACTGTGTATTTTTATGATATCATGGTCTGATAGACCAGGGATAATATCATAATCAACTACTAATCCAGGTCTGTTGGTTAAGAAGAGATCTAATGTGTTATTTAATCTAGTTGGCTTTTTAATGATTTGATCTAAACTTAGGTTGTGTAAAGTTTCTATGAAAAGCTCATTTATGTCCTTAAGGTTTTGGTGTTTATCTATGGTTAGTGTTTTCCAATTTATATCAGGTAGGTTGAAGTCACCCATAATCCAAAAAACTGCATTTTTATTTGTCTCTTTAAGTGTAGTAATCTGATTACATAGTTTTTGCATGTATTCTAAACTAGAATTTGGTGGTCTGTAAATGCTGCCTATTATAAGGGATGTTGAGGAGGTATTAATTTTACAAAATGTAGATTCTATGTTTTTTGAGTTAGGTAAGGTAATTTCTTCTGCTATAAGAGTGTTTTTTATTGCTAGAAGAACTCCTCCATGATTATCAGCCCTATCTTTTCTAAAAATTTCATAATTACTATTGAAAATTTCTGCATTATAAATTTCAGGATGTAGCCAAGTTTCTGTTCCTGCAATTATGTCTGGTTTCTCACATTCTAATAAAATTTCTAAGTCTGCTGTTTTGTTCCTAATGCTTTGAAAATTTATTACTAAGTTTTTAAGGTATTTTGGTATTACTTCTTTAGTAGGTTTGTTTAGTGAGGCTGTTGTATTAATTTTAGTAGATTTAGGTTTAACAGGAGTGGATCTGGCTAGTGGTTGGTGAGTTGGTTTTGGGATGGTGTTTAGGATGTTGAATGGGTTAGAAGTGTCCGCATCAAAGGAATCAAACAGTCCTGATGTAAACTGAGGTAACCCACACGGTACACAGTGCCATGATGCATCTTTGTTGCCTAAGGCATAATACACAGGTGTATTTATATGGAGACATGATGCATGGTACCATTCATCGCAGGTGTCACATTGAATGGCTTTCTGTTTCATGGTGCATACTTTTTTGCAGACGTTGCATCTATCTTTAGATCTAGGCCCTGGATTTGACTCTACATCTCCTGCTATTAATATTAACAGTGAAAGGTATTTATTTCTACTGTGTCTGATTGAGAACTTCCATTTGTGATGGGTAATCTTCTTTAATGTTATGGATGTGTATGTTAGGTTATTTTTGAAGTTGCATTGATCTAAAGTGTGATGATTGATTATGACTGTTGTTTCCTTTTTAAGTTTAGTGTTGACTGAGGAAGATCTAGTTCTGTGTTCAGCTAGTGTGTATTTAGTAATTATTAGGATAAATAGCCAGAGCAATTTCATGATGACTGTTGTTGATTTTAGTTTTAAAAGGTCTAGTCTAAATCTAGTTTAAGGTTAAAAATGCCTAAGATGGCCTAAGCTAAGTCTAAGGTGATAGCTAATTTACAATGACAATTAAATGGTTTATTTAAAATATAGACCTAGACTAGATCCAGATCTAATTCTAGATCTAGATCTAATTGTAGATCAATATATTTATGTGTTTAACTAGCTATATAGAGAATTACTATTAGTTTATAATTAGTAGTATTTGTAGATGATTAGTAGATCTAAGGCCTTAATTAAGTTAAAGTCTAAGTCTAAGACTGACTAGATCTAAAATCTAAGAATATAAAAATAAATATAGACTAAATAATATTAAATATAATTATAAGGATTAGTTGATTAGTGAGACAAAATAGTCCTAAACTAAGAGTTGTTAATTTGAATTAATTAGTGGAAATAATGCTGAATTAAGTTAAATCTATAATTTAAAGATATTAGTTTTTAGTTGAATAGCTTTTTAAAGGAATTTTATTTGGTTTATATACGACAAAACGAAAATTTAACTCATCTATGATAACTGTAAACAGAGAGCAGCCATCTTGTCAAGAGCGCGTAACTCATTTTTACGTATGCGTGCATTTATAAATGGGAACTAGGGTTATTAATAAAGAAGACTGTGAGCTTTTTTAAAAAAAATAATCTCCCTGAAAATGTTTATTAAAAGTGGTGTTTTTTTAAATAAAAATCTGCTTGCATAGATATTTTAAAGTTCAATATTTCTTGTTTTCGGAAAAGAATAAAATGTTTCTTGAATTAGATCTTTGAAGTGTCCAAAATATCATTATGTTTGATTCTTACGTTCTTTTCTGAGATTTGAACGGGAAATACATAAGGATAGACAGACATACCTTACAAAAATAAAGAGGCTATGCCCCTTTCGGGGGGGGGGTTGTAAAAGTGTTTCTATAGCTTACCTCTACTCAATCGTAGTGTTTTTATGGAATCTAGCTTTCCAATAAGTTTTAATTGTGTCATGAGCACGTGGTCATCACAAGCAATATCCAGGGTTATGTCGTCCACGATAAATATTCTTGACTTTTGACATAACTTATCATTTAGAAATAGGTTAAGATCATTCATCGAAACTGTAAAAATTACATAAAACATTAATTCAGTTCATATCATCTTAAGTATATAATAATATTAGAAAGAGATACTTTTAAGTTCGCTGTGTGAAATGGTTAAAAATATTTAAATAAATCATTAAACTTGATAGTTCCCTCTATTATTTATTATTATTTATTGATTATTTTTTATACATTGAAAAATAATGACGGTCAAACTAATAATTTTCTTAGTGAGGCCAATTTCTAGAAAAATCATTAGATCTGTTTTCGAGAACCATGTCCACCCACCCAGGTTTCCCCGATGAATTTCTAAGCTGAATAGAAGAAATGTAATAAGTAAATGCAGAAATAGGTTACATTGTAAAGCTTAGAACATATCAAATCATATTTAATACATAAGTAAAAAGATTGAAATACATTGAAGAATATTTGAAAACGTTTTTTATACTAACGATAAGATTACATAAATTTAGTACGCTGCTATGAGCCATAGTTTGGTTAGAATGAGTACATTGAAATATGTTAAATTACTATCACGTTAAGTGTTTACAGTATGTCTAAAAAGACGTGAATATTTAAATTCGGTATCTTTCAAGGGGCATTCAGTTATGAATATTTAGTTGTTATAGAGCAATATATATTTTTTTTTCAATGACACTTAATTATTTTATTGTTGGTGGAGGCTGGTTTTTAGAGCTCCAACTAATCCCATTTCCTCTTTTAATAACATAGTTGCAAACTTTTCAAAAACAAGCCTCTTTAATAAAGTTTTGTCATAAGGAGTGGCAATAAATGGTATCTTGAGCAATTTAATATCTTGCTGTCATTAAATGTTTAAACATCCTCTTTAGAAATAAAACAGACGTAAGGCGTAAGGCAAATCAATAAGATATCCTTTTAGCGCTCTCTCCTGAAAAAATTCGTCATCTTTCATTTGTTGCTATACAAGTTGACGCTGATAAATAATTAAACATAACTTTTCCAATCATTTATTTTCAATTCAAAGAAACTCCATAAAAGTTAATATGGATGTGCCAAACATCGCCTCGATTAGAAACGGTTTAGTAAATGGCTTTATGAAATATAGGTTTCAATTGTTAAAAATCACGAGAAGCAAGAATTGATTTTCCAAAAACGCTTGGTCCCTCTTTTCAAATTCTATGGCCATATTACAAGATCTTCGGGGCTCGCAAAGACCTTTCTTCAGGGAAAAGTAGCAGAAAGAATAGGAAGAGGCAGACAGAGAAAGCGATTGGAAAACGACATAATAGAATGGACGAGCCTGCCATTGAAAGAGGTTCTAACTAAAGCAAAAGAAAAAGAGAGGAATGGAGAAAGACGGACGACAAATCTTACATGGTGAAAACGGTCCAAGGGACTAAGAGATATGAAAGGTAAAAGAAAACAATGCACTACTAAGTACATCTCCAGCTTTATATAATGGGTACATAGAATATACTTTTCAGTGTCATTCCTTTCTACATTCCGAAAATGTCAGCAATATTTGGAGTCTTGCAGTTTTTTCAATGATTTATATTCGTCAACAGTTGTTGTTTTTCAGAATTCAGGTGTCAGAACGCCATATTCTTGAAGTGTGTGTGTTTAATTTCTGAGATGTGACACTAATAATACTACGTTTAAAAAATACTAACTTGCTTCTAAATAAATAAGAACAAAGCAAAAATAATGGCGACCGGCTGATGCTGTCTATGACGTCATTTATCTATCTAATTTTTAATACAAATGAAAAAGTATCGAATGACGTCTTTGGAAATAGTCCACTTTAGTCAAACTGCTTTGATCACATGGCTTTCATCTCACGGCTTACGACTAGAATTTCTATTTAAACACGAAAACATTGTTAAAGAACCAAGAGGGCTAATACATATTTGCGCACAAGTTTTTAAAGCGTTTGCACTAAAAGAAATAAATTCGTTATAATACCATCTAACACGATTTTCATACAAATCATTTAACCGAATAAGGAATACAGGTACTTAAAGATAATTAGTCTTCTAGACCTTCTGATGAGAAAGTAATTTGCTAAATTGTTATAATTAAGAAGATAGATTTTCATAAATCTTTTGACATTAATTTATTTAACTTAACGCACCAAGCGAAACAATCGCTAGGCGGTGGTGTCGAATCCAGAGTCACAGGTTCGAGCCTCGGTCGGCGCATGCCCTTATTTTCGTAGCATTTTAATTCACTACTTTCTCTCTTAAAAACTTGGTCCCTGGTGCTGTTATTTATTTATGTTTAATATATGTATGTATCATTTGTTTCAGCACCTAGCTTCAACTCTATGTTTACGCTCTTTAGAATACTAGCACAATGTTTTTACCCGAAGGGTCATTTTTGTCATAATTTGTTTTTCTAAAATAAGTAAATATTTTTCCTCAAAAACTATATTTAAACGTTAATGGTCCAACTTTTTTGTCTAAAAATCAATTTCATGTGATCTACTTTGGAATACTTACGCAATGATTTTAAGTCTATTTGGAAAAAGTACTAAATTTTATAGCACCATGGCATATCAGCAGGGGATCCTAATTCCTACTGTTTCAGATACTTTTTAGTAGATGCTATCGTGTACTTTTATTTTAAATATTCTTTATTATTCAGTTAATTAAGTAAAACGCTTGAAATATACAAATACAAATATAATAATATAGAATGATTTTTTTTCCTGTGATTAAACCAAATAGTGTTTATTGATACTCATACCTTTACTATAAAACTGTAATCTTAACCATGTAAAAAGAACAGGTCTATCCCAACCAAATGAAAATGATTGTACAAATGAACTACTTCCCATTAATGCCCGTCCGTATGACAGATAAGCTGAAAATAAATTGCAAATAATTATTACTTGTAAGTCTTATCAAGAAGAATCGTAAAAATATCAATTTTTTGAAGCAATGTATACTTTTTTTCTGGTCAGTGAGGACCTGCCATCATGATTAAGTGAGTTTTTGCTGTTTTGTACTGTTGTGGCCACTTACACTATGTGTGTGTGTAGGAAGATATGTCTTTTAAAGAATATTTTTTTTTTTAATATTGAGAAGCTTTAGGAGTAAATTGTGTAACTTTGTTGGATTATTATTCAAGTAAATTTTATTATTTGATATAGAGATAGATAGATAGATAGATAGATAGATAGATGGCTACATACATACATACATACATACATGCATACATACATATATACATGCATACATTCATACGTAGATATATATATATAGAGAGAGATAGATAGATAGATAGATAGATAGATAGATAGATAGATAGATAGATAGATAGATAGATAGATAGATAGATAGATAGATAGATAGATAGATAGATAGATAGATAGTGTTATAACCTAATGAAACAATACATGAATGGTTCCTAGGCTTTATTGAACAAGATTGACAAAACAGTACACACACACACAAGCTGACCTCGACACCAACATAACATTCACCCCTTCCCCCGCGTTAAGCTTCTTTTCGCTCTACTTCTGAAATTATACGAGTGCTGTAAGGGCGTATCTCTGGCAAGTGATTTTTGTCCTTTTTCAATGATGTTTTTCTCTGCTCTTAAAGCAGGCGGAATCATGTTCTCTGCAGATGTCTCCATGTCACCCCTAGAAGCCACTGAGTGTTGGGAGACACCCGAAGAAGTCTAAGTATTACCAGAAGCCAATTGATGTTAAGAGTCCTCAAAAGATGTCTTAAAGTCTCTCGGAGCAAAATCTTGTACTACCGACTCTGAAGATGAGTCGCTTTTCGGGGCAAATTGGTGTAGTGAGAGAGTTTCTTCCCGTCCATTTGGAAGACGTATGTGGGCATAAATCTGATTAGCTTCAATAAGCTCCACTTCATCCCCCAGCGGATCATATTTGCTTTGCCTTGCATGTCTTCTCATTAGGACAGGCCCTGGAACAGATAGCCAGGTCGACAGACCTTCTTTTATAGAAAAATAGTCTTTCGTGAGGCGTCATGTTTGTAGCAGTGCATAGTAGAGATCTAATTGAATGGAGAGCGTCGTTAAATGCTAACACCAATTGTGTATTGTGTAGCCCTCTTGACCTGACGACAAGAGGAATTGACTTCCAGAGAGTCGGTTAGAATATAAATATAGGGCGTCCCGAAAATGCTGATTAGGTATGTGAAGCATTTAATTACTGTTTGAGTAGACATGCCATGACATGTATATGCAAAAGGAAACCTTGAGTACTCATCAATAATTGTCAATAAATATTTATTTTTAGTAATAGAAAGACGGGGTCCCTTACTTCAACACTAAGTCAATAGAATTGTGGGGAAGCTTTTACTAAGCTGCCGGCATATGGTTGATAAAAACAAGGTTTTATCGATGCACAGATGGGGCAATTGTTTGTTACGGTTCTTATTTCTTCAACTGAATACGGGATTTTCTTTGACCGGGCGAAATGGAACATTCGCACTATGTCAGGGTGGCAAAGAGTGTTGTGAAGTTTTTTCAAATACCTATGGGGGTTGTACTTGTACAGACTCCACGAGAAAGAGCATCGGCGGCCATGTTGTCAGCCCCCAGCCGGTAACACAGATCCAAACTGTACATTCATTGTTCTATTCTCCACCTCTGAATTTTGTCGTTTTTTATTTTAACGTAATGACGAGTGTAAAGCATGAATGATACGGAGTTTGAAATGCGACCCTGATAGAAAATGTCTCCATTTCTTCACTGATTCAACGATAGCCATTGCTTCTCTCTCTACGGAGGATTGCCGTTCCTCGTTTAGAGATAGTGTTCTGGAAAAGAAAACAACGTGTCTCTTATTCAGGGATTAAGTAGCGTATATAGTGGCGTTTTGTGGTCTACATTAGTAACAACCGCCATTTCTAGTTATTCTTTTCAAGCTTGAACTGTATGTTTGACTCTCTCAGGGAGTGGGAAAGTCATCTTGTGTACTAAATGATGGATCTTATCCAGTTAGCATAGTAGGAGAATAGACCTACAGCTCGACTTGTCCATTTAGGTTTTCGTGTGGAGGAAGATGACGCAAGGGCAGTAGTCTGTCGGGGTCTGCCTTCTACTCATTATAGTAGACTTCATACCCTTTCAATCTTATTCTTGAACAAGCGTATGCACACTTTTCCTCATTAAGAGTTAGTCCATATTTTTATACCCAATTAAATTTAAGCAGATTTTTATTATGCTCTTTTTTGTCCCTACCACAAATGGTGATTTTGTCAATATAAACATATGTACCCTCCAATGACACTTGTTCAATAAATTGTAGTAACTTAATGAAACACTAGAAGAAGACATGCCTTGATCCTAGGCTTTAGTGAATAAGAAGGACAAACAAAAGTTCACATTAACACAGTACACACACATACACGAGATGACCTGGACACCAAGACATTTTGACGCACAAGAACAGATCAGAGCACAACATACAAGAACATAATTACACAACAGATAGATAGATTGATTGATTGATTTATAGATATATTCTTCAAAATCCTCGCCATTTTTCCTGTTTTTAGTTTAGGATCGTTGAAATTATTAAGACTATTTTAAAGAATGCTTCTCTTGAAATGTTATCTAGTTTACTTTAAGTGACTTGGACAAAATTGTTACTAGATCGAGATTTTTTGTTTCTTCCAAAAGTGTGTTTGTATTTCTACATCTATCGTCATTGTATCAGTATTTCATTTATTATAAAAGATCAACGTATTATAAAGCAGAAAGAAAGTAAAAAAAGTTTTAAAGCAGTAAGACATAAAGTAATGCTTGATCTAGATGGAAATTCTTAAACGTAAACAATTATCAATAATGACATTAAATATTTTTTTAATATAAGGCATATTGAGCAAGATTGTATAATATAAAGTTAATCAATTTTAAGAATACAATTTTAAATAACAAAAATATTAATATATCTACGCAACTTAGTAATAAAGAAGTTAGCTAGCTAAACAATCATAATGGCAAAAAAGTATATTTTGAGTGAAACCTTTGTAGGCCAGTATTGTGGGTGTTAATATTTTCACATTTGTTCTGAAAATATTTTACTTACATTACATTTATTATTATTATTTTTGTTATGCTATAAAAGAACAAAAGTTCAAGTACTGAATGGATATTCTACTTACCGTACTGACAGGCTGAACCAAACCAACCGTCACTGCAAGACGATCCAATGCAGTTACCATTAGAGTCACAAGGTCCACTACAACGACATGCGTATTTACAATGAGGGGCGTAGTCAGAAATGTTACAAAAATCTGTTGCATAAAAATTTTCTATTTAGATATGACATTATTTCCGTTTTTATTTTAATGTATTTCACATATTAAAATACAAACTTTTAAATTTTATAGAATATTAAAATGTTTTTCAAATTAATATATTAGTATATAGTTATAGTTATAGTTATAGTTATAACTATGCCATGCGCACCGCCGTCCAGGCTAGTGCAGAATGTGCGCACTTCTAGAAACCAGACTAGGAAGGATGTTTACATTAAGAAGAAGTGAACTATTTCCGCCCAAGTCTAGAGCCGAAGTGAAAAGACTGTGCTAGAGACAGATGTTGTTATAATGTACTTATGATGTCCTGTAAATAAACATCACTGCCTCCTTGAGTTGCCTCCCTTAAGTTAATACATTGGTGTCAAAGTGGGATTGGGCAACTCAACGGAGGCCTTAGGTAAAATCTTTTTTAAAATGTCATCTATGAAACGTCTAGACAAGCTGGAATAAAAGAAACTTAAAGTAGAGCTCGAGTGGCGGCATCTGAAACGCTTTAAAAGGAAAAAAGACATTCTAATAGCTCTAGCTGATGAAGGTGAGGATCCCAAAACATATTTGTTTGAGTTGGATCCAGATATTGGCGAGCTTCTGAAAACTATGAATGACTAACTAAATAACATATACGACTCGATGCGTGAAGAAATGAAAATGATGGTGAACATGATGGGGAACATGATGGGGAATAATGTGGATGAGATTGTATTAAAAGTGGAAGGACGAATAGACCAAATTGATAACAAGATGTCGCATGCGAAAGGAGGAATAGACTCGATGATGAAAGAGCAGTTGCCTTTAGACTCGTTTGTGAAGAACCAGTTGCCTGGCCAGGACATTAGCTGCACAAACAATGGTGAATGTTGCGCTTGGTATGTTGCGCCGTCTATTACTGTGTTGTGGGAAAATCTTGCGGGGGTGACTTTCAAGACGAGAAATCTGACAACGATTGCTGCGACGATCTCAACAGGATGTACCAAAGCCAGACAAAGAAACCAGCGAAGTCTGCTATGTACCTGAAGCCTTTTGTTACTAATGTATTTGAAACGAGTCCCTTGCTGAAGTGGACATCAAATACCTCTGTTTATCTGTCAGTAAATGTATCTTTTTTATTCAAGTTATTCACGTGTCAACCCAACTGGTATCAAGTTTTTTTTAAGTAGACTCTTAATATATAACATCTATAAGATGGATATAAAAAGCCACCCTTTGGGTCAGAATTTTGTGATTTTACCATCAGAAAAGAGATACAAGACACCGATAGCAAAGACAAACAGGCAACAAAACTTTTTTGTTCCCCTGGCAGTCAAATCATTAAATAGAAACACTCTGAGATAAGACTTTAAAAACACTAAAAAGGAAATTCACATGTCAATTTTGAGCCTGCGTCAGGTGTGAATTTACATATTTTTTAGTTATAATGTTTTATTTTGTGTAATGCACAAATTGTTAGACGAATTTCCTTACTGACAATAAAGATTATTAATAATAAATCATCCCTTTATTACTCATGATAATATAAGAGCCAACCCAATCAATGCAAAGTTTTTTTGAGGTCAACAGTAGAACTTCAACAAAGATACATTTTCTACGCTTTAAAAAAAACGCCATATTGTTATACATGTAATCCGCCTTCAGTAACCGTAAGCTGGTGTGAAGTCCCTTCCTGTTATCATGTATTGGGAGACATTATATATATACTGTTATAACTGTTGTGGCGTTGCGGATGGATAATCGTGTGAGTTTAATCAGCTAACATAGATAAAAACAGGCAAGTGCAATGCCAGAGGTCAACCGAGATTATGCTTTAAGAAAGATTGTGTTTTGAACGCTATTCAGACTATTCACTTCGGATTTTTGTCTTATAGTCATTCGGAAGAGAGGAAGTGATGTTCTAATGATTTCTATAAGACCTTACGGGATCCTACGTCTGAAGAGAGAAGGTGTCAGAGTAAGGACGGTTCAAAATTCATTATTAAGCCTACAAGCAGATCAAGATTATACTGCGTTTCTAAATGTCGCTTGATGGAGGAAAATATGGTCACGAAGACTGAATAGTTGTAAATATCTGATTTAAAAAGTTCACAGCTCAGCAGAAATAAAGCTGGCTAGAAGGAGCGGTATTAAGGCCTCACCAGGTGTCTTTTTGCCCTAACTGAAACAAAGGAAGACGCCTGGATGGTTCCTATAAAAGACAGCTGGAGAGAAGTCCTGAAAGTCACGGAACAAAAACAATGACCTTAAGAAGAAAGTAACCCAAAGGCAGGTCTCGATTTTAATTTTTTCATATTTGAAATCGAAATCATAGTCTTATAATATGTATATTTACTCTAAGTAATTATGAAGTTAAAACAATTTCTGTGACAATTAACAATATTTCAGTAACAATCATAACAGATTTCCCGCGGCCTCTTGGAAATCTCCTAAAATTGCAAAATATACGAAAAAGTCCTGGAAATAACAGAAACGTATTAAGATCTTTTGAAAACTCACAAAAATCTCCTGAACTATATTGACAAAAATTGGCACTTTGGTGTGTCATTCAATATAGAAAACGCCAATCCTACGAGCGGTAAACAAAAACGGCATTATGCAATAACCGTAATTGTGGAATCTATGAAAGAAGATTCTCGCGTCTCAAACTAATAATAATAATATACTAATAAAATATAAGATAATATGTATGCATAACTCATGTAAAAATATTTACAAAAAAATTATAGACAGCTGAATCGAAGACATGTATATATAAATAATATAAAATATAAGATAATATGTATGCATAACTCATATAAAAATATTTACAAAAAAATATAGACAGCTGAATCGAAGACATGTATATATATATATATATATATATATATATATAATATAAAATATAAGATAATATGTTTGCATAACTCATATAAAAATATTTACAAAAAAATTATAGACAGCTGAATCGAAGACATGTATATATATATATAATATAAAATATAAGATAATATGTATGCATAACTCATATAAAAATATTTACAAAAAAATTATAGACAGCTGAAGTTTATAATGTTTTTGTTTTTTTTTACCTTGGCATTGCATTAACTTGAAACTCATTAAAAGTAACCACAAAATCATTTTCATGAGGTTAAAATTTAAACTAAATAAAGCTAAACACAAACATAAATTTTTTGTTATTTAGCTGATCGACTTTTATATCTGACAAGGCACAGACGTGCATGAGATAAAATCTGCATTTTTTATTTCCGTTTTTGCGCATCCTGAGAAAACCAAGAAGTAATATACACATGTTGCTTTAAAAATATATTTCTGCTAAATATTTTTCATGTGTTATTAGAAGCAGCAGCTCTTCAACATTTATCCAGATTCTTATTAGTTAAAATAGTGTATCATTAACTCAATTTATAAAAACAACAACCACAACAACAATAACAAAGTGAAACGAAAAGAAATATAAAGATTATATTAATCACCGTTTTATCAATTAGTCTGGATCAGTACTGGAATTTAACTTCTTTTAGATCTATACCAACAAATATAAATTTGTGGCATTACAAATATTCTTTATTAATTGTTAAGTGTAGCGCCATTTCATGCTTTTAGATTTGTAAATGTGCCGTATTACTATGAGATGTCTAGACCAGTTGAAAGGGTTTGAGGGAAAGAAAGAAGGTGTATTTGGGTAAAGGCTTTTTAAATACATTTATAAAAAAAAGGTGTATGACCTGAATTCGAAATTAAAGGCTAAGGCCCGATATACTAACGACTATGTCAGTGAAGCGTATATGAAATTAAATGTTTTTATACTTATCTATTTTAATTTTCTTTTTTCTTTACAAAGTATTAAAATGACTAATTTAACTTAGGCTCAGCTAATCAGTCAAGTACAATTTCTTTCTCTTATTCGAGATACCAAACAAAGGATATAGCTTTTTATTGTGCAGTCTTTCCACCGTATGTCAATGATGAAATGTAAGCATCTTAGGTGAAAGCGCATAAGTAGTGTTAGTAGCTTCCTGTATAATAACTATGTCTCAGAATCATAAAGAAGGGTTGAGGTAACCACGGCTTGGCATAAATTGATTTTTGTAGGCATGAGAAGCGATTTATTTCGTTAATATCTAGCCTGAAGGCGTCCAAATGCATTATTGGCTTTAGTCGGCGGTTATCAACTTCACTTAATAGCCATGCGTCATTTAATATATATATAGATATATATATATTATGCAGAGCAGAATGTTTGGCGTATGTATGTATGTATGTATGTATGTGTGTATGTCACCGAATAGAAATAAAAACCGCTTGACCAATCTTGATAAAACTTGGCAGAAATGTTTCTTGGGTAGCAACTAAGACCGTAGTTTATGTATTGTGGCCCTAAAAGAAACTTAAAACCCTCAAAAAAAAGACCAACTCTATTACAGCTATAGTATTTTATGGATCTAGGCCATGTTTACTATGTTGACATGAGAAAGGATCAAAAGGATTTAGATCTAGATCTAATTTTAAAAAATACACTTTGCGCAGATATTTTTTTTACTTTGACACATGAAAATAGAAAAGTTCTATTGTTTTCATTATATAATAAGATTAACCTTATAATTTGTGTTTTAAAACCATTTTTTACATACATTAGTTACTTCTATCTGTGACTACAGATTTCCTGACGAACATTCTTTCATTAGACAATACCGAATGGTTACAGTTACACATTAACACATTTCTCTATTGCTAGATCTAAAACTCTAAGATGATAAACTTTTTCTTCGCAAAGATAGTTTTATGCTTTAACACATACAAATACAAATTATGTCTATTCATTTCATATTTTAATCAAATTAACACTCACATTTGTATTTTTTAAGCATTTTTCAAACATTTGTTCGCTGTTCGCTAAAGCTGCGTAGCCGTGTTGACATAGACCTACATTTATTCATGAAAAAATGTCACACATGCGCAGAACACGCGTTCACGAAGAAAAGAATGTACTCTACAAAAGCCAAATTTTTACTCTAGATCTAGACTGTCTACCTCAAGATCTACCTTATACTTTAACACATACAAAATTAAGTCAATTCATCATAAATTTTAATCAAACATATGTAGGCCAATAAGCAAATATTTTAATTTAAGAAAAAGGAATAAGCCCATTATCTATTTCGATTTGATAGCTTAATTCATACTATTTTTACATTGACACATTCGCTTTACTTATTACATTATTATTTCGTTTAATTGTTTACAAAACACACTCAGTGAATATATTTAAAGTAATACGCAAATAAAGACCCGCGGGACGCGGGTAAAATATGTCTAGTATATAAACCTGTTGGTGGCACAGATGGGGGTAATGGTGTGTGTGTAGTCAGCCGACGCAAATCGCCCCAGGCCAGAAATAGACGAGCGGTCAACCGTAACGAGTTACAACGGTCAGCCGAGACGAGTGTCAACATGAAGGTTCGAGTAGGATCGACGTCGTGAACAGAGCTCAGGAGCGTCACGAGGAAGGTATCAGAGACCAGTCAGTCACAACTTCCCGATCTACAGTTCGTTACAACAAGTCCGAGGCGAGACAGAGAGACCAGTGCAAGAGTTGATACGACGGAGAGATATTTGTACAGTCTTGTGTTACATGCTGCAAATTGTACAGTATTGGCTGTTATTTATTGACATTAAACTATTACGTTACTTTGAAGCCCAGAGTTGTCAAGTTCTTTGAGTAGGTGGTGTCGTTTGTTACAATTTGCAGCGAGCCTGGATAGGAAGATCCGTAACACTGGTGTCAGAAGTGGGATCTGCAATGGCTACTACGAAAACGCTAGGCCAACTCCTTGTGAAGGAACTGAGGCAAGAGCTATGTAATTGAGATCTGAAGACGAGCGGAAACAAAGAAACGTTACAAGCACGCCTTCGGGAAGAACTGGTGAAGGAAAAAGAAGATCTCGACACATATCTTTTTTAAGTCGAACTGGACTTGCTAGAACAGATGGCAGCTATGCAGGGACAGATCCAGCTATGCAGGGACAGATGGCAGCTTTGCTGGGACATATGGCAGCTTTGCAGGGACAGATCGCCAGTAGCAAACAGGAGCAGATGGCAGCTGTTTGTGAGGAGATCGGTTCTATGCGAGAAAAGATGAACTCGGGGCAAAAAAGCACCGATGCTAAGATAGATGTCATGGCCTCGGGAATCAAAACCGAGTTATTGGATATGAACCAACGCTTACATGCTGTGGAGGAGAGAATCACCACCATTGACGAACAGATGAATCAGAGGGTCGACGAAGTGGAGAAGGCAATCGAAGAAATGAAAACGCAAATTCACTGTAAGCACACTAATGCACCGGAAGCAAGTATGACGTCATTGGTGCCTGAAAGCTCCGGAAAATTGAAGCCCCCGTATTTGATGGTTCCGTGTCCTGGTCAGTGTACAAGAAGCAATTTGACGCAGCGGCTAAAGTTAACAGATGGAACATTGAGGAAGAGAAAGCAACTGCCCTTGTGTTATCTATAAGAAGAAAAGCCTCCGAATTGCACCAGTCTTTACCGAACCAGCAAGACTTCGCCGATCTCGTCCAAGCTATGGAGCTTCGATAGGGGGATGAACATCTGCAAGAAGTTTATCGAGTGCAACTGAAGACCCGACAACAGCGCCCCGATGAAACACTACAGGAGCTAGAGACAGACATCAAACGCCTCGCACATCTAGCCTACCCAACCGCCGCACAAGATTTTCTGGAAGTCATTATTACAGACGCTTTCATTGATGCCCTTCGAGACCCGGAGTTAAAGAAAGCCACCAGAGTTAGCGGTAAACGTAAGGCCAGTGAAGCCCTCGTATTAGCTCTCTTATATGAAACCGCCAAAGACGCATCAGGGAGCACTCATCAAGGCAAAAGGTTAGAAGTCAAAGAGGAAGAATTCACACAACTTTTGAAAAGGGTGACAGAGGCACTAGATGAACGACGAACAAACCAGATACCAGAAAGTCAACCTAGGGCTCCTGTACGATGCATGAATTGTGTTGAACTCGGTCACATACAAAGAAGCTGCACTAAAAGATTGCCACAAACCGGAAGCAATCACAGATCAGAAAGGTATGCACGATCAAGTTCCCGGGGCTACCACGGAAACTAGCACACGCCGGCTTCAAGGGGCGGAACCCGGCGACACAGAGAATGAGAGCCCCTGCAACCATCATCCCGGTCGCCGTGCTAGGGCAAAGTAAGAGTCTAAAGGTCATCGGGAAAATTGGATGTCAGAACAATCACTTCCTCGTAGATACTGGTGACTCACGATCAGTCATTTGGACGGATAAAGTGGACAATAGCAAGAAAACGCCAGTTAGGGCCTATTCGTTGAAAACAGCCAGTGGAGAACTGATGCCCATAAAAGGCCTGATCGACATAACAGTCGAGATCGGGAATCAGTCATTCAAACACGAATTCCTAATTGCTGACGTCATAGATGAGTGCATAATAGGGCTCAGCTTCATGCTGAAATATGGCTTTTTCATGAATATCGGTGGAGGCACTTTACAATGTGGGGACCTTGAAGTACCCTTGCATGGTGTCGAGAATGAAGAAGATGTCCGAGTCAGAAGGGTTAAATTGATAGAAAATACAACATTGCCTGCTAAGTCGGAAATGATCATTTGGGGGAAAATTGAGGACGACTATCCCAAAACAAGAACAGCGCTGGTAGAAAGCTTGGACACCAACCATAATGGGATAGCAGTAGGAAGGAGCGTCAAGTACCTAGGGCACATCGTGTCAAAGGAGGGAGTCAGCACAGACCCGGATAAAGTTGAAGCCTTATATCCATGAGTTAAGAAGCTTTCTTGGACTCTGCACGTATTACAGATGTTTCGTGCCTAATTTCTCTAGCCTGTGTAGTGCCCTTCATCAATTGACAGAACCGAAGCGAACGTTTATTTGGACAACGGAATGTCATGAGGTCTTAGAGAGACTAAAAAAGGCTCTTGTTTCATCACCCATTCTGGCCTACCCGATACCAGGCGAGACGTTCATACTTGACACCGATGCGAGCAATACCGGAATAGGCGCTGTCTTATCCCAAAAGGTATATGGAACTGAGAGGTTTATAGCTTACTTTAGTCGGAGCTTGTCCAAAGCCGAGAGAAACTACTGTGTTTCAACGCAGTTGTGGATGCCATACAACATTTTCACAAATACTTATATGGGCAGAAATTTATCATTAGGACAGATAACGCTGCTCTACAATGGCTGTTGTCATTTAAAAGTCCGGAAGGACAAGTCGCCAGGTGGATTTAACGTTTGCAAACCTATGACTTCGAGACACAGCACCGAAAAGGACAAAATCACCAGAATGCTGACGCGCTGTCTCGACGATCTTGCAGAATGGAATGTAAATACTGCAGCAAGGTTGAAGAAAAGGAAGTTATCATTGAATGTCAACATCTTGGGGTACAAGCTTCAGGGTCATGGTCCGACGAAAGAATCCGAGAAGATCAGTTAAAAGATGAAGACCTGGCTCCCATTCTGCTTATAAAGGAAGACGGACAAAGACCAGAATGACATCACCTTTCTGATAAAGGAGCTACTATTAAGGCATATTGGGCGCAATGGGACTCACTGACAATCAACAATGGAGTTCTCAAGAGGGTCTGGGAAACGGCAGATGGGACATGCAATCCTTTACAGCTGTTGTGGGTCACATTTAGGTGTCAACAAGACCTTTGAAAAAGTACTCCAGCGGTTTTACTGATTCAGCTACCGGGATGATGTAGAAGAATGGTGCCGAAGATGGGATGCATGTTCAGCAGCAAAGGGCCCGCGAAAAAGAGAACGAGGGGACGTATGCAGTAAAACGTCGGTAATCCCTTCGAAAGAATAGCGATCGATGTAGCCTTGCCATTTCCTGAATCCCAGAGAGGAAATAAGTACGTTCTAGTAGTGATAGACTATTTTACTAAATGGCCTGAAGCGTATGTGATATCAAACCAAAAAGCCACCATTGCGGAAACACTTGTGGAGAATTGGATTAGCCGGTTCGGTGCTTCCAGGGAGTTACACTCCGACCAAGGCCGAAACTTCGAATCCAAGATCTTTCAAGAGATGTGCCAGGTACTCGGCATCGAAAAGACACGCACAACCCCTCTTCACCCCCAGTCAGATGGAATGGTGGAATGATTTGACCAAACATGGGAACAACATCTGTCGAAAGTCGTCGATGAACGTCAAGAGGACTGGGGCACCTGCATCCCAATGTTCATTATGGCATATAGAGGATTTTTGATTAAAAGATGTTGTTCGGCCGAGAGCTGCAACTACCGTGTGACTTGCTATTCGGGATTCCGGGAGATGTGCCAGCCTCTTCGACAGACTATGTCGCAAATCTCCGAAAACGGATGGAGAAAACTCACGCTCTAGCCCACAGAAACATCAAGATCAACATTGACCAGATGAAGACAAGGTACGACAAACGGGCCAATGCCTCTGGGTTTTATGAGAACGATCTGGTGTGGCTGTACAACCCACAAAGACGAAAAGGCAAGTCCCCAAAGCTTCAAACAGACTGGGAAGGACCCTATCTCGTAATAAAAAGAATCAACGATGTCGTGTATCGAATACAGAAGAGCTAAAGGTCCAAACTAAAGGTCGTCCACATCGACAGACTCAACAAGTACTACGGTGAAGCTGGATCTGCCCGGGACGGACAGATCTAAGGAGTGGGCAGTGTTATAAACCTGGTGGTGGCACAGATGGGGGTAATGGTAAGTGTGTAGTCAGCCGACGCAAATCGCCCCAGGCCAGCGATAGACGAGCGGTCAACCGTGACGATTTACAACGGTCAGCCGAGACGAAATTCAACATAAAAGTTCGAGTAGGATCGACGTCGTGAACAGAGCTCAGGAGCGTCACGAGTGATGTAGTCATATGACCACCCAGAATGGTCGAGCGACGTTCGGCCTGGTTCTAGATGGGCAGCAGGGACCCTACATAAAGAGCGAAGGTATCAGAGACCAGTCAGTCACAACTTTCCGATCTACAGTTCGTTACAACGGCTCAGTACAAGTCCGAGACGAGACAGAGAGACCAGTGCAAGAGTTGATACGGCGGAGAGATATTTGTACAGTCTTGTGTTACATGCTGCCAATTGTACAGTATTGGCTGTTATTTATTGACATTAAACTATTACGTTATTTTGAAGCCCAGAGTTGTCAAGTTCTTTAAGTTGGTGGTGTCGTTTGGTGCAATTTGCAGCGAGCCTGGATAGGGAGATCCGTAACAATATATACATATATATATATATATATATATATATAGAGAGAGAGAGAGAGAGAGAGAGAGAGAGAGAGAGAGAGAGAGAGAGAGAAAGAGAGAGAGAGAAAAAGATAGAGAGAGAGAGAAAAAGATAGAGAGAGAGAGATAAATAGATAGATAGATAGAGAGATGAGAGAGAGAGAGAGAGAGATAAATAGATAGATGGATAGATACAGATAGATATATACATTGTTGCAAAGGCTATGCGTAATTGTGCGCAAATATCTGTTAACTCTCGTTGACTCTCTCAATGTAAAAATGTGTTTACGTCCAACTAGGCTATGTGAGGTTGTGGAAATTTGTTTGTTATGTTTAACATCACATGGAATAAATTCTTGCGAATGGGAAATACACATGCTCCAATGCCTATGAACCCTCGTTAACACTCTAGTGTTTATATTTTATCTTATCTTATATAATACAGACGTTACTTCAAAAAAGAAGATAATTACGTCCTACGCAGTCATGCACTTAGTCATGCATATTAACCAATGACTTAAAGACTAATGTTATGTAGTGGACTTATGTTTTTTTTTCTTTCGTTGTCATATAGAATGACTTCTTGAAGTGAAAGGCTGTAAGAACTCGTTGAATCCACCAATGATTATTAAACCTCTTTAACTTCCTCATATTAAAAAGAGACATTTTTAGCGGCCCCCATAAATGGGAAATACAGCTACTTGTTTTGTGTAATCTTTGTGTTTTAGTCTGTCCGTCATTTATGATCTAAAAGATCGATAAAATTTAAGTATCATAAGTAGGTTGTTCCGATTTTTTTTTAAACATGCAAATGTCAAAAGATCGAACAAATCTAACAATCAATAAAAGGTATTTCTAGATATGTTTTTACATTAAAAAATGTTTATGTTTTTAATCAACAAAAAGACGACAAGGACACTCAGTATCCATGTTAGGTTAATACTTGTTTGTTTTTCATTTTAAAATATAAGAGCGTTAATACACTTTTGAAATCGCTTAGTTGACAAATTTACTTTATATATTTTTTTTGGCTTAAACGTGGAAATTATTGTCTTGAATGTGTTGCTTTGGATTTATTTGTGTTTAATAAAAAGCAATATGGATGCTTGTACAACGCGTATCTGTAAGTCTAACTCTATGACGTGCAAGCCCTTATATTACTTTGTAATTAACCTTTTTTTTTTGCTTCATCATACGAATGACAGAATGCGTGTAAAAGAAAGAAAGAAAGGAATGAAATTAAGTAAAAAAAAATAGAATGGAAAAGATACATTTTAGTCATTATTAAAAATAACGGACACCATGTCAAAGTTGCAGAAAAGAGTGTGGGACTACATATCGCTGACTAACAATACTAGAGCCCTAGTCTACCGGACCTGTGTGATGAGCACTTTGCTATACGGAAGTGAAAAATGGTCAACCTACTCATGGCAGAAAAAAAAGCTGATTGTCCTCCAACTCAGATGCATAAGGCGGATGTTTAAAATAAGGTGGCAAGATAAGATAACCAATGAGGAAGTGCTACGAAGTGCCTGTGCAAGGACATCCGCTCTGTTATCAGCAGCAGACGCCTTGGCTGGCTTGGCCACGTTTTGTAGAAGGCCAGAAGGTCGACTTCCACAAGACATTCTATTAGGCGACCTAATACAAGGCACGAGAGCCGCTGGTCGCCCACTTTTACGGTTAACAGATGTATGCCAACGCGAAATGAAGCTCTTCAAAATCGACACAAGCAGCTAGGAAAAAGTAGCGCTGGATAGATCCACACGGAGAGAGAGCATAAAGGAAGGGTCTTGGATTGCTGATGCCATACACAACAGAAGCAGAAAGAAAGGAAAAAATGCAACGGCGCCTAATGATTACATATGCCCAACCTGTGACCGCAGCTGTGTATTAAGGATTCGCCTCTTTAGTCACACAAGAATTGCAAAGGGAAAAGATCGTCTCTCGAGACGTAAAATGCCACTGATTTAAAATAAATTTGTGTATATGAGTATGTTTCTACTAATTGGTATCATTTTTTATTGACTAGAAAGTTGACTTTGCAATATTGTGTTTTAATTCATATGATAGTGTGTACATAGAATTACTTCATTACTACACCTTGTAGTATTTTATTACGTTTTTATATAACTAAGCGTAAATCCTTGACAAAATACTTTATTTGACCAATCTTATAATCTAAACTACAGATATTTCTTTAAAGGAAAAAACAATGATTACTTTCTAAAAGTGTTCCTGAATCAATCTAGTCTGTGACTTAAACTCTGCCATGTCGTTGTTTTCCTGGCTGACTCAGGCAACACATTACATTCTTTAATAGCACTAAGGAAGAAGGCGTTGTTTAACAAATTGGTCCTAGAATATGGAATAAAAAAATAATTATAGTGAATATAGGCGTAAAAGTGGGCACGGTGACTGAGTGGTAACGCACTTGGCTTCCAAGCCGAGGGTTCAAATCCTGGTAAAGACTGGGATTTTTACTTTCGGGTTCTTTAGGGTGCCTCTGAGTCCACTCAGCTCTGATGGGTACCTAACATTAGTTTGGGAAAAGTAACAAGGCTTGGTCTTTGTGCTGGCCACATGAAACCCTCGTTAACTGTGGGCTGTAGATACAGATGACCTTTACATCATCTGCCACATAGAACAAAAAGTGTGAAAAGGTAACTTTACTTTACTTTTACTAATTTGGAATAAGAAATGTGCCTTTATCTTGGTGTCTCTCTGAGTATTTCATAAGCTGCATTCGAAAGAGTAATAGACGCTATTAGTTTTGTGTGTTCTCTCTGTCTGTCTCTCCGTCCCGTTTAGATCTCATAAACTAAAAGACAAAATGGAAATCGGACATCATGATATTTTAGATCATTCAATGTACAGATGCAACGGCTAATTTTATTCTTTTTCTAAAGTGAATCATTTAATTAACAAAAATATCTATGCAAGTAGATTTTTTTTAAAAAATAAACCACTTTTAAATGAAAAACTTCAGGGGAGGTAAGTTTTTTTTTAAGTCACAGACTTTTTCATTAATAACCCAAGCCTCATTCATAAATTAGCGCATTGATACAAAAAAATGCATCTTAGGTCACAATGGAAAACGTATCAATGGATCAATATAAAATATTTTCTATTTATTAAATAACTCATGGAATGAGATACTGATTAAATGTTGTTTTATAAAAGAATTTTGATACGAACTTCACTTTAGTTTTAAGTTAAAAAAAACAAACATACTTCTTCTGTAGGGTGCAGTTTTGATACATATTCATTATTCACTTGTCAGTCTGAAGCGTGGTCGAGAGTGCGCTTGAACTTGGCTTGGCTTGGCTACCTAGAAGGGGGCTTGATGTTCAACACCTGACTCGGGCAGCACGGAAAACAAACTCCTAGATACCCCCTCCCATAGAGCCCATAAATGTATTAATAATTTGAACAACATTTAATTATTAAGTCAATGGTTTATCTTCTGATTAGTGATGCAGATTTATTTATTATGTAAACAGTAGTATCAAACTAAGAAATGAATCAAATTCGCACAGCATAGAATTTTAAACAGTTTTAAGTTAATAGTTGAAAAGCAGACAGTTTAACAGATTAGCTCCTGGGAACACTTGAAAGTCATGCTCAAATGTTGATTTCCGTCACATGTGAAGCGAACGAGAAAGCCTGATTTTTTTTTTTTTTACAATTTCAGTAGCACACACATTTGAGATCTTAGTAGAGATAACACCGAAGATAGGCTATATGGCTAAAGGAAAGCTTAAATCAACCCTCTACAGACATTTTTTGTTATCTGCGTAGTAAGAAGTTGAGCTTCTTTTTGGACAAAGTACAATCCTTTTATAGTGAAAACAAAGACTTGTATATTCATGCATAATAAAGTAACAAAAACGAACTTAATCACTAACAAATTATAATTTTTAAAAAAGTCCCCTAGCTCCAGTTCTGTCGCCCCCTTCGAAAAGAAAATATGGTTAAAGGCAGCTTAAATCTACTTAAAATATATAACATTTTAATGGACGCCTATAGATCCAGACTTTGAAGATGCTACTTAAAATGCTTTTAAAAAAAAACAACTTTACTCTTTAATGAATACATACGGGGATGGTCGATGAATTACTTGTGTTCAAGAGATTGTGTGTCTAGAAATTCGAACTAAAATTAATTTTAAAGATAATTTTCAGGGGCGTAACTAGGGATTTGGGGGCCCGGGGGGATTGACGTCTTTGGGGGTCCCTTGCATTTTGACATTCGACACATGACATGAGATAATGTACGCAAAAATATATAAGCTCAAAATCAAATTGGTTCAGTATATCAGTAAGCTTAACAAAAATAATCATTAAGACTCTTTTAATGAATAATACCGTTGTTTATTAGTTAAATAAAGCGTAAGTGACAAATCTCAATTCATATCGCTTCACGTCGTGCATTCTGTGCAGCAAAGAAATTTATAACATCATCTACATCGATACTTTCTAGTATTTGTGATTTCACTGACATTAAAACCATGATAAGCCTTTCTTGCGTCATTGTGCTCCTGAGATAGCTTTGGATGAACTTGAGCATTGAGAATGATCTCTCACATGACGTAATGGAAGATGCCTGAGTTAGCGATATTCGCAGGAGGTTGCAAGGTTTGAGCACACGCAATTACCATATGAAGCCTGTTTCCTAAATATGGCTTTTGGTGATTGTATTAATGGTTTGTTGATGAAAAGTGCTCGTGCATCAATGACATCATTGAAAAAGGGATTTGCCATTTATTTCATCATACAAACAGGAAAAGTAGCACAGTTTGTCATAAGCGTGTCTTCATCTAACAAGTCACTTGGTTCAAGAATAAACCCAATGGAATCCATTTTCTTTCCAGCCTTTGGAATCTGCTCTTCATCTCCATATGAAATCTGTCCAGCACTTCTTTCCAACACGTTTGAATTGCAGTTCTATTGACAGTCCTACATTAGAACTCTACTTCACATCAAGTCTTTTCTTTCTTCTGGTTGTTTTGATGACAGGGAATCCATAGTATTCACTACCTTCTTTTGCTTTTTCGATGGATTGGGTTTTTGTCAGTTTCTCACCATTTTGCAGACAGCATGAAAGGGTACTAATTTCTTTAGCAGCTTCCCGTATAAGCAGTCCAAACTTTTGTAGTTTCTTCTGAACTATATTAATTTGGCGCAGGAGCTTTGACCAGAATTCCAGATAGGCAAAAAATTATTAATTTTCCACAGCATGAAGAAGATTCTGTGATTATATTATTTGATATTACGTCATTGTTGGTTGTTTATGTTTTGTGCGAAAGCAAAAGTATTCAAAACATACAAAAGTGGTAAAGATCCATATCACGTTATGCTCGAGTATAGAAATACTCCGATAAGTGGACTGCCGTATTCACCATCACAACTGCTCACGAGTAGAAGACTCAGGGAATCATTCCAACTGATCCCAAACTATTGAGACCATCGGTAGCTGAAAATGCAGAGACATTACTCAACGAACGACAGAGTTAAGAACGAGAGTTCGTCTAGGTCAAACATGGCAGAAAGCAGTTGTCATAAAAAAACATTCAGCACCCAGATCTTACATCATAAAGACAAACGATGGAAAAACATACAAAAGAAATCAACGCTTTTTGAATAAGAGTTTCAATAAAGACATCTCTGGGTACTATGATACAGATGAAGACAATGAATTGCAAACTGTTGGAACAAACGCTGCAGACAGTTATAGACCAACTTGAGAACTTATTGTGCCAGTCAAAAAAACAGAAGTGGACGAATTGTTAAAGTTCCCAGTAGATATCAATCTTAAGAACTTTAATCGGAAGGATGTGATAATAACTTTAAAAGGAAGGGTGCGCTAATATTATATGATATTACGTCATTATTTGTTGATTATGTTTTGTGCGAAAGCAAAAGGATTAGATGGAAATAAAAAGAGAGTTTCCATTGGATTGAGGAAAGATGAATAGAGGGGTAATAACTCGGAGTGCGAAGTTTAATTCTGAAATTATAGACGCCACACCCGAATAATGGTTTATTCTAGCATTATTAAGAATAACTTTTAGATCTGTTTTACCAGATTCTGTAAATAAGGTTAATTAGTGTAGCCATAAAATACTCGCCATTTAGATCTATTATTAGTAAAGGTAACAAGATACCTGGAATTCGCTCTATATCATGCAGTTTTTTTTCGTGGAAACAAAGTTTAAAATGTAAAACTAACTAAAAAAAAACTTTGATCTCTGTGGGAAAAAATATTTTTAAAATGTCAACAAAGTCAACGTACTGATAGACCTAGATCTAGGTTTAGTCTTTGTGATAAATTTAATCCATAACTGTTGAAAAAAAAAAGACACCCGTTGACACTATTTGGCAATCAAATATATTCATTTATGTATTTACAAATAAATTTCGGACAATGGGGGCCCGGGGGGGGGGTAAAATTTTCCCCATCTCCCCACTTAGGTACGCCACTGACTTAAAGTCAAAGCCTTAACAGCGCAATTAACAATGAAAAAAGAAAAACATTTAATTGGGGATGAAATCTCCGGGAGATGAAATGACCAGGGGATGAAGTGACCGGGGGATGAAATGACCAGGAGATGAAGTGACCGATGATGAAGTGACCGAGGATGAGATGATCGGTCACCTAATTCAAGTTAAAATTATTTTCTTTTCTATCTGATCATATAAAATAATATTAAATACAAAAGACTTTCCAAAACGTAGAAATATATGGTATAAGAAAAAAATCACTTAAACTAGATCTAAATAAAAAAGCGCTACCATTTGTAAGCTATTCTTTTAAGACAGGCATGCTCTATTGTATCCACACAAACAACACATAACAGAGATGTACGAAAACATGTATACATATTCAGGGGCTACGTATTTTGTATTGCATACAAATCGGGGTGTGCAATTTAAAAGCTTTTGGGTCAGTGCGACATCTTTCCGACTATAGCTATAGCCTAGACATCTTATTTCTATGATATTATCCTTAGTTGCTTCGCGACCGAAGAAGGTCATCGACATCTATAATCAATAGACTTCATTGGATTGGTAATGTCGGTTAAATCTAATTCGATCAAACAATTTTGCTGAAGGTTTCGATTTGTGTCCAAAGAATCAACCAATTTGAAAACATCAATCCACTAGCAAAGCTGTTGTATGCTCCCGATTGTCTTGTCCTAGGAAACAACACTGCTCTTGATGTGTGATTTGAAGCCTGCATTACGTAACGTAGTACAACGTAGATCACATAATGAATTGTTTGCGGCCCATTTTATTCTCTAATGGCCCATAACTTTTACCAAAAATTTCAACTCTTTTGATCTTTCAAACTAACAGCTCTATGCGGCGAGGTCAATGCTTCCTTGTACAGAGACCCTTCTCTATCCAGTCATTTCATCTTAGTGAAACCGAAAATTCCTACACATCTTGTTAATATCACCTTCACCTAGATCTATCACTTGGTCTCCTAGGGCATTAGGATACCAGGCAAGATCTATTGACTTTTTCCATGCCTTCGATCTCTTTCAATGACAGGCTCGTCTAGGCTCTTTAATATTGTATTCCCTTCACTTTCTTTATCTCTTCTTCTTTGTAGTATTATGGATTGGGGAGGGAGGGGGAAGGATTCAAGGTAAAGAGGGGAGGCAATTATTATTGTCAGGTACTTTTTCTTAGTTCACTCGGGGTTACTTACGCATGGATACTGCGAATCGATAGCAAACACTTATTGATAACAAATGTATTTCTAAAAGAGAATCCAGAAAAACCTGATCTCTCATGAGATTACAAATGTATAATTTATGTAGAAACACAATGCGTAATAGCCAACAAACATCCGTCCTCGTTTACTAACTGACAACTGACTATCTGACAACTGACTATCTGACAACTGACCAGTCCAGCTAACAACTGTTCAACCTTTCTGAACTAGGAACGGGACACCACTGACTAACACACTCTCACACACATGGAAGACTAAACCATTCAGTTCACATCACGTGCAAGGCTGTTCACCTGGGACTAAACCTGAGAGTATATAAACTAAGGGATATAACTCTTTTATACAAAAGTTACAACAATACATTCAAACTCTCTATACTTACCCCTGACAATGCGTTAACCGCAACAGTGTAAACAATCTCTTGCAAATTCTTTGATTAGATTCTTTTGTTCATGAGACTGCAGCTTTTGGTTACGTTCTGTTCAGTGTTAGTGTGGAAAAATCAACATAGGTCTACAATTAAGCTATTAAAATACTTTATATGTTCTATCCACACCTACATGTTCATTTTTAGTAAATACATTTAAATTTAATGAATCGATATCTTTTTTCTTCTACCACTGATTCTCACAGTTCGTTTAACTATATAGTCATATAAAAACGATGTTCGGATATTTACACATAGAGTTGGATTGGATTTTTTTTACGAATTACTCCTTCCGGCTACGATACTGGTGCACACACACACACACAAACACACACACACACACACACACACCTCAATAATTAAGTCATCCCATCCTCATCCCCTATGCTAGGACAAATTTGTACAAATGCTCCTTCTTCCCTAGTGCTATTAGAGAATGGAAAGGGTTGCCTGAGCTAGCCAGGAAAACCAGTGACTTGGCAGAATTTAAGTCATTGGTTAATATGCATGACGCGTAGGACGTAATCATCTTCTTTTTTGAAGTAACGTCTGTATTATTTAAGATAAGTCAAAATGCAAGAAGACTTGTCAGGAAATAGTTTCTGTGTGTGTGTGTGTGCGTTGTCCTTGCCTGGATATTGTTTGTGTGTCTACCATAACACTACATCACTTACTGTACTGCGCGAGTCAGGATTCATCCAAGGGACATCACAATTAATTATCATGTAAGTATGTGCGGTTTGCGCACTGGACTGTAGTTCGGACTTATCAATGGTATCGGGTTCAAACCCTGCCCGCTCCAGTCCCCCCGCCGTCCTGCGGAAGGTTTGGACTAGGAAGTAAATTATCTTCAACATTGAAGGAACATCTGAAACGGAAAGCACATTTTACAATTTTTAAAACTGATGAATACTTCATCTGATATTTATTTACAGATGGGGAAGCTCGTCTCGTGTACTTATCAGTCTATCACTATGGACCTCATTCACCAATCGTAAACAAACAACATTTAGTCACGTGATAATATTGATAAAACAACGATAAAAAAAACTTTCAGATGATATTCACTGTGTATAAACATTAGATCGTAATTTGTATAGAAGAGATAGAGAATCACGTGGCTAAATGTTGTATGTTTACGATTGGCGAATGAGGTCCATTATTCCTACTTTAAGCCGTAGCCATCTTGTTCTTCCATTTACACGCATTCTGCAACGTCATTCGTCTACGTCAGTACATTTACTGTCTCTAAATAGAATGCTCAATATATTCATCTACAAACCTAACATAATCTCTAAACTAATCTCAGCTCTCAAATTGACCTAGTCCTTTTATGTCCTAACATTTACCAGTTCTCACATTGTTGTAGTCAAAGTGTTTTCTATCAGTCACTTTATTTAAACATTACCTTACCCAGTGGAGTAATTAGGAATTCACTACCTTTTGGTGGCCCTGGGGACTTAACCTCTTTAGGAGCCCCTGCATTTTAACATTCGACATCATGCCATGAGAAAATTGCATAATATTTAATGTAAACAAAAATCAAAAAGTCATTTGGGGGGGTCCTTTCAAGTGGGGCGCAGTTGGGTTTTCAAATTCTCTCCCATCCCCTACCATAGCTACGCCACTGCCTGTACATGGCCTTCTAAATAAGCTACATTACTGTAAATCAATGTTTTGAATGTTGACTCAAAAACGAAGGACGTCGGGGAACGCCAGCGGCGGGTTTTCAAACAGGGGCCACTTAAAGGACAGTTCAAAACGCAAACTACTCAACCATGCCATAGTTGTTGTTTTTTCTGATGTGGTGGCAGCGTTGTAGTCATCAGATCGCTGATAGTATTTGACCATTATGAGGAAAAAGGAGTGGCCTATTTGTATTCCTAAAATCTTTGAGACTCGCTCTCCCACAGACTCCGCCCCGTTGACGTATCGTATTAGTTCACTCCCTTTTACAACAGCCAATCCGAGCCAGGATAAGAGCTCTGAAGATCTGACCCTTTATTTGCCTGGGTTGCAAAATGTAAAGTGACACTTACGCACAGGTAGCTGTACACATTACACAAGAACGACCCCAAAAGGTAGTCCGTTAATTACTAACCGAATCATACTTTTTTGTACTTTTATTTTTTCTTTTCTCTCTCTCTCTCTCTCACCCTCTCTCTCTTTTTTTCTCTCTCTCTTTTTATCTCAAGTCAATATATCTGCACAAAGGGCAAAAGATTATCTATATTTGTCGTGACATCTTTTTATTTTTTTTATTTTTTACCTTAAATTTATAGATCTGTAAATTTAAGCAGCATCTGGTTGCATGCGGCCTCAGAACAAGACAGCTGGAGGTCACTCACAAAGGCCGCGGGATACAATTGAGAGCTAAAGAAAATCCTCTGCCCAGGACAGACGCAGACGGCGAATAGAAAATAAAAATCCACCACCTGCGGACAATGGTTTTACTTGCTCTGAATGTGGTTAAATATGTAGGTCACGGCTGGGGCTGCGCAGCCAGTGGAAATACTGCATTCCTCTGTAATCTTCGGATCTAGTTAAGACAAGCCTTATTATAATTATTTTAGTCAGATATCGCATAAATGCAATAAATCTTTAGAATGATACAGAGCGCATTTATCTTTCTCTGATTCCCTCTTTATGTAATAGTCTACTAACTTTACGTACTTTGGTGTATTTCTGAAGACAACAGTATTGTGACAAGTCAAAAGCTTGCTGTCAGAGTCACTCATACTTATCACAGCATTAACTATTATTTATCATTATTTTATTTTAATTATTTCCCCGTCCTATCCCCATTTTCTTCACCCGCCCCACCTTTTCCTCGTCTCACTAGACTCGGTCCACCACCTTGGCCTTTCACTTATCTTCCGGTGTAAAGATAAAAGCAGTCTCTTTTGTCTTACCCGCCGGATGTCTGACAGCCGCAGTTGACACCACCTTGGGTGGAATGCAACCAATCTTTCCCCCCCCCCCCTTCTCCCACGACTCTCTTTGATCAAAGAGATAACTCGGGTCCACACGCCTCGGGACACTCCAAGGTGCGACTCTTGTCGGATTCACCCACGTGTAAGATAATTCTTAGCCTAGGACATTTCCTGTTTCCCCATATCTCCCGGCCTATATAATGTAGAATAAGGCGGAATAGACACTCTCTCATTTCTCATTCTATCTGAGCAATCGAGTCTGGACGATATCATTTATTCTCACTCCTAAGAGGAATACCTGGTGCCTCCCTCAGGTGTCTGCCTTTGTGCTTAGCGCTATTCAGCACTGCACTTGCCTATTCATCGGATCAATCACCTGCCTATTTACCTGCCTATTCATTGGGCCTTATCTGCCTATTTATCGGATCACTCGCCCACTTGCTATTGAGTATCATCTACTGCCTACGTGGATCTACTCAACTCTACTTCTTGGCGCTATCGGATCTACTTGCCCGCCTATTCGACAGCCCACCTGTCAACTTATTAGGTGCGACGTCCCTATAGACCCAGATCTGTGCGAGACGTCATAGCTACGCCAAACCCTCTGCAACTCACTGGACTTATCCTGTTAACTACGCTGCCCACGGCAGATCCGCTCTGCCCGCAGTACACTTGTGCCCACGTGTGACAAGTCGGATTAAGATTTGGCTGTTTCGGGTGTCTAGGGGATTTTATAGTTTGTGAATCCTCACTTGCACATATAAACTACAAGCACAGCGTTATAATGCAGGCAACAAATACTATATTTAGATGTAAAAATATGTACAGTTTTTTATACAAAAGATAATTAAAGGGTAAAATGCTGTACAGTTGCTAGAATAGGGTCTAGCGTATTTACATAAACAAGTCTATCATCATTAGATTTGAGAACCAAGTGGTCTGAGTTTCATTAGGCTGGTTGCTTAGCTTTGGTCCGGTGCTGCACTGATGAGACGGGTGTGGCTAGTACTGATGCGGTCTGCTGATGGGCTGGCGTAGTGGATCCAGGCTCCGGGTGTAGTCCAACGTTGTATGGTTGCAGAGCTAAGCTGCGTCTACCATTCAGTCAAGCCAGTGACGAGTCTGTGGCTAGCGTTGTTACTTGGACTTTTGTAAGATGAGTAGGTCTGATGTCTGCAGATCTAGTGCCAACAAATCTGCTATCAGCTTTAGGTTGCTAGGATTTCAGGCGGATGTTGCCTATAAATAAAAGCAACAATCCAAAGTGAAATAAGGGAATGAAAATAGTCCAGAGCTCAAGCAAGAGATATATGTGCTCCCTGTCAGCTCTCCAGCGAGAATGAGATCGGACGATGAAGTTTTGTCCATATACACGTGGAGAGAGGAGTGAGTGGCGGGAGATAAGTGCAAATGTGGTCTAGACTATCCGGCGTCTTTGACAGAGAGATCCTCGCTTGACCGTGACGGCGTTTCAGGGAGATAGACACCGCGCGAAGGCGCTAATTGAAAGTCCAGAGAGTTCGCTCAGGTGGTCAGAGGATAGACAAGAGGGGGGGATTATCAGAGCTCGACCGGATCAAAGGAGATTATTTCTTGATTATGTCTAGTGCTAGACGAACAGCGTTGCCCGAGGCGTAGAGTTGAATGGGCAATTTGAAGTGACCAGCCGCTCCCGGAAGGGGGGGGGTCAGCGGATGTTTTCCACGATAGATGGAGGGAGTGTACACTTGTCAAGAGTCTAGTGTGGCACGTGTCAACGTGAGATAGCAAAATGTGCCAAAGGGGGGTAGGGGTTGGATTGGAGGGGTGGTGGCTGTGTTTTTAGCGCTTGAATGTCTAAATTAGTAAAATTGATGTTAGCTAGAGCGCCACTTCCAGCTGCAGAGCCTCAAGCCAGCTGAGACCCAAGCAGGACAACCAGCTAAGTTCAGAAGACAAAGTGACATACTCTCGTATTAAGTGCAAGAGTGATGATTAAACATAGTATTGTCTAGAGATAGATGCAAACCGTCCCCCTTTTTATTCCTCTATGTAAATATTTATGTAAATAAATATTCTTCATTTTTAACTTTTTATCTATCTTTCATTGCTTGTCTCGTTGCGTGCCTGCTCCCGATTTATATGCTGACGGGTTGGTGTGTGATCATATCAAAAATAATCATCCCCTAGACATTAAAAGCGTCAATCACACGTCACACTCCCTAACCTGTCACAAGTATACACAACAGTTTCTCAAACTGTGGGGTGCGACTGCTTAGATGTCTTCTCAAAAAGGGGGGGGGGGGGTCGTAACGTCATGATAAAATGGGGGGGGGGGGGCGACTTTATGAAAGTCGAGTTCTGCATGAAAGACGGCCTGGACAAGGATTTGAAAGAGAACTGGTTCATGTGCGGTATTTAGGCTGCCCTTGTACGGTAACAAGGCGACCTTAATGTCCACATGCTTTCACGTGCTCTAAGGGAGTAATTCTCAGCATGATTTCTGATTGGGGAGGGGGGCGAAGTGGGTTAATTTATAGAGGTGAAAAAACAAGTGGAATATTCATTGTAGTTATAAATGCGCATCTCTTGAAGGACCATGTCTCCAATCAGGAAGTTTTGAGATTGGCCAACATGCACCATACGCATGCTCTCCTGACACAGAGAAGACTACGCTGGCTCGGTCATGTCACCCGCATGCCAGATGGTAGAATCCCGAAAGATAGCTTGTGGAGGAAGTCAGACCCAAGAACCGCCCAAGACTAACCTATAGAGATGTCTTCAAGCGAGACATGAGAGCCACAGACATCAATGAAAGTATGTGGGAAGAAATAGCCAAAGACCGGAGTGCATGGAGACAGACTGTGAGTGCATGGAGACAGACTGTGAGTGCATGGAGACAGACTGTGAGTGCATGGAGACAGACTGTGAGTGCATGGAGACAGACTGTGAGTGCATGGGACGATCCACGCTGAGACCAAAAGAAACGAAGCGGCCCTTAATCATGAGAGAAAAAAAAATGCTGCCCTCTCCGCCAGCCCTGAATCAGATGCACACAAAGGCATCAATTTTCGCAAAGTCTGCCGCTCTATAATTGGATTCATTAGCCACACTAGTCTTAAGACTAAACCAAAATTAGAGACTTTCGAGTTCATTGACTTCCAAGACCAAAAAAGCAATATATATATATATATATATATATATATATATATATATATATATATATATATATATATATATATCAAACCATGAATATTAAGCTAGTAAATGACATTATTTCCAATGTTTTAAAACTTACAATATTTTAAGAGATATCCTCTAATTGTATAATAATAAGCTTTTCAAATGTCTTAGCCTTAGAAAAAGTCTTAAACTTAGCATTAGTCTTAGTGTTAGTCTTAGTGTTAGTCTTCGTGTTAGTCGTAGTCTTAGACTTCTTTGTTTCCACATTGCACTCAACACCAGGTCCTCAGCTAGGTAAAGGCTGGGGGGTGCATTTTTTAAATTTTAATTTTCGGAAAAGGGGAAGGGCAATCAGTAAAAGTTTTAGAAAGACTGATCTACCGTTAATTAATATATTGACATAAATAAGAGAATTAATAAATTAATACCATTCCCTACAATAATGAATAAATCTTTTTTTTTTATTTAGGAAGTTTATTGTCACTAAATCTGTATTGATCGTCAATACATTATGTCAGCGAAAAAATTGGAATCCACCGATGTCTGCGACAGTCAGCTAGACTTACTAGCCAGGCCTAACGACAGGAGCAGATGTTACATGAGAACCTTAGCAGGATTTGTCTTTTTCATTCTGGTTGCCACGGGAGGGTTTTGTGTGTGTGTTGTCATCTATTTCACCGGAGACAATAGAGAAATGGTTAATAGATATGATCCTGAGACAGTAAGTGGAGAGAGGTCTGACTGCTTGAGACTCGCCAGTCAAGGCTATAAAGAATTATGTAAGAGAATATTGTTTTTATTTCGAAATCTTTAAAGAGTTTGCTCTTCTGCATTTTATGTGGAGAGTTTGATCATTTCAATTTCCAAATTGCCAAATATTTATTTATGAAGTACTATTATTAGTTTTTTTAATACATTTGGTATCTTTTCTTTTTCTTAATATCGCCCCCAGCAGAATAGTCTTGCCTGATATATACATGGGTCTTATGAAAGTGTGGAGCACAATGCGGCCGCATAGGTTGCATTGGCCTAAGACAGGGTTTGCAAAAAAAAACGGCATATGCTACGCCGCCGATCGATAAGTATCATAAGAATACTGTTTCCTACATGGCTCACGCTCAATAGCAAGAATTACCAAATGTTTTAATCTATCTTTGAGAATTGTTAACTTTAAGTATTTTGTTTATTAGTTTGAGGCGCGAGAAGCTTCTTTCACTACATTCCACTATTACGGGTATAGCATAATGCCGTTTTTTTATCGCGTGTAGGATTGGCGTTTTCCATATTGAATGACACTCCATGTCTCTATATTTCACGAGATTTGTATGAGTTTTTAAAAGATTTAAATAATTTCCGGATATATTCAGGACTTTTTCGTAAATTTTGCAATTTTAGGAGATTTCCAGGAGCTTCTGGCAAATCATAAGGCAGTGAGAAATCTGTTATAAGTTATGAAATGGTTTCATAATTTATAAACCTAAAATTAGCGCGGGTAATAATTAGGTGCTGAGCACACTGAGGACGCATAGGTTGTAGTGGCCAAAGACCGCTCCTTCAAATAAAGGCGTTTGCTATGCCACATATATAAATTGAAAACAACTTCTTCAAACTTCTAATTGAAATATTCGCGTAGATTTCAGTATCAGCTTAACTTAAATATCTTGATACTCAATTTTCTACTAATACAACTTTTATTGATACAAATTACTGAAACAATTTATTATTATTATAGCTTTTATATAGCGCTACTTTCATGCTTATAGCATGCTCAGAGCGCTTTTGGTCCAATCTCATTTGTGGACCAGTGGGGGGTGGGGAGGGGTATCTAGGAGTAGGTTTTCCGTGCTGTCTTTAGGCGCTCAGTAAACGCAACTCTGCCCGAGTCGGGTGTCGAACCTCGAGTCCCCTTCTAGGTATTCAAGCCAAGCCAAGTTCAAGCGCACTTGACCTCTCGACCAAGCGATAACTTAACCTCAACTAGTGGACCCGCAGCTGTTTAAGAACTCATTACAACACATTAACCAGTTACAACATAAACCCCGACTAACCAGCTTTCGCCCAATCATTTAAACCTACGTTGATCAACAGATGTCTGCAAAATATCTTAAAAGTACACCGGTATTTCAAAATGGAAAACATTTAACTGTAGGATATGAATGGACAGAGAAACATAGAAGCGCAGATCTTAAAGAGGACGTGGAGGTGGATGGGTCATACCCTTAGAAAAATACCAACAACAGAGCTAGACAGGCCTTAGAGTGGAACCTCCAGGGAACAAGACGTAGAGGAAGACCTAAAAAGAACATGGCGACGCTGTATACTAGACGAAGCCTAGACGACCGGAAAGAGCTGGGAACCCATCAAAAAAAAGGCAAGAGACCGTGGAGAGTGGCGTGTTTTTATTGAGACGCTATCTTCTATGAGAACGCAAAGGAAATATAATGAAGAAACCGTATTTTCAAGAATCATAGAAACTTCTATTCTAAATATTTTATTAAGTTTGACCTTATGGAAACTGACGTATTTAATTTTTTTCCTAAGCTTCCTTACCTGATTGGATGATTTATAATTAACACGTGTTAGTTTTGCGACTTCTTTGAAATGACCCCGGTTTCTGGAAAGAGGTAGAATTAGGTCACAGTATCTATTCGTGACAGGGAGTAGTTCCGTCTGTATCTTTGTACACCAAACTCAGCTACCCAAGTCAGCTTTTAAGTAATGTGCGATTTCAACACCATACAATTAAATAACATACAGTTCATTATATTTTCTCTCATCTTCTTTTCTTATTAATTACTGACGTTACGTTACTTCAAAAGAGAAAATAAGTATGCCCTACGTTTCTTGTGTCAATCTGGTCATGCATCAGTGACTTAAACCAAGACCAATCGTTTATGAAGGCATCACTTCTGAGCACAACGTATGACATTGCTTTCTATAACTATTGTTCTCGCTTAAACTCTTCTAAGTCATTGGTTTTTTTTGCTGATTCAGGCAACCCAATCCATCCTCTAATAACACTTAGGAAGAAGGGTTAGGGTCCTAGCATAGGAATAAAAAATAAGCTTTTGCCTGTCTTTCTTGTAAGTATCTTTTACATGTTATGTCTCACACATCAATTCTCGAATCCATTTGAAACTGTGTACAATGTATGCACTGGCCTAAACAAGATATCTCTGATTAAGTTAAAACGTGAACCAATTAGTTATTGTTATTAAGAAAACATAAATCAATTTTTAAAAATTTAACTATCAGTCAAAATGCATTTTTAATTAATTACATTATTCATAATGGAAATAACCTCTACATTATTGACTCATAAACTGGTAATTGAGGAGTCTTTTTGTTGTTGTTTTTTTTTCTAAAAAAAAAAAAGGATTTTTAAATATTTCGCTTGTTAAGGATCTTAGTATGGTTATGAAACAATGAACTAGAACAGGGGTCGGCAACCTTTTGAGTCGGAAGAGCCAAAAATTACAATTTACTAAATTTCAAAGTTTTTAAAGAGCCACAAAGTTTTTTCTTGCCAACTATAAATAGTACTCGGAGAAATACAGTTCTTTGATGAATGAAAAGAATCTATTTATTCATAAGAAAAAAAATCTACTTATATATATATGACTAGTGTTTTTCACAGCCAATGAGATAACATATATATATATATGGGATTATTAGAAAATTACCTATTATGAATGTAAAAAAATTAAAAGAATTAATTATTTACATACAACACTAACTTGTAACAAAACAATTGAGCAAACAAACTCGATGGGAGCGATGGCTTTGGTTTTAGAAAGTTTGGAGACATTTGGCTCATCACCTTGTCGTTTTTAGTTTTCCATTGTTAGTTGGCTATTCATGCAAGAGAACGCTTTGCTCGCATGAATATGTCGATCCGAATAAAGTTAGAACTCCAATTGCCAACCTTTTCACTTCTCTGTAGCAATCTGGAAGACAATCCCATGCGTCAAATATAAGTGCCTCATCTCGCGGGCATTTCTTTGAAAGCTGCCCACTTTTGTTGCCTGACGTGTATTCATTTGTAGACCTCCAACTATTCCAACTTGCTTTTCAAATCTGTAAATTATCCACTCCAGAGAGCTCCATTAGTTTGAGGCGCGAGAAGCTTCTTTCACTACATTCCACTATTACGGGTATTGCATAATGCTGTTTTTTTTATCGCGTGTAGGATTGGCGTTCCAAGTGGCTCAATATGGATTTTGTTATTATTAGTGTTGAGGGTATTTATTATGAATGCTAGAATGGTTTTGAAATGCAAAAGTCTCTCAGCATCTGTAATTTTTAAAATAACTGTGCTGAAGTAATTCCTGTCAACAGTTTTTAATCGCTATATTGCTTTAGAAAGTGAAAATGAAGTCATTTTTGGCTCTGAATAAGTAAAGTAAAGTTCCCCTTTCAGACATTGCGCTGATTTCAGACCTTGCGATCTTTTGGGCAGATGATGTAGAGGTCATCTCTTTCTGTGAACCACGTTTAACGAGGGTATCAGCACAACGACCAACCACATTTACTTTCCCCAACTAATGTCAGGTGGATTTAAAAAATATCCAGGGATTAAAAATCCCAATCTTCACCACGATTCTAACTCGGGACCCCGGTTCGGAAGCAAGCTCTTTACTGCTCAGCCACCTCTCTTATCTTCTACCGAAACATCGGCTGTGTTTCCATTTTCTTGTAGTTTCCGATTCATCTTCTTTACTTTTGCTAATATATCCATCATAACATTTTAGCATCCATTTCTTGTTCTGTAATTCAGGGTGATTAATACCATCCTCATTTAGGAATTTATTTATTTCATTCAAGCACAAAGCTTCAAGTTTCAACACCATACCTGTAGAATGCCATCGCACTTTATTGGGAAGAAGAAGGTCGGAATATTGAGTCTCCATTTCGTTTAAGAATTCTTTCAATTGACGATGGTAGAGTGCTATTGACCAGCACTTCTTGCTGGAGTAGGCAGTGAAACGTAAGACATACGTGGAGGCTCGCAGATTTTCTTTTATTTTTTCCTTTCATACTTCTGGCTCTATCAGTTGCTAGTGAAACGAGTTTATTTAAATCGATCTTATTGTCTTTAAGGCATTTTTTGCAAGGCATTCGCAATATCTTCTCCCTAATTTGTTACGAGAGCGCTAGCAATCCTTGGGAAGACATATACCTGACAGAAAGCCAACTTGTGCCGTGTCTTTTATGTCGCAAGACTTATCTATATCATTGATAAGGCAGAAGAAAGTTTAGTTCTTCCACCAACAAATATGTTACATTTGAAGACATGGAGGTGGGTTAAAAGCAAGTCCAAGTGGCTGAGAGATTGAATCGGTGCATAATTTTAGTTAATCGTATCAATTTTGTTTCGATAAAAAAAACTAATGTTTTAATTTGGAACTAAAGAGCCGCAGCTTAACATCCAAAGAGCCGCATGTGGAATGATTGCACCTTTAGTTGGTAGTACGCGGAATCTATCTCTTAGATTTGGGATCTCCACAAAAGAGAGGAAAATATATCCAACTTTCGACGGGTCAGAAAATTCTGAAATATTTTTTTTTGTACTCTCGGAATTAATAAAATAGTTCCGGTTTTTGAAAGTGAGTTTACCAAGGACAATCCCCCTGCTCAAAATATAAATAAATATTTACATTTTAACTAAAATATTGAATATTTTTTTAAGCAATGTGGGATTAAATTTAGTTATTTCCTATTCAATATAGCATGATCTTAGATAAAATCAATCATTAAAACTTTCAAAAACTGTTGGGGCCTCCACAAATATCCTGCTCCGGGGCCTCTGCATTTATATATCCGGCCCTGATCTCTTCCTTTAGCTGTTATATGCCAGTCTCTTGATTTAGGACTATCTCTATTATGTTCTATCCTTCCCCAGGTGAGAAATGCCCAACTCCTAACATCTCTCTCAGAGGACTGCATGTGAAGCGCCAAGCGGCGCCTTGCCTGCCACTCATCGACAATTCAACCAGTTCAGCACCTACATTCAACATACAACAAACACCAACAGTGACGCCAAAACTGACAAACTATCGGATCCCCACCTCCTTGTACCCTACCCATTATAATATTGAAATACAGACTTATATTGCTGGCGATAACGCATCAAATTTCTTCTTCAAGGTAAACTAGTAACAAAATAGTTTTTTTAAGTGACATTGTCTCCTACACGAAGCTGATGACTATGTTAAAGTGCTTTTACTTTACTTTGAGTTAGGTTCTCCTGCATAGTTCGGCGCATTGGGCGACAAGCTGTCTCCACAAAAATCTGTCGCTAGAAATGTAACCTGTGTCCACTGTTTTAAGGTCCTCCAAGAAAGTGCGGCGCCAAAATATACGAGGACGTCCCTGATTGCGCTTTCCTCGTATTAGTCTCCATGTCATTGCAACTGTTAATATGCGTAGTTCATATTGTCGTAGATCATGTTCCACAAACCTCATGCTACGCTTTATCACAGGCTCACTAAGTGTTTGACTCCCGGGTGGGCATAGGGTTTCCTTGTTTGAGACACGATCTTTGTAACTGACTTCCAAAATCCGTCTCCAGTCATTTTTGTTGAGCCACATTTAGTCTTTTTCTAAATTTCGGCAGATGACTTTTATGTCGCACATGCATATCTTGCTGTTAAGATGGACGATGTGTGAAGAAAGTGTATTTTTGTCTAAAGTACTTAGGCTTGACTTGTCCAAATCGGCTACTGTCTTTCCTATTCGGCACGCTACGTCATAGTTGGCATCCTCATCGTTTGTTATGATGCTGCCAAGATATGTGAACTTGTCCAGCTCTTCAAGCTTTGACTCGTCAAGTCTGACGGGGGCATCATTTGCCTTATATCCCACTAGCAAAATTTTAGTCTAATCCAAGTTTATACGGAGACTAATTTTGGGCGTCTCTCTCTATCTAGGCTTTGCGTCATTTCTTGTATGTATTTATTTGTAGTAATCGATAAATAAACAAATAAAAAAAAACATTAAAAATACTTTTTTTTAGACAATACCTTCTTTATGCAATTTATAGAAAGATGTTTTTTTCTCTTAAAAATTAATACATGTTAGATTTTAAAAAAAAAACAACAATGGCACAAGACACAGATAGATTCATTTCCCCACCTAAAAAGCGTGTTTATTTCTGGTCCACTTTACAGTTCATGCATGTGTAGGCATCTGTTTTAAGGCTTGCTGTTAAGGCCGTTTTCTTTTTTTTTTTCTCTTCACTAAGCATGTTCCTTTTTTTTTCCCTCTTGGCAAGGATCGTACCAGTACGCGAAGTCTGTTGTCTCAATGCTGTCCGGTCTTGGACTATCTCCTCTTACATACTTTCATTGATGACTGTGGTTCTCATGTCTCGCTTGAAGACGTCTCTGTCGGTTAGTCTTCGGTAGCCCTTGGGTCTAACTCTATCCGCAAGATCAGAATAGAGGAAGTCATTAGGGGTTCTTCCATCTGGCATGCGGGTGATACGTCCGAGCCAGCGTAGTCTTCTCCGTGTCTAGTATATTTTTTTTTATTAAAAAAAAATTAATGAAATAGCGATATATAATTGATTTGTGTGTCAAATATTAAAAAGGGAAATAAATCTAACAATATTAAGAGATATAATTGTAAATGTTCAGTTCTTTCCCTTATCTAAGCTAAAAATTCTAAAGTATTTCATTTATATTTTGCTTGATAAATACGCTGGTAAGGGTGAAGTTCATTCAGTGAAAAGTATAACAAATAAAGGATAACCTTTTTTTTGTAGGTGTTTAATTTAATGACATTGAACACATTATTTCTTATTTTCTTTCTCAATCACTGCTATGTTTATTTTTATTTCTTCTTTGTATTTGTTTTATTCTATTTCTCAACTGTTGTAAGGATACTCCTTACTTGTCCATTTTTGTTTTACCGCCAGGGCCATGTCAAGATTTGGTTGCGATGTGACGAGCCCTCGGACAACGTCACGCTTCACCTCAATGGACTCACAGTGGACAATTCAAGTCTAGGTTTCTACAGCGAGGACTTAAACCACAGTAGTCCGAACTACACTGATTGGTCAGCCGATAAGAAAAGACACTTCTTTATTCTAAACCTTGACGACTTCACGGAGGTAACAAAAAAAAAAAGGCCGCGTTTTAAACACTTTGTTAGCATAAAGACACACTCTAGTTGACTGACTTTGAAACACGTTGTTAGCATAAAGACACACTCTAGTTGACTGACTTTGAAACACTTTGTTAGCATAAAGACACACTCCAGTTGATTGATTTTGAACGCAACATTTTGTGACGTCGCGGTGTAAAAGGTTAAATGGTGTAAATGTAAAGAATGCGAATGTCGTGAAATGCTGGGTTCGTGCTTCCTGGAGTACTCATGACACGCGACAACCATATGTACCACAAATTGACTTAAGTCCGTTTCAGCAGAAAAATATAAAGTTTATTTGACATTAATAATAACAATACCGCACTCCTTGTTAGTGCTACAAGTCAAGAAAATCCCATCGGCATAACAGCGGTATCAAAAATATCCAATTCGTTAAGCTCTCCAGAGTAGATTACAAATCACGTGCTCATCTCAGCGGGTAACACTGTACAGAATAAAACTGATTAACTACTAGAAATACATGTCTCAAAAAGACCACTGGCATCAACTGCCCAAAAGTTACTATCTAACTGAAATTACTATTCGACTTTTCTAAGTCGCTACTGTCGTCCCGGACCAAAATTATTACTTGACCGCCCGGTCTAAAGGATACCACTTCACTGACTTGACAGAGCTCAAAGTCAACTTTATTCATTCTACATCCTGTTTTCTACATCAGGAATTCCACGTGTATTTTAAACTCTTTACATGACGTGAACATTTAATCAGGTAATGTCAACTGAGACTGTGACACACGGTAATGGAGGTTTAGTTTAAATAATATGTTGGTGTGAGGGTTTTTAAGGTAGAAACAATGGGCTCGCCTGTTACGGTTGGCTCAACTGAAACAGTGTGATCTCCTGTAACAATTACCTGTAAATATTGGCTCTCTGTAACAACTGGCTCATCTGTAGCAATGAGCTCTCATGTAACCATTGGCTCATCTGTAACGGTTGGCGCTCTTGTAATGACTGGCTGACATGTTACATAGGCTCTCCTGTAAAAATTGCTTCACCTGTTACAATTTGCTCTCCTGTAACAATTAGCTCATCTGTAACTAATATCTCATCTGTAACAATCTGCTCTTCTGCTACATTTTCTATCCTGAAACGATTTTCTCGTCTGTAGCAAATGACACTTTTGTAACTAATTTCTCACATTTAACAATAGACTCACCTGTAACAATGGACTCCCCTGTAAAAACTGGCTTACATGTCACGCTAGCTGTCCTCTCAGGTAAAAATTGTCTCACCTGTAACAATTTGCTCTCCCGTAACATTTGGATCAATGGTAGCTAATTTCTCACCTGTAATAAGTGGCTTGTCTTTAAAACTTGGCTGACCACCACGTTTTGGTAGCGATTTAATTTAAAATTTTGTTACTGACATATTAAAATTAAGGCTGTAAAAATGGCGGCATCAGTGGACATACAGTTTTTAAATGTTTCAGAAACAATTTATAACAATCTTGTAAAGCAAAAGCCAGTTAAACATTTGCCGTGTCAACCTTCTTTGTGAGCCAGGTGTCAGTGAAACAGTTGTTACGCAACCCGTAGTGAGTCAAGAATCAGTAATCTAGTTAGCAGTCAAGTAGTTGTGAATCTCTTGTAAGCTATATGTCAGTGAACCAGTTGTGTTGTCAAAGTTACATTTAACGTAATGTGCTCGTTAACCATTTGTGAGCCAAGTGTAAGTGAACCATCTGTGAGCCAAGTGTAAGTGAACCAGTTGTGAGCCAAGTGTCAGTGAACCAGTTGCGAGCCAAGTGTAAGTGAACCAGTTGTGAGCCAAGTGTCGGTGAACCAGTTGTAAGCCAAGTGTCAGTGAACCAGTTGTCAGCAAAGTGTAAGTGATCCAGTTGTAAGCCAGGTGTCAGTGAACCAGTTGTGAGCAAAGTGTTAGTGAACCAGTTGTGAGCCAAGTGTCAGTAAAATAGTTGTGATCCAAGTGTAAGTTAACTAATTGTGTGCCAAGTGTAAGTGATCCAGTTGTGAGCCAAGTGTAAGTGATCCAGTTGTAAGCCAAGTGTAAGTGATCCAGTTGTGAGCCAAGTGTCAGTAAACCAGTTATGAGCAAAGTGTAAGTGATCCAGTTGTAAGCCAGGTGTCAGTGAACCAGTTGTGAGCAAAGTGTTAGTGAACCAGTTGTGAGCCAAGTGTCAGTAAAATAGTTGTGATCCAAGTGTAAGTTAACTAATTGTGTGCCAAGTGTAAGTGATCCAGTTGTGAGCCAAGTGTAAGTGATCCAGTTGTGAGCCAAGTGTCAGTGAACCAGTTGTAAGCCAAGTGTAAGTGATCCAGTTGTGAGCCAAGTGTCAGTAAACCAGTTATGAGCAAAGTGTAAGTGAAACATTTGTGAGCCAAGTGTAAGTGATCCAGTTGTGAGTCAAGTGTAAGTGAACCATTTGTGAGCCAAGTGTCAGTGAACCAGTTTTTAGCCAAGTGTAAGTGATCCAGTTGTGAGCCAAGTGTAAATGATCCAGTTGTGAGCAAAGTGTAAGTGAACCAGTTGTGAACAAAGTGTAAGTGAACCAGATGTGAGTCAAGTGTAAGTGAATCAGTTGTGAGCCAAGTGTCAGTGATCCAGTTGTGAGCCAAGTGTCAGTGATCCAGTTGTGAGCCAAGTGTAAGTGATCCAGTTGTGAGCAAAGTGTAAGTGATCAAGTTGTGAGCCAAGTGTAAGTAATCCAGTTGTGAGCCAAGTGTAATTGAACCAGTTGTGAGCCAAAAGTCAGTCAACCAGTTATCAGTCAAGTATCAGTGAACCAGTTTTAAGCTGAATTTCCGTCAAAAATGTAAGAACCAAGTTTCGTGGACTCCTTGCCTTTATTTTCTGTATTTGATAGACCCACTAGTCAGCTAATATCTTATCAGTTAGCTATGAAAACGTTTAGAAACAATAACATGTGTAAAATAAACTTAACAGATTCTTCAACACGTGACTGGAAGCAAAAGTAATAATTGTAAAACATCAAAACAACTCTCTATTAAACATAGAGTCTTCCACCTACTAAACAAAATTAACTCTACCCTCAAAATAGTACAGTAAAAAAGAAAGTACTGTAATACAGTGAAGAACGGACGTAGCTAGGTGGCTGAAACTGGTCAAAAGCTTGCTGACAGAGTCGCTCAATTTTATCAAGGGATTAATTATTATGTATTATTATTTAATTAGTTTATTTATATTATTTCTTACTTTTAGCCCCGATTGCATCACCACCCCCCCCCCCTCCCGTTTCCTCTTCTCGCTAGACCGAGTCCACCACATTGGCGACAACTAGGCCACGACTTTTCACTTATCTTTGCTTGACCGGGGTAAAGATAAACAGTCACTTACATGGTCTTAGGCAATGTCTTAGTCTTCGTCCGACATTCACGGTCGACACAACCTGGGATGGAGTATACTTCATTATTTCTTCCACCCCTACCCACGTCTCCTTTGAATTGTAGGAGTCAGTTATAGAAATCGAGTCTCAATCAAGGAAATCCTTTGCCGAACAGGCAGTCGACTCCTTAGTAAGGTTGTGTCATAGAGTAGAAATGAGGTTTGCGGTACACATTCTCCGACAAAATGAATTATGCATACAAAGAGTTGCGATGACATGGAGGCCATTACGATGAAAGCCCAAACAGGGACATCCCATTACAACTTCACGCCACACTTTCATGGAGGTTCTCAAAGCAGGTGGGAAGAGGCTTCAGACATTGCCAGTGATAGATTGTTGTGGAAACAGCTTGCCGCCCAATGCGCCGCACGGCGCAGGAGGATCCAAGTTAATAAGAATAACACACTAGGGTTTTGAAATAAAACTTTTTACTAGCAGGATAATGCATTGTAGATACCGCAGAATATATATTTTGTTGGCTTTTAATACCGGAAATTGTGCTTGGCGGTGGGGCTTTGCCCTGCTCTGGGGAGCCTACCCCCTTGAAAGCAAGGACGAGTCTACAAATTTTCCACTAACTCCAGGAAGAACCTATTCTCGGGTACAATAAACATCTTCCGAAAGAATGAAGGATCAAAATGTAATAAAGATTAATTATATATACACACAAAAACAAATATATATATAAAAAAATAAATATATATATATAAATAAATAAATAAATAAATATATATATATATTTATTTTTTTATTTATTTATATTTAAATTATTTTAGCGGGGGGGGGAGAGAGGAAAAAAAAACAACCCCTCCCCCCCCCCGAAATAAAATCCTGGCTACGCCCATGATACAGACACTATGTATATATATATATATATATATATATATATATATATATATATATATATATATGGCTGAGTTTAATGAGGCCAGTAAATGACCAACAGTCTCTACTTCCCAAAGTAAGCAAATACCCATAGAGTTGGGTTGACTCCAAGATGTCTTTGAAATCGAAAGTCTGCACAAGGAATCAAACTCACGACCCTTTCTATCGTAAGCCAACAGCCAAGGGCTTTATCGTTTGGCCACCACACCCCTAATTATAGGAAATGTCCTGCATAGTCTTCTAAAAAATAATCGATCATTCTATTCAGCCGTTTATTAACTCTATCTACAGGCTGGTAAAACGTATGTACTAGAAATGAGCTACACGTCGCCTTTTAGTAAGGAATTAAACGGATTCTATCTCAGTTCATACAAAGGAAAAAATAAGACCCAGTAAGTTACACAAGTTTTAGCATTGAAATTCATAATATAGAACTAGACATTTTAGTAGAAATAATGTAATTCTAATTTAATTATCTAGTAAACAAAAAAAGATAAACTTTCGGTCCATGGATCAGATGCAATGAAATATTGAAAAGCCATGAATGATTTAATTAAAAATCTCCTGTTTAAAAAATAAGTTCATTACATTATCTATCTGCCTGTTTCACTGCTTTGCTATTTTGATTACTAAACACTGTAACTTTTAATGTTAAGCAGTAAATTTAAATGCACAGATTGACTTATTGACTTAATTATGTGCTTGATGGCTCCATGGTCGTAAGTTTTGCTCGCTGGACTGTCGTTCGGACTTTTCGATGGAACGGTTTCAAACCCTGCCCGCTCACATTTTCCGTCGTCCTGCGGGAGGGTAGGAGTAGGAAGTAAATTATCTTCAACACTGAAGGAACATCCGATACGTAAAACAAACGAGACACTTCCAGGCGAGCACAGGGCAGCAACCACACCTCTCGACCGAACTTGGTTCTGAGCAGCTTTCTTTACCTGCTTCCATGTCATTCCAGTACCCTCAGCTTTACTGACAACTGACCTATTCCAGGTTTGCTCGGATCTGTCCACTTTCCTCATTACTTGTGGATTCTAATCAAATGCCTGCGTTTTCCACTCTTCAAGCAATCTGGCGCTCTAAGGAATTATGTCTATACATAACAAGAGTCTATAATGCACATATTATCATGGCCAAAATAAGATTTTCTTTTGCGCTATGAGTATGTCAGCTGGCCTGCATATGAAAGTTCAAACTTACATTGATAAACATTTGGAAGCTTGGTCGGGAGGCTAAGCAGGCTTAATTTTGGCTTGGCATGACTACCTAGAAGAGGGCTCGAGGTTCGACATCCGACTCGAGCAGAGTGCCTAAAGGCAGCATGGCCCGTTGTCAACACTGTTGAGAGTCGGCGGAAAAGGTGGAGCACATCTTGCATGAGTGTTCGAGAGCTGCGGGGTAGTCTATCTGCAGAGTCACTTGACCTGTATGGGATCTTAAAGGCACCACGCCTAACATCAGATTTACTTGCCAGGGCTCTACGGGAGGACTAATCCTTCCAACCCTGTTTTTCAAACGGAGTTCATCTCAGGTGCCTAAAGTCAGCACGGAAAAACTTCTCTAACATACCCCTCCCCTCTAATGGTCCATAAATGAGATTGGACCATAGCGCTTTGAGGATGCTGTTTTCATTAGAGTAGCGCTATATAAAAGCTATTATTATTATTATTATTAAACTTTTATTTATCTTTAAAAGTTGAAACATTGTGCGTGAGTGTTGAGGAAAGTGTAAAAGCTATAGTATCTATAACTGGGCTAAGCAGTTTAATTAATAACACTAATGAAATACAGAAATGTATTCAAGGGACTTTTTTTCCTATTTAGATATCATTCTATGTCTCATTATTTCCCTTGTTAATTATCTGCCAATATGGTTAAAGTATTGTTAAAGTATTGTTAAATTTTGTAAGAGATCTTTTCTGTTTTATAAGTTTAACAGGGGCTTTTTTTTAATCTAAAAAAAGGGTAAAAAAACTATTTTTAACCAATTGGCAACATTTGTTTCATGAATTGGAAAGCCAAAATGAATTTTTTATAAACTTATAAAAATACTGAGCCCTCTATTTCACTAACACCCATTCTCGGATGATGTTAAAACTTTAACCAAATATTTATTGTATGTAACACTAAATACATTACAAAACAACAAATACGTCAATTATTTATTGGTATTAGTTACGTAGTTTGGTTTTAAAAATAGGATAGTAACTTCTACATTATTGAGAGATATAGTTGTGGATGTAGAGACAGGTTCTTCCAATTAAGTAAACTTGAAAAAAAACGAAATTGTATATTTATCTTGTTTTAAATTTTAGCTATCAGGCTGTAACTCACTTTCATGGCATTGATGCTAGAAAGGCATTCCCATGTTTTGATGAGCCCGCTATAAAGTCGACCTTTAATGTGACTCTTGTTCGACCAAGCCATTTTAGCTCAATATCCAACATGCCTCTTATTGACAATTCTACAACATTGTAAGTAGATTTTTTTAAAAAGTAGTTTGGTCTACTAAGTGTCTCGTAACTGATATTACATTTACACCTGAAGTTTCTCATGGATCGGAGCCACTGTGGCTGAGTGGTAAAGCAATTGGCTTCCGATTCGAAGTGTTCCGGATTCGAATCCTGGTAAAGACATGGATTTTAAATTTCTGGATTTTTAGGAGCGCCCCTAAATTCGCCCAGCTCTAATGCGTACCTGATATTAGTTCGGATTGATGTTGTGCTGTCCACATAACCACAGAAATAGATGACTTTTACATGATGTGCTCTACAGACCGCATGGTCGGAAGGGAGACTTTACTTTTACTTTTAAGACTTGTATCATTATGACATACATCTCGATATTGTGATATCGGTAATGTAATTTCAGTTTAGAAACTTTATCTAGTCCCATCAAATTTGAATATTTAAAGATTTAAAGCCAAATAAATTAAATATATTATTTCCTAATGTTATGAACATAATGAAAACTGAGTCGAAAACCATGTCCACTTAGAATGGCTTTAATACACTGAATGACAACACAACACACATCTCGTGTACACATTCTAAAGGACGAGTTACAAGCACATGTAAACATAAGAAAGCAACCGATACAGAATATAATTTCATAACACCAAGTTAACTGAGCAAGTGATTGATTAGAAAAGACATTGGGGCATCCCAGCTCTATCTTTTTCTCCTTCAGTTAACTTTCTCTCTTTTTTCCTTTACTTAACCTTCTCTCTGTTTCCTTCGGTTAAACTTCTCTCTTTTTCCTTCAGTTAACCTCTCTCTGTTTCCTTCGGTTAACCCTCTCTCTTTTTCCTTCAGTTAACTTTCTCTCTTTTACCTTCAGTTAACCCTCTCTCTCTGTTTCCTTCGGTTAACCCTCTCTCTTTTTCCTTCAGTTAACCTTCTTTTTCCTTCGGTTAACCCTCTCTCTTTTTCCTTCAGTTAACCTTCTCTCTTTTTCCTTCAGTTAACCTTCTCTCTTTTTCCTTCAGTAAACCCTCTTTCTTTTTTTCTTCAGTTAACCCTGTCTTATTTTCCTTCTGTTTATTCTCTCTTTTTCCTTTAGTTTATCTCCTTGAAGTGATCATCTCTCTTTTACTTTCAGTTAACCCTCTCTCTTGTGTTTAACAAAAAACAATGCATAAAAATATATTTCCAATCGCTAAAAATTTTAGAGGCCTCGAAAGGGTAATGGTCGCTATAAGCTTTATAACGAATGTCTGTTTCTCCGTCCCGTTTAGATCTGGTAAACAAGTAAAGATATTTGTATATCCAACATCATGATATTTTCGAACTTTCAAAGTTATGATGCTACAGCTACTTTCAGAAAGCGAAAAATTTAAGTTTCACAACTATTCACTATTAATAGTATAATAAAAACAACACGGTTGACTTTTTAGTAAGGGAGATAACTATTTACTATATTTGCAGCCCATTTAAGCAAACTGTTTTAAGATTCTTTGCCATTTTTTAATACATTACTAAATTAAATAATTTCTGTCATACTTACTACTACATTTACAAACACACACACAAAATCCTTTTTTTTAAAGAAAAAATCTATTTAATATGCATTTAACTACAAAACAATAACTAATAACTAGTGTTTCATATGAAAGATGCAGAAGGCAGCTCAACACTACTCCACATATCAATAATATATGGACATATAATTTTAGGCTTTGAATAAAGTTTTGGTTCTTTACAAAACAATCAGGTTAATAAGATAATCATTCAATAACATAATTTAGGCTAGGTTCACATTTAACTTCACCTTCACCTATTCCCCTTTTCTGTTAGACCGTTGGGGCACAACACAAGATCTGTCAACCGTCCTTCTCCATTTCTGTCTGTCCTTTGCCTTTAATAGAACTAGTAGAACTAACAATACAACAATATCGGCAACACTGTCGACACGAGCGCGTCTCTTCTTTGTATAGCGATAAATATTTGAGTGTTTTTGATGTTTGTAGTTCAAAGCCTCTGATAGACTTCCTTAACATTTTGATTCCTTCCTTTTTGGCTGAGCGGATCACTTCGAGTCACGATTTGGAGTTTGTGTTTCCACAAAATCTGTCTTTAAAACCTTGTGAATTTTTAGTCTAGAATCTAGATCAGTTAATAAATTAATTGTATGATTGATTCAAAATAATTCATGTATTCCCCCCCCCCCCCCCAATATAAGACTGCTAATATTATGTTTGTTACATTGTTTGTATAGTGTGGAGAACGGTGTGACTTATGTTAAAGATGTGCATGCTCAGACCAAAAAAATGTCAACCTACCTAGTAGCATTCGTTGTTTCTGATTTTTCCTATATTCAAACTACAACTAAGGATGGAGTCCTGGTAAGCTTTTTATTGAATTACTAGACAGATATTACCCGCTGCCCGCGGGTCTTAACTTGCGTATTGCTGATAAAGTCACTGATATAGTGCATTAGAAACGATTGGCGAAAATAATAATGTTTTAAGTAATTATAAGATTATTTTTCTATTTAATCAATTTGATGAAACCAATTTTCTCTACTTAAGTCAATCTTATAAATTTATTCTTATAAACATTCTCATATTATAGTATGTTGCGAGGTGAAATTATATTAAACTTTTTTTTATTCAATTGTGTAGATCCAAATCTTTTTCGTGAAGCATTTGAAGTAGTTCATTCACATTTCGTTCCCAGGCTTATCGTGAGGCATTTTAAGAAGTTCATTCTTCCCCCCCCCCCCCTCTTGTGAGAATTTTAGGAAGTAGTTCACCCCGCCCAAATCTCTATTCACATCCCCTTCGTCCCCACCAGGAACAAAAAAAAAAAACCTATGTAAATTTACACACTTTTTTTCTTCTTCTTCTAGTGCAGAGCCTGGGCCAGACAAGAACAAGTCTCCAGTACTGCGTATGCTTTGAATATTACTATTAAAGGTTTAGCCTTCTTTGAAGAACTGTTCGGTGTTAGTTTTCCCCTACCCAAACTAGGTAAGTAGGTCAAATGTATGAAGGCGAGAGGACAGACATTTGGCACAATGAACCACAGTCACTCATCGTGAACAAACAAGATTGAATTACGTGCTTCTATATCTCTTCTATACAAATTACACGATCTAATTATAATGAAGAATACTTATCACGTGACATTTCATTTCATTGTTTTATCTATATTTTCACGTGACCGTTTATTTTGGTGAATGAGGTCCATTATTCTTTGTAATACCCAGAACTAACTATTTTATTCATATTATTATATCACTGCTCCTTTGCTGGTGCACACCAGTGCACTGTAAAAGAGTTGTTTTGAACGCAAGTAGAGACAAGATCGTTGACTGTTGATTCTGGGTAAATCAGAGCTACAGAAAGGCTAGAGCCACCCGAGTTGTAGAAGGGATCATTGCCAGTGTGGTCAGCAGATGAGAAGCAATGAAGTTTGTCTGGTCAGGGAGAAGTCTTGTGAGAAAAGCTGTTGAAAGGGTCGTTCCTGTTAGTGGAAGACATTCCTGTACTTTATTTAGACTGTCGTTCTATCGAGAGGGGCCTTGTGTTAGTGGGCGTTAAGACATAGGCGGCGGCATTGAACCTAGTACGTTGGTGAAAAGCAGTGGCGGCACAGGTGAACCCTGCAGGCCAGAACTAGATGAACTCATATCCAACAAAGACATTTATGTTCATTGCAATCGTCTCACATCTTTTATCCCATGTAACAAACAGTAACAAAGCGTAACAACTAGTAACGGACCTCACAGCCTCAAAGCATGGAAGAACTAACACAATACAAGACAAAAACAATAAATGCATAACTGAGGACAAAGATCTGACAAGATGGACGGACTACAGAGTTGTATTACTTTGAAATCTCAGGAGATACCGAGATACTAACTGCCCCGGCACTATCTGAAATAGACAATTATCCAATGCTACGCTCGGAAGTAGCATCAGCAGTGAAAACTCTGAAAAGGGAAATCGGCCGGAGTTGACAAAATTCCCGGTGAACTTCTACAGGCGGACGAAGAAACCATTATCAACACACTTTTTATGATTTGCAACATGATCTGGCAGTCAGGAGAATGGCCCAAACACTGGACCCAATCACTCATCATAACCTTCCAAAGAATTGCATTTTTACAACTTAATCAAAACTACGGCACCATCAGCCTCATAACCCATCCCAGCAAAATACTGTTAAAAATTATTATATTTAATCGACTAAAACTAATAGCAGACACAATATATATTAGAAGAACAAGCGGATTTTAGATATCAGAATACATTTTTAACCTCAGAATACTCTGTCAAAAATACCTCCGACACCAAGAGAATCTTTTTTATGTCTTTATTGATTTCGAGTATGACACGGGAACTTCTAGGCGAAAATGGAAAAGTACAGTATAAATAGAAATGTAATAAAATCTAACTGATGCGCTCCCTGGTCATGGCCTAATTCTTATATGCATGCGAGTCTTGGACGCTGACTGCAGAGCTAGAGAGGAGGATCCTGGCAATAAAATTGAGATGCTACAGAAGGATTTTTGGTATTACATTCAAAGACAGCATCACTAAAAATAATACAGTACAAACTACAAAAAAGAATTTACGAGCCTGCCTTTGAATGGAGTTCTATCTTCAGCAAAAGACAGATTTTGTTACACTATTATGTTTACAGATATGATAGCCTCACCATACTTTGTTACACTATTATATTTTCAAATATGATAGCCTTACCAAACTTTGTTACACTAATATGTTTTCAGATATGATAGCCTTACCAGACTTTGGTGCTGCTGGTATGGAAAACTGGGGGCTTATGACTTTCAGGTAAAACAGTGAAAATGCTAGAATTAAATTCGCCTTCGCATTGATTTAACTCGTTTTCCCCCAAATTATTTTCTAAAGGAATTCTTCATTTTGCTCAGTAGTTACCCCTTTTCTGTTTTATTTGGTATAGAGTTAAAGGGGAAGGCAAGCTCTGTCTAGAATAAAGCAGAAATTTTGCACATTTTTCTTTTTCCTGTCAACTCAAAAATGAATAATAATAACCCTAAACCCAGGCCCCTAGCTGTCAAGAGAAGAGCCTCAACATGACTTTTTTCTTTGCTAAAGGATGAGAAACACTGCTTTTTATCTCTCTCTTTCTCTCTCTCTACATATATATATATTCGCGTTTATGCCTAGGGTTAGGGTTTCCTGAGCGTTAGGGTTAGGGTTTATAAAACATCGCCCTCCTCCACTCCAAAGTTCTTGATCGCTAGTGGCATAAGAGGATTAAACTCAAAACCCTCTGAAGGTAGTTTTAACTTAAAGTACTCTGAACGAGTTTTTAAACACAAAACCCATCTTGTATACGCTTTTAGTTTCTGGTAACTGTTGTAGGCTTTAATCTTATATTGAAGAGCGGGTTTATCGTAAACCAAAATTGGAAGGGGTTTAAAACTCCAAGTCCCCCTTGGCTACGCACATTAACATTTCACCTAAATAAACAAAATTAAAGCAAAAAAAAAAAAATTGTCATAAAAAATCTACACATCCTCTGCAGCGCGGACCCCCAACCGTTACACATACTTAAACACAGGTTATCAAACCTTTTTTTTTAAACCCTGAAACCCCTTTTACACAGTCAAAACTTGCCAACTGACCCATGAGTAAATTTAAATTACACAAATGCACAGCATATAAATACGTTCGTCAAATAATAGTACGTATTAAACATATCACAGAAGTGATGAGTGAGTTTTTTCTTATAATACAATTGTCCTATCGGATAAAAGAGATTTTTGTTTTATACTATTTTCAGATTTCTAGTACCAATTATGGATGTTTCAAGTTGTAATCATGGTCCGTAGACCACAGTTTGAGTGAGAACCACTGCACTTTAACATCCGACTCCCACACCCGTTACCCACAATATAGAATTTTATACACACTTTAATATCTTAGTCTATAATATCATTAATCTTCCCCTTACACACCGTAACATCTTACACCCCAGCAAGGTCACAGGCACTGTAACATCTTACACTCCCTGTTACAGGCACTGTAACATCTTACACTCCCTGTTACAGGCACTGTAACATCTTACCACCCCCCAACGTTACAGGCACTGTAGCATCTTACCCCTCTTGTTACAGGCACTGTAACATCTTACACCCCCTTTTACAGACACTGTAACAATTTACACCCCTGTTACAGGCACTGTAACATCTTACACCCCACCACCGTTACAGGCACTGTTGCATCTTAAACCCCCTGTTACAGGCTTTGTAGCATCTCACCTCTCCCCAATTATAGGCACTGTAGCATCTTACATCTCCGGTTACAGGCACTGTAGCATCTTACACCTCCCCGTAGCAGGCACTGTAACATCTTACACTCACCCCGATTCAGGCACTGTAGAATCTTGCATCTCCCTGTTACAGGCACTGTAGCATGTTATATTCCCCTTACGAATACTTTAACAGCTTACAATAACTATAACATTTTACACACCTGTTACACAAACTATATAATTTAACAACCCACAGCCCGTTAGATTCACTATAACATCTAATACAGACTTTAAAATCTTATACACACTACAACACTACCCACCCGATACAGTCTCAGGAGTATTATTTTAAAGACATTTTTATTAAAGCATGTACAATGTTACCGTCTAGCCAGAGTTCACCAACTTTGGAACACAATGAAGGTTATTTATAGATACTTTCATTCTTTATAATAATAAAACTTTTCTTCGAGTTTGAAGGTTAATGAGGAATAGGGCGACGAAGCCCCAGCTGCGACCTATATGTTTTGCCACATTCAATGCAAGCCTTTGTTAGTGACCTCTACCTGTCTCGTTCTGAAGCCGCATGCATCCAGGTTCTCTCTTCTATGCCAGCTAAGGCAAGTTGACGCATTAGCTGGTCTTTAAAGGTTTCCTTTGGGGAACCTGTGTTTCGTCAACCACCTTTAATATCACAAAAAAAAAATACTTTTTACTTAAGTGCGTCCCCCATATGGACACGTTCCCTGCTCAACGTAACTGTCGGACCATAAGAAGTCCCTATATACTGTCTGTTAAGTACAGATGAGATGATACAATAATAGACTCATATATGGTAGATTAAGATGGCTTTAATCTTGAGTTACAATTAATAGTGTGTCAACAATAACTTTGATTACATTGCTTCATTTTTGGATTCCATCTTTTCCCTTTGAACACGCATTCGCACCATTCCACATTTACACTGAGATGCGCACGTAACAATGTCATTACCAGCGTTCGCAAGGACATCGCTGTCTTGCCACTGTATGTCCATGATGGAGCGCAGGTCTGTTTGGGAAAAGCGTTCAAGTAGTCTTAGTTGATTTCTGTATTGTTAAGTTTCTGTCCTAATCAGGCCTTCTGTAAACACTGCTTAACACACAACAACACATCAACACTTCAAGAACTTGACTACAAGGCTCCAAATAACCTGATGCTTTAATAATGGTCAATTAAAACAGCCAATATGACACAATTGGCAATACATCAACACTGAAAATGCTATACTGTACATCACCGTACTAAACTAATAAACTTTACTGTCTCTGTCTCTTCCTGGACTCGTACATTCACTTCAGGACTCCACCAGGACCGACTAACAGTCCCGGTCTACTCGCTGTCCTGTCTTGAACTGCCGCTTTCTTACACACTGTGTCTCTGGTCCACGCAGGCCTTCGATCACATGACCATAACATTGGTCATATTTGCGTATAATCGTAGTACTGTCCCTTGTCCATCGATCGAGTTCACGTGTGTCAAATGAACCTACAGTTAACCCTTTCGTGCCGCCAATAGGCTTATAACAGTATAATACCCATGTCTCAGATCTTTATAGAAGTGTTGAGAAAACCACTACTTGGAAGACTATTTTTTGTATTCTGCCAAACTCTCGCCTTGAGGCATACAAAAGCACTAATGACCCTAGTCAAATGGTTATCAACATCCCTTGAAAGCAATGCGGATACTATGCCCCCTTTATATGTCAAGTGATCTACCAAGTTAAGAGATTGTTGATTTACGGTGATCTTTGACGCTGAGTAAGATTTATTGACTTCTGTTTTCACGAGGTTTACAAATAAATTGATAGAGGATGCAGCGTATGCAAATTCGTTGACCACGATCTGGAGATTATGTTCACTGTGAGCTATCAGGACGCAGTCATCGGCATAGAGAAGCTTTGTTGTTAAAATTTCTTTTTTTTTCCTTGTATGGAACAGTAGATGTCGAAGATTTTATACAGTGCCGTCTGAACGAAACTTGAAATAGTAGATTCATGTATAGATGCCTTTGTACAATCGCTGTCATCTGACCGAGCGTCACGCCGAGGAAGGTCGCGAATAGAAAAGTAGCGAGCAACAGGCTCTGCTTTTCTTATTCTATTAAGAAATGATCAGACAGGTCACCATTGTGTCTCATGTGAACTTTTTATCCCAATTGAAACTGTTTGAGAATGGATAGTGGGCATCCATGCCTGGCCAAAGTCCTCCATAATCGATCGCGACTGAAAGTCTCGGAAGCCTAGGTAAGGTCCTCAAAGGCAGCGATAAAGCTTAGGTTCTTTTTGCATTTTTCTTGTAGTTATCAATGCACAAATTTCATAGAGATATAAAATAAAATGACGATTTATGCAGACTAGGAATCAAACACACCATATTTTTAAATATCAAAATATTTATAAGTTGTGTTACATACATATGCATATATGTAAAACCATTTTTTTATTGACAATATCAGAGAATGGACCATGTTATATACTGAGGGAGTCACCAGCACGGAAGACCAACAGATTGTGGCTCTGTTTGTGTCTCTCGAGGTAGCACACGAGGTAATTGTCTATTAAGAAATCTGATATCAACTTATTGGCGTCAGTGCGTGACTAGGGGGTGTGGTCCGCACCGGATGAGAGCCAACAGAAGGTGATACCCAAGTGGGGAAAATGCAATTTCGCAAATCAGAGAATTGTAACTAAAAAAATGTGTCTAAGGCTTAATATCCGAATCTCTATATGCACATCTCATATATATATATATATATATATATATATATATATATATATATATATATATATATATATATATATATAAATGTTTACAATTGTCCAATTCATTTAACACAATCGATAGCAAAACAATACACCATTTTTACTTTAAAATATGTACCAGGTGCATCTTAACAACTCTTTCTTTCAAAAATATAATTTCTTTGATATACTAGGGAAGAATTAGAGAAGAACTGACAGAACAGCAGGCGCGGTGGCTGAGTGGTAAAGAGCTTGGTTTTTAACCCTCAGGGCCCAGATTCGAAGAAATGTGAAGACTGGGATACTTAATTTCGGGAGCTTTGGGCGCCTCGGAGCCCAGCCAACTCTAATGGGTACCTAAAATTAGTCGGTGAAAGGTGAAAAGTAAAGGTGGTTGGTCGTTGTGCTGGCCACTTGAAACACTCGTTAACGGTATGCCACAGAATCAGATGACCTTTACATCATCTACCCTACAGACCGCAAGGTCTGAAAGGGGAACCTCATTTTACTTTACTGAAAGAACAGTAGATTGATTTATACTTATCAACGACATAATGACCGAAGGTCCATCACACAGGACTTGTACTTATCACAAGCTCAAAGTCATATACTTTTTGTAAGTATGATATCTTTAAAAGCCTGGACAAGGATGTGCTTGACTTTATGATATCACAAGCTCACGAATAAGACAATGCTACTACAGTGTCTGTAATCCATGGAGTACATGCAACTTTAAGAACAAAAAGAAAAACTATTTTTATAACAATGTATAGAGCATAAACATACGTACATTATAGGTTCAACATTTTTTTTTCAGAAAATTCTTCTTGCGCAAGCTTTTTGGATCCATTGAATTTTTATCCGCTTTTTTTCTCTCTGAAAATATAGCCTCTTGAATATCAATTCAAAAATCATTCCCAGATGTCTTTGATATTAACTTTCTTCCCGTTACTTTATTTAGTGCCAAGCTAGAGTGGATTCAACTTTTTCTTTACCAAAAGTAGAATAGTTTAGATCAAATATTATTGAAAACGCAAGCTTAAAAACTATGACCATATTACAAAGACCTTCCTTCGGGGTACAATACCTGGAAAAAAAAAGAGGCAGACAAGGAAAGCAATGGGAAGACAACGTAAAAAAAATGGACGGGCCTGCCATTGGAAGCGGTCATATATGTATATCATCCCATTATCAAAAGAAGTTAGAAAAACAAAAACTGAAATCCATTAATGATTAATATAGTGACATTTGACAATCCATTGATGACAGATCTAGAGACATTTAAAATATACTGTCGACAGATCTAGTGAATTTTCGACAATCTTTGATGACAGATATATGGACTTTCAACACTCCATTAAATACAGATCTTGTGACTTTAAGCAATCAATTGATTACACATCTAGTCACTTTTGACTTATGATAATCGAATGATGATTGCTCTAGTGACTTTGAACAAAGATTGATGACATTTCAACAACTTTAAGTTCAAAATTCAAAAAGATTTCTAACACATTTTTGCAGTGGTTTGGTGATCTTGTCACACCTAGTTGGTGGGATGACTTATGGCTAAAAGAAGGTTTTTCTTATTATATGATGTACCTTGGAGCAGACCATGCACACCCAGAATGGAGCATCGTAAGTATAATGGTTAATATTAGAGCACACCATGTGCACCCACAGTGGAACATTGTTAGTATGATGGTTGATACTGGAGCAGACAATAAATATAGAGTTGAAGCTAGGAGCTGAAACAAATGTGATACATACATATATTAAACAATAACAGCACCAGGGACCAAGTTTTTAAGAGAGAAAGTAGCAAATTAAATGCTACGAAAATAAGGGACTGTGCCGACCGAGGTTCGAACCAGTGACCCGGAAACGGCAACACAGCCTAGCAATAAAGCAAACTTAACCTCTAGACCATCCGAATGTCGAAAAAAACATTCTACAGTCACTTCGCCCGTATGCAAATTACCACCCCAGTGGTCAAAGGTCATTTGCCCAAGCGAGCCCTCCCCCCACCTCGCAGCATCAGTTCACCCACAACTTCAATAGAGGCGACACAGACAGCCGTTAGGCGTGTATTAGACAAACAATGGCTCTATCTAATTGTGCTTAATGACAAGTGGACAACATAAACACATGACATATAGAAGCTTCAGTGGGTATGAGCAATTCAGCTGTGAACGTAAACATAGAGTTAAAGCTAGGTGCTGAAAAACTTGGTCCCTAGTGCTGCTATTCATTTATGTTTAAAATATGTATAGAACAGACAATGTACACCCTGATTGGAACATTGTTATAATGATAGTAAAGACTAAGGCACTCAATGTACACTCTTAGTGGAACATTGTAAGTAGGACAGTAAGGACTTGTGCAGTCGATGTACAGTCTGAGTGGAACATTGAAAGTATGATTGTAAAGACTAAGGTAGTCAATGTACACACTTAGTGGAACATTGAAAGTATGATTGTAAAGACTAAGGCACTCAATGTACACCCTGAGTGGAACATTGAAAATATGATTGTAAAGACTAAGGCAGTCAATGTACACACTTAGTGGAACATTGAAAGTATGATTGTAAAGACTAAGGTAGTCAATGTACACCCTGAGTGGAACATTGAAAGTATGATTGTAAAGACTAAGGTAGTCAATGTACACCCTGAGTGGAACATTGAAAGTATGATTGTAAAGACTAAGGTAGTCAATGTACACCCTGAGTGGAACATTGAAAGTATGATTGTAAAGACTAAGGTATTTAATGTACACCCTGAGTGGAACATTGAAAGTATGATTGTAAAGACTAAGGTAGTCAATGTACACCCTGAGTGGAACATTGTTAGAATGATGGTTAAAACGAGGGTCAAATATTCCGTGTATAAATCCTTTCTAGAATGTTAGTATAGTTATTTCTTAACTTGTACCTATATAAGATAACTTTGAGTTTTTAGATCAACATGTAAGGCTATTCTATATAGAAATAATTTACAACCTGTGTAAAGATCCTGTCTAATCTGTCACTATTTGTAGCGGGCAAGTTTCTTATTTCTTACGCTAGGTCAGACTTGTATAAGTTCTCCTTCTTCCCAAACCCAAGTACCACAGAGCACGGAATGGGTTTGTCTGGTCAGCCAAGGAACCAACGATTTGGCCCTTTTTACGTCACTAATTAATATGCAATTATCTTTCATTAAACGATTGGATTAATGAGTGGATAGAAAACCACCTACTTGTTTGAGTACAATATTTGTATGCTATCTTTATTTAATTTTGTTAAGAAAAATATTCTATCTATCTATCTATCTATCTATCTATCTATCTATCTATCTATCTATCTATCTATCTATCTATCTATCTATCTATCTATCTATCTATCTCTCTCTCTCTCTATATATATATATATATAATATATATAATAATAATATATAATTGCGACATTTCTATCATTTCTATCAATAAACAGAAGTTTTTACGCATAAATTTATTTTATTTATAATTTTTTAGAAAATGCACATGATACTTTTTTTGGATTTATTATATTTCATTAGTTTGAGTCGTTTGCTACATATGTACAAGATGCTCTTTCTATGGATGGAATGGTCTCCTCTCATCCTATTTATGTACCAATTGGCCATACAGATGAAATAGATGATATATTTGATACTATTTCATATGTGAAGGTAAAAAGTCTTTTATTACTATACCATTATACAAGTCAGATCTTCATGGAACCAGCAGAACCTGGATACAAAACAGAATAGCTGATCTCAAAAATAGCTGTATTTTAGATAATTTATCAGTTGATTTTTATTGCTGAGAAAAGAATTATCAGCTCGTCGGCCAAAAGTGGAGAAACTTTAGTTTAATCTTTATAAATTTTCATAGTAAAAAATAAATGTAAATTTGGACTAAGACTGTATCTAGGTCTCTAGCTAACATTGCGTAGTCAGCGGTATTGCCCTGAATTTGAGACAACGCAACATTTAATGATGTTTATAAGCGTTACTAATATTTTTACGCAAATTTTCTAGAAATTATTTCTAGATATTATAATACATATGAAGAGTTCAGATCCAAAAATTTAGGTCAAGTGTTAGATCTTGATGTCCACAAATGAAACATACCAATAAATAATCGCAAAAAGAATGATAAAAATAATATTAATCATATTGATCTTTATTATCCGTAAGGAAATTTGTCTCACAATGTGTGCATTATATCAGTTTCTATTTAATGATTTGACAGCTAGTGGAACAAAACAGTTTTTGTGTCTGTTTGTCTTTGCTATCAGTGTCTTTGTATCTCTATTGTGATGATTAAAATCACAAAATCCTGACCCAAAGGGTGATTTTTTTTATTTCTATAATTTTTTTAGTTTTTTTGTATGGATGTTTGTCTCTACAGCTGCCCCAAAATGGGGTTTATTTTTTTGCCAATGACTTTACCAGCAGCCTTTAGGATTTCTATGAAGTTTATTTTTATTTTTAATGTTTAGATTGCCATAACAGGCAGTGGTGTTAAAACTTGAAATATTACAGATGTGAGCGTGATAAAACATTAGCCAGACCTTACTCACTGGCCGAAACAAAACAAAGGCGAAAAGTTCTAGTGGCTAACGAGGTTACAAATTCGAAACCCGAATAGGCCCAGAAAAAAGCATAATTTTTAAATATTTTACTTTATTGAAGTTTAATTAATAATGTAGGTATAATCTTTTTTAATGAAATACTTTTAGTATATATGAAAAAAAATTTTATCAACATATTGCGTGTGTGTGGATTTAAGTACAAAATGTGCCATTTCTTGTGTAGATTTGATTTGTTTTACAGGTATTAGAAGTTTCTTTATTTTATTTTAAAATTTACCATCTTGCCTAAACGTTCCACAGGGCCGAGCTGAGAAACTTTAAAATGACTGTATACATATTTTTTTTAACCCTCAGGGAGGGGCAGTCATCCGTATGATGAAACACTTTCTGGGGTATGAAACATTTACAAAAGGAATGACCGTAAGCAATAGTAAATTGTAGTCTTTATCTAGATATTAAACTACGTCTACTTGTGAATGTGCTTGTCAATCAGACGATTATCTTAGATTATGTTGAAATAAGATTGAAACGACTGAATTTCATTTTCCATAAAATATTGTTGCGAATCTCCCTATCCAGGCTCGCTGCAAATTGCAACAAACGACACCACCAACTCAAGGAACTTGACAACTCTGGGCTTCAAAATAACGTAATAGTTTAATGTCAATAAATAACAGCCAATACTGTACAATTGGTAGCACGTAACACAAGACTGTACAAATATCTCTCCGCCGTATCAACTCTTGCACTGGTCTCTCTGTCTCGACCGTCTTGACTGCGACACCTCCGCTCTTATATAGGGTCGCTACTGGCCTTCTAGAACCGGACCGAACGTCGCTCGACGTTTCTAGGTGGTCAGATGACTACAACTCTCGTGACGCTTCTGAGCTCTGTTCACGACCTCGATCCTTCCCGAACCACCATGTTGACACTCGTCGCGGCCGACCGTTGTGGCCTGAGGCGATTTGCGTCGGCTGACTACACACACACCTCTACCCCCATCTGTGCCACCACCAGGTTTATAACAATATCTACAAATATATTAAATTGCATATAATTTTGTAAATAAGTAATAATAAAAAAGGACTATGAATTGTTTTAAAGAGTTGATTGGCAATGCATTATTGTATGGAACTTAACGTAAAGCATCTTATCAAACAATACATTCAGTTTTAGATCCATCATCATTTTAAACAAAAAATATGATATATAATATCACATCCAAAATAATTTTCAATTTCTTACTAAATTTTAGGTCCAGGATCAAACTAAAAAAATATTAGAAAAAAATGAGATTAAACATTAAACATATGATTAAGAAGATTATAAATAGATTATCTGCTTTACCCAAACTCAAAGGCCTACCCCATTGTATCATCATCTTTCTCTATATACATTATTTTTGAAGGAAAGAAAATTTATTTTCGAAAACAAAAACACTAGTAGTTTTTACACAAGAAAACTCAGATATTGTGTATCAGTTAAAGTTTATATATTGTTACGAATCTCACTATCCAGGCTCTCTGCAAACTGCACCATACACCACCAACTTAAAGAGCTTGACAACTCAGGGCTCAAAAATAACGTAACACTTTAATGGTTGAATAAATAACAGTAAATACTGTACAATTGGCAACACGTACACTGTACAATTATCTCTCCGATAACACCGTTCCGCCGTGTCAACTCTTGCACTGGCCTCTCCGACTCGTTCCGGGCTTGCACTGGGTTCAACAGTTCAGGACTGACTTCACACACTAGGCTCGTTGTGTCGGACTCGTTCGCAGACCAAGATTAAGACGCCGTTCGTCCCAACTGTACTTGATAGTAGTCCGCACTGAACCGTCGTAATGCTCAGTACAGAACCACACCGTTGAATTGTGCAGTAGTTGACCGTGTTCTGAGCCCCTGTCGTGAACCTTCTCTCGTGAACCTCGCTGTATTGAGCCCCTTTTCTCGACCGTCTTGACTGCGACACCTCAGCTCTTATATAGGGTCCCTGCTGGCCTTCTAGAACCGGACAGAACGCTGCTCGACGTTTCGAGGTGGTCAGATGACTACAACTCTCGTGACGCTTCAGAGCTCTGTTCACGACCTCGATCCTTCCCGAACCGTCGTGTTGACACTCGTCTCGGCCGACCGTTGTGGCCTGGGGCGATTTGCGTCGGCTGACTACACTCTCACCACTACCCCTGTCTGTGCCACCACCAGGTTTATAACAATATAAATGCTCCCAAACAACACGTTTTCTTATTCAAACTGATATTATTATTACCATTATTATTATTCTTCTTATTATTATTATTTATAGTAGAGACTCTATGTCTTTTATGTATTGTTTTAAAATATATTTTCCAGAAATACAAAATGCTAGAAGCTACAAAATATAAAATAAACATCTTGCCAGTTTTCTTTAGTTTTGAGCACTCATCTTAAAAGACGGAAGGACACAATTTCTTGCACACATCTAATAGCTTTTCCTTTTGCATTATGTTTATTGTCGGTTCAAAAATCAGATGAATTATCAGGAAAAAAACACACCACTCAATGAGACACCAGAGTCAAACATAATATTTAATAGGTCAGATCAATTATCGAACTTTGGAAAACAATGTAATTTTTTTTAGTTCGATAGAAAAATCAGAGAACTAGAAACATGATAATTCTAGGTTTTTAAGAAATGTAAATTTGTACATCTTATTAATGTTTTTTATATTTGCATCTATATTGTCATTGTTACAGTAGATATGGTCAAGTGTTGTCAAACTGTATTTTCATTTGATAAGATCAATAAAAAGTATCTTATCTTATTTTCTTAATATTTTGAAACAGTTGTACCTTACAACCAATCAATATTCTGATGCGTCTCACGCTGATCTATGGGCAGCTCTCACAGAGGTAATCTTTCATTAGAAGCGTAGTAGGATGGGGGTGGGCAAGGAGCATGATGCCGGTAGTACCCACAAACTAGTTAATGGAGTAGTGGGGCACTGTAAAAGGTTCAATGGTGTAATGTTGAAGAATGCGAATGTCGTGAAATGCTGGGTTCGTGCTTCCTGGAGTACTCTTGACACGTGACAAACATAGATACCACAAATTGACTGAAGTCCGTTTCAGCAGACAAAACATAAAGTTTTTTTGACAACAATAATAATAATACTGCACTCCTTGTTAGTGCTACAAGTCAAGAACGATCCTATCCGCATAACAGCGGTATCAAAAATATCCAATACGTTAAACTCTCCAGAGTAGATTACAAATCACGTCCGCATCTCAGCGGGTAAAACTGTACAGAATAATACTGATTAACTACTAGAAATACATGTCTCAAAAAGACCACTGGTATCAACAGCCCAAAAGATACTTCGAGTCACAACTCGACTAAAACGCTACTACTAAAATCATATTTGACTGCCTCGTCCAGAGGATAACACTTAACTTAGTTGACTGAACTCAAAGTCAACTTTATTCATTCTACTTCCTGTTTTCTACATCAGGAATTCCACGTGTCTTTTAAACTCTTAACATGACGTGAATATTAGATCATGCAATGTCAACTGAGACTGTGACAGTCACCAATAAAGCACCTTGCCCGGGGAGCACGTTTTATTCACTACGCCTCTCTATCATGTATCTGAAGCGCAATAATTAAGAGTATTTCTTTTCTTCACCTAAAAAAACATGCTGCATACATTTTAAAGGACATATTCAGGGTCGTAACTAAGAATGTGATGGCCTGGTGCAGTATTTTTATGGCGACCTCTTTAATTTTTTGTAAAGCTTTAATAAAATCTACTAACTAATAGAAATACTTATATCTAAAAGCATGCCATATTTTAGTAGAAATAACATGCGTATTCGTAAATTTAATCAAAGTATCAATATGCTTATTTTAGTCTAAAAAATTACATTTTTGTGGTTTACGCACTGACGGAAATCCAGAGCTACTTTTATACATAATGAGCTACGCTACAATTTCGGCACTTTTATACCACGAGATTGTTGCCTATTGTAAGATTTAAATATTTAAAAAAAAGAAAGTTAATGATCTACAAACACATGTGTTTATATTCTCTATTGTGGAGGCGCCTTGGCAGTCAGACCTTGCGATGTTACGTCCCTATGTCCCTACAGTCAGCGAGGGTGTCATGTGGCCAGCACAACGACCTTTACTTTTAGCAAACTAATGCTGGGTGGACTTAGAGGATTCCTAAAAATCCCGAAAGTAAAAATCCCAGTCTACATCCGGATTTGAACCCAGAATCCCTGGGTTTGAAAGCCACTCTCTTTACCACTTAACCACCGCGCTTCATCCTTGGCCAGTATGTCTGCTTTTTATGTCCTTGTATTTCAATGTTTTCTGGAATTTATTAAAGAACATTTCTATGCTGTTATTGAGATTTAAAATTGCTGACTTGACTTTGTTTGATTAGAAAGGCATTCGAGCTTCAGGTTTTGAAGAAACTATATTGAAATCGGTCAGTAAGGCTATCGGGCAGTTTCGTTGTACTAGCTTAGCAGAGTGGTAGCTGCTCATTTAGGTTTTAGTCTTTCTGTTCTGCGGCTATCTGAGTGATCGCCAGTTGTAACTGATAGTCTAATCTTTCTCTATTGGACTAATCATTTAATTTAGACCTCTTCCTCATCTCCGGATGCGTTTCCTTGGGCTCTTTATACAAGCAGGCATATTGCCTATGTGGTGTGCTGCAGGATCCAATTAATTTTCTTAACTTTGTCCATAGCTCCATGTTTCATAATAAGTCATTGACTTTCTGAATAAAAACAATCAGTATATAAGGGAAAAAAACGCTAATTAATCCCATTTAAAAAAAAAATACAAGCTTTAGCTCACTTTCTAATAAATATAAATAAAAATTAATTAGCACTAAATGAGTACCTAATTGGTTAATTTTTTGATTGATTCATGCATTTCTGAGGACTAAAACTTTTTATGAATTTGATCCAAGAAACAAATTGGGAGAAAAAAAAACGTGTCATTCCTTGTCAGGTTCAATGAACAAGATTTACAAAAAGAGTTGCACCTGTTTTTGTTTCTGTAAAATGTTTCGGACGTTCCCTCAAAGTTAAAAATCATTTACTTCCTTAACCTTATCTCCTGATGGACGATGGGGGATGGCTTCGAGCAGGGAATGAAATCGGGACCGTCGAGATAATCAGTTCTTTTGCGCTAACCGCACGACCAGGCATTGCTGTTAACTTAAAAACTAACTAATAATCTCTTATTGTTAAATTTTCATACGAGACGATCCCAGCAATTTAATTAACGGTATTTGATTAATTTGGAATTAATATTTTCTCTCACTATAACTATACAAACATCCAGAACAATCTACTATAGATACTTAAAACTATTGCAATATTTCTGAAGGAACATTAAAGGTTAAATCATGTTTTCATTAGCCTTTAGTTTTTTTTTAATTTATAATCTAAACGTGACGGACAGAAAGACCAACAGACAAAAAGCACAAAAATAATCGTCTCTTATTCTGATGGCGGCACTAAACAAAAAATAAATAAAATCTAACTATCAAAAACAAAAAATTGAGGGAACTGATTATAACTGCATTTAGCCGCTACTATATAAGCTATTGCACGAAAGTCGCTGTATAAGAAGTCCATTTAAAAAAATGTGTGTAAAATTTACATACAAAGTGCATTCTTAGCCTTTACAAACAAACATAAATGTTTTCTTTTCATTTTAGCAGACAGTTGACCAGAGAAAACACCTTTAACTAAAATATATATATATTTTTTAACATTTCTTGTACATTTTATAAATATATTTGACATTGTGATACCGAAAAGACACAATAATTGACCTTCTTTGTTAACATATTGTAACATTACCTCCCTTAAATTTACCTAATTGTTTTAGAATTGATGTATTTTTATAAAATAAATCGTTTCAATAATTAATTTTTTTAACTAAACAGTTTGCTTTAAGAAAACCAAAAATAGCCGATGCACCTAAAATTTCCAAGCCGCATCTCTTGGTGAAATAATACTTTTGATTTTTATTCTAGTTTTCGAGATCTGAGTGTGACAAACGGACAGAGGTACAGACTGACATTTTGCACAAACCTAATAGCGGCTTTTTCCTTTACGGGGGCCGCTCAAAATTGTACAAATGTTTAACTTAATCAGACAATGGGAAATAGGACAAATGACATGTTTAAACTTTTTACCATATGGACATAGTAAGTGGATAAAACCTTTATCAAAATGTAGTTTTTGAAGGAGAATCGGAAATGTCTAGCCAGTGCAACGGCCACTACTTTCTTCCCCCCTGCATTCACTGTTTGGTTCCATACATTATCTCTCTGTAATTATTTGCCATGATCCGATGGAATTATTCATTGGCTCATTTGTAGTTCACTTCTCTGTTATGATTCATGCAATTACTTAGTAATCAAAAAAATATATTAATTTGCATAGATCTAAAGAGGAATGCACACTCTCTTTACTTAACACAAATTAATGTCTAGAAAACTTATATATACTTTAATGTGGTCAAATCAACGATGGTATCGTCAACTCGGAGACAAAGAGTTTAAAATGTCACTTAAAAATGTGTATTATCATTTTAGCAAGTAATACTGGACAATAAAACGCTAGACGTGAAAGAAGTGATGGACACATGGATTCTACAAATGAACTATCCCTTAGTTACAGTGACACGTGACGACAACAGCAATGCAACTCTTAGAGTGCAACAGGAGAGATTTCTACTGAATCCTAATGCGGCAGATCCAGGAAAATATACATCACCTTTTAAGTAAGATTTGTTTTACCATTTAAGTACAATTTACTTCACCGTTCAAGTAAGATTTACTTCACTATTTGAATAAGATTTACTTCACTATTTAAGTAAGATTTGCTTTACTAATCAAGTACGATTTACTTTACTATTTAAGTAAGTTCTGCTTAGCTATTCAAGTAAGATTTATTTCCCTTTTGAAGTAATATGTACTTTATTAATTTAAGTACGATATTTTTTACAATTCAAATAACATTTACTTCACTATTCAAATAAAACTTACTTCACTATCAAACTAAAGTGCCACTTACGGCTAACGAGGGTGTCATGTGACCAGCATAATGAACAACCGCCTTTACTTTTCCCCAACTAATGTCTTCACCAGGATTCCAACCCAGGACCCCAATCCAGAAGCAATGCGCTATACCACTCAACCACCGCACCTCCAGTCAGTGACTTAAACTTTGCCAAGTCTTTGGTTTTCCTGCCTGATTTAGACAACCATTCCATTTCCAAGTGGCACTGGTGAGAAAGGAGCACTTGTAAGAAGTCATCCTAACATATGGAATAAGAAATGTGTCTTTCTGACTAGGGCTCATCTCGTCGAACACTTTATCATGGGACTGTGGAGCCCTGTTCTCGAGAGACATCCTGGTCTACATGTATCCCAGGTTAAGGTGGCTTTTCTATCTAAGCTGAATGCAAGGCTTTGTTAACATCTCACTCCACGTTTAGAGATCTGTGACTATGTCTTTCCAGTAGCCAGCATCAATGATTTGTTACCATCTCACTCCACGTATAGAGACCTATGACTACGTCTTTCCAGTAGTCAGCATCAATGCTTTGTTAACATCTCACTCCACGTATAGAGATCTGTGACTACGTCTTTCCAGTAGTCAGCATCAATGCTTTGTTAACATCTCACTTCACGTATAGAGATCTGTGACTACGTCTTTCCAGTAGTCAGCATCAATGCTTTGTTAACATCTCACTCTACGTATTGAGATCTATGACTACGTTTTTCCAGTAGACAGCATCAATGCTTTGTTAACATCTCACTCCATGTATAGAGATCTATGACTACGTCTTTCCAGTAGTCAGCATCAATGCTTTGTTAACATCTCACTCCACGTTTAGAGATCTGTGACTACGTCTTTCCAGTAGTCAGCATCAATGCTTTGTTAACATCTCACTCCACGTATATAGATCTGTGACTACGTCTTTCCAGTAGTCAGCATCAATGCTTTGTTAACATCTCACTCCACGTATATAGATCTGTGACTACGTCTTTCCAGTAACCAGCATCAATGTTTTGTGAACATTTCACTCCACGTAAAGAGATCTGTGACTACATCTTTCCAGTAGTCAGCATCAATGCTTTGTTAACATCTCACTCCACGTATAGAGATCTATGACTACGTCTTTCCAGTAGTCAGCATCAATGCTTTGTTAACATCTCACTCCACGTATATAGATCTGTGACTACTTCTTTCCAGTAGTCAGCATCAATGCTTTGTTAACATCTCACTCCACGTGTATAGATCTGTGACTACGTCTTTCCAGTAACCAGCATCAATGCTTTGTTAGCATCTCACTCCACGTATATAGATCTATGACTACGTCTTTCCAGTAGTCAGCATCAATGCTTTGTTAACATCTCACTCCACGTTTACAGATCTGTGACTACGTCTTTCCAGTAGTCAGCATCAATGCTTTGTTAACATCTCACTCCACGTTTAGAGATCTGTGACTACGTCTTTCCAGTAGTCAGCATCAATGCTTTGTTAACATCTCACTCCACGTATAGTGATCTATGACTACGTCTTTCCAGTAGTCAGCATCAATGCTTTGTTAACATCTCACTCCACGTTTAGAGATCTGTGACTACGTCTTTCCAGTAGTCAGCATCAATGCTTTGTTAACATCTCACTCCATGTATATAGATCTTTGCCTACGTCTTTCCAGTAACCAGCATCAATGCTTTGTGAACATTTCACTCCACGTATAGAGATCTGTGACTACGTCTTTCCAGTAGTCAGCATCAATGCTTTGTTAACGTCTCACTCCACGTTTAGAGATCTGTGACTACGTCTTTCCAGTAGTCAGCATCAATGCTTTGTTAACATCTCACTCAACGTATAGAGATCTGTGACTACGTCTTTCAAGTAGTCAGAATCAATGCTTTGTTAACATCTCACTCCACGTATAGAGATCTGTGACTACGTCTTTCCAGTAATCAGCATCAATGCTTTGTTAACATCTCACTCCACGTATAGAGATCTATGACTACGTCTTTCCAGTAGTCAGAATCATGCTTTAAGGTCCCGTCCATTTATCGGAGGTGGGGATTGCCAGTTTTTTCTTGAGCCTGTCGCAAGTTGACCATAAAAAGAAGACTTTCGAAATATGATTTTCCTCTATCCTGCGGACATGACCTAGCCGTCGAAGGTAGCGTTATTTAAGCATTTCAAATGTAATAATCTTTGATTTAGATTTAATATGAATATGACACTGCTGTGTCTTTAAGTCAAAATGATGAAGTTAGGATTACACATGACTTACATTCCAACTTTCTATTCATATTTCACCTGTTGCTTCAGATATTTTGTCTGTTGATTACATTGTTTACTCTAAGATAATAAATCTAATAAATAACAAGTGGAGCTTACTTTAATCATCCTCAGTTATACTTGGAACATTCCCTTGACATTTGCTAGTAGTTTAACCCTAAACTTTGATCCGACAGATGAAGATGTTTACTGGCTTTGGAAAGATGAAGAGTCAAGTAAGTGCATTACATTAGAACACAAAGATATGTACATTTGTACTTACCAACTTGACTTCATTATTTAGTGCTATTTTTGTCATGTGAATTTTAAGTATTTTAAAAGTAATAGGTAACTATCACTAGAAAGCTAATATCAACTTATTCTGTCTGTATGTCACATGAGAAAGTATGTACATGCTATTTCTCCCATACCCATTCTTTCTACAATTATTAACATAGACAAAATATGAACCAATTAAGGGTAACCAGCTAAACAAATAATTACTGATAATTCATTATTTTGTTTTGTAGTAAGAAGTAAAACTAATGCTGAGGTATTCACAGATATGGCTAAATTTGTTGTATTAAGTCCCCTTAAATAATTTTTTGATCAAGTTGATTTTTTAAACAAGTTTTTTTTTTTTACCTAATAAAATATGAAATTAGTAAACAGAAATACTCAATTAGGCAATCAATTATTGATTTATCTGTTTATGTTGCTCTCTCCAGAGTTTCTTTTTTCCATTCATACACAGTCGATTGCCTAACCTCACCTCATTTGGACAACAGTGTTTTATCATGAAGTGTTCAACCGTTACTAAAAAGCGGTGTATGCTACGCCGCGGTCGACTAGTTGTTTTTTTTTGTTTTTTTTTATAAATATTTCCCTTCTTGAAATACATTGTGTCTATTCAATTTAAACAAGCGTGATGTCAACAAACTGTGCTGCAATTAATTATAATTATTGATAAAAAATGGTCCAAGTAAAATTATCTGATCATATGGTATGTATACACTTTGAACTATTGATTAATGGTCTAGATCAGTTTTTCCAAAACTGTGTTCCGTGAAATCCTAGTGTTTGGCGCTGTCTGAATAGGTGTTCGTCGAACTGCAAGAATATTTAAACATTGGGATACCGCTTGAATAAATGTCTAAAAAAAAGTAAACGACATACTCAGAATGTTCAAAGTGTGTCGTTAAGAAAAACGTTTGGGAACCACTGGGCTAGATGATCTTGGTTTTGAACCCCTCCCTACGGCCATCCTGCGATACATTTGGGCTAAGATGTAAGTATCTTCAAAGCTGAAGAAACTTCTCTAGCTTCAGAGCTGGCCGGTAGGAATACTTGTTATCATTAAGATAAGATAGAAAAGATAACTTTATTGATCCAAACAAATGAAAATTCTTTTTGACTACAATTGACAACCTCAGCGTAACTACTGTACAATAACAATACAGATGCACGATATACATGCACATACGACCAACATTCACACACACAAAAAAAACACATGCGCTTTATAAATAGACTTCAATGTACTTCTCGATGACGACAGAATGTTAAATTTTAATGTTGGTCATCCAGGGTCTATTATTACTAAATGTTTTTAATGTTCTTGTTTAATATAATTATGTTTTCACAGAACTGGATGTACGAATTAACAGTTGTGTTAAGATTATATTTGTGAAATACTTTTTATTGGTTAGCTTATTTGGTTTAACGCAAAAGCAAATAGTGACAAATGATATTGAATTCTAATGGATATGTATTTCGCTTTCGTTTTCAGAGAGTATATCTTATGGTGATTTGGCACCAAGTGACTCTGATATGTCGTGGTTTATCTGTAATGTTGATTTAATTGGATTCTATAGAGTTAATTATGACTTATCCAACTGGCAAGCTTTGGCCAAGCAACTGAAGACAGATCATTCTGTTAGTAAAATCTTTTTATTTATTTATAAATTATGTTCAAGAAAAAAATGATATTAATATTTTCTTATGGCTTTCTTCAGTCGCGAAGCAATTATGGATCAAACCATAGAATTTAAATGAGATGGAAGCCTGGGCATTAGTTGTGGTCGGAACGATGTCACCCGCAAATCAGTTTCTCCTTTTCCACGCAGCTGATATATCTAAAGGAGCGGCAAGCGCCTATACTGTTTAGGGTGAGCGGTGTGGCAGGCTCTGCCAGGCTATAGCACAGTGTGCCACAAACTGTCTAGGCTTCACCGGCTCCTCATTTTTCCTATCTTCTCTTGAAAGCTGTATAAAACAACATATAACACTTTGTTCCCCTGTAAAGTTTCTATGTGCGTTGACGTAGTAGTGTAACATTACACATGAGGCTGGTTACTATTTGTGTGTCGCGAATGTCGTAGACTGCTGGGTTTGTGCTTCCTGGTGTCACACTTGACACGTGACAGACACAGACATTACAGATTGACTCAAGTTCTCTTTGGCAGACACATATAATGTTTGTTTAATTACGATAATAACAATACTGTACCTTATTGGCAGTGACATGTAGACTTCCGATGTGAAACAAAATTACATTCGCATAACAGCGGCATTGAATGTCCAAAATGATTAGTTACAGAATAAACCACAAGTAACGTCCGCATCACAGCTGGTAACAATAAACTTTACAGTTTCTACTTGACTCTCTAAATCCAGAGAAAAACTATCAAAATACTTAAGTCCGTACTGGACCAAAAGATACTACTTGACTCATAGTTACAACTCGACTCTCAAAGTCGCTACTACAGATTAACTGCCTCGTACAGAGGATAACACTTAACTCTCTCACTCTCTGACTGAACTGACTTAACTAAATTTTAGTCATTCTACTTCCTGTTTACTACATCAGGAATTCAGGAGTCTTTTTAACGCCTTAACCTGAGGTGAACATTAAATCAGGCAATGTCAACTGAGACTGACATTCCCATGTCATAGCCGGCCTTAGGGCTCAGTAACCTATACGGCCGTAGTGGGCCATGCACTTTTATAGGCCCCGCGCTAACACTAGTAGTAAATTATTAAATTAAGCCATTTAAAATTATAACAGGGTTTCCGTCAACTCCTGATTTTCCAGGAGCTCCTGGCCATCTCCAAATAATGCAAAGTATACGAAGAAAAGTTATGAAAATAGCCTGACACTATTTTAAGTTATCATGAAAACTCATAAAAATTTCTTGAGAAATAGACAAAATTGTAATTTTTGGTGCCTATAAATATGGACTAATGCTCATCCTGATCGCGTTCAATAAAAAACGTCATTATCATTTTGCATTCAATAATAAAATAATAAGGCGAATGGAAACCAAAACTGGAAGTTCCAATACTTAACTCACTGTAATAGTCAGTGGCATGTAAATAGAGATCTAAATCTATCTCGAGCTCTTAAAAAAAAAAATAAAAGCGATATTTTGATAGTCGTTAGTAGATCGTAAAAGCAGACGTGAATGTTGGAAAACGACCTTTTTTTTTAAATGGCTCCTTATTTAATTTGACCGTGATTTTACACTTAATAAAGTATGAATAAAATTCAAATGAAGAATTTATTTTTAATAAAAATTCTTAATTTTCACGTATTATCTTTATCTCTACCCAGACTTGTCCCCGCGCTATTCGTTTAGCATAGGGCCCGCAATATGTAGGACCGGCCATGTCCCCTGTTTGTATAACCTAATTTTTATGCTTACGTACAGTGAAATTCCCTAATAGAATTTATTTTATATTGTTGGTGAAATGGATTGTTTGTACTATTCCGCTTTCGGTTATCCGGACGATCGAGTATACGGACTGACCGAGTTCCCAATTAATTAATCTTAATAATTCATGTTCTACTGTATTTTCTTTTGAGCAGGCTTACACAAACACATTGATTTAATGTAAATTTATATCACAATTTTTAAAAAAAACACACCTTAAGTAGAGTTTAACATTATAATAGGAACAAATATGTTAATAATTTCTACTTAGATGTAAATAATTAATTTCTGGTATTTCAATCAATCAATTGTTCCTTTTAGGTTATACCAATCGTAATTACTGGTATCTCAATCAATCAATTGTTCCTTTTAGGTTATACCAATTGTAAATACTGGTATCTCAATCAATCAATTGTTCCTTTTAGGTTATACCAATCGTAAATACTGGTATCTCAATCAATCAATTGTTCCTTTTAGATTATACCAATCGTAATTACTGGTATCTCAATCAATCAATTGTTCCTTTTAGGTTATACCAATCGTAAATACTGGTATCTCAATCAATCAATTGTTCCTTTTAGGTTATACCAATCGTAAATAGAATTCAACTCATTAATGATGCCTGGAACTTGTATAAGTGAGTAACATCTTCTGTTCACTATACAGTCATCTAACTTGTTCCGTACACAGTTTCTGTAGATGTTAAAAGACTGACTTAAGTGTTAAGCAAGCCTTAGCCATATTTCTGCTTTCATTTTTTTATCATTTGTCATTATCATTCTCGAGCTTTTTTTTGTTCTTATAGTAAAATGGTAACTAATTAAATTAATAATTACTGGTAATGTATTATTTGTTAAATGGCAACAAGGGAAATTAAACCGTTCAGTATTTACCGATATGGCTAAATATGTTGGATTTAGTCTCCTTTACTCTTTCTCTCCTAATCGACGATACCATCGTTGATTTGACCTCATTAAATTTAATTGATGTTTAATTTTATAAATTTTATTTTGTTCTATATAAAAACAGCATGCATTACCCTTGAATTCTATACCAAATAAAACAAACGCAAAAAATATTGAAGCCCAATCATAACACGGGAGTGAAATAGTAATGAGCAAAATAAAGAAATCCTTCAAAATGTGGAAAAATAATTACGGAGAGAAAGAGTTAAATAAAAATTAACCCTTTTTTCTCGTCAACCTTTCTTCGATCAAGTTTATACTTAAAACAATGAATTAGTGAACCTAACAAGACGTCATTCAATAAAACAAAATGATAATAGTCGTAGCATAACCATTGTTTACAGGTGGTCGATTTAGATTTTCTTTTCGCCGTCTGCGTTTGTCCTCGGCAGCAATATTTCTTTTGGTCTCAAATGTGTATCCCGCGGCCTTCGTGAGTGACCTTCAGGTGTCTCGTTCTGAGGTCTACTAGAAAAACATGTTTCAAGTGACCACTGGCTTCGACTGCCCAAAAGATACCACTGACTGCCTGGTCCTAAGGATAACACTTGACTGCCTGAACTAAAAGTCAATTTAGTCATCATTACTTCCTGTTCCTATATCAGAAGTTTCATGTGTCTTTTCACCCTCTTAACCCGAGGTGAACATTTAACAGGCAATGTCAACTGAGCTTGTGACACATTATTGATAGATATAGTATTAAGGTCAGAGATTTTCCCCTATAGCCCTATACGTTAAGCTTTCTTTCTAAAAAAAAATATTTGTTATAGTTTGCTTGTCTTACTTTTAAAATACTGGCGTAACCGTAAAAAGAAGCTGGTTACTTCAACGCGTGTCTCTGTATCAAACTAGTCATGCTTTAATCAATGACATAAACTCTGCCAAGTCATTGTTATTCCTGGCTGATTCAGGTAACCTGAGATGAACTCCTATTAAAGGACTACTCATCTCGTAGTTCTCTGGCAAGAAACTGGGCCATTTTGAGTAATACCTCGTAGCTACCGTGCATGTTTTTGAGTGACTGCACAGACACGTGCCCCCTCAACTCTCAAAGCTGGGGACACTCGTACAAGATATGCGACACTGTTTCGACGCTTTCTCCACAGTGACGGCATCGAGAGTCGTAGTTCGGACTGAACCGGGCAAAGGATGTCCCAACAGGACAATGTTTCGTCTTACACTGTGCAAAAATTGTTTGTTCTGACCTCCTCAACCGCCTCCACGGATCGTCGCGATTTAAGTGACGCATATGCTGCCTGACACCACGGGCTCTGTCGGATACCTCCCAGGACTTTATTAACCACTTCTCATAAATGAGTGCTCGGAATTCTGCCGTAGCTTGTCGAAACGTGCTTGGTGCTTCGAGGTGAGTGGCTGTTAAGGCTCTCTCGCGTGCGAGGATGTCAGCCGCCTCGTTGTCCATTACGCCGCAATGAGAGGGCGCCCACTGCATGAAAGTGACATCTTTAAGGACTCATCGGATGTTCTCTGAATCGCCGACTGCCTCTTCTTGTACGTCGACCCTCCACCGCCACCACCCATAGCTAGGAGACTGGAGCCCCTCCACCGCCACCACCCATAGCTAGGAGACTGGAGCCCCTCCACCGCCACCACCCATAGCTAGGAGACTGGAGGCCCTCCACCGCCACCACCCATAGCTAGGAGACTGGAGGCCCTCCACCGCCACCACCCATAGCTAGGAGACTGGAGGCCCTCCACCGCCACCACCCATAGCTAGGAGACTGGAGCCCCTCCACCGCCACCAACCATAGCTAGGAGACTGGAGCCCCTCCACCGCCACCACCCATAGCTAGGAGACTGGAGCCAGTGTGTCGGTTACCAACAAGACCGCAGTCGCGCTGGTTTCGTTTTGGGTTATTCGGGCTCTGCTAGCCTCAAATACCCCAATTGTCCCTGGAATTGTCCATGGAACATGCAGCGAAGCCGCATGCGACAGAGAGTCAATCAGGTTCTGGTCGGTCTAGATAGTCTATTGGGGCCCCTTACCCAGAGCTATCTAGTCATTAGTTTTCCAGGCTGGCTAAGGCAACCAATGTCATGCTCTAATAGCACTAGGGAAGACGCATTTGAACACATTTGTCCTAGCATATGGAACTGTACTTTTGTGTTATCTTTGTGTCTTTCCGAATATTTTATTATATTTTGTTTTTGTGACTGAAGAATACGGTTCAATGTTTCATGTATAATTGCAATGTTAAAGTGGAGAATTAGCAAGTTTTTTTGTTAATATCATTGAACAAGTTATTATTTATTGCCATTTGATTTGAGTTAATCATACAGAATTGTATTTCTTTCCATGTAATATTCATTTAATTTGAGTGTGTCTTGTATTGTTTAAAATTAATGTAATTTGTATCTCACAGATCGGGCTACTTAGAATTAGAAACAGCCTTCTTAATCATGGAATACCTTGAACATGAGAAAGAAAATCTACCGTGGACTGTTGCAATTACAGAATTAAGTTATATTGGTCGAATGCTGACATTAACTCCTGCATTTGGCAGCTTTCAGGTCAACCACCATGGTTATAAATAGTACAATTCTTAAAGCTAAAAAAACTATTGCAAATTTACTTTGTAATTATCTTATCTTATCATCTTATATAATACAGACGTTACTTCAAAAAAGAAGATGATTACTTCCCTACGCGTCATGCATTTAGTCATGCATATTAACCAATGACTTAAAGTCTCCTAAGTCACTGGTTTTCCTGGCTAGCTCAGGCAACCCATTCCATGCTCTAATAGCAATAGGGAGGAAGGAGTATTTGTACACATTTGTCCTAGCACATTTAATGGACCAAATTCACCAATCGTAAACAAACAACATTTAGCCACGTGATGCTCTATCCCTTCTGTCTTTAGGTTTGTGTTGCACTTTTGGTTTAAAATGCCATTTATTAATTTCCAGATGAATTGCGGATGTGCGGATTTAAGCTTTTTTCTGTCAAATGTCTGGCATTGTTCTCAAGTGTAAAAAATGTCCTGCTTTTTTATGTTGTATGCAGCAATGGAATAGGTCTTATCTTATGGTTTAAACACAAACACTTCCTTAACTCTGCAAGTTCAATGAAAAGTTTCACTGCTAGACCAGTGGCGTAGTCAGAATGTGGACAGGAGGGGGGAGAATTTTTAAAATCCTCCCTCAAGTGTTTTTTACATAAAAATTAAATACTACGCAAAATGCAGGGACCCCCCCAAAAAGTTCAATCCCCTCGGGCCCCCAAACGATGAAAAATTCCTAGCTACGCCCCTGTACTAGACACGGGTTCACTTGATTTGTATAGTCTTTATATATTTAGTGACGTGATAAAAACACGTGACTATAAAGTTTCCCTTTCAGATCTTTGTGGAGCCCATGATGTAAACGTCATCCGTTTATGTGGCCTACGGTTAACAAGGGTATCATGTGGCCAGCACAACGACCAACCGCCTTTACTTTTCCTCAACAAACGTCAGGTACAGGTTAAAGCTGGCTCCCAAAGATCCCAAAATGAAAAATCCTAGTTTTCACCAGGAATCGATTCGGGGACCTTAGGTTCGGAAGCCAAGCGCTACCACCGCACCACCCCATGACTATATGTTTACACAAAAAAAAATCCAGTTTTTTTTTTATTAATTTACTTTGTCTAATTATTTTGTCCTCTATAGTATCACTTTGTCCTCCTTTAGGTAAGTAGGCATCTGGTACATCTAGCATTATGGTACCATCCTTGATAAAGAAAATTTAAGAATATTTTAGGATAAGGGTAGTTACATGAAAACTATTTAATTACAATTAAATTAAAGAAGTCTTTTTCTTTTGATCAGGCATTCATGCAAAAGCTAGTGAAAACTCCTTTTCAGAACTACGGGCTTAATTTCTCAGGCCTTTCACCCTCAGAATAGTAAGTACTCAGACCCAAACAGGTTAAGAATATTCTATCATAACAAACACTTAAGCATATTCTATATATATTCTAAGTGTTTGTTATGATCGAATATTTGCAGCGTTTGCCCTCTTCCCTTTTTTAAGTAAACACAAAAAAAAACATTTTTGAAATCCTGAAAACTGCCAGATTTTTTGTGCATGCTGTACAAATCTCTCTCTCTCTCTCTCTCTTTCTATATATATATATATATATATATATATATATATGTTTATATATATATATATATATATGTTTGTTTGTTTGTTTGTAGTAGCAAGAGCGTACTTATAGCTAGTTTAGCTTGTGTATATCAAGTTCCTGAATGTATTGATGCTGTCAAAAGCCTGTACAAAACATGGATGGATAATCCCAAAATTAATTTGTAAGTTGTTTGATTTTCTTTGACAAACCTCATATTAAAATTAACTCAATCTGCCTGTCCGTCTGTATGATAAAAAGTTTAAACATGTTTCGTCTCCCTTTTCCGAAACTCGGATCAAGTTAAAACTTTGCGAAATGTTTTGCTTTACACGCTGAATCTTAAAATGACTAGACTTAAATAAGAACAATGTCTTGTTCAGGATTAATAGGCTTGCAGGTAATAGTGTATGTTATGCTGCTTACTTCCAATACTCATCTTAATGTGATACTACCATCTACTTACACATAAATCTTCACTCCTGAGTTGTTGAAAGATAAGCTTTTTTTTTTTTTTTTTGAATAAGTAGTAGGTATATATATATATGTGTGATCTCTATTTAGTCTGATTGTTGTCAAGTGTGTAATGAGGATGTGTCAAGACTAAGTGTTATAAAGCAGTAATTGTTTTTTACTTACTAATAAAGGGAATGTCAAAAATATTTTTTAAAGCAAAGTTTAAATCGGAATTTCATTTAACTAGTTAGTTAAAAAACATAAAATGTAAATTTTCCATTGTAATTTTATGCAATTTTTTTCTGTACCATTGTGCGAATACTGCTTGGATTATTAATGAAAAAGTCTGTAAACATAAAAAAAAACAGACTCCAGTCCTTACATGTTTCATTTCATGTGGTGTATTTTTATGACAAGTCTTCTTGCATAGATTATTTTCAAAATTCAATGTTTCACTTTTTGAAACAAAACAGTAGCCGTTGCATTAGAGCTTTGAATGATCTAAAATATCATGATTTACAATTTTCAGTTTCTGTTTTAGTGTCTGATATTTAAACGGGTACGACGGACAGACGGACAAACCACACAAAACTAATACAGGCTATTTCCCTTTCGGGTAACGCTAAAAATACAGTCCAAGATTTATTTTAGCTGTGGTTCTATAGATGTTGGTGGTAAACTAGGCAGAATACAGATCTAAATATGTATGTACTCCTCAAGTAATAACTTTAAGGGTTAACAACTTAATAATAAATACATTTTTGTGTCCATAGAATTAATCCCAACATAAGAACACTAGTCTATTGTAGAGCCATTGCTGCTGGAGGATTTGAAGAATGGAATTTTGCTTTTCAGGTCAGTTAGATATGTATCATTATGTTCGATTTTAAAAACGAACCATTGAACATAATACCAAGAGGACTTCAGATATATCTTAGGCATTGATACTTATCCATTTTTAGGTATGATCAAATTACTTAAACTAAACTGTGTGAGCATTTGCAGTGGTTAAGAAAAAGAATTGCGATTTTAAACATGAAACGCCAAAGGTTTCTGACTAATCCTAGTGCATGGAATTGGCTGCCTGAATCAGCCATTAAAACGATAGACCTATCAGAGTTAACTGATTAACATGTGTGTCTAGATTTACATGTGAAACGCGTAATAAGTTATAGCCTTTTTTTTTAGTAACATTTGTAATTTATAAGTAAGATAATTAAGTAATAATGTGTATTTTTCTGTTGTGTTGTCTTTATATGACAAAAGAGTCCTTGTAATCACAACAAATTTCCGTAAGGATCAATAAAGCAGTCTTAGTCTTAATATTAGATGATAAAAGTAATGTACGTAGAATTGGAAATGGGACATTTTAAAACAAAAATTTCCCTGTGTTATAATCATTTAATATCAACTGTAATTACAACGTAAGTCAATGCTCCAATAGAAAAAATTTCACTAGCAATATGCTATAAGGGAAAATGGACAAGTAACGTATGTGTGTATAGCTGGACACCATGATGTAGCATGCTTAGTTCGTCTGTCCTGCAGCTACACATCATACGTAACAAACATAAAATGTAAAGATTGACTGGATTCCAGCTTTAGCAGACAAATAACATTTATTAAATGATAATAATAATATACTGCAACTTCAAACATTCAGTTACAAATCACTGGTTAAATGGGAAATGGCATATCCTTCATAGCAGATCATAAACATAATCCAGATGTATCTATGCAGTTAAGTCCGCATCACAGCGGTATCAAATATATCAACTATACTAAGTTCTAGGATAGGTGTACATATAATTGCATTCCTAAATCATTTTCGCATCACAGCGGGGACAATACAATTCTATCCACGTCTGTACTGCTCCAAGTACCTAAGACAACTGCCACATACAATATGTGTACTGTCTCAAGTCCCCCCAAAACGACTGCTACCAACCTAAAATGAATTTAGTCATTCTTACTTTCTCTTTCTATATCAGAGGTTTCTCGTGCTTGATTGAAATATACCGTTTTGTCGGTCAGAATAGGCCTAACCCTATACAGCACATTTTCAGTAGACTCTAGAACCTCTTGTGGAGAGTATTTATAATAAGGAGTGTCCTTACCGATCAAATTGTTCGTCGAAGCTAATTGCTGGTGTATTAACTTTGCAACTTGCTTATGGCTAACTAGGTAGGCTGATTCTGACAGGGCTGGACATCCTGCCATAATGTGCTCAATTGACTCGCCCACATTTCAGGCATTTGTCGACAACATTGCGTTTCAGGATATGCTTCTCGTAATTTTTTATTTAGATTAGAATATAATTTGTTAAATTTCTGGGAGAGTTGTTGCCTATAACCTGGGAGAGGTTTGTCATCGCAGTTGTTTACACGGAGGAACGATTTGATAATGTCTATATTCTTTTCTCTCGTCCATTTGATCCTTTTGGCTCCTCTTGTTCTATCACCAACAGCACCTCTCAATTGTGTGGGGTGCGGATCAGGGAGTAGACTCTTGTGTTGGGTTATTATTATTATTATTGTAGTTAATGTTATTGTTGTATTACTTTTAAAAAGATGTACATTTCTTTGGTAATGTGTATGTTACAAATTAGTTTTGCTCTGTCCTTAGTTACATAAAATGTTACTTATTATTTTTTTTTTCAACTCTCATATGTACACAATTAGGACATAGGTTTAGGCAAAGGTTTAGACGGCAAAATAATAGACATTATTCATTATAGCCCAATTTGCTGTTAAAATATTTCTATCAATTTTCTATAATCCCGTCAATGTCTACGTTTTCATTTTATTGTTCCCATTTTGTTCCAGGTTGTTTACATCATATTTTCTTCATCAGCTGTTTTTAAAAGCTGCTAATTATCTTCATATCTTTAAAAAAAAAAGTAAAGTTGCCATCTGTTGTTTTTTTTTTGTCGCCTACGGATAACGAGGGTGTCGTGTGGCCAGCACAACGACCAACTGTCTTTACTTTCCCCCAACTAAAGTCAGGTACCCATTAGAGCTGGGTGGACTCAGAGGCGCCCGAAGATCCTAAAATTAAGAATCCTAGTCTTTTCCAGGGTTTGAACCCTTGACCTCGGTTCGGAAGCCAAGCGCTCTTCCGCATAGTCACCACGTCTCCCTTCCTATCTAAAAACTTAAAACTTTTTTTTTTCATTTCATAAAAACACTGATATTTAACATAAAGACAAAACAAAACAAAAAACTAAAGATCTAGGTCATAGAACTCTTAAAATTAGAATTACAAAAACAACCAAATAAATACTTAAAACATGTCTTTATCATTTTTAAATAGATGTACAAGGAGACAGATGTGGCCTCAGAAAAAAGTAATCTTCTAACGGCACTATCTTGTACTAATGAGCCATGGATTCTTAATAAGTAAATATGTTTAAATGCTAAATGTTAGTTTCTTGAGTCAAATACATAATAATAATAATAATAACAATAATGATGATAGTAATGATAATAATAAAAATAATAATAATGATAGTAATGATAATAATAAAAAAATAATAATGATAGTAATGATAATAATAAAAATAATAATAATGATAGTAATGATAATAATAAAAATAATAATAATGCTTGTCTTCTAGTCTAAAGATTAATAAAGACTGCAGTATTTCCCGTGGATACGTAGCTCCAGCTGTGAGCTACATATATTAAAACATCCATGGCAAGCATAACCATTAACCGCCGATAGTTCATTCGAATACAATTTATTTCTCTTGTTTAATACCAAACATCTTACCTTAGCTAACATATAAGAGAGCACCTGGTTGCATGCTGAAGCTGGAGGTCACTCACAAGGGCCGCGGGATACACATTTGTGATCAAAAGAAAATTAGCAGCCAAGGACTGACGCAGACGGTGAATAGACATTATAATAAAGACTATTATTATTGGTGACCTTAAATGTTAATAACCTCTGAAAGTGTGGCAGCTGCGTTTAGTTTAAAGGTCTGTCTAGGACTCTTCTATCTTAGAAAGCTAAGAATATTAAAAATCGGAAAAAAAAAAACAACTTTTGTACACAGCTACCATTAGCAGTCTAATTAACTTTGCCATCACTTGCTGGTATGGTAATGCTTCACTGGCACAAAGACTTAAACTAAATAAACTAGTTTAAAAAGCAGCGTATATCACTCGAACACAGCTTCCATCTCTTGTAGAACCTTTTCATAAGACTTTAAAAAATTTGAAACCAAAAACATTCTTTTTGTGTGATTATTACAAAATATGTTGTTGTTGTTTTTTCCAGTTATTTGAATCTTCTACTTGAAGACAATTCTCCATTTCCAAAACACGATTCTCCTATTGTTGTGATTTCTGCATCTAACAGACCATTGGGAAGATTCATTACTTGGCATTTCTTAAGAGAACATTTTGAAGAGCTAAAATATTTGTAAGAGTCTTTATACACAAAACATTTTTGTTAAAGTATGTGATTATGTTAATCTATTTTTTCTTATCCTATAAATTACAGATAGACACAGTGGGCTGAACGGTAAAGCTTTTTGCATCTGAAGTGGTGGTACTGGGTTCAAATCCTCGCAAGGATTTTTAATATTAGGGTCCAGCCAGCTCTAATGGGTACCAGACAGTTTTATAAATGGTGAAGGCAATGGGCCGTTGTGCTGACTACATGACACATTCGTGGACCAAATAAACAGATGACCTTTACATGATCAGTCTCTATTCATCGCAAGGTCTGTAAGGGGAACTTAGGAACTAAAGACGCCCCTTGAAATGAGAAAATAATTACGTCCTATTCAGATTCATTACAAAACATCTACTACTTCGAAGTTAAATGTCTTCATCTGCTAGTGATAAACTATTTGCTTGTTTATTGTATTTTATATACTCATTTTCATGTTTTAATTTAGCTTTGAATTTTACCGTTCAACGTCATTGTTTTTCCTGACTGATTCAGGCAACCCATTCCAATTTTTGAAGGCACTTGGAAAGAAAAGCGCACTTGTATGAAAAGTTGTATCGTATGGAATTTTTAAAATGTGCTTTTATCATGATGTCTTTTTCTGGGTATTGTTTTACAGTGACAAGATAATAAATAAGTGCTATGTAACATGAATTAATAAGATTAAGTCACTTAAATAATTTATAAGCAATAATCTGCATTTTATTATTAAAATAAATATGATTATGCTGTGTCTTATTCTATATTCATCACATAATATTATTATTTTAATAGACTAATTAAAGTATTCAAATTTTATTAAATAACATTAATGCAGTCGTAGCTGAAACCACTAATTTTAAGGTTCCTTTATTTTAGAGTAGCTGAAACTTTCCACTGGGGAAATGTAATACTCTCTGTTACTGAATCATTTAATACAAAGACTCAACTTGAAGAAGTAAGTAAAATCTGATTAAATGTACATATATTAATCAGTCAGCCAAATAACTTCATCTTTTTTTCAAGACTAATCCAGCATCTCAGTCTTTACTGAGATTGGAACCACAGATCTTTCGGTTCTGAAAACTTAGTCTAAACCAATCACCCACCATATCCTTCCAGAATCTTTAATCTTTAGTACATCCCTCTTCTGAAGGTCAGTGTGGACAGTCTAGAGACACTTAAAATTGGGTCGGACACTCATCCTTAATGGGGATAACCATATGCCAAAGCCGAATTTTTTGGCAAGTTTAAAATTTGCCCCAAGCCCAGGAAGAATCAAAGGTAAACTCAGTACCGTCTCAGAGAAAAAAAGTTGACATCTGAAAGAGAGAACTGGAGAATTCTCATGAATGTGACAGAACATATTTCGAACCAGAACAAAAACATTTCAAAAACATAGGCAGGCGACAAAAGTAGATCTAAAATAGAAAGCTGGTGAAAATCTTTTTTTTTTTGTGTAATCTACGGCAAAATATGCTGGTCGCAACTGGGTCTGCATAGTTTGGTGAAATACTTTAGTTAATGTTTAGTGTTGATGACAATACCATATAATTTTTGGGAGTCGGAATATATTTGAGCAAAGCATACTTGTGCCAATCTGGCCGCAGCCGAATATGACCAGGTTGAGAAAAATGGCCATAAGACTATCCCGAGGAGAAGCTTCAGCATAACGCAAAAATTAGTCATTCATATCATTTTTTAATATTTCGAACAAGAGAAAAAAAATGTAATTGATTGAATTAGTTTTAATTATAGGTCACTCCTTTAAAGTAAGTTTGAAACAAAAAATAGTTAATTATATGAGCTATTTTCATTAGCACTTCACTATCAGAGTGGTTAGTATGCCATCTTGAGTACGCTTTAGCTATGAGTTCGAATTCAGATAGTTCCCCTCCCCTTTGTTTTAAATTAATAATTGGATTAGTTTTTTCAGTTTCTTTTTCTTCTATTTTGTTTTTAGTAATTTATTCCCTTTTATATTCAGCTCCGAAGTTTCAAGGCAAGTCGTGTAGGTCAGTTTGATAGTGGAGAGACAGCGATCATGCAGGCTATTGAGAAAGCTGAGACCAATATGAAATGGATGAAGAGGAACTTCAAGCGTATCAGTGCTTGGTTGTCAGCTCATACCATTTAATTTTCTTTTCAACTATAGCAATTGACTTTGATTTCAAAATACTATCGAAGACATTGTTTTTACCTAGATTGTAACAATAGGATACAATTACAATTTTTTTCATACATAAACATTAATCATTGGAAAGTATATTTGGTGGCCCTAAATGAAATTTTAAAATTTAAAATATGCAGCGAACAATTAAAATTACTCAATTTATTCAAAAACCTGCATGTGTCTTTATCTCAATTGACAAACAGCTGAAATTCGTATATCGCAATTTCTATAATAGAAATATAGTTAGGCTAGTAAGCATTGAGGTTTGAGATTTTATCAAAGTTTTGCAACTGTTTTATCTTATTTTCTTAAAGTCTCTTGCGAAGTACTTACTAATTGGAGGACCTAGGTAGCTACCTGATTTGCCTCTACCTCAGGCCGGCACTGATTAATCACACTGAAATTTATATCATTTTTATAAGTTGGACTCTCTAATCAAAAAGTGATTAAAAACCTTAAGAAGAACATCTATTTTGTAGCCATAACTTTCTTTGCTTAAAGCTTCAAGGGATTTCCTTAGATTTAATGTAGCAATGCTTAAAAATGTACCATCCAATGAAGACACTTTATACGCTCAGTTACTTCTATAATCATCACAATATTTTTTAAATTTTTGAATTATTGCCTAAGACAAATCAAAACATTGAGCTAACAATCTAAATATTTGTTCATTATTATAAATTATTGTTTTTGTTCTCACAGAACATTAATTGATGGTAGAAACTTGACATTATTTATTTGTTTTTGTTCCTTTTTCATGCTAGAATAATTAAATTTAAATTGTAAATTTAAGATTATATATGGAAATAAATGTTATTGATATTTTTAAAAAATCACATTGCGTATCACGGGCTTATATTATTATCATGATTAATAATGTTGTTTTAAAATGTTCTACTGGATAAAGACAGGAATTTGCCATCAGTTGTGAACCTGGGGGGCCTTAAATTGTGTGTAATATTTAATATTTAATGAAAAAAAACACTCAGTTGGGGGGTTCAATTAAGTGGAAGCTCAAGGGGATTTTCAAATTCTCCCCCTTCCTCCCCCACCCTAGCGACGCCACTGCTTGTTGACTGACAATACCAAAGCATTAGTCAACCGGACCTGTGTGATGAGCACTTTGATATACGGAAGTGAAACATGGTCAACATACTCATGGCAGGAAAAATAAAGCTGAATGACTTCCATCTTTGATGCCTAAGGCGAATCTTTAAAGTAAGGTGGTAAGACACACTAATGAAGAAGTGTTACTAAGAGTAGGGTGCCACGACATCAGCCGTGTTATCAGTAGCAGACGCCTTAGTTGGCTTGGCCACGTTCGACTCCCACAAGACATTCTGTATGGCGATCTAACAGAAGGCAGGAAGGTATATGCAAACACGACACAAAGCTTTTCAAAATCGACACAAGCAGCTGGGAAAAGGTGGCACTCGATAAATCCACATGGAGTGCAGGCATAAAGGAAGGGTCCCAAATTGCAGATGCCATACACAACAGTAGTAGAAAGAAGGGCGAAAATACAACGGCGCCTGGTGATTACATATGCCCAACCTGTGACCGCAGCTGTATATCAAGAATTGGCCTCTTTAGTCACATAAGAAGTTGAAGTTTGAAAAGTTCTGTATCCAGGAACCTAAGAAGCTGATCTCAAAAGCTGCTCTACTGATTTACCTAGAAATTAAGTAGTTGAATTACTAGTTCGTTGGCCACATCGGTAAAACTCTACTAGGGTTTCTACTTTTTTAAAGTAAAAAAAAAATATTAGATATAAATTTGGCTAGAAAATAAATCTAGGTCTAGGTCATCATGATTGTATTTTTTTTTAAAGAGTATAATAAATTTATATTCAGGAAAAAAATGCTCATTTTTTAAGTCTAGATTTCAGGGCCTATCTTTTGGAACTACCAATAAAAAAATGTATGCGATAACTTAGTAAATTTAAAGTATTAAATCTGATCTTTTATCGCCTGATCTGCACACCAGCTCAGTACTCAACACAACAAAGGATAATAATCTTGAAAAAGTGACATATTGAATCCTTCAGCCGAAAGCAACAGACCATGATTACAAAGTCTAGTGAAGAGAAATAAAACAGCTGGCATCTGAACCTGATATGAAACTGCATAGGGTATTGTTGCTTTGGGAAAGGTCAGGCAGAAAGGAAATTAGACTACGGGGCGTGAATTTGAGTTTTAAATGAGTTTTGTATTTAAAAGGAAAAAAACAAAACTTCCATGATCTGATTACCTTCGTTGAGTTGCCTCTCATAACGTTTGTACAATATTGAACGCGTTCATTAAAGATAAGTTTAGTAATTTTCATGAAAACTCAGACTTAGTTACGACCCACATTTTAAGCCACATCTCACTCAGACATTTTAAGCGCAAGTCTTAGTATTTAAAATTCTATTGGTTTCTAATATCCCGCAATGAATGTGTCAGCTCGGCTCTAAGAGCCAATGTAAAACTTGAGTCTTCTATTTCAACTTATGTTCGCCTGCTTTTTTTTGCACCTCTCGTAGTATTCGCCTTATGTTCACCTATTATTCTAACTCTCGTATGTTTCCGGCTTATGATCGCCTATTATTTTAACTCTTGTATGTTTACGGCTTATGTTGGCCTATTATTCTAACTCTCGTATGTTTTCTGCTTATGTTCGCCTATTTTTCTAACTCGTATGTTTCCAGCCTATGATCGCCTATTATTTTAACACTCGTATGTTTACGGCTTATGTTCGCGTATTATTCTAACTCTCGTATGTTTCCGGCTAATGTTTGCCTAATATTCTAACTCTCGTATGTTTCCGACGTATATTCACCTATTATTTTAACTCTCGTATGTTTACGGCTTATGTTCGCGTATTATTCTAACTCTCGTATGTTTCCGGCTTATGTTCGCCTATTTTTCTAACTCGTATGTTTCCAGCCTATGATCGCCTATTATTTTAACACTCGTATGTTTCCGGCTTATGTTCGCCTGTTATTCTAACTATTGTATGTTTCCGGCTTATGTTGGCCTATCATTCTAACTGTCGAATGTTTCCGGCTTATGTTCGCCTGTTATTCTAAGTTTCTTTTTTTTCTTGTTTAAGTTAGTCTTCTTTATTAAGTGTTCATTATGGGAAAAAAGAAAATCCACATCGGAGGACAGACGTAGACGCGAAAAGAAAATCTAAATCGACTACCGACTGACAATGGTTATGCCTGCGCTATCTGTGGCAAATTATGTAGGTGGCAGCTAAAGCTGCGTAGCAATGGGAAATACAGCTTTCTTCTATAATCTTCGGACTCGAAGAAAAGCCTTACTATTATTATGAGAAAAGTAATAAACAAACAATAAATTAAAGCTGCAACACATAGACATTAATACATTAGTTTTTCTTTGTGTAAAGCAGTTACATGCGAAGTATTAATACATTCTCTGCTGAAGCCACGCGAGGTGACTTGTAACATCTGTGTAAAATGAGGGTTGGCCTGCTGAAATATTGACAATAAAAACACAATGACACATATGCATAATATTAGCTGATTACAAGTTTCTTCTTATTGGATAAACTCAAACAATTAATTAAAGGCATGTGAACTGTCTTTATGTACACTTATTTGATGGTTGTGCTGCATCCGAAGGATCTTGAAAATTACATGGAAAGAAAGAGTCTGCAATACTGAGATCGTCACTCGACCCAGCCTCTTTACAGTCCTCAGGCAACGCCGCCTCCGTTGACTCGAAACATGTTCACCGGATGGAGGACAATCGCATCCCAAAAATCATTCTCTTTAGGCAACTCGCGTCTGGCTCAAGAAAAACTGTTCCCCACCAATTCCGTTACGTGTATGTAATAAAACGGGACCTTAAATTAGTGAACATTGATACTGACCTTTGGGAAGACATTGCCATTGACCGCAATGGTTGGAGAGAGACGGTGACCAAAAAAGCTATGGACAGCGAGAAAACATGGGCCTCAGCTCTTAAAGACAAGCTAGCCATACGAAAAATGATTAGCTTCTCTACCACCAAAGCGAAAGCCACCTTGACCTGCAATAAATGTGAATTGAAATGTCTCTCCGAAATAGGGCTCCATAGCTATAAGAAAAAGTGTTCGAGATGAAACATAGTCGTTCTACGACTGTAAGAGGCCAATAAATATTTAATGGTAATGCAGATTTATTGCATCGAGTTTATCTAGATGTAAGCAGGTATTAACCTTCCAGGCTATGCTATTCTGTCTCACTTCGGCTCCTGGCTGGAAACAATTACTTGAGGAAGTAATTAGTCTAAATGAATAGCAAAACAAAACTCCTGTAGGAGTGTCCAAGGGAATGCGAGAGCTTTCCTATTGCACGGTGCGGAGTTGAAAGAGAGCTTCCACGTCCCTGTTCATAACCCATGCACCGATCCTCAAGGGATTAATGACGAGTCCTGCAAGGTTAGCTTGATACAACAGAAGAAAATGGTGGGGATTCACTGTGTGCTCGATCTTCGACCATGTATTCAAGTCCATGCGTCGGGAAAGCCAGATTCGTCGGAAATAGCAATGTCCTACATATGCATTGACTTGTACCTCATCCAGACAGAACGGTTGGTTCAAGCAGACGTACACGTCTAGAGTTCGAAGAACCTTAGGATTAGATCTTTTGACAGTGAGACAGTATTAACCTTTGCATACATTATACATATGACTTATAGAAAACAATAAATAGTGAAAAAACTTTATTTTAATTACATACAAAAAATGTACAATAATGTTATGTGTCCATACTTTAGGGACATTAAAGACACACACACACACACAAACACATATATATATGTGGCGGACTGAAAGGGTTAATGTTTGTGCGGCCTACTGACACACATGATTCAGGCCTATCACACAGGCCAAGGGCTGTTGAACAAGGGACATTGCTGCTAATGCACGCATTATGACCAATGTTATGGTCATGTGACCAGAAAGCCTTTACAGACGAGAGACAGTGTGTTAGAAAGGACAGTAGAGTCCAGGACAGCAAGCAGTAAGGACTGTGTGCTACAAAGTGAGTCGTCGAAAATGTAGCTGTACGAGCTAGAGAGACTTGTAGTGATTAGTTAGGCAGTTCTGTTGTGTAGCAAAGCATTTGAAGTTAATGTAGCCAATTGTGTTTATTGGCTGTTGTTGATGTAATTGTAAATAAACCGCCACCTTGTTTATTGAAGCTCTTGTTGTCAAGTTGATGTTTTAGATGTTTTCTGTTGTTGGGCAGTGTTTACAGAAGGCCGAATAGAGAAGATCTTAACAACAATTATATATATATGAGACGTATCGATTCATTTGTCCTGTCGTAAACCGATTTTTGTTGTAGGTCGGAAAGCCAGAAATTGGGGATAACCTGCAAAATGGGCTGTGCATACTGGGGCGGGAGAGAGGGCAGGGGTATCTGAAAATGCACAACCTGAGGAAGTTGCCAGAGATACGCCCACCAACTAGTTCCTGTACACTTTAGGACACCCTGAGGAAGTTGCCAGAGATACGCCCACCAACTAGTTCCTGTACACTTTAGGACACCCTTAGGAAGTTGCCAGAGATACGCCCACCAACTGGTTCCTGTACACTTTAGGACACCCTGAGGAAGTTGCCAGAGATACGCCCACCAACTGGTTCCTGTACACTTTAGGACACCCTGAGAAAGTTGCCAGAGATACGCCCACCAAGTAGTTCCTGTACACTTTAGGACACCCTGAGGAAGTTGCCAGAGATACGCCCACCAACTAGTTCCTGTACACTTTAGGACACCCTGAGGAAGTTGCCAGAGATACGCCCACCAACTAGTTCCTGTACACTTTAGGACACCCTTAGGAAGTTGCCAGAGATACGCCCACCAACTGGTTCCTGTACACTTTAGGACACCCTGAGGAAGTTGCCAGAGATACGCCCACCAACTAGTTCCTGTACACTTTAGAACAACCTGAGGAAGTTGCTAAAGATACGCCCACCTAGTAGTTCCTGCACACTTTAGGACACCCCGAGGAAGTTGCCAAAGATACGCCCACCAAGTAGTTCCTGCACACTTTATGACACCCTAAGGAGTTGCCAGAGATACGCCTACCAACTAGTTCCTGCACACTTTAGGACACAAAGTTACTTAGGTCAAAACAAAGCTTAATATAGTATACGGAAGATGTGTTGTAACCACAAAACAAGTATTTACATAGTCAACGGTCGTAATAATACTCTGCTTGTTTAATATCAAACAACCTAATTCTCTGATTTTTGACTGATTATGACGGTGTGTTTATTATCACAGGTTTCCTCTTTCAAATTATTTGATTAACTTATTGATAGTTTTTTTAATTGATTCCTGTGTCCATAGTTTCGCAAATTGTGAGCTTTACCCTAAAATGGGAACTTGGATAAATATCGTGCAAAATATTCCATCCAGACAGACACAGTTAGTTTATTTAAGCTTTTAAAAAGACACTTACCTACGCAATACTTAGCCATCATTTTAGCAATTCCAACAAGAGTATCCTTGTTTGGACCACACAACAAAGGGGTGCCTAAATTGCCCATACAGGGGGCGCTGTTATCCCCTGATTAAAGAATATGGATATTAACCTAACCCTAAAGTGGCCAAAAAGATGTTACAATTTGAAACATAAAATATCAATTTTATTGCAATACATAATCGAGTTACCGAAAGACTTTCTTTTTTTATTTTAAAAAAAGGGCACACATTTAAACACGCGGTTACTAATAAGGTCCACTCATATTACGCAACTTTTTATTGTACCAGACAAGACATGAAACACTCAAAGAAATTAAACAATTGGTTCATAAATTGAAGGTGATTAATTTAATTTCTTTGATTTTGAAATATGGGGAATAAATGCTGATTATTGATATATATATATATATATCACATCAATAAGAAGAATTTATTTATATATATTGTCACGAATCATCAATAGTGCTAATGTCACGTTGAATATTATCTAGATCTATATCGCACTATCAATGATTGTGGTTGCCGAGGATTTAGAAAATCATCACTTGATAAGATGATCATCTAGAAGTTGCCAGTTGATAAGAGGATCATATAGAAGTCGCCAGTTGATAAGAGGATCATCTAGAAGTTGCCAGTTGACAAGACGATCTAATTATATTATTATATTTTCAATGAAGAAACTTCTCTTCGTCTAAAACAAATACTTTAATTCAGAACTTGAAAAAGCTATTCACAAATAATTACAATGGTTAAATGTACTTGAATAGAATAGATGATCTACACAATAATATAATTATGTCTTCTTTCTTGAGTTCTAACACTAAACTCTAGTACATATTATATCTAACACGTCCGCACAAGACTGGCGGTAATATCTCTCAGCCTACAAAGATTGGGCGTTACCACGTGACCAACATCTCTCCGCTGCATGGCCAACTAATAAATGCAGCTCAAAGTACAATAATTAATACCTCCAACCAATCACATTCATCCCAAAACATAATTCTGCTGCGTGATGTAAAATTCCCGAGGTAGCTAAAATTCTGCCGACAAGAAAATATAGGCTAAGCATACGTGACATATATATATATATATATGGATTTAGTTCCTTTATTATAGTGTAACACGTTTTTTTTTCTCCCACTTCCAATTCTGGACTCAGGTTAAAATTTTGAATAAGTCCATAGTCAATAACAACAATAACAATACACAAATCAATTCAAAGATTAACCAGTTAGTTAATCATTTACTACTAATTAATTAATTTCGTTTTGTATAGCAAAAAAGAGAGAAAAACTTTCATAATTTTCAGATAAATAACTGTACTTAACGATTTGATACACTTTGTTTTTAAAAATGTATTTTTTTTCTAAAGATTTTTTTTTTATAATTACCTTTTCGGCTAAAAACACAAGTTACAAGTCCAGAACTTAACGGATACCAGAGGTCATCATGGGCTCTCTCTAGGCACTCCTTCTTTGAGAGAAGCGTTCGTGACACTTGTTCCACCCTGCTTCCACCCCAGCTGTATATCATACACGATGTCTCTACATAGATAGAGGAGCTATTAACTGCAAGTTTGGCTACCTGAGAAAGGAAAAGATAAACTTGACCAGTAATGGATCTATTTTTTTACAAACTTCTGGACTTACCAAACACTTATGTAAGATTATTCTTTGTTGATTTTTCATCAGCTTTCAACACAATACAACTTCATTTAGCTAAAGGAAAAAAAGTGAGAGCGTTAAAGATGAGTCCATATATAATGCTATGGGCGAATGAATTTTTGACCTAAAGACCTCAGAGGGTAAGGGTAAACAATGGTGTATTAAATGCACGCATAGTTAACACAGGGGCACCCCAGGGATGGTTCATTTTCTACACCAATGATTTTCAATCCGATAGTCCTTTTTGTTCCTTCACAAAATTCGCTGATGATGCGGCTCTTCTTGCCCTGCTCTTAGAGAGCTCAGAGGTATATGAGTATTTCAGAGAAATAGAACACATTGAAAAATACTGTAAAGATATTTTTTATTATTAAATGTAAAAAAAAACACCAAAGAAATGATAATCGATTTTCAAGGGGAAAGCTGTAGCTGGAGAGACTATTGAAATAGTGCTAACTTTTAAATAACTAGGTACTTTCCTAGACAATAAACTAAATTTTACTGCAAATACTGATTATATCAGCAAAAAAGGGCAGCAAAGATTACTATTACTGAGAAGACTGTCGTCGTTTAATGTTAGCGAAAAGGCCTTGGCTATGTTTTATCACGCTCACATCTGCAATATTTTAAGTTTTAATATGACTGCCTGGTATGGCAATCTGAGCATTAGAAATAAAAATAAACTACATAGAATAGTAAATGCTGCTGGTAAAGTCATTGGTAAAAAACAAACCCCATTTGGGCAGCTGTTTGAGACAAACATCCATTAAAAAGTTAAAAAAATTAAAGAAATAAAAAAATCACCCTTTGGGTCAGTAATTGGTGATTTTACCATCACGAATAAGACACAAGACACCGATAGCAAAGACAGACACAAACACTCTTTTGTTCCCCTGGCAGTCATATCATTAAATATAAACAATTTGATTTCAACTTTTTCACATATAAATTTTGAGTGAATCAGGTATGAATGTACATTTTGTTTTTTTATAGTTACAATGTTTTGCTTGGCGCAATGCACAATTTGTAAGACAAATTTCCTCACGGACAATAAAAATTATTATTATTATTAGGAAGCGTGGTCGAGAGGCTAAGTGCGTTTGAACTTGGCTTGTCTTGACTACATTGTCTTGGCTCGAGGTTCGGCACCCGACTCGGGCAGAGTTGCGTTTACTGAGCGCCTAAAGGCAGCACGGAAAACCAACTCCTAGATACCCCCTCACCCCACTGGTCCACAAATAAGATTGGACCAAAGCGCTCTGAGCATGCTATAAGCATGAAAGTAGCGCTATATAAAAGCTATAATAATAAAAAAAAATTATTATTATTATTATTAGTTTACATGTCTTCGTTTATGTCCACAAATTGTCGAGACACAAAGGAAACGCCTACAAAATGTTCTATCCGAATTTAGAGAAACTTTTAGACGGAAGAATAAAAATGGAAGTAGAAATAATGCATATAATACTGAACCATAATATACAACTAGAAAAACAAAACCTAATGACTTACTGTTATAGTTTTAGTTGAATCGGGAATTTGACAAGACTATAAATAGTCTATTTTAGACGGAACTAGAGAATTATGGGATATTAACCGGATAATGAATGATGGGATAATTTGACAGAAGTAATGGCGTAGTCAAAAACATATGTTGACAGATGGACTGTGCCCCTTCGTTTTATGGATTAAATACTATTTATCAAGTTACACAGTTTTTATCAATTAATTCATACAATTTAATATATGTTGTCTGGTTGAAATCGAACCCCATGAGTTAGTAAGAAAGACTTCTTTATTATAGACCTAGATCTAGATCTACTTCATAACTATTACTAAAACACCCACAACAATACTCAGAAAGACACAAAGATACAGGCGCATTTCTTATTCCATATCCTAGGACAAAATCGTACAAGTGCTCCTTCTTTCCTAGTACCATTAGAGAATAGAATGGGTTTGCTTTGCTGGATTTGCTAGGAAGACCAGAACTTACCAGAGTTTAAGTCACTGAATGTCTCGATGACATAAAAAAGTATTAGAAATACTGCTTGAGAATTTCAGACATTACGAAATAATCTAAAAGTGGACAAAAAGATGACGAGGAATTAAAAATAATACTGCTGCGAGATTTGCTTTTCCCCTGGAAACGTGTAGTGGTAACAAGAGGAGCATTAAGTTTTTATTTGTGTACCATATACCATAAGTTTACAATGGCAGTCTACGCTTCTAAAATCTCTCTCTCTTCTCTATTTCTTTCTTTTTTTATATATACAATTTGACAGTATTGAGAAGGCCTTCACAGTGTTCTTTATCTGGTGTCAGAAGAGGTATCTAATTACGGCTGGACAAACTTGATTTGTAAGAACGGAAACAAAAGCTTTAAAAGCGAGTAGTGAAACGCTTTAAAAGAAACACTTAAAGCTCTACTCCTAGTGGGCCTGTTTAAAGACACGAATATAGGTGCACTGTAAATACTTGTTTTAAATTAAATTAAATATTAAACATGTAAAGAAACTATTAACTGTACGCGTTGTTAAGCTTATCCGTGCGGCCCGTGCCTCCCTAAGGTCGATGTAACAAACATTGCAATTTCCAACTATTGCTGCCGAAACTGTCAATAGCTTTACTAACGAATTGCTTCTTGTGGCGATGGACAAACTGTCGATGAACTCTGATCATGCACAAAGCTGAAATTCTTCTTCCTATTCCAGCTCTAGCACCTTTTATGAATGAAGACAAAACAGGTTGAACTGAACAATTACACAGGCCTGCATTTTTTAACTTTTGGAAAATTGTTTTAATTTTGAATGCTGAATATTATGTAGTTTAATGTGCTGATTTCAAAATTGAAACCCGTTTTTTTTCTATCACGTAAGATTTTTTTGCAAAACAAGAAAAAAAAATGATACGAAAATGTGAAATTTAAAAAATTGTCATGAAAAATATTTGCATTTTATCATAGTTTTCACGTCATTCAATGTGTATAAAAATCACATAATATAGATTTAACAATTAATAAATGTAATAAAATTTAAATTTATTTTATTCTTTTCCATTATGTCTAGTTCTCTTTTTTTCAAAACTTCTTTTTTGACATTTCCGTTTATAAACTTTTTCTGTTAATTCCCTTTTCAACATCCAGCAGTAGTCAGCAATCATGTTGACATTCCACCGCCCTTGATATCTTCTTTCCATTTCCTTGACATCCTGGTGAAACCTTTCACCCTGTTCTTCACTTACTGCTCCGAGGTTTTCTGGAAAGAAATCAATGTGGGAGCTGAGAAAATGGAGTTTCAAACTCATTGAGCAACCCAATGTTTTTAGTTTTCTGAGCATGCTTTCAACAATGTCTTTGAAATTTGGATCCTTATAATTCCCAAGAAATTTTGCTACCACTTCTTTAAATGATAACCAAGCCTCTTTTTCTGCAACATTCATTGTAGCTTCAAATGTAGTATCTTTCATCATCTTGCGAATATCTGGACCTACAAAAACTCCTTCTTTCAATTTTGCTTCAGATAAGTTAGGGAAGTTTTTCACCAAGTATTGAAAACAAGGACCATCTTTTGGCAATGCCTTAACAAACTGCTTCATAATTCCAAGTTTAATGTGAAGTGGAGGTAAAAGAACTTTTTTTTGGATCTATGAGATTTACATTTAGAATATTTTTTACACCAGGCACTAGTTCTCTTCTTGGCCATTCTTTTTTAACCCAATGTTGGTTTTTATCTTTACTGTCCCACTCACATAAAAAACATGGATATTTTGTATATCCTCCTTGTTGCCCTAATAGCATTGATATTACTTTCAAATCTCCGCAAACGGTCCATTGATGTTCATTGTATTTGATTTTAGACAATATCATTTCCAAATTTTCATAACGCTCTTTTAAGCGGACTGAGTGGGCAACTGGTAGTGATGCAAACTTGTTACCATTATGAAGAAGCACTCCCTTCAAACTCCTTTTTGATGCATCAATAAACAACCGCCAGCTGCTGCAATCATATTCAATATTAAACATGTTCATCAACTTTGCTACATCGTTACAGTAAACTAATTCCTCATCCTGACTAAAAAATGAAGTGAAGTCTTTTTCGCGGTTTCTGTACCAACAGAAAGATGTGTTTGCAGCCAGAAGATTTTTCTCTTTCAGTCTAGAACCCAGCAACTCGGCAGATTCTTTTGATAAATTTAAATCCCTGACTAAATCATTTAACTCCTGTTGTGAAAATTGTTGAGGCTCATTGCTAGGAATACTAAACTCTTCTTCAGATATATTATTTTCTTCATCTGATATGACAATGTTGTCTAGTGATTCAGGAACAGAAGGTATAGGAACATCTGGACCATGAGGCACAGGACGAATAGCACTTGGAAGACTTGGATAGAAAATATCTTTTTTGTTTTTTAAATTGTAACCATCCACATTGCATGTACAAAAATAACAATCATCAGAATGATTTCGTGCTTCTCTCCAGATCATAGGAATACCAAAACGAAAAAATTTCTTTTTACCTTGAAACCATTGACGAAGTTCTTCTACACAAATAGAACACACTCTATGCGGTGCCCATGACTTGTCTTGGTCACCTAATTTAACACCAAAATAAGCAAAATATACTTTCTTTACAAAATCTGTAATATTTCGCTGTTGTCTTTTCACTACAAAACTGCCACATATATAGCAGAAACTATCAGGCGAAACACGACAACCTCTAGCAGCCATTTTGACTAAGAAATTTAAAAACTATTCCTCGATATGTACTTCAGACTTTTGCAAAACTTATATTAACTTAGATTTGTTTATAAGCTGTCTTTTAAATACTTATTACAAGTATGATATCATCAACTAAGATGACATCAGACTCAGATGATATCCGACTTGAAAAATGTACAACATCAAAATTGTGTTATGCATGATGTAATACGTTGAGTTCAATGTCAACTTGGCAAATTTTTTCGCATGGATTTTTAACTTTTTATACTGCTTAGTGTTTAATATATTTTTAAATTATAATAATAAAATGAAAAATAATGAATATGATATAATGGCATGCAAAAAAAATATTTTTTTATTAGCGAAGCGGTATAAGACAATTTTCTCCTTTTAGAAGACAAATGCTGATTTTGGCAAAAATCTGAGGGTGATGGAATTTTTTACTTATTTTTACTGAAATCAGCGACCAAAGTTACATAAGATTCAGCATTTAGTTTTTAAACAATTTTTTCATTGTAGGCCTGTGTTATCAATGCTAGAAAAGTGAGACATTAATGAAGAAAATAATCAATCAGATTACGGAATGCTTTTGTAATAACTTCAAAAATCCAAACATGTACTTTAAATTTGGTGTGTGTGTGTTGACCGCTAATTCTCGGCAGCATCTACTCAGTATCAAGTTTGTCTGCCAGCTGTCTCGCCTGACTCAGGATGCCATCCCTGAATTGTTTCTCAGCCTGGTCAGTGTAGTTTTTGAATGAATAAGTTAGAGTGCTGATGTGCCGATGAGCGGCGAATATGATAGACAGATTACAACATTGGGAAAACTGGTTTAAGAAGTGATTAGCATATGACGACAATGAAAAGACTAAGTAGAAACACATTAGCAGCAGACATTTTTACAAATGTGCTGTTTGATTGTTTTCACTTACAAGGTTAAATCTCTGAGATGCGCTACGGACTACAGCTGCTTTAGAATAGTTTTCACTAATACTGGCATGAAAACAGTTCTGAATGCTAACCATCACGGTCCAGCCATCGAAGCCTTGTTCGTGTAGTTTGTCCAAGTCTAGATTTACTTAATATATTCGATGACAATGACGTTAGACACAGGCAGTGCGTCACGCTAATGGAGCTATCTCAAATGCAATCGCCATCAACAAACTCAACAACAACAACAACAAAACAATGTGTAACCTATTCTACTAGTTCTAGGCCTTAACTAAATATAATAATAATTATAGGTATGTGCGAATAAAAACAAATCGTCTCGACTAATGTGCTAAGAATATTTTATACGTTTTATGGTACAAAAAATTGCAAGCCTATAGTAAAACGTACATGGTCGGCCATCAACCCCTGATTAGCCAATATGAGTTAATTACAATATTAGGTTATCATTACCGTTGTAGGTCAGTGGAAGCACAACTTGTTAAATTGCTACTTAGAATATTTTTTTTTTCAAAGAATAAGCCAAAATTTGGCTACCGGTTCTAGAATCTAGAAAGGTGAGCATTCAAGGTCATTGATCTATTCCCGATAAGCCTAGGCTAGTCTACTTTTGCATTAACTTATCCTAACAATGTACTTCAGTGGAAGTACTACTTGTTCAGTTACTACTTAGAAGTTAATTGATTTGGTGATTAAAAAAATGGCTAGAATTTGACTACTCAGAATCCTGGGGGGGGGGGGGGGGGGGGGGGGGGGGGGGGTTCAAATGCATCCCTTTGCACCACGCTATGGGTGCCCATATATATATATATTGTTCTTTCCTAGCGAACCGACTGATTACAACTGTAATGGGAATGTGACATTGATTGAAAAAAAAATGTTAAGGTGGCTGATCGTTGTGCTGGCCTAGATCAGGGGTCGGCAACATTTTGAGTCGGAAGAGCCAAAAAATACAACTTACAAAATTTCGAAGTTTTTAAAGAGCCGCAAAGTTTTTTCTTGCAAAAAAATAAATAGTTCTCACCAACGATTTTTTAAATATATAACTAGTGTTTTTCACAACAAATTAGATAATATATATATATATATATTGTATGGCATTATTAGATTATTATTTTATTATTTTTTATTTCGGTAACAACTAAAGAAGTTAAACGTTTATTTACAACATTAACTTGTACTTCAATTAAGCAAACAAATTCAATGGGGGCGTTAGCTTTGCATGGTTTTAGACATTTTGGATACATTTGGCTCATACGGTAACTTGTTTTTTTTTTGTTTTTATATGTTTCAAACACGACTCTAAATGCTAAATGCTTGATTGTTAGTTGGCTTCTTACATTACTTTTAATTATATTCATGCAAGAGAACGCTTGCTCGCACGAATATGTCGATCCGACGATAGTCAGCACTCCAAATGCCAACTTCTTCAACTCACTGTAGCAATCTGGAAGATTATTCCATGCGCCGAATCAACTCGCGGCATTCCTTACAGTTGTCCACTTTTGTTGCGTTACCTACATACATTTCTGGACCTCCAACTATTGAGATGGTGTACTAGGAATGCTGGAATAGTTTTGTTGGTTTCGAATTGCTCAAATCTTTCAAGAAATTATTCTTTGTTTTTTTTTATAACTGTGCTGAAATAATTCGTGTCAAAAGTTGTACTAATTTTATCGCGATACTGCTTTAGACACTCATGATGAAGTAATTGACCGCTCTGAATATCTTCTGCAAAAAGAATTAATACTAAAACATAGGATGGGTTTTTCATTCCTTGCATTTTTAGATTCAGCTCATTTAATTTCTCTGTTATAACCACCATAAAGTAACATTTTTGCAACTATTTGTCGTTCTCTAATTCGGTGTGATAAATGCTTTTTTCATCTAGAAATGTATTTATTTCGTTCAAGCACAGAGCAAAACGGTTCATCACCTTACTTTTGGAAAATCATAGCACTTTTTGGGAAGAAGGAGGTCGGAATACTGAGTCTCCATTTCGTTTAAGTGGTAGAGTGCTTTTTCACAAGATGCTGCTAACAGTCCTGATTACCCAATTCATGACCACATCTAATTAGGTTGGAATCGTTTTGGGCACAAAGCATTTCTTGGTGCATTATTCAGTGAAACGTAAGAATTTGTTGGTTTATTTTGCTCCGACGAATCGTTGTTGCCCTTTTATTTTTTCCTGTCATATTCCTTCAGTTGATATTTAAAAGATTTTATTTAAATCAATCGTATTGTCTTCAAGGTATTTTTGCATCTTCCCCTCTAGTTTATCACCAAAGCGGTAGCAATCCTAGAAGTTCTTCTTTTAGACCTTGGGAAGACATATACCTGACTAAATGGGCAACTTGTGCCGTGTCTTTAAGTCCCAAGACTAATCTATAGCTAGTGATAAGGCAGAAAAAAAGTTGAATATCTTCCACCTGCAAATATGTTACGTTTGAAGACATTTTAGCTATACTGTCTTGTACTGTTTCAACGGATAGTGGCAAATCTTTTTTTTTTCAATATTTCTGGATTGTTTTTTTTGAAATCATGAAACAGTTCTTCAGATGCATGTAGGAAGCAGTTTTTGACATACTCAGCATCGTTTTCCTTTTCTTGCGATTTCTAGTGGTGCTTCAAAGTTTGCCAGAATAGTATTACTTGATGATTGCTTCTAACTTTGAGAAGATAGTTCGCTTCTAACTTATTTACAAACAACAACAAACTACATGGTACTACAACAACAAACTATAAGTCACAGTCAAAGCACGTGGTTAAGACGCCAATTCGTCTTGCGTCAAAGTGAATTAAAACCAACATAGAAACATCCGACGACGGCGTCATTCGAGAGCTTCCGACGGACTGACAACAGTGACGACGCGTGTAATGGGGAAGGGGTGTGGTGAAAAGAGAGTACAAGTGGCTAAGAGATAGAATCGGTGCCTAATCTTCATTACAAAAGATTCAGAACTATTTTAAAAAATGTTTCGATAAAATTAAATATGTATGCATGGAACTAAAGAGCCGCAGCTTCACATTCAAAGAGCCGCATGTGGCTCGCGATCAGCAGGTTGCCGACCCCGGGCCTAGATAACCATGCGCTCTACGTGCGCCTGAAGATTGCTGAGTTAAACACATACCTGCACATTCTTGTCAAGTTTGGCTGGAGTGGACAGTGTAATAAGTGCGATGTCGTTGGGCCACTCAAACCATTCATAATCTTTATGCGTGTCTACTCTTGAGACGTAGATAATTTGTTGGTACTTTTTATCGACCTTCCCCAGAGACACTCGAACATCCTCGGGTGGATAATAATATGGTACGCAATCTGCAGGCGCAACAACCTACGCGCCAGAAAATAAATTCAACATTGTTGTTAATGACTTCACATACCTAGACTAAATTAGATCGATGAATTTTGATTCAATTAATATTAACATTAAATACCACTTATATTAAATATTGTTTAATTACTCAGATGTAAATGTGTCTGCAGTGCAAGAACTTCAATCATATTGTCTAATTTGGTATAAAGTTGCTGAAAAATTTCGTTAAATTGTGGGAAAAGGAGATAGTTAGATTATTATCTTTATGTATGTTATCTTTGACACAATTTTCGAACCAAAAAAAGCAATTGATGTAAAAAGAGAACGTTTAATATGTATACGTTGTCCTCCGGTCTTGAGGACCTATTTAGTGTAGGATATGTTACAAGTAAAAGAAGTCTTTAAGACTATAGATACATCTTTATTACGGTAGGACCTATTTAGTGGAGGATATGGTGACGATCACACTTGCCGGGGATTATATTATCAAACTTGACAATTCAATGAACTGAAGAAAGAAACATCTCTCTGTATTTTCTTAAACTTCTTTAATAACTTTTTCAACTTTCACATCAAATTAACTTCTCAATTCAATAACCTCTTGACTTGATACTTCATAAATAAAACTTAAATGATACACGAAACTTCACTTAGTATAATTTCAACTAAGGAAACTTTAATTAATGGACCCGCTAATATCACAAAACTTATAACCATTACTAATCGAGGACTAAGCGAGGACCATCGCTCTACAAGAAGTACTACTAAGCGAGGACCCCGTCTATCTGACTTTCCCTTAATTTATACCTTTCTTAATCGTACATTCCAGAATCATGGAAACTTCTCCCCTAATTATTTTAGTAGCTTTGACCTTCTAGAAGCTGACGTGTGCTATTTTTATCCCTTAAACTCTTTCTTTGATAGGATACCGAAAATTAACTTGTTTACGCTGGTCACTTGCACTGGTTTGACCTCGCTTCTAGAAACTGGGCGAAATAGGTCACAGACTCGACTCGTGACAGACATGTTACAAGACATAGAAGTCTTAAAGACTACAGATACATCCTTATTACGGTAGCTGCTGAAACTACAAACAAGAATTTTGGTGTAGAAATGTAAATGATAGCATGTTAAGTTTGGTAAAAGAGGCCACAGTTCAAAAGAATGCTATTTGGAAAGTACGAGGGTAAATCGGCTGAGATGTGACACATGGTGGCTACCAGGAGCAATCTGACAATAGAAGTAGAAGAATAAATGACAGATGCTGTTAATTACAATGATGCAAGTTTTAGATATAATGAAACTGAAAATGAGGAGACACAAAGAAATTCGTAAATGGTAATTCTGCTAAAGAGGGAAATACAGAGAAACCGAAGAAAATGGAACAAGTATGTGAGCAAAGATTGACTTAGTTACACAATTTTTATTGCGGTCGTGTTGAAGTATTGCAATATTTACGCCATGTGAGCAATTAACAATTTGATAAATGGTAAAGAACTTAACAAGTAGATCGATAGGAAGGTCACTCAAAAAAAGTCCAAAAAATTAGGATAGAAAAGTCACGTGAAAAAAACAAAAATTAAAAAAAATGGGGATAGAAAAGTCAGTACAGAACTTTTTGCTTTTTGAGATACGAGAAATAAATACATGCATATCGCTATTTCAGAAAAATTATTTTCCTTTTCTGGTCTTGATAGGTTTAACTTAAGTAATCAGTTGCTCGGTCCATTTATCTTTGTAAGTCGAACTAGCACCCACTCCGGTACTGCTATGGTTTGGTTGACGTAGTTACTTGTTTGTGGGGGTGAATCGAGTGCGTCATTCCGCCTGTTAAAAGCCTCTTGACTTTCAAGTGTTCCATTGAATAAATACTGTGAGTTTTATGTGAGCTCATAAAGGACATAACAAAAGTAAGAGAGCTTTGGCACGTGCAGTCACGTGGTGGTCATGTTCTTGGTAGCCGATGTTTTTTCCGTCTTTTTAAACTGGCGAATGTTTTCCTGGTAGCAAAGAGGTTGAGCACCTGTTTGCTACCCTCGTGCAGATTGAACAACAGTTGTCACAGCGTAAACGGGTCCCATTTTCCTCTTCCGGAATATTCTTGGCCAGCGTCCTTTTCATACCTTTGATACACTGTTATGGCGTCGTTAGACGTTGTCCTGAACCACTGCCAACTCTCATTAAGACTATTCTGTTGGCGGCACCATAGGATAGAACTAATACATTGTCTTCGCTGGTTTTGCGTTTGCTACTAATTCTGGTGGCTTTCTTTAACTGTGGATCTCAAATAACACCAATGCAGGCAGCAATGTCTTGATAGTTTATCTGGAGCAGTTTGTTGACCTTACCACTGAGCTCTAAATGCAGTCACTATTATTGCGCGATTGTTGCACCTAAAAAAGACCAATCGGTGTTTCGAGAGGTATTTTGCAGACAAATATATTTATAAAACACAGGTGTCTACGTCCCCCCGACGATTATAAGCTTTAGTAATCTTGTAGCAGTAACATGTGCCTTGTACATGTTTTTTTTTTTATTTGAAACTTTTTTTCTCCCATTAAACCCCTTTTCTTGTTCATGGACTTTCTCTTATCATTCACTTTGTTAGTCGTGGCGTTTACCCATTTGTATACTGAAGGGGATTCAGGTTGGATTCGTATGTCCATGATGTCTATTTTCTAGTTTCTTGCTGTCTTTGATTGAAACTATCATACCTCGTATGGTAGTCATTTGTTTACCAATCATGTTGACGGTCGTTGACTTATAGCACCAATCTGCTGGTAGACAACAAATAAATTTTGAAATAACTGGAGTAATTTCTTTGTAACTATATGAAATATTGTTGCAATTCTTGAGTAGGCACTCAACGAAAAGGCAGGCAACTCAACACAGTTTAACAGGAAATAAATACAGGTGTTTATTCACTAGGGCAAACACATAACATCTTTCAGCTTCCTCAGAGTCTTACTACTAAGTATACCAGTCCTTTGCTACTTAACCCGAATGTGGACAAACGACAGCCTTCCCCGCTTCGCTTCAGGTCCCTACCACAACCTTCAGGCAGCCTAAAAGTTGGCCTTTTAGTTTCCCAAACATTCTGACTCCATTCACAATCCCTGATGCACTGCTATTCTCTCTATTCTAGTGTCTTCCTGTTTACGTTCAACAGGGCGCTAGTGCTCATCTCAAGCACTGGTGCAAGGCAGAGTTACAACAATATAGTTACTATTATAGTAGGAAATAAATCATGTTGACATGAAACAAAATAAATGTGGTAGATTTGGAGTGATCAACTATATACACTAGTGACAATAACTAGAGGCTAATATTAGTGGTTTCACTCTGTTGCTACATGTTTTTAGTGTGACGTCTAAGCAGAAAGTGTTGATGTATATCTTATCTTAGGTTTATTTAAAACGTCCAATTTTATGTCACTTTCAAAGTTCTTGCTAATTAGTTCGTCTCATAACTCTATTAAAATATATGAGTCTTAATACTCAGTGCTATATTTATTTCTCTTTGAAAATGCAAATTTATGATTAAGATTAACAGAAAAAAAAATTACTTTGTTTAATGCAATCAGAACTCCGTTACAAAAACTGTACCATAGGTTCAAATTTGCATACCATACAGAAACCTCTACTTGAGAAGGGAATGGCGGGCCATCTGGCGCTGAAAACAAGGCAAGAAATAGTGTTGGGAAAGAAAATATTTAAATATTTCATTTACTGATAAGCGGGACTGTCAGACATTTTGAACTTGGTTGCTGTCTTTTGTTCCACATTTATTGTATCATTCTATTGTGTCCATTTCTTTTTCTTCAAAAACAAGCCCATAGAATAGATAGTGAGTATACATTTGTATCGCTATTCATCACATAAGAAACAATCTTAATGCAAACAAGCGAAAAACAAACAGGATTACAAAGAGAGTTTGTGTTATCACTTAAACTCAGACGCTGCCCCCTTCGGATGCTAACTTTCTAATAGAATCTAGTGCTTAAAAACAATACAAAGAATAGTGAAACAAAATATTGGAATATTTTAGATACTGGTAAGCAGGACTGGCGGATATTGTGGACTGGGTAGCTGGCTTTTGTTCCTCTCTAACTGTCACAGTCTCGGTTGACATTGCCTGTTATATCTTCACCTCGGGTCATTGATTGAAAAAAAGGAAGTAAGAATGACTAAATTGACTTTTAGTCAGTAGTATCCTTTAGACAGCCGAAGACAGTAGTAGTAGTAACTTGAAGTCACTTAAGACGTTTTTTTCTGTACTTAGAGCTGGACACATATTATTGATGTTGATTGTTACCCGCTGTGATGCAAACGTATTCCAGTAGTGAAGTTATAATTTAAGGGACTTGTATATTTGATACCGCTGTTAAGCGGATGTAGTTATATTTGAACTGAATATTTTGTTGTAACAACTAGAAGTGCAGTATATGGCTCCTTTTGTCTCGAAAGGCAATGGATGCACCCAAATGAGTCACTGGTTTTGGCTTAATCTTGAGATGGGGCAGAATCTGGTGTGGCTAGTCAAGCCAATTCTAGAACGGCAGACTTTGCCACAATTCATACATGTGTATGCCTCTGATTCAGGGCTAGCGGACAGGGCAGCTTTCTTTTTTTCCCTCTTGATTAAGGCCGCTTCAGTTCTTTTGTTTTCAGCAAGGGTTGTGCCAGCACGCACAGTCTGTCTCCATGCACTCCGGTCTTTGGCTATGTTTTCCCACATACTTTCGCTGATGCCTGTGGCTCTCATGTCTCGCTTGCAGACATCTCTATGTTACTCTTGGGCGGCCCTTGGGTCTGACTCCTTCCACAAGCTCAGCATATAAGATATCTTTCGGCATTCTACCATCTGGCATGCGGGTGACATGTCCGAGCCAGCGTAATCTTCTTTGTGTCAGGAGAGCATACATGCTGTTCATATTTGCTAATTTCAGAACTTCCTGTTTGGAGACATGGTCCCTCCAAGAGATGCTCATTATGCGTCTCTGGCAGCTCAAGTGGAAACTATTCAATCTGTGCTCTTGGTACGTGTATGTTGACCAGCTTTCACTGCCATAAAGGAAAGTGCTCACAACACAGGCGTTGTAGACTAGGATTTTGGTCGCTGTGGTCAATTTACCAATGCTGTGGTAGCTTTTCCTATCCTTTTTGTCATCTAGATGTCTAATTCTAGGTTACTGACAATTGTCAGACAATTGACAACTGACTAGAAGTGCAGTACTTTATTATTATTGAATGAACATCACACTTGTCTGCTGAAGATCGACTCGTCTTTGCATGCTAGTCATGTTCGTTACGTGTTAAGCGGACACACAGACCCAGCATTCATCAACAATACACACATAAATTACAAACCTAACCTTTACACCAACCAGAGTAAGAGAACACATAAAAAAAAGCTCACCCAGGGTAACCAGCCAAGACCCTGCCTCCCGTTCATAGCCTATCTATTTCCAATACTAGACGTTTCCACGGAAAATGCCACGCTGAGGCGATGGGGCTAAAGCCCTAACCCCAAAAATCTGCCAAACAGTTCTACAAAGGGGGCCGTAGCGGTTACTGTAAAAGAATATTAGGCAAACTCTCCAAGCTTAGCGATGCGGCCATTTATAGCGAGAGCGCCCAGGACCGAAAGGCGGTGTGCTGTGTATGCGGTAGGGTATTTACTCGGTCGATGGCCATTACACGTTGAAGCCCTCAGACAGGTGAAGAGCTCTGGGTCCAATCATGTTTGTTTGATAAAAACCTCTAACGATCAATAGGGAAATGGCGCCTACCGGCCGATTCCCTATATATATATTATCATGGGCTTAATCAGTTGAGAGGGTTGGGGTTCAACCCCTTACAAATGAAAATGAAATCCCACCCTTAGAGGGGGAGTCAGAATTAGGGAACGGTTTTTAGCTTTGATTTTGTTTATTTTAAGTCAGATTTTAATACTAAACCATCACTTGCCCAGCGCCACCAAGGGGGTTTTAAGTTTAAACCCCACCCCCCACACCAGAAGGTTTTCCAGCTATGCTCTTGGAAATTGGGGATTGTCGTTTGCATTATTTTATTTTTTGATTTATAGAAGAGGGGGTTTAAGGAGGATTTAGATTTAAAAAAAAAAACTCCGAAATTTACGATACCCCCTCCCCACAAACACAATAATCATTATAAAAAAGCAAAGTACACTTCAGCGTGGTTTGAAGCTAAGAAAATACCTATTCAATATAAAAAAAAGAAAATTACGCACTCAAAATGCTATGAGGGATGCCAAAGGAATTTTGAGATTAGACTCCTTTTCAGCGGGGTTGGCAGGTAAAATATACCTCTTTAATAAAAAGAAATAAAGTACATTATCCACTAAAATTCTTTGAGCGTAGTTAAGCCAAGAGGGTTTTAGGGTTTAAACCCCCCTCCTCCAGATGGCCTTATTTTTAAAGTTTAAAAACCCTCCAGATGGTTTTGAGTTTAAAATCCCCCTACAGAGGGTTTTGAGGTTGAAAACCCCCTCTTTAATATTATCTTAAGCAAACTAACCAAACCCACCTAATTCTATCAACTTAGATAAATGGGGCTTTGAATTTGTTTTAAAAAAAATACTCCAGAGATTTTTTAGTTTAAAACTCATCTACAGAAGATTTTGACGATAATACTTTCCTTTTCGATATAAAATCTAAACCAAACTACAGTCACTTAATTCCAAGAGCATAGACAAGAGATGTTAAAAATTTTAAATTTTTACTAGTGGCTGGGCTCCGCTAATAAAGAACAGTGAATAGTCTACCGAAATTGAAAGAGACTAAATTTTGCTCATCAAAGATAGCTAAGACAAATTTTAGGTTTCAGTTATAGAGATCGGGTCTCAAGGAAATTCAATGCCGAACTGGGAGTCGACCCATTAGTAAGGGAGTACAAATGAGGTTTGCGGGACATATTCTCCGACAAAATGAATTACGCATACAAAAAGTTGCAATGACATGGAGACCAATACGAGAACAGGGACATCCAAGTACAACTACACGCCACTCTTTCATGGAGGTCCTCAGAGAAGGTGGGAAGAGGCTTTAGACATTGCTAGGGATAGATTTTTGTGGAAACAGCTTTCCGCAAAATGAGCCGAAATGAGCCGAAAGGCGCGGGAGAATCTGTCTTGAATCGGGATGTAGTGAACCCTTTTCTGAACACTCTTGACTGCGACACCTCCGCTCTTTATATATGGTCCCTAATGGCCTTCTAGAACCGGAAAGAACATCGCTCGACCATTTTTGGGTGGTCAGATGACTATATCCATCGTGACGCTCCTGAGCTCTTTTCACGACGCCGATCCTTCCTGAACCGTCATGTTGACACTCGTCTCGGCTGACCGTCCTAACTTATTACGGTTGACCGCTCGTCTAGCGCTGGCCTGGGACGATTTGCGTCGGCTGACTATACACACACCACTATCCCCCATCTGTGTCACCACCAGGTTAATTACAATATTACATTGTTACGATCTTCTCAATCAGGCCTTCTGCAAACACTACTTAAAAACACAACATCACATCTAACACAAGAACTTGACAACAAGAGCTTCAAGTAACGAAGTAGCGGTTTAATTTACAAATACATCGATAGCGAATTCAACACAATTGGCTAGATAAGTTTAATTGCGTTCTTGAACTTAACAGAACTGCCTAACTAAACATTACTAATCTCTCTAGCTCGTACAGCTACATTTTCGAGGACTCAAAGGAACCACAAGTCCTTACTGCCTTGCTGTCCTGGACTCAACTGTCCTTGTAAACACACTGTCTCTCGACCGTGAAGGCTCTTTATCACATGACCACAACACAGGTCATACTTGCGTAACTTGTAGTACTGTCCCTTGTCTATTGACAGCCGTTGACCCGTTGTCCTGTGTGATTGGCCTGAGTCGTGTACCAGTAGGCCGCACGCACATTAACCCTTTCAGTCCGCCACTACAGTTACAATATAAACATGAATAATCTTACCGCTGTTCACATTGCCTAAAATAATGAAGATATGAAAACTGGTTGAAATAAACGCGTTCATCATAAGAGTGTTCTTGTATCTTTTGATGTTTCCTCTGTAGTCGCTGAATGAACTCTTTATGTTGTGTCTGTAGTATTTATGTGTTTCTGTTGTGTTGTCTTTATATGAGAAAAGATCAATAAAGCAGTCTTAGTCTTAGTTTTAATATATACTTAAAATTACGGACTTCTATTCTGATTTATTAAACTGACAGCAGCTTGTCAATTTTTTTTTTTATAGCCAGTCTTTAACGTATAGGCAAAAATTTATTGTTAAATCGATTAAAGCGCAGATAACTCTGGTAAATCCTTCACATAAACATTAGAGTCAAAACGACAAATCTAAATAGTGTAGTCATATAAATATGTCTTTTATATGTTCTTCTTGAATTAGTAAAGCAATATGTCTAAGTGATAGCACAAGGGTGCGGTTCCAAACCTCTGGACCATGCACTAAAAAAAAAAAAAAATTCAGCAAACCTTGACTTTATTATGATAATGTAGCACAACATGAAGAATTTTTGTTTTCCCCACTAGAATACAGTTACAAAGTGTACATTTGTTAATGTAAAAGCCTGTTATTGTGTGTTACGTGTACAGGAAACCGGGTAAGTGTGTGTGGGTGTGTATATATATGTTTATGTGTTAGTGTTTTCTACGTTTACATTAAAGAGATCCCATGAGGGAGAAGAATAAGACGGATGTCTGTTCCATGTACTAACTTTAAAAAAACGTTACTTTATGCAAATGATTTTGATGATGTCATACCAATGTCTCCATTTATACTTTCTTCATTTACGTCTGGTTATGCTCTTACCATTTCTGATCTCAGTCTCTCCCTTTTGTTATTTCTCTTCCTCTTCTTTCTTTTATCTTTTTAGTCTCTTTCACTTCTTTCTTTTATCTTTTTAGTCTCTTTCACTTCTTTCTTTTATTTTTATATTGTCGTTTTTTTGTTTTTTTTAATTTCTCTTTCAATCTTTTTTTCTTTTTCTATGTCTTTTTTGTACTCCCGTCTACTGTATTTTATTATTTTTTTTTTTTGTATTTCTCCCTTCTTATTTTCTCTTTTTCAATCATGATATTTATGTCTTTTTATCCCTTTCTCTCTCTCTTTTTTTTTTTGCTTTCTCTTGTGATCGCCTGACTATGTCTTATGTCTTTTTTGTTTTATTCTTTCTCTCTTTATTTCTGATTTTTGCTTGTTCCTGTATGTTGTACAATAAGGTCTCTTTTATCTCCGGTTTTTATTTTAATCTCTCAATCTCTATTTCTTTTCTTTCTTTCTTCTAATTATTTATTACCTATTCGATTTTCCTTTTTTCTCTCTCTATCATGATGTCTTACTTATTACTTAATCATGCGAGGTAGGTGTCAGAGCGATAAAGAGCTTGGCTTACAAGTTGGGGTTCTGCGTTCGAGTCCGGGTTAAGACCGAAATTTTTAATTTTGGCATCTTTGGACGCCTCTGAGTCCACATAGGTATAATGCGTACATAACAGTAGTTGGGTAAATTAAAGACAGTTGGTCGTTGTACTGACCCCATGACACCATCGTTAACTGTGGGCCACGGAAACAGGTGACCTTTACATCATCTTCTGTATAGATCATTAAGTCTGAAAGAGAAACTTTACTAATTTTTTAAAAATTAACTGTTCATACCGGCCACCAGCTGATCAAGTTATTTCAATGAAGCTGTAGAAGATGGAAAAAAATGAATAGGCATACAATAGGAATCAAAAAGGCACCAGTTAGGCACTCAATATGCACCCAATAGGCATCCAATAGGCACCCAATAGCCATCCAATAAGCACCCAATAGGCATCCAATAGGCATCCAATAAGCATCGGTTTTGCCTGCATCAGATGTGAAATATATGCAGGTCGCAATCGGGTTTGCGTAGTCATGTGAACCACTGCACTTAAATAATTTTATTGTTAATCATAAAACTAGAGTCTGGGGTGTCCAAAACTATTATGTCATCAAGTAATTATGTCTTGATATATAAATTGATATAACTGTACATCCTGATCATAGAAATCTATAAGTGGAGTTTTGTGTTACATTGAAAATGAGCAGGATTCTTTTGTTTAGTTTCTCCCTTGTTACCAGTCTGTTGTTACATATCAGATGGACATAATATGTTTCAAGGAGTAAATTTGCACAAATCGAAATAAAGATTCTATATGTGTAATATCCTAATCATGCATATTATGTATATACTCTGTTGTCTGTTTATCGTGAGAAATAGATATGTTTTAGCGCAAGGTATGGTATTTTTTTAAAACATTTCTTTATATTTAAATTATTAAAACTTGTTATGTAGTAATAAAATGTTGAGTTTGTATGCTTCATTTATAAATAATTATTGGTGCAGCGATGTACAGTTTGTGAAATAACTAGATGTACCGGTGGTCCCGGGTTCGAATCCCAGCTGAGACTGGAAATTAGGGCGCTTTTGATTCAAACGGACTACAATGAATCTCGACACTTCCATAGAATGAATATTAGAGAGTTTTTAATATAATACTAATCAGAGTGTTATAAGTGGGTAGAGACACGGGTCAACCCAGGGGCGGATCGGGTATCAAAATCGGCCCAGTCATTACCATATGAACCGGCTCAAAAATGAATGGCATGTCATATCATGGGCGTAGCCAGGATTTTTCGGCGGTGATTTTTTTTCAGCCCCCTCTGCAATGTATGTGTATGTAATTAATCTTCATGACATTCTGACCTTTCATTCTTTCGGGCGTATTTTTGTATCCTAGAATAGGCTCTTCTTTTTTTTTTTAGTAGAAACACAGTACACACCACCAAGGACAGCTAGAGAGTCTGGGGGGAGCGCTGTGAGACATTTGAGGATCCTCCAACAACGAACATATTGCTTATGATTTACTTTCACTCCTCGCCCTTTTCTCAGACATGTAAACTTCAATTTAAAAATATACTTCTTCATCCTAAATATTTAGCCACATAGCTTTATACTGGAGGTGTAATTTCCTTAATGTCATTGTTATGAACCTATTAAGACAATAGAGCTGAAAACCATGTCCGTAAAGTATGACTTGGCTACAGTGAATGTCTACACAACACACATCTCTGACATTTTGTGAACACATTGTTACGACGAGTTACAAGCACATGTAAACGTAAGAACGACAAACCATACAGTAAATCATATTCACAACAGGTTAAATACAAAATAACTACTATTTAATTGACTAATCGGTAATCATTTTATATTGATTCATGTTTACTGGGGTACAATGAATAATTGTATAAAGTGTCAACTTGATCCGAGAGTGTGTGTCGTAAAAATGAAGTGTACATAAGTATTCAGCAGACAGAGTAAGTTTATATAAGCTTTGTAAAAACAAAATATCAACTTAACACTTGACAGTTCCTTTAAAATAATCAGATATTAGATATTTTCTGAAAGCAATTAACTCTTTCTCTGCTAATTGATGATTCCAACGTTGATTTGACTGCATTAAATTGAATTGATTTTTTTTTAAATTTTGTGTTGTGTAAAAAGAGCATGCATTCCCCTATAATTCGATAACTAATATAAACATTTTGTTGACAACAAACAAAAAACGTTATTAGTTTTTAATTATAAAAGAATAGTGAAATAAAAATAAACAATTTAAATAATAATTTTATCGAAACCAGGAAAATAATTACGGAGTGAAAGAGTTAATACTAAAACAGGCATGTTCACATTCTTTTTATCCTGACGTTCTGATAAGTTCCTTTCCATAAGTTTCATTACTGTAATCTTGATTATCAAATGATACCATCTCAAATTGACTTTCCTTTGATTCCATTTGTAGACCCTCTACACATGACCTTGTCTCATATTGATCATGTACGGAGTCAATGTCTTGATAATTGTCGTCTTGCGTTTCGTGGTAATATTCTACATTCTGTGATTTTTCGACGTCATTCCGGGCAACTTTTGATTCTACTTTTTCTTTCTTGACTCGTATTTTGTAAACAGCAACAGCAGCACCAATAACTAGGCAAGTAAGTACAACAGCACCTACTGAGACTCCTATAGCAACATCAGCAGAGTCTGGTCCAAGGTATTTTCATCTGTTTCAAAAGCAGAGACATATTAATTAGTTCATTCTATTCAATTGTCTTCTATTTCAACATTATATCTCATTAAGACACGCATGGGTTAAGGTCATCCAGATTTAAAAAAACAAACAAGAAAAATATTTAAAATATTTTCTTATGACCTTTCTCCTTGACACAACTTATTGAACGATCGTTCTTCTCTAAATAACTAATGAATTCTAGATGAAAAGAAAATGAAGGTAGAGAACCGTCTTGACTGACACCTCGGCGCTTTTGATATTACAACTAAATAATTATAACTATTGTTTGATTCATAACTTTTTCAATATCAACTAATTTCTCAATCGGAATCTAATACACTGTACTATTACTTCAACAGAATCCTATGTGTCTATGTCTCTACTGGATGGCTACATGACGTCGTGCGAGAAATAGTTTAAATCCTGCCACATTTCTTATGCTACCGTATATTTGAAAACTTTGATATGATAAACTTTATATTTAGCTTAGAAGATACAAATATCCTAACTAAACATTTACTTGTGTCACAAAAGTCTCCTACATAGTCAGGTTTACAGGCCAGACATTTACCAGAGTGTACGTCACATGTTTCATTCAGACAATGTCTGGGGCATTTTTCTGTAAAGAAAATTGTTTAATACTAAACTTAAACTTTTTTTAAAGTTACAAAAAAATACACGTGCTTTTAACATTCATAATAGTTTATAACTAAAACCTAACAGAAATCTGCTCTTTTTGTATACTTCAAGTTACCACTAACATTCTTTAAGTTATATAAAACTAATTTACCATTTTCAGACCTTGTAGTCTATATGGCATATGATTTAAAGTAATCAATTATGTAGCTTACAGTACAATGACTTTTGCGGCAATGTTCGCTCACAGCAGAGTAGGTCCGGTACTGTTTGCTCACAGCAGAGTAAGTCTGGTACTGTTTGCTCACAGCAGAGTTAGTTCGGTACTGTTTGCTCACAGCAGAGTAAGTCCTTTACTATTTGCTCACAGCAGAGTAAGTCCGGTACTGTTTGCTCACAGCAGAGTAAGTCCGGTACAGTGACTTGGTCCGCTATTGTTAGAGCACAGCGTAGTAGGTTTGCTACAGTGAGTAAGTCCGGTACTGTTTGCTCACAGCAGAGTAAGTCCGGTACTGTTTGCTCACAACAGAGTAAGTCCGGTACTGTTTGCTCACAGCAGAGAAATCCAGGTACAATGACTTAATCCAACACTGTTAACTCACAGCATAGTGTCATGGTGGGTTTTTGGATTGCAGCTTGTTGACTTCGGGGTAGACATAAGTTCCTCGAGTTCCCATGTTCCCCACCTCGACAGTTTAAATCCAAGCAACTAATATCGGCATCGAAGCCGTGATTGGCTAACACTAAATACATGTTTGCTCAACTGAACATGTAGTGAATACCAACAGTTGTTCAACGTGAACACTATTAATGCTAACTTAAGTGAATGTACATCAGTTAACAACAAGATTGTACGTTTAACAATATCATGAGTGTATGAAATATGATGACATGAGTGATAAATATAGGTCAATAGTACTTACAAAAGAAACACAAGGTCTACATATTATGCAACGAAATATATCACACCTTAACTCGGTGCCATGATTTAATCACGAAACAGCCTACAAACAATGCAATAGGTGCACGGGCCATATCAAACAACACTGTGAATCAGGCATGAGTACGACAGAGTCCCTACATAATAAAAATAAACATTGCTTGAGATCGCCATTCCCAAGATCAAAGGACAAACGAATTTCGAGCTACGACATTCAAAAAGCAGTTAAATAAACTAACTTACCCCATACTGGTGAAGAAAACACACAAGAACGCAACTCAGCAAAGTCTGCACAACCCCAACAAAGGCAAAACCGTAATGACAACAAAGCGCACATCCTAGGAACAGAAACTCACGAAACCTTATGGTGCTCCAAAGAAAATACCAAGCAAGGTGCGCATGTGTCGTGATCTGTGATGATGCTAGATGTCACGTTGAAGATTATCTTGATCTAAACAGCACAATCGATGATCGTGATTGCCGAGGATCTAGAAATCGTCAGTTGATAGGATGATCATTTAGAAGTTTTTAGTTGCTAAGAGGATCATCTAGAAGTTGCTAGTTGATTAGATGATCTAAGTATAATAAATATATATTCAATGAAGAAACTTCTCCTCGTCAAATACAAAAACTTTAATTTAAAACTTGGAACAGCTATTCACAATAATTGCAATGGTAAACTGTAATTAAATAAAATGGATAATATATTTCTACTACATTAAATGATCTACAGAATATAATAATTTATGTCTTCTTCCTTTGAATTCCAACTCGAGACTAAAACAAATCACGTCTTAACACAATCCACTCGAGACTGGCGAGAATATCTAGAATCTTTCAGACTTTGGCGTTACCACGTGACTAATATTTCTTTGTTGCATGGCCAACTAATCTGACCAATAAAATACAGCTTAACGTACAATAATTAACATTTCTGACCAATCAAAATTACTCTAATAAAAGGTTGCTGTAGACTTGGATTTTCCCGAGCTAGCTGAAATCTTGCCGGCGAACCTTGAGCTAAAATTAGACAATGCGTACGTGACGCTATGGTTAAACCAGAGATGAACATTATGTAAATGTCATATCCTTGAACGGTTTATGTGTATGTGTGTGTGTTAGTGCGTGTGTACGTCACACACTTGAAGTTGAACGCTGCGATGCCCCATAAGGAAGTAGAATAATGCACACATTCTACTGCACTGATTTATTTCTAGAAAGTAATTTAGTAAATGATATTATAAAAAAAATCTTTCTAAATTCTACTTTTGTTATTTTTTTGTCTTTTAATTTGTTATTATTACTGTTACTTCTGATCTCAATCTCTCTTTTGTTTGTTTGTCTTTTCCTTTTGTTTCTATCTTTCTTTTTATTTCTCTATCACTCCTTTTTTTTTACTTTAGCATTTTTTCATACTTTAGTTAAAGAAATGGGAATATACATGGTAGGGGTGGGTATCCCTCAATAGACAGCTGAAATGCACAGTGCCATCCCTCCACTGAATTGTTTGTCCTTGGTAGGTTGTCCTGTACTCATCTCTAATATTCCTGCTTTCAGAAATCTTGGAGTCACTTTTCGATTTAGAACAATGCAGTTGTGCCCCCAATAGTCATACGAATTCTCTACATCAGACCGAGCATCATTTACTTCTTCGATGGCAGTATTTACATAGGCAGGTGCAATATTTGACTTTGAATATCTTAACAAATCCTGACAAACCTAAGAATCCCGTTGTTGCGGCAAAAGACGCCCTGGTTTGACTAAAGAGAGATGCCTCAGATAATCAAGATTTTTTTTATTAGACTATAATACATGTGTCTCAAAAACATATTTGTTAACAAATAATGCATTTGAAGCATTGGTATGTATGCAAATATGGCATACTTGTAGATGTAATAAGATTCAAGACGTTAGAGACCTCAACACTCAACAAAAAATGCTGCCCAGCATCTTCACTTACTAAAATCAGGTACTTTTATAAACAGTATATATTAGTTTGCACTATTTTGTCATGCGCTCTTTAGTCGGTAAATTTCGCACTATTTTGTCGGCGCTATTTTATCCGCGCTATTTTGTAGGGTCACCTCACATGGAAGTATAAAAGATTTTTAAATATATACATTGAAAGAATGAGTAAATCAGTGAAGATTCAGTTTAAACATGATTAAAATAACACACACATTACGTTTTAATAATAAAAAAAATATATAATAATATTCTTTATTTTGCGTGAGAAAATTCTTTTAAAAATTGTACATTGTACCTACAAATTCATTATTAGAGCAAACAATTTATACAATAGCAGACACAATTAACTTTCATAACTGTAGATCGCCAAGTTTCTTCCTCAAAAGCTACGATTTGCAGGCTTTTTCTTTTTTTGCGCACGAATCAAAGGTTTGAACCTCACTCCTCATTCATCTCAGACTGAAAACTTGCCTCGCTGTACATTCAAGAAGACCATTAAGACTTATCTGTCCAAAACTATTTTCAGATTAGTTTGTCATTTCAACTCTCGTGTTTATGTTCGTAATGTTATCTCAGCGCCTTGTGTCTATATCAAATGTGTTCACAATGCTCTTACCATTAAATTATTATTATTGTAATTAATATATAGCTTTTATATTATATTAGCTTTTATTAGCTTTTATATTATAGTGGTGATAATATAAATTATTGGCAAAAACATTATAGAATGAAGACATTATTTGCTATATTTATTTTACGTATTTTTTTTTCTTTTCTGTTATATAACAAGGGCGTGTAGCTATGTGCAGAACTATAAAGAGTTATAATTATATCATCCTCTAGAAAAGCAGAAACAACTGGACATCCTGATCATTGACAAATACAAGTGGAGTTTTTATACCATGAACAGTTTGTAAGTGGCTTTGTCCTTTTTTTTCCTTCCGGGTTGTCCGTTGTTGTATTACAGTCAGACTGCTGTGTGGACCTACTATGTTTTGATGGGCAATCATTTCTTTGATAAGCTGGTGACTTCGTTCCTATGTTATTTTCATCATGTTGATTATTTCTGTACTATGTTTGCTGTTTTTCATGGGAAATACATTTGTCTTAACGCAAGGTAGGATATTTAGTTTTATTACATTTATTAAAAGCCTTATAAAATAATTTCTAATATAATAATAAGGCTTGTCTTCAAGTCCGAAGATAAATGAGGAATGTAGTATTTCCCGTGGCTACGCCGCCCAACTGTTAAGTACGTATTTTTCCACATATAGAGCGTGTATGTTTTGTTTTTTCTTTCTTAAAAAGTCTTGATGGTCATGTGGTATAGGCTTTACACTTGTCGTCATAATAATCCTGATATATTCACTTTCCTGCTGGTTTCCAGGCGTCCTGCTTGGGCTTAGAGAAGAACAAATCAATCTTTATTTTTTGTATATCCTAAAAAATATAAAGTTAACACTTTTATTTATAATTTTCTTACATTAGCATTTAAAAATAATCTATTTTTCCTATACAAACTAAATAGCTTTAAACTTAATAAGAAGATGCTAGATAATTTTTACGACGCGACTATGCAAAATCTGATAACATGGAATAACTTGTTGGCAAGGCAACGCTTCATCTTAATTGTTGCGCCGCTTAGAAATCATTATAAAAAGGGCACCAAAAATCACACGCTCAACACTACCACATTGAAATGAAGTTATTGAACGAAAATGTCTAAGAAAAATTGGTAAAATCTTGGACAACAGCAGCCACCCGCTCTATCATTACTACATGAAGTGATCGCGAAATGGGCAACTTCAAGACAAGAACAGAGCGGTACAAAAACGCGTTCGTTCCTCACTCGGTCAGACTATATCAACGCCACTCGTTGATCAGGAAACATGAATATGACCAAGATGCTTGTGTGTAGGCGCTGATTGAACTCTTTATGTTGTCATTGGCAAAAAAAAAACTCCATTTGGGCAGCTGTTGAACTCTTTATGTTGTCATTGGCAAAAAAAAAACTCCATTTGGGCAGCTGTTTGAGACCCATAATAAAGCTTAAAAGATTTTAGAAATAAAAAAATCACCCTTAGGGTCAGGATTTAAAAAAAAAAAGAGATACCAGACACCGATTGGAAAGACAGACACAAAAATTCTTTCTTTCCCCTGGAAATTAAATCATTATATAGAAACAATCTGGACTTCTTTGTTATGTTTGACCCTTTTCATATGTAAATTATGAGTGAGTCTGGTGGGAATGTACATTTTTGTTAATAGTTATAATGTTTTGTTTGGTGCTATGCACTAATTGTAAGACAAATTTCCTTAAGGAAAATAAAGATTATTGTTATTATGTATGTGTATGTATCTGTTGTGTTGTTTTTATATGAGAAAATGATCAATAAAGCAGTTTAAGTCAATCTAAAATTTAGCTTGTAGCTTTCTTGTATGAATAATGTTCAAGTCTTTTAACTTACAGGTTGTGAATCTGGTTGGTTTGGAGATAAATGTCAATATAAATGCCATTGTGTGAGTACGTGTAACACTTCAGGAGACTGCACTGATAATAAATGTAGTCCTGGATGGTTTGGTTACAAGTGTCAATATCGTAAGTAAATCACTGTCGACATAGTTATCTCTGTCCCTTTAATTTCGTCGTATGACAGTTCACGTACCCAAATCCACTTTTCCCGGTCATCAGCTGTTCCTAGAGAGGCAGGTCCATTCTTGTACGTTGTCCAGCAGCTCGACCTCTTGTTCGCGCTCCTTCCACTGTACTTTGAAGAATACTTTTTAACAGAGAGTCATGTCTTAAAATAAGACTTAACCAGCGCAGCTTTAGTCATTTCACAGCGTTGAAAAGTTACTCCTTTTTTTTGGTTAGCCAAAATGTTGGCTTGTAATATTACTAACTTCCTTGCTTTCTTTCCCTGTAACTGATTCCCAACAATGTTATGAAGCATTTACTCTCACAATGCTGGGGTTCTTCTTTCAGCTTCAACGTTAAGTGTCCAATTATTTCAACAATGTAGTACTACATAGACCATTAGCGATGAAGTCAGCTTTAATTTCACTTGGAAGCTGATGTTACTCTTACTGGTTTGACACAATTTGGTCATGGATGCGGAAGCAAGGCTTAGGCGTGTTTTTATCTCTTTTCTTGATCCTCCATCTTTGTTATCTTTGACCCTAAGTATTTAAATGATTAATAGTCTTCTAATGTTTGGCTATTCAACAGCATGGGACATCTCGTACTATAGAATTTGAATAAACAAAATCTTAGTCAGTAAATACATTTTCATAACAAAGTTTGCTAGAAACAACCTGTAAAATCAGAAATTTCTTTATAAGACTAAGACTAAGACTACTTTATTGATCCTTACGGAAATTTGTAGTGATTACAAGGACTCTTTTCTCATATAAAGACAACACAACAGAAAAATACATATAAATACAACAGACAACATAAAGAGTTCTTTCAGCGACTTTCCTTTCAGAAAAGTTGATATAGAGATCCATTTTGTTTTCACTTAGTAGTGTTTTAAAATCATTTTTGGCTATTGCATGTAGACAGTTTAAAGTTTCGGGAATTTTTAATTTCTTTATTTAGTCTAGTATAATTAGTAATGTATGTTACTATTTTAGAAAACGATTCCTTGATAGAAATAACTTTTTGATTATTTAAAACTTGACATTGCACTGGCCTAGAAATTCCGCACGTTCTCGTCAACTTGTCTAGTCTAATACTTAAGAGTAAGATGTTATTGTAAAAAAAAAGTAAAGTTCCCCTTTAAGACCTTGAGATCTATGGGGGGGGGGGCATCTGTTTCTGTGGTTACCGATAACGAAAGTGTTATGTCCCCAGCACAACGACCAACCGCCTTAATTTGTCCCCCACTAAAGTCTGGTACTCATCAGAAACTGGTGGACTCAGAGGCGCCCAAAGATAGTGAGAAAAAAAATCTCAGTCTGCACCAGGATTTGAACCCGGGAATCCAGTTCAGATACCAATCACTTTAGCGCTCAGCCACAGCGTCTCCCAAGTCGTCATAAAATTGTCTCTAATGTTTGCAGACGAATCCAGTCCCTCCAAACACCCACAAAAACACATACACAACACACCTAAAACACATACACAACACACACAAAACACATACACAACATACACAAAACACATACACAACACACACAAAACACATACACAATCTTAAACAACGTTTAATGCAATTCATTGATTAAAAAAATGGAACTACTTTTCTAATCATCGGTTACCTAGAGCTGACACCATTAAGTTAAAAATAGCGACACTTAATTTGTATACCAGTTTAAAGCGTCATCCTTGACAAGTGTTTCTCAGAAATCTAACTATACTAGGCTTGTACTAACAAGTGTCCTGACACAGCTAGAGTCCGAAAACTAAGTTCTAGCTAGTAAACATAGACTTCCATAGTTATTGATTTAATAGGAGAAAAGAAAAGCTTAAATGACATTCGATGTCCTTGACGCAAAGATGGCGACTCACTGCCAACTCAGCTATTTTTCTCTATAATCCTACAATCTTTTAGGTATGTCTGTGATGATTCAAATATTTCGTAAATTTTCCTATCATACAAAAACAAATTTGAATAGCCATCGTTTTTTTCAATGATATGTCTAACAGGTTTTTGTGTCAGTTTAGTTAATTTGTTGGTAAAGTCTGGGTGGAGAATATGACAATTACTAAATGATTCGGATGTCAAAGAGCGATCAAAAAGATTAAAAGATAATATATATATATAAGTAAAGTTCCCCTTTCAGACCTTGTGGTCTTTAGGGCAGATGATGTAATGGTCATCCACGGTTAACGAGGGTGTCATGTGGCCGGCATAACGACCAACCGCCTTTACTTTTTCTCAACAAACGTCAGGTATTCAATAGAGCTGGGTGGACTCAGAGGCGCCCGAAGATCTCGAATTTAAAAACCCCAGTCTTCACCAGGATTCGAACCCCGTATATATATATATATATATATAAATGATTGAGATATCTTGATATAAATAATACTAAAAATAAACAAAGAGAAATAACCCTGAGGACTGAATCTAATTTATGTTAAAACTTTGGAATCCCCTACATTGCTCATTGACTAGTTATTTTGTACACAATACATTAAAAACAAATGTAACAAAAACAAACTTTTTTAAACACAATATCGCCATAATAAGGTTTCAGATCTATATAATGTTCAGGCCTCCGCGCGGCGTTGATGCTTGGAGGTATATCTAGTGTAGATCTATGTCTGACTGGAAGAAATGCTGAACTCGAACTACTTCAGTAACACCGGCGAACGGCCGAAACAATCAAAATAGGTAGTCGACTCTGATGTTGTTTTACAAATATATTTAATGACTAAGAAGGGAATCGTCCGATGTCAGCTATGTCCGTAAATCCGTCTATCTATTCTACTGCTCTACACGAAGCGTCTTCTTTCTATCGTCACTAAGAGCGTTCTTGTTTTTCAAAGATCTGTCACGTGACTTGTCGCTAAGTAAAACTTTCCCCTTATTCCCGAAACAAATAACTAAATCCTAATCAGGTCATAACAACTCCTCCCCCTCCCGCTAAAAAAAATTGCCAGTCATTTTTTTATCTACTGTCTTAGTCTTACATTGTGCAAGGGCCAAAATGTAGGGAAACATAAAAGACAACACAACTTGAGTCTTGATTTCGGTTTCAACTTCTTCATCATTGTCCCAAACTCAAGTTGATCTGAACACCTATTCCCTCAAATGTCATGAAGTGATACTGTCCAATGTGATGTGCCATAGGTGACCGCCGACATATTTCGTCTATCTGTACTTTACACATCACATTCCAGAGGTTACACCACTTTCCCTCACACGTCAGGACAGACATTTTACCTAATATGACAAATTGACATTTATCAATACTCGTTCTCCCACTATACACCTAACGTTCGTTCGGGCATTTCCAAGTGCATTTTATTTCCTCTCTCCACTTACTTGTCCCCACACGACCTAACTCTTTACTGATGTAGGATCATAATCAACAACAAGGAATAACTTATGCTTTTCTGTTGCATGAACTGGAGAGGTTTATGATCAGTGAGCAAACAAAATTCTTTGCCCAACAAATAACTTTCCAACTTTGTTACCACCCATACTATTGCCAGGGCCTCCCTTTCCACTACACTATATCTTCTCTCCGCTTCTGACAGTTTCCTGCTGACATACGCTATGGGATGCAGGCACTCATATTGTTGCATTAAACATCCCCCAATAGCGCTCCCTGACGCATCCGTTGATACGTAGAACACTTTCCCCTTGTCCGGCAGTCTTAGTATCAGATCAGTTGAGAAAATCTTTTTAATCGTTTCTATTGCATCCCTGCACTCCAAATCACATGTAACTTTCTGTGGTTGCCCTTTTCTCAGTAAATTATTTAGCGGGTTCACAATTTCTGCCAGGTTCCTGATAAATTTCCTGTAATAGTTTACCAGCCCTAACAAACTCTTAACCTGCTTCTGAGTTGTAGGTGTCTCCAGCTAAAATATCTTTTTAATGTTTTCTCCCACGGGACTGATGTATTTGTTTTTAACCCTATGACCAAAGAATGTTATTTCTTCCAACCCAATTTCTACTTTCTCAGCCTGTATGGTCAAGCCGTTCTCTTGTATTGCTTTAAAGATATCTCTAATACCTTTTAAATGGTCATCCCAATTCTCATGAAATAGACATATGTCGTCCAGGTAACATATGACGTTCTGTCTATTACCGATAACCGTTGCCATCATCCTGTTAAACGTAGCAGGGGCGTTTATCAGTCCAAAGCTCATACAGTTCCATTGGAACGTCCCGTACGGCGTCGTGAATGCTGTGTATGGTTTCGCCCTCTCAGTCAGTGGCACTTGCCAATATCCCTTCGTTAAATCCAGCTTAGTGAAGATTTTAGCGTTCGATAGTTTGTGCAATATATCGTCGATATTTGGCATCGGATACGGATCGAATTCCGTTATTTTATTCAACTACCTATAATCTACACAAAGTCTGATATCTCCATTTTTCTTCTTTACTATCACTATTGGTGAAGCGTATGGAGAGACTGAAGGTTCTATAATCCCCAGCTTCAACAAACTGTCTATTTCCTTCTTCACTTTTTCTTGTAGATGTAATGAAACTCTGTACGGTCTCATGAAGATGGGCTTATCCTCCATTAACTTTATATCATGGCTGATAACGTTCGTCTTCCCAGGTAAGCTCGAAAAAATTTCTTTGAATTCGTAGACCATGTTTTTTATATCTCTTGCTTTCTCCTGCGACAAGTTCTCCAAGCTTTCCCATGTTTGATTCTTATTCACTTCCAGCAGCGGTATATCTTTAATATCATTGTCGTTGTTCTCCTCTTCTATTAACACTAGTAAACCTTCTTCTGCCTGTTCTTCCAGTGTTTCCTCTCTTTCTCTTTCCATATATCTTTTCAAAGTGTTGATGTGGTGTGTTCTTACTTTACCATTAATATCTACTTTGTAATTCACTGCGCTTGTCTTGTCAGTAATTGTGTACGGCCCTTTCCATTGCTTGCCTATCTTGTTCTTCAAATCATTCACCAGAATCAGAACTTTATCTCCTCTCTCTAGAGTTCTTATTTGTCTTTCTTCGTTCACCCTCTCCCGTGTATTGTGTTTATATCTGAAGCTGTTGTCGTAGGCTTCCTTCCAAATTTGCTTCAGATCTAGTACTGCTTCCTCCTCTTCTGTTTCAATGACGTTTGTTAAAAAACTCTCCTTAAAGATTTGTATTTCATCCCGCTGGTTTTCGTCCATAGACTAGTTCGTAGGGTGAGAATTGTGTGGCTTCGTGTACATTATTCCTGTGTGCAAAAAGTACGACATTGATGTACCGATCCCACTGACTCTGGTTGTTCCGAACAATTTTGGCCAAAGCCCTTTTAAGATCCCCGTTGAACCGCTCGCAGGTCCCGTTTCCTTCTGCGTGGTAAACCGATGACGTCATATGCCGCATGCCTGCCTGCTCCATCCACTTCTTAAATTGTTCCGACCGGAACTGAGATGCGTTGTCCGTCAGCAATATCTTCGGCATCCCGTATCGGGTTATCCACTTTTGTGTTAGGCCATTAATTATGTTCTCCGTGTTTATATTAGACAATGCCACCGCTTCCGGGTATCTAGTAAACATGTCAATTATTGTTAGTATGTATCTGCTATTACTTTCCGTTTTAGTCAATGGACCTATAATGTCGATGGCTATTTTCTGGAAAGGTTCCGTTTGTTCGTCCATGGCCTGCAACGGTGCCTTACCTAGCCGTCCCTTAGCTTCTTTCTTTTGACATATGTCACATGAGCCTATGTACTTGGCAATAGTGGTTTTCATGTTCGGCCAAAAGAACTGCCTGGACAGGTCACAGAGCAGGGCCGCTTTGTCCCGCTATGTGCCGCCATGTTATTGTCGTGTACAATCACAAGCGCTTCTTCCAATACTTCTGGGGAAGTACCAACTGTTTCACTTTCTTCCCATTCAGCATTGTCTGTCTAAACAGTATATCATTTTCAAATTTGAACTTTTCCATTGGATTATTATTCTTCTTGTCTTCCACCCTGACATATATTCTCCCAACTGTTATCCAACTTTTGCTCCTGTGCAAACCTTTTAGGTATTTCCGTTGTTTCTTCCAAGTCCTCCTGCTCTTCTTTACTTGAATCATTTTCTTCCGTTTCTGCTAGTTGGTTGTTTTCGAGTCCGTTTCCCCTTGGTTGCTCCCTCATCTCCGTCGATCCACTCTCTATGCTATTTTCCTGCGCCTCTGCTTTCCTTATCCCCTGTGCTCTTGTCATTACCATGTTGCTCTCGTATGGCGTGGTGTCCGTGTTCTGGTTCATCTGTTTATACTTGTTTTGCCATGCTGCTAGCTCCTCTGCAGTGCACTCCTTCACACCTGGTATATTGCCACCTCTATAATCTTGTGGTTCAATCAAGTTACTCCTTATAACGATCGTGTTACAGCCACTATCGCGGACCGCCCGTACCGGCCGCTTATTTATGAACCCTGGGTAAAATGTGAACTTTCACTGTTCCCCTTCACAAAGTACACCCTGTCCACACCTCTGGGTTGCTGCTCTCTGCTTTTACTTCTATTTTCCTTATTTCTGTTATTACTGTAGTTATTGTAACCCCTCCGATTGTTGTAATTGTTCCTACCACTGGCCCTGCTCTGTGAGCTCATGCAGTTCACTGCAATGTGCCTTTTCCTTCCACACGTATAACATGTCACTCCTTTAGCCCTTCCGTTATTACTATTCCCTCTACCCGGTAGTGGCTCTCGCCCTCTGCTTCTACCCCTATCCTTGTTCTCCTGAGTGTATCCCACCAAGTCAATATTTTTCTTGTCTTTATTTGAACGTGGGTTGCTGGGATACGCCTTTTTATATGTTCTAATAATTTCTGTCACTTCGTCCAACACCTTTGGGTTCCTTTCTTTTACAAACGACTGCAGCTGGAGATCGCATTTGTTGAGAAAATTATCAACCAGGATAAAGTTCCTCAACCCCTCGTAGGTGTTCTCCACATTCTCGAATCCGAGCCATTTAGTGAAGAAGTCCTTCTCTGAGTTGATAGTTGTTTGTGGATCAACTTGGCTGGATGGAGTGTTTTCGTAATACTTCTTTCGGAATGTTGCCGCGTTGTGCCCGTATGCGTTTAGCAGTTCCTTCTTTAGCACCTGATAGCTGTTTTGCATCGAGTGGTCGTGGTTTTGGCAAATCGTGAGGGCTTTCCCATGTACGAAGTCCAACAAGATTTCGGACCACTCCCTCTCTTGGACATTAAACTTTGCTAGTTTAATTTCAAAGCGTTTCAGATAGTCGCCGATGTCGTCCTTGTCTTCCGCAAAAGGTTGTATTTTCTTTTTCATCCATGCGGCGCTACTATGGCTTTCTATGTTAGCACTATTGTTGCTGTTCCCTTCGATGGGCACACTTACACCAGCCTCTATCCTCATCTGCTCAATTTGAATTCTCACTTTTCTGTCCGCCTCTTCTTTCTTCTCCTTCTCTACACGTTCCTCCTCTCTAACCTTTTCCCTCTCCAACTTTTCTGCCTCTCTAACCTTTTCCCTCTCCAACTTTTCTGCCTCTCTAACCTTTTCCCTCTCCAACTTTTCTGCCTCTCTAACCTTTTCCCTCTCCAACTTTTCTGCCTCTCTAACCTTTTCCCTCTCCAACTTTTCTGCCTCTCTAACCTTTTCCCTCTCCAACTTTTCTGCCTCTCTAACCTTTTCCCTCTCCAACTTTTCTGCCTCTCTAACCTTTTCCCTTCTCCAACTTTTCTGCCTCTCTAACCTTTTCCCTCTCCAACTTTTCTGCCTCCCTAACCTTTTCCCTCTACAACTTTTCTGCCTCTCTAACCTTTTCCCTCTCCAACTTTTCTGCCTCTCTAACCTTTTCCCTCTCCAACTTTTCTCTCTCCAAATTTTCTGCCTGTCTAACCTTTTCCCTCTCCAACTTTTCTGCCTCTCTAACCTTTTCCCTTCTCCAACTTTTCTGCCTCTCTATCCTTTTCCCTCTCCAACTTTTCTGCCTGTCTAACCTTTTCCCTCTCCAACTTTTCTGCCTGTCTAACCTTTTCCCTCTCCAACTTTTCTGCCTCTCTAACCTTTTCCCGCTCTATGCGATCTGCTTCTTCTTTTTCCTTTTCTCTGGCCTTTTCCGCTTCTCTAACTAAGCGTTCTGCTTCCGCCGCCACCATCTGCTGCACATATGCAGTTAGTTCTTTGCCTCGCAGTTCTAATTCTGTCTTGGCTTCATGAATTAGCTTTTTTCTAAAATCTTCTAGGTCGTAACCTGAAGTAGTTGCCATATTCCTTATTTGTTACTTTATCCTACGTATTAACGAAATTATGGTATCTCTTACACCAACAAACAAAACCATTGAAGTCTAGACTACCAACTTAGACTAATAACCACTTCTACCCTTTCCCACGATACCCTTAGTATCCTTGGTACAAGTGTATAGGCTACATTCTGACCCGACTGAATCCGATGTGCGACACACGCACACTCAACTGGCAACGTGTTACTCAACACTAGTGGCCGGTAAATAGACCAACCTGTCTATTTACAAATAATAAAATTACAAATGGGCAATCAGGCTTCACCTCGATTGTTCCCCAGATCTAGTCTAGATTACGCTAGATCTTAGTTAGTTACTTCTTACCTGCTTTCACAGCCAGGAGTGTATATAACTTACACCTCATACAACTAACTATGAAAATAAACTTAAATACGATAAACACCAAACTATAGATCTAGTTCTAATGAATGAGACTTTCGTCTGACAGTAAGACTTAAGACGGGAGTATTGCAAACAATTAATACATGACGTTACTAACAAATGCTTAACTAAATGATTCACACTCACATACAGGACGCATTAACAGCTAACCATATATATGGACCTCTTGCTAGATTACACCTAATTTTAAGGATATCCCCAATCCACCACGATTTAACCTGGTAGTGATAATCTAGCGAGTGGTCACTTCCCTACAGACACTAATTCTTCTAAGGAGAAAGTAGTTAAATAACACTTGACTTATCTGTCTAAGAAGCGGCGATAACTCCACAGTCAGTCTCTAGTCCACTCTTCTTACGCTAATGTCTGTCCCGGCGGCAAGGCTCACGGCGATGTCTTCCCTAGCAGTGAGACAAGAACAACGAACGTTTCGGCTCTCCAAGGTCCTTCAGTACTGGTCTGCAATGGCTCCGGTTCTTCGGTGGTACGGCGTCTGGTTCTGGTTCACGGTGATCTGTCGTCTGGCTCCGGTTCGTCGGTGGCGTAGAGTCTGGTTCCGGCTGCTGGTTCCGCCGCAGGTACGGTGGTTCCAGGTGGTCGTCTGTCCAAAGTGAACCTGGAACGGTCCAACTATTGACACAGCGACAAAGTCAAAGTCCAGTGCAAACCTACCGGCTATCTGGCTATCTAACGTGTAGCACAGAATTCAGCCGAGCTGTAGATCAAATTAGCACTACTGTACTTAAGTGCCGTAGGCAGTAAGATGTCTCCTACGTCAAAAGTTCTTTGGCGTGACCCCAACGGTCGATCTTGGCCTTGCAGAGGTGACCTTCACGTTCGTTCTCACTATGGCGGGCAGGCGATATCTCTTCAGTACGGAATCGACAGGTCGGTTTTCTTCCCTTCCACAAAACTGTAGCCTTCTCGATACAGGCTTCACTCCGATGCCACAACGTATGGGCGTTTACAGATTACAACTGTAGATCTAGATCTATATTTCGTTACCTCCTAGTTCTACGAGTCCAGGATCTCACTGGCTTTTCTTTCGCCGACGTGGCTGTATAATCAGGGTCTAGCTGCAGACTAGGCCGATGAAGTTAACTTCTGCCTCCTCCTAACAGAAGGCTTCTATTCTTCTTGATGTTGCTGCCAGTAAGCTCCGAGTCGGGGGTCGCCACTTTGTTCAGGCCTCCGCGCGGTGTTGATGCTTGGAGGTATATCTAGTGTAGATCTATGTCTGACTGGAAGAAATGCTGAACTCGAACTACTTCAGTAACACCGGCGAACGGCCGAAACAATCAAAATAGGTAGTCGACTCTGATGTTGTTTTATCAAATATATTTAATGACTAAGAAGGGAATAGTCCGATGTCGGCTATGTCCGTAAATTCGTATATCTATTCTACTGCTCTACACGAAGCGTCTTCTTTCTATCGTCACTAAGAGCGTTCTTGTTTTTAACAAATCTGTCACGTCATTTGTCGCTAAGTAAAACTTTCCCCTTAGTCCCGAAACAAATAACTAATTCCTAACCACGTCGTGTGTTTAAATAACAACGATCGTTGTATTGCAAGTAGTTACTTTATAAAAGATTGAAACAATTATGGTGCCTGTATTATGAATAAGTTGATGAGTTTTTATCTTGAACCTCGTCTTTTAGCAGCCGACATATTTATTGATTGATAGAAACTATTCGTCTATTCAATGAATGATTGACTCATTGATCAAGAGATATCTTAGACTGCAATAACGCTCAGCATGAAATCCTGTACACAAGTTGTTTTTACTTCCTCGGCGCTCACTAAAATACCTGACCACCACTATTTGCAAAAATACGCAATCTTTAAATCATACCTTTCTATTTTATTGTCGGTATTATCCCCAAAAGCCGCGGATAATAGATAAATCATTAAAAAATATCACACACATTCTGTATTTATAAGCGTTTTTTTTTACTAGGTCTACTTACTTTTTATATGTGCGTCATTTCCGCTTCCTTTTAGACGCGGTCTAAATAAAAACACGAATCCTAAAAGCCTACTAAAGATAGGTCTAGATTCTTTCTCTTATAGTGAAAGGATGGAAATAAATAGTTTATAACTAGGCATAGATGCTATATATAGATTCCAAAAAGTGTTTGTTGTTCAATATCAATACTAAATCTATATCTCTTAGTGGACACTGAGTAAATAAAAAAAGATTATACTTAATACCGTTACAAAAATAATCAAGATGTATTAAAAAATAATCAAGATGCATTCAAGAAAGGTCAGAAAATGATTTAAATAAAGAAAACCAAATTGATTTTCATTTTTAGAGAACAAAATAATAATTTTAAAAATGTAAAAATGGGAATGACTGTGTAGTATTTAATTCGTGTCTTAGTAAAATGCATTTCTTTCCCATTGCGTGTAATTGATAAAATAAAGAAAATGTGTTCTTCGTTAGGTACAATAAATAATTGTGTCAAGTTTCAAGTTGATCAGAGATTTAATGAGTGAGAAACTGTCGTGTTCAACTGGTCAAGGGGACGAAACCTTACAAACTATTTAGCTGTATATGTGAATACTGAAGGATTAATTTTCAATGTTGGTATGAAACTCAATAATTAATTATCAGTAATAAATTGATTAATTGTTTTTTTTAATTGATTAATTCCTGTCTATGATAATGAGAAATTGTGCTCAGTTTCAAGTTGATAAAAAAAATAACTGTGGGAGAAAAAACGTGTACAAACTTTTAACAGACAGACAGACTGTGGGAGTATAAACTATGTATAATAAATGGAGAAACTTTACATTTTAAATCTTAAGTATTGGAAAGCTTGATGTTGTTATGTTTGTTTGTTTTTACCGTTGAGTGTTGAATTTCAGAAAATAATTGTGAATTTCAAGAGTAATTGTAATTAGGTCTACTAAGATTAATTTTTTTTAAAAATTTGCAATAAGTTTAGTTACAAAATGTCTTTTTGTTTTCTATAACAGGTGATCTGGTGCATTTGACGACTCGTAGAATTAATAAAATCATAGCTAATAACAAGAATAAAACTTGTATAGAATTAAAACACCAAGATAACATCACTCTCCAGTGGAACGACTCATACGTCTTTACTTGGCTCAGAATAGACTTTAATAATGAAAGTAAGTTTTTTTTTATGCTTTTGCATTACTAGTATTCTTATTTCTCCTCATAGTCACAGGAAACTTTAAAACATTAAAATATTTTAAAATAATACTTTAAAAAATAACATATATTGAGCATAGTTGTATCAATCAGTTTGGATCAGTCATATCATTAAATGTGTAATAGATCTAGTCTAACAATAAAACAAGGTTACAAAGACAGTTTGTGTGGAAACACAAACTCAAAATCGCCCCTCCCCAGTGGTCCACCCAGGCAGGCTCCAATATTTTCAGAAAGAACATCTGAATGAAATTATAGCAAAGACAAATGAGAGATAAGAATGGAGAAAGAAGGTTGACAGATCTTGTGTAGTGTCCCTGCGGTCCAGCAGATCAAAGGATAGGTACAAGTGAATGCAAAGTTAGATGTGAACCTGGCCTAACTAGTTCCCCTTTCAGACCTTGTGGTCTATAGGGCAGATGATGTTAAGTTCATCTAATTTTATGGCCTACGGTTAACGAAGGTGTCATGTAGCCAGCACAACGACAAACCGCCTTTACTTTTCTTTAACTAACAACTAATGTCAGGTACCCTTTAGAGCTGGGTGGACTGAGAGGCGCCCAAATATTCCAAAGTTGAAAATCCCAGTCTTCACCAGGGACCCCTGGTTCGGAAGCCAAGCGTTTTACCGCTCAGCTACCGCGCCTCCCTTGACCTAACTGAAGTCTTAGAATTAATGTAATTGTTTTGAAAAGGCTTAATCTTTTATTCGAATCCTCAAAAAACAAGACTATAAATTTATGCTAAATGAAAATGTCCAAGAAAATGCAATTTACAAGATTACTATTCGTCTTAAATTTAAGTCTAACTTATAATGCATACTAAATAGACTTTTTCTCTTTAAAAACTGCTTGCATAAGTGATTAAAAAAAAATTGATTTTTCGCTTTCAGAAAAAAAAAGTAGCCGTTGCATCAGAACTTTAAATGGTCTAAACTATTGTGATGTTGGATTTTCACTATCTTTTGTAGTTTACGAAATCTAAACGGGACAGAAGGACAGACATTTTACACAAAACTAATAGCGTCTTTTCCCCTTTCGGGGGCCGCTACAAAGCATTTATAAAACAAATAGGGTTGAGAGACCTAATTCGAACTCGTGGCTCAAACCTTCTCATGCTTTTGAGGTTAACATGAACACAGTTACCACTCTGCTAGTGGAGAGCTTATGAACTTGGAAGATTATATTGTTTGTATTGATCTCGTCCTATTATTTTTATGTTGTGCTCATTAAAACTCAGACGATGACCTACAGCTTCTACGATGACCTACAGTTTCTATCGCCTAGCGATAACGCACTAAGCGAACTTAACCTCTACACCATCTAATGGTCACATGCCCTAGCTAGCCCCTCCCCTTACCTCGCCACATCCGTTCACTAACAACTTCAATAGAGCCGACACAGACGGCCGTTAGGCATGTATTAGACAAACAATGGCTCTATCTAATTGCGTATCTCTCATAATGACAAGTGGACAACATAAACACATGACATATAGAAGCTTCAGTGGGTATGAGCAATTCAGCTGTGAACGTAAACATAGAGTTAAAGCTGGGTGCTGTGATGCATACGTTAGGACATGTAACCATTGACCACTGGGGTGGTAATTTGCATACGGGCGAAATGACCAGTAGAATGCTTTTTTTTTTGGACATTCCGATGGTTTAGAGGTTAAGTTCACTTAGTGCGTTATCGCTAGGAGGTGTTGTCGTTTCCAGGGTCACTGGTTCGGGCCTTTGTCGGCGCAGTCCCTTATTTTCTTAGCATTTAACTCACTACTTTCTCTCTTAAAAACCTGGACCCTGGTGCTGCTATTTAGTTACGTTTAATATATGTATGTATCACTTAGTAAAGTGTAATTCTCTGATAATTCCACTAGAGTAAATAGACCCATAGAACGGTATTATCTACTTTTTTGAAGTCACTTTTATAATTTATTACAGCAATAAAATGTATACAACTATTTATTAAAACAGCTAACAAATGTGAGATTTGGGGAAACATAATAAAACTTATTTTTATGGCAGTTCCAGAACTCATCACTGATCTACAAATTCTGTTACGGCAAGACACAAACAAATCTTCAAGTTACGTCCCTTGTCAGGATAGACTCTTCTATATTGTGAAACCACAGACGATCGATGTGAAATGTGATTTTAATGGCACTTTCAAAGAGCTGGTATTAAAAGGAAGGACAATCCAGTCAATTTGTACTTTAAATATCAACGGAGGTAGACTATATTACATTTTTATAAATTATTTTCAAAGAGAGATTACGCGTTTATTTGTTGCTAGTGAATATTTTATTACGTAGAAAGACTTTATAAAAATATAGAAAGTTAAATGTAAACTACGTTTTTTTTTTTCTGTTTTGTAATTTCGGAGATCAGTCAGCAAAGAACATGTTGATATCATTTCAAATGATATTGTGACATGTGTGTGGACGCATGACACAAAACTATCAAAGGGGGCGTGAGTTTGACTTCCGACTCGAGCAGAATTTTATTTCATGAGTACGTAAAGGCAGAACGAAAACCTCCCAGATCATCCTTCACTGGTCCGCAGATTGGACTGAAGCATTTTTGAGAATGCTCTAAGCCAGGGGTGGGCAACATTTTTCTATCGAGGGCCGCATTAATTAAATTTGAGAGTAGGGGGCCACATATTTATATGTATTTAAAATTAGTAAAATACACTAGATATTTTTCAATTCTCTGAAAGTAATAAATTACACAAGAAGTTCTATGACACAAAGCAGGCTGGCTTCATTTGGTGTTCTTTCCATGAGCGTGAAACAGTAAATGTTTAGAAATAGATGTGATAAATTCTGAATCGGTTAATCAGAAGGTCGAACAATGAAATTTGAGTTAATAAATCTCATAAAAACAAATCTTTTTTTTTTTCAAAAATGTTAAATGATTTTCAGATTAAAATTCGTTTAATTTAAAAAAAAGTAATAAAACTTTTGCTTGTTAATTAAAAAACATTTTTTATTCGATGTGTACTGGTTAAGAAATTCTACGATTATTGATTTTTAAGACTTATTACTTGATTAAAATAATGACGGTTGCAGATATAATGAATTTAAAGATCATTATTTACAAAATATACATTACTTGCATTGGAATTTTTGTGGTACCTATACATACTACTCGCCTTTTTTTGTCACACGCTAAATTTGTCTATTTTGATTGTGGCGCCCCACAAACATATTCTTGAATCTAGGCCCACGGGAACCTTGCTACACCACTGGCTTGGAGGTATGTTCTCTGAAACTGAATCAACTTTTGCATTTCACTAGAAATAGTTTCACTTTTTGGCAAAGGAGAATGACAAAACCTGTTTTCACTTACCAATAGAAGTGGGAAAGCTTTGTTTGAGAATATGTAACATGCACATGCATTTCATTAACAGGCAACTGATTTCCAAACTTATGATACAAAACATACATAAAGTATCACTTCCACTTTTCATTAGAAATATGAATAACACAGTCAATGTCTATCAAAGAACATAAGTATTTCTCCCTAAGATCCCATATTCTTCTCACTACGTTATCTACGTCAGTGGATACTACTTTAGTACCGAACATCGAATGTTTTGTTTCGAAATCTTCAATTTCTTCTCGGAACTGCCTTCAATCGAAACCTCTATCTCTAATAAGTCTGAGCGCTGTAATCTTATTATAAGTTATATGTTTGATATTCAACGCAACTTTGGGCAAACTTTTCCGTTTAGAGTTTATGGTGTAGTAGATTACTGTAGATAATGTTCTTTAATATTATTAACAGTCAAAGCACGGGCTCCTCTTCGCCTCCCTGTTTCATTCCAGTCCAAGACTTTCAACACAGTTCTTCATAGTGTTACGACGTGGGTTTGAACTAAAGAAAATAACTCACTAATTCTCAGATCGCTGGTATCTCTTCGATTGCAGAATCACAGTCCAACTATGATCAATCAATATCCCCGGTAAAAAGAAATAATGTCACAATCTCCAAATCAAATTTACATATCCCAATTCACAAACACAATAGAAAACAATCCCTCATTCCTCAGTCAAAAAACTAAACTCATAACTCAAGTTTCTTAACACATTTACACACTAGTTAAGGTCATTTACGCCCAACAGCATAAACAAAAATCCCCCTACTTTGCACGTGGGAAAAAAAAGGTTAGTCAGGGAGGAACAGGGTTACAACAATAGCATTGAACAAATATTGGCTTGAGTTTGTTACTCTGGCTGAATACTTCGAAATATTGCCAATAAAATTAATATTTCGTTGACTTTCAACTTAGAATGACGTGTAGAGACAATTTAGCCTCTTTAGCCTCTTCATCTCGAGTGATAAGAATAAGACGTTTCTATAATTTATATATAAACATATAAAATTACTGTATATAATATATTTGCACTTTTATATGTATAATCTGTGTGCACACCTGGTTTCTGTAGGTGTCCGTGGGAGCATATTGTCCTAATTTGCTCACCCCTGCTATAATCATTAAAGTTGATTTCACAAACGTAATATTTGTTGCTTCACGATCACAGTTAAAAATCAATGTATTTTATAACGGAATCACTTTTATTGCTAATTAACAAGTAACTAGCTTTCTACTTCTTTTATAAAACTTTTTGTTTCAGGTCGAAATGTTGCTTTGAAACAAAACACAACTCAATCAGGTATTTATACAGATAAAACTTATGCAGCAGAGTATTCCAACAGTTCTAACGCAGTGGATGGGAAAGCTTTATATAAGTTCAGTCAGAAAAGTTGCGCTCACCCTTATTCTGTTAACAAGCGAAAACAATTCTGGACTGTCTTCTTTTCTCCACATGTTGTCATTGAGTATGTTCTCTATGACCGACAAGGTAATACACATTTCTATAACTACGATAACCACTGTTTAAAAGTTTTGTGTTTCTTGATTTATCGCAAGAATATTGTATTGTGACAGTGGTATGGTCACTTGTAATATTAATAAAGTTATGTGTATGCATTATAAAGCGGTTTTCTTTCATATTTTTTTGAAATTAACGTTCAGTTATAATTATACCTATAATTCTCAAAGTCACACTCACATTGTGGTATGTTTATTATTTGTGATGTTCTATTTATGGTGTGATCTAGCTGTTTGTTAAATTATTTAAACCATACATTTTAGTCAACATAATTCTCAACTTTCGGTCGCTGTTACTGTTTAAGAATATTGTTACATTTTTACCTCAATAGTTTGACCAGTAAGTGTACTTTTTACCTTTACCTATCCTTTGTCTAATGGACCGTTGGGGCATCATGCATTATTCGTCGAGCGTCTTTCTCCATTCCTCTCTGATTTTTGCCTAAGTTAGAACCTCTTTCATTGGCAAGCCCGTCCATTCGTTTATGTTGTCTTCCATCGCTTTTTCTGTCTGCCTCCTCTTTTTGTTCTGGTGCTGTTCCCTGAAGGAAGGTCCTTACAAGCCCCAAATTACTTATGTTGCTTTCAATGTAAAAAACAAATTCATAATTAATGTATTTTTAAATTGTGTTATTTTGTGTTACAGAAAACGCTGAAAATTTTGAAGGATTCCAACTAACTGCTTCCTCTGGGAGTAAAATACAATTTAAATATAGAGACGTGCCTAAAAACGGAGAAAACAAAATCTATAGAATCGCTGATTCCCAAAAGAGTATAGTTACTAATGTAACAATTGATAGAGACGATGCACTGAATGTTTGTGAAGTCGAAGTTTATGGAGGTTAGTGAATTAACTTCTAATCCTAGTTTCACAACATTATAATACCCATAGTTAGCTAGTACGTTTATGGAAACAAAATCTGGGTGGGCTGAAAAACCCTGAACGCTAATCTCAAAAACGGCTCTAATGATTTTCCAACAAATTAAACTGTTGTTGAATATCGCTGATAAAAGAATTACTAGATTGTTTGTCACATGGGCTAAATTATTGTTTGACCGTTACAATTTTGATCTTGACAATATAAGAAGGAATTGTAAATTTGGCCTGAGAACTAGATTTAGATCTCGATTCTAGAGCTAGCATCTTGAAAGGACAAACGCGTTAGGGAATTTCATATGTATAATATAGGTGATTCAAAAGTTAAATAAATTAATATTCCGGAAAATTTTGCAAATCGTCATCTAACTGTATATCTCAAGTCCTATCATTTAATTAACTATAAATTCTCAAAGTCTATATTTAAAGGTCTATCAGTGGAATTAGTCAATAAAAAACATGGCGTTCCAGTTTTGTGACATTTTATCTAAGCTTTGCTTATATCTTAAGTAAATCCAATATAGCTGACATCTTGACTCCATATCTATAACTATTTCTACAACTTGATCTTATATGACCTCCTTCAGTCGTAACGACTATGGCTCATCTCGTAGAATACTATTTCATGTGACCCTGGAGTCCTTTTGAGAAAGACTTCCGTCCACATATATCGCAAGTTAAGGTGACTTCCGCCTTGGAACTTAATCTTCATTAAGTGTTCTAAATCTGAAGTCTAGATCTAGTTTTAAATCTAGTTCAAATCTTCTGAAAATACCAATAAAAAAAGTATACATGTATGATTTGGATGCTGACAGAATCGGAAACATTGTTTGTTTTCTAGCTGACCGATTTAACCAAACATTTGTGTTATTTATTTTATTTTGTTTATTATTTTATTATATTTAAAGTTTAATAATGGAGGTATTATCTTTTTTTCGAAAATGTATTTTTAATGTTTTTCTTCTTTAAATAAATATACCAACTTTTGATGTTTTATTGTAAAAATCTCTTCCAGAATGTCCTCCAGGAACATGGGGATTAAATTGTTCTCAGTGCACGACAGGATGCCCTAACAATTGCCAAGTGGATGATGGAAGCTGTGAAATCAAATGTCCAGGATTTATTAACCCACCTTTTTGTAATCAGAGTATGTGTTTCTATTTCTACCTTCTTGTTCTAGTGCAACCATTATACAAAAGTTATTATGTCGCAAAGTTGTTTACAATTTTAAACTATTGTACTCACATCTATTAATAGATGACAAAAACAGTATTTACCATACCTATGTTTTAGAAGGAATTTAATGTAGGGCGTAAATATGACTCTGATATAAAACAAAAGTCGGCTCTAACGATTTAGGTATACATTTAACAGTTAATGTATATCTCTGAGAAAAGGAATTACTAGCTTGTTGAAAACACAGGTAAATTTCTAGTTTGACTGTTAGCATTTATCAAATAAAAATTAATAAAATATAGTTTTGCTATATATGTAGATATAGATCTAGATACAACATCGATATTTGAAAGGACTATCGCGTTCTTGAAACGACTATAGAATTTCAAAAAAGTTCCGAATGCATGACTTTTTTGACTTAATAAATAAATGGTCTGGAAATATATTCCCATCGTCTTTTAAGTCTAGATCTAAATGCTTATTATTGAAATATTATAAAAACTAGAAGATCTATACATTCGCTTAACCAGGTTTTTTCTCGGGGATAGACAGTAAGGGGTCGGGGTTAAAAAACATTTTTTTAAAACCTAACATTTATTAATTTTTATGAGAAAAAAGATCGCTCTAAAAGTTTCATATAGGAAGTATTGTAAAATAGAAGATATAAATTCGAAATGAAATGATTAATTTACACGAGATCAAAATAAATTCTGCTAAGGGGCCAACTTAATTAATGTATATATTAAAATAACTTAAGTGAAGCAACTCAACGAGGCACATATATGTTTATTTAAAGGACATCGCAGGTACACAAAACAACATCTTTCTTAGGCACAGTCTTCTCACTTCGGCTCTCAGCTTGGGCGGGAATCTCTCTCTTCCTATTGTTGACATCGTTTTCAGTCTAGTTTATCACAGTGCGCACTTTCTAGCTTAGATGGCATGGCAGAGTTATAACAATATATATATATATATATATATATATATACGAAAAAAATCCTCTCAACGCCCATTATATATATATATTGTGACGACCCGTTTTAGCTCACTCAAGGTATCACTCAGGTCCAAGCATTTAATTATTTTTTTATAACATTTAATAATGAAGTTTCTTAAACTTAGCCCATCGAGAGCTAAATACACCATCACCATCACTCCAATCCAACCTCCCCCCTCTATGGAACCGACGTCACATTTTACCTTACCTATCTTGACACGTGCCACACTAGACTCTTGACAAGAATACACTCCCTTTACCTATCTTCACACGTGCCATACTAGACTCTCGACAAGAATACACTCCCTTTACCTATCTTGACACGTGCCACACTAGACTCTCGACAAGAATACACTCCTTTTACCTATCTTGACAAGTGCCACACTAGACTCTTGACAAGAATACACTCCCTTTACCTATCTTGACACGTGCCACACTAGACTCTCGACAAGAATACACTCCCTTTACCTATCTTGACACGTGCCACACTAGACTCTCAACAAGAATACACTCCCTATACCTATCTTGACACGTGCCACACTAGACTCTCGACAAGAATACACTCCCTTTACCTATCTTGACACGTGCCACACTAGACTCTCGACAAGAATACACTCCCTTTACCTATCTTGACACGTGCCACACTAGACTCTCAACAAGAATACACTCCCTATACCTATCTTGACACGTGCCACACTAGACTCTCGACAAGAATACACTCCCTTTACCTATCTTGACACGTGCCACACTAGACTCTCGACAAGAATACACTCCCTTTACCTATCTTAGCGGACATCCGTTCCCCACTCCTATTCACTCCACTGGCGTGGACAAAGGTGGACTGGACCTTACCTACCCCACGCAAGGTAACGCTCTCCCCTGTCGACTCCCCCTCGGGAGCGGCGGCTCACTTTAAAGAGCCCACTCAGCTCAACTCCTCCGGCGACATTTTCCCTGATCGACAATCGCTAGCCTGTATCAAGACATAATATCCCTTGCTCTGGCCAAGCCCTGATCATCTCCCCTTCCCTTCTCTGACCACTTGGGTGTCAGGTGGGTTATTTGCTTAAATAGGGTATGATATTACGGTCCCGTATCCCCACCCTGAAGAATCAAAAGAACAACGAGCACCGAATAAATGTTATTCAACTAAATAGTTAGTAAATAAACGGCAATTGTTCAACACGAACATTATTAATGTAACAATAAGTGAACTTACATTAGTTAATGCAAGCGGAAGCAGACTTGCGTTTACTGAGCGCCTAAAGGCAGCACGGAAAACCAACTCCTAGATACCCCTCCCCCCACTGGTCCACAAATGAGATTGGAGCTCTGAGCATGCTATAAGCATGAATCTTTAATAATTAATAAAAAAAATAATAATAATAATGAAGTCTTAATGGTATTTACAAAAGGAAGTACACATTAAATTATTTACAATAGATATAGCACACCTTAACATGCGGTGCCCCAGTCACTCAGGGCTGGCCATGCCCTACAGACCAACAATTTCCTACACCTCAACAACGATAGCTAAGATCGGCTCCAAGGGCAGAAAGGCGACAATCTTTCCCATAGCCCAAAGCCTAACACCCTGAAACCAAAAGAAAACCTAGATCTAGCGATACCGCTACAACAATAAACTTTTCAATAGCAACACCCGTACCCAAAGATCATCCTCCTTAATAAAAATAATGTACTAACGTACCTATACACCGGATAAACAGAAAACCAGCTACCCAGCTCACAAAAGAAGCTCTATCTATCTCTTGCGGGAACTAAGGATGACGTAAACACACACATACACAATATTCTAAACAACAAAATGCACCTAAAATAAATGCTACTTCCTATGCACTAAAGCACAAATATTAAACACAAAGAAAACAACTTCACGATACTGGGCAGAAAGACAAAGGGACAAGGGCGGACCGATTTCTGGTCTTTAAATTTGCACCTTCACGTAATGTCTATCCCCGAGAAACTTTGGTCTTGATCAAGCGAGGACTTCTTACTCAAAGACGCCAGATAGTGTACACCACATTTGCGACGTATCGCCCCACCGCTCTTTCTTCACATTTATACATCTTTAAATGGACAAACCTTTCAGTCCGAGAGTCTTGCTCGAGACCTGACTGGGAGCAGACGTTCTCTTGCTCGAGATCTACACTTTATCATTTGCTTACTTTCACTTTGGATTGGTGGTATGTAACTTAGTGCTTGAGAAACATTTTACTATGTGTATATATTTGTGCATTTTTTTACTACATTACTTGTGTACATATATTTGTGTATTCCTTATGGATACTGTAAGTAGATTACTTTTATGCTTATATTTTAAATCATGGCTTTTTGTGGCTAAAGATTCAAGCATGTCCTGTATTCTAGACTAGAATTTATTAATAATTCTTACCACATGCATTTATCTCTGATAAATAATCGCTCACCATGAGCCTTTGTCGCAGTACTATTGATCAATTCCTTGGCAGAGAATTATCATAATATTTTTGTAACATGTCATAGTACCAAGTATGTATTTACTATCATTCCTTTGTTTGTTTATGTATTCATTTTATCGGCCATGCTGGCCAAAATATATTACTTAGGTAAAACCATGTTATTTATTGTTCTCTAGTTTGGAGATACGTTTACTTGTGTGAAATCATGGGCGAGTATTAGCCGTTGATCTCCCCTTCCCCTTTCATCTTATTTATGTAAGCAATATGTGTAATGACTGTTCACCGTAACTGGTGCACCTTACCTGTATTATCTTATTGCGTATTACTACTTGTTATTCTCCTTTATGGGATTTCCTATTATTATTGTTATCTCCTTTGGTGGAATACAATATTTATTTGTTAGCTGCCTTTGCTATGTGTGAAACTAGCTTATGGTTTCTGTATTATACCATCATTCTGAAGATTTTCTTCTCAAAAAGCCATCTACGTTCCACTAGTGTCATTAGGGCTAACTGACTTCTACATCATGTCGTTGCAGCTTTTATTCCTAGATAATCAGTACCTATCAACCTATCGCTGATACCTGATTTGTTGGCACCATATCTGCAGACACCAGCCCTACTAACACTGCACTCGTGTCCAAACGACAACGCTAGCCAGAGACTCGTCACTGGCCTCGCTTACAGCAGCTGATCCCTGGCCCAACAAAGAAGAGTTGGACTGCAAACGGCTTGGACCCACTGCGCCAGCCCACCAGCAGACAACCACCAGCACCAGCCACACCTGTCTTCTTAAGGCAGCACCGGGCACATACGCTAAGGAATATAGCCTAATGACAATCAGACCACTTGGCCTCCAAGCATCTAATGATGATATGCCTGTATATGTAAATACACTATATCTCATCCCAGTCTACTCATTATCATTATATCATTTATCCTTTTATGTACAAAAAAACCTTGTATATATTTATATAAACTTATATACAGTCTTTGTTGCCTGCATTTTAACGCTGTGCTTGTACATAATATGTGCAAGAGTGGGTTCTCAAACTATAAAACCCCGTAGACACATTATAACGGCCAACATTTTAAATCACCTTGTCAAATATATATATATATACATATTTATATATTCAAATTATGATATTTAAGACATACTGTAACCAAAATGTTAAGATGTAAATGTATAGCATAGTCATCTTTCTCTTTCTAACCTTCCTTTTTTCTTTTCGGTGAAGATGGGCACCAAATATGCATACTAAATAACAACGCCGGTATTTTACTCATAATAATTTCATTAGATTAAAATCTGCATTGATGATCATGAACTTAAATATCAAAATATTATTATCCACAATCCAAAGTTACATAACAGTTCGCCTCGTTTTCTTCCGATTCGGCCAATAAACTAAGAATGAGTTTTTCACACTGATACACAAATAATTTTAAAAATGTATATATAAAAGAGTTGCTTGTATTAGAGCAGTGATTCCCAAAGTGGGATACGCGTACCCCAGGGAAGATTTTGGAGGGGTATGTGTTGCACCTCATTAACTATGCTAATTTTTTTAAAATATCCATTTATTATGTTCTGTTAATAAATTAAAGTGAGGTGGGGGGACGAGGGGTACTCTGCATTACACAAATTATAAAAGGGGTACACATAGGTCAAAAGTTTGGGAAACACTGTATTAGAGTATAGACAAATGTCTACATTAATCTATGGTACTAATGGATACTATTATAAGAAATGGTATTGTCAAACAGTAATTTATACAATAATTAGGTCTGACTTTGTTAAATATCCATGCTTCAAATATTGACCTTTTTTATATTGCCTCTGTGTAATGAGAATGTCAAAATGTTTGAAATATTTCTAGCATGTGAAAGCGGATGGTTCGGAGATGGATGCAAATACCAATGTCATTGTGAAGGTAAATGTGACACTTCAGGATATTGCACAAAAAACAAGTGTATTGGTGGATGGTTTGGTTACAAGTGTCAATATCGTAAGTAAAAAATAAGCGTTATGTGTTATTCACTAAGATAGTTGTACATATTTCCTTCTCCCTGTTCAACCATAGAAAATTCCAAACACATAAGCTTTGTGTAGCAGAACCAAAAGTAAAATAATTGGCTAATGAAATCGATTTCGTACACAGTGATGATACACTGTTGAAAGAAGTAAGTATTAGAGAAGGAAAACGAACCGAACCGAAACCAAACGAACCAAACCCAAACCAAACGAACCGAACTTGAACTCTAATAAAACTGATCGATACGAACCAAACCGATGGAACTGTCCTTACCTTGACCGAAGTGAATCAAAAGATTTTGCAATATTTTTTTACTAAGAAAAAACAACAACTTAGTTTCAGTGAGATGATTTGACAGTTATTTTTTTAATTTTTTGAAAATTCAGCTGGATCATTTTGGGTCGTCTGCTTTTGATTCACCGCGAGTGGTTCCGTAACATTTAATATTTGTACATCTATGAAATGGGAGAGTCGAAGAAATGAAAAGTAGACTCTGAATGTAAAAACTACCTAGAAAAGTAGGACAGATCTTTGCCTTTTTATAGATTTTTTATTGGTATAGAGACGTTTATGGCTGTTTTTAAAGAAAGTAACTTTAAACAGCATTATGAAATCAAAAACATAAACAAATGTTGAGGTATTCTTAGTTTGAGTCTTCAAGACAAAATGGTTTCGCCAAGAGATTAGAGGATTGGTGAGACTATTGACCAAGTAGGGACAAGAAAATGACTCGACGGCTAAGCCATGGCACAGAGTTGCTCACATTTTAAGTAGTGAAAGGAAGCTTTTTTTTTCGACATGCAGGGAATGTTTTAGAGGTGATGTAAGAAATGTGTCATGAAAATAAGAATGCAGAGTTCAACATGTTTACCATAGCGCCGACATATCTGATTGTGTTCAACTCTTGCTGCTTGATGGCTGTACGAAAAGCAATTTTTAAATCACAGAAAAGAGATCTGCTATGAGGAACATGCATTGGGACCACCACTGGCAAAAATCTATTCAAAGAAGTTTCAGACATCATAGAGGAGTAGGCTTCTTTCCTTTGGGAGAAATTAGCGGGAGTGACAACTGATATCGCCAACCAGAAGTAAAATATGGTCAATTAAAACGGAACCTCTGTGGTAAGAAGTTGAGTCAGGCTGACTGACTTACACTCCTTCTAAACGAAATTGCAACTCGGAAATGGGCGAAACCATTGTGGCGTAATCGCCTCACAGAAGAGCATCTAGATTCACTGCTTCAACATGGCGTCTCATCAATGCTGTGGGATCTTCAGAAGTTGATTTTGGATAAACTTCCTACATTCCATGAATTAGTGTAAATATTATATTCACGTGGGAGGCGTGGGGGCTGACTGGTAGAATCTTGTTAAACAATGAAATTTTTTTTTTCGGGATCTTAAGGTCACCTCAAAAACAATCTCTAATGGATACCTGACGTTAGTTGGGGAAAAGTAAAGGCGGTTGGTCGTTGTGATAGTTACATAACACGTTCGTTAACCATGGACCTTAGAAATAGATGACCTTTATATCCTTTGCCCTAGTAAGGTCTGAAAGAGGAAACATGTTTTAAAAAGATATATCCACGGATTTCTAATTAAGTTTTTTTATATTTTTGTGTGTATCTTTTCTGTTATGTGGCTCGCGACACGAGTGTTGGAAATTAAAATGGCCTACTGGCTAAATAAAGTTATACATCGTTGTTTTTATCTAATTGATAATTGAATTAAACATTATTACATGTGCCTAATTTTGCTTTTACCTAATTTAATAACATCGAACCGAACCCGAACTTTAGACCTGACCGAGCCGAACCCGAACTATACTCGTCTGTCAGGGGGAGGTATGACGAGACTGAATATGGTAATTTGATATGTTGGTATGATAGTTATATCCCTTTGTTTATGTACTCCTAGGCCCAGGTTATGAATGTGAATAGTCTTGCACGTGTTATGAGCTGAATGGTTAAGTCTTTGTTGAATGTGCGAGAAAGTGTGTTAAGCCAGTGAGGTTTTGTCCCCGGTTCAGGAAGGTTGGATAGTCGCTTCCTGGACTGGTGCTTATGTATTTACATTTCATTCTTAAAGTATTTCTTCTATTTCCATGTTAGTTGGAGTTGAAGTATATTTAGTAAATGTTCTTAATTGTAAGTAACCCCAAACGAGCTAAGCAAAGAATAGAACCCTGACATCGTCATCAAACCAAACCGACACGAATTTTAAAAGTTGGGTTCGATCCCCATCTCTAGTGTGTATGATTTGGATATCAGCGCGTCACCGGCAGCATGTGGCCCGCAGTATTAAGTTTTAGGAAGTACTGCTCTAAGCAACACACGGAGACATTAGTAGTACGCCCAATGCTGAATTAAAATTGTGTGATAAACCAGATATCTTTATGCTTGATTGTTTCTATGAAGGACATATCAGTACATTTCTTGTTGTCAGTTTTTCCCAAACTTTTTTCCTTATCAAAACACTTTACCCATTCTGACTTTAGAACGGAATACTTAGCTTATTTATTAGCGAGATTAATTCTTGCTGTGACCTACTAGTTAATTATTCCAGTAGATCGTGCAACATCTAGTCAGGCCTTACGGTACGCTAGGGTTCGCGGAAAACAGCAATGTATTGCAATATCCAAAAATGAATGCTCGCATTGTAATTCAAATGTTTTAAATTTTCATTCATTTTTTGTTTTGTTTTTAACACTTGCATACTTATTAACTTTATGATTTATATTATAGATGGAACAGTATCTACAATATAAAACATAAAGTAGTAAGGCGTATGAATGTATGTCTGTATGTATGTCCCGAATAGAAATCAAAACCGTTTGACCAGTCTTGATAAAAATTGGCATAATGTTTCTTGGGTACTAACTGGAATAGTAACGCGTGTAAAGTAGCCATAAAAGAAGCTTAAGACTATGTAAAAAAAGTTGCCCAACTCTATGAAAGTATTACTATTTCATGGATCAGGCCATATATCCATATTTACATGAGACAAGACCGAAAGGATCTAGATTTAATTTAAAGAACTGCACTTTGCAAAAATATTTTTTTTATTTGACACAAAAAAATACAAAATTTAGTCCATTCATTTTATAATTCAATAAAGTTAACCTTCAAATTTGTGTTTCAAAAGCATTTTTATAAAAAATTCCCTCAATCTGCGAATTTAGACGTCCTGAAGTACTTTCTAACCAATTTATCGCGCGCTTCGGTCGTGCACACGTAGCATGCGCTATGTAAACATACTATGATTGGACAGGCCACATGAGGTTCTATATGGGGGATATTAAATGTTCTAACAATAATTAATAAGCTTTTTGAGCACTTGAATTCAGTCTTATTTACATTTATTATACATCATACTATTTTTACATTCACGCATTCTCTTTACTTATATATAACATAATTATTTTGTTTAATTCTTTCCAAAACACTCTCAGTAACTATACGAGTAATACGCTAGTTATTTATAAATCTTTTGTTTCTATTCAGACAATTATTGCAAATAGCATCTAGATTTAGGTTCACTACAATTAAGAATGATCAAACTCTTGAAGTGCTTACATAGTACATATTACATTAAAATATACATCTTTATTAATTTGTGTTAATTACAAAGTTTTATCTGAAATTTGTATGGTATTAAAAGACTCAGTAATTGTAAAGCATTATATTTATGGACCATACATCTACATTATTTTAAGGTGATCTAATGTACTGGTCGAATCTTGAAGCCAATAAACTAATATTTGACAACAACGATGACACTTGTATAAATTTAAATAATGATTCTATCGAAATACCTTGGAAGGAGCCTAACGTCTTCACTTGGCTCAGAATAGTCGCCAAAAATGAAAGTAAGCTATAGTTAGAATAAATAATAATTATTTCACAAATGAAATTTCATGCACTTTGAAAAAAATAGACAATTCGTATGTTAAAGAAAATATCTTAAAAAAAATTTATTTAAATAGTATGAAAAAATCAACTTTCTTTTTCAGCATTTCTTACTGATTTAAAAATTCATTGTTTACTAAACTAAAAATTTACCTTTTTTTAAAAAAAAATATTTCTCACAGACCTAAAACTTTTTTGTTTCAGCATTTCTTACTGACCTTAAAATTCAGTTTAAAAAAAAAGAAAAAAAAAGTATTTTATTTCTACCCTGTGAAAATGAACAATTCTATTTAATCGATACTCGAACGCTTGATGTTTGGTGTGACTTCAATGAAACATTCCAGGTGCTGAAACTGACAGGGAAAGTCATACAGTCGCTTTGTACTTTAAACGTCAATGGAGGTAATTATATTTTGTAACACCATACCCATTTTAAAATAGTCTTAAGAGTTTTTGTTTTACTTTCTAATAAATTCAACATTTCATGAGAGTGAACAAATATTATATTTAAAATAAATGTCATAGACATTTTTGTTATCAAACCTAGTTATAATCAGCTCTCACCCAAATCAGCTCTCACCCAAATCAGCTCTCACCCAAATCAGCTCTCACCAAATACATATGTTGTCACTAAAAAATGTCCCGTCCAAAGTTTGCTACTAAAGTTTGATTTCGAAAACGATTTATTAAGTGATATGACATCTTCTCTTTTGATACGTTTTTTGATATATTTTTTTTTATTTTGCATGTTTTTTATTTTGATTAACGACGTTCTCCAATCAGTAGCTCCTAGTATCTAAGAAGTAATGGGGGAGGGGGGCGATTTTTTGTAGCAAAATCACGCAATAGGCTTTGTTGCTGAACATAAAAATTATATATGTGTCAGACGCGAATAGCCCAACTATTCAGTGAAAGAAATTACAAAAGTCATTTCTGTATAGAAGAAGTTACGAAGGCTATATAATATGCAACCACAGACCTATATATACTATAATAAATATAGGTTTTTGATTTCTAGTTACGATTTATTTAGGTAGGTGCTGTTTTACTATTACATACCAAGTATTAGAGTTTAGAAAAACCCAGGTTTGTTTTTGGTGCAACGCTATTAGCCACCAACAAGACAACACTGCTCTATTTGTAATAAGGACTACTTTTTGTTATTCTCAGATATGTATGTGCATATATATATATATATATATATATATATATATATATATATATATATATATATATATATATATATATATATATGTGTGTGTGTTTGTGCGAGTGTATTTGCGTTTATACATAGGGATAGGGTTTACTGGGCATTAGCTTTAGGGTTTGGAATAAAGTCCCCCTCCCACTCAAAAGCCCTTGATCCACTAGTTAGGCTAACACATAATGTAGCCCGAGGCCTAATTAGTTGTTTTTTTTTCATTTTTAAATGTTACTTTAAAATTGAATACTGTTAGATTCTAGCCCAAACTTCCGGCGGACGGACGGACAAAGTCAAATCCTGAACATAAGCGACGACAGTCTAGAGCTAATACCACAAAACATTCTTCTTTATTCCAAAGGCAATAATAGACAAAGATTAATAACTAAATTACAAATAGATAACTTTAGAATGGTTACTAGTTAAAATGATGAGCCATAAATTAATTTTTGGAACTTCAACAGTTGATACAAAATAACAATTAATCTACATAATAGCAGAACTTTGTTAAAATAGTTAATGAAAGAAAAAGTAAAGAAAATCTTTATTACCATTTTTAAGCTCCAAAGTCTCCAACGTGGACTTAAATACTTCATGCCACTGTCAACATTGTAAATGAAACGTTGAAACATTATACAAGTCCACCATGGACAATAAAGCAGCTAGATAAAAAATAAATAAAATGCTGCTTGAGATTTAATGTGTTTTGTGTAAAATATTACAATATTTCCGAAAAAGAAATTTACAAAGTAAAGTCTTTATTTTAGGTTAAGTATAAAGTCTTTGATTTTGCATATTCGCAATAGAGATTTTGGGGCCTATTGTGTTTGTTTAAATAAAGGCATTTTTCGGTATCATAATGTATGTTTCTTAACAGGTCGAAATGTTGCTTTAAAACAAAACACAATTCAATCGGGTAGCTACACGAGTTCAAGGTATACTGTGGAAGACACACAAAGTTCCAAGGCCGTTGATGGAAAACCCCAAATAACAAAGTTCGCAGAAAAGAGTTGTGCTCACACAACTATAAAAGACAAAAGTAATGCTTTCTGGAGTGTAAAGTTTCCTCCTCGTTTGGTCACTGACTATGTCTTATATGACAGAGCAGGTAATTTCATTTTGTTGTTAAGATAAAACTAATTGAGATACATTATCATTGAAAACATTAAATGTAGTTTATGCACTATACAAATATGAATGTTGACATCTTGTCCCTTTGGAGTGCGAGTACGCTGTACTCGATATTGTAAATAACGGCTTCATGTTTAAAATAATGCTGATTTAAAATAGGTTTGTGATGAAGAAATATATTCTTGTCCAGTTTTATATATTGTCATGTTCTCGTTTGTATATATGTGCCTCTGCAATGATATGATTACCAGATTATTTGTCCTCACATTTATACAATGAAATTAAGATTGAATGATAATCTTTAGCAGTCCTTAAAAGTGGAAAAGTCGCAATTAGTTTTGTAGAGCTTTTACCGACTATTTAGAAATATCAATTCTATAGCAGTGGCAAAAGTTTTTAGAAAAATTAAATATTCAAAATAAAAAAAGTCAATGTATATCTAAGTATATCAAAAAAATTAATAATATTAATATTAAAAATATCAATGTTTGCTTTAGATTTTTAGAAGATAAAGAACAATTAGATTTGTTGAGATTCCACTAAACTCTGAAAGTAGTCGAGAAAATAAAAAAAATTTTAAGAAATTTTTTTTTTTACTGTAACGTAATGTGAAGATCTCTAAAATAATGCACACAATTTGTCATTCTTATCATTTTTTTCTTTCCCTTTTCTAGACTCTTCTGAAAATTTAAATGGATTCACATTAAATGCTTTTCCGAAGACTGATAGCTCATTTACTTTCAAGGACACTGTTGAAAATAAAAGTAAAATATATCGAATATTAGATCCAAGAAAAAATGTTGTCTCCAATGTAACCATAACTAGAGCAAGTGTCCTAAATATTTGCGAAGTGGAAGTTTATGGAGGTAAGTGACAACATTTTTATAAATGTACGCTACACTAAGAAGTTTATTTGGAAAAATAATCACTATTTCCACTTCTCGCTACTTATATTGACTATTATCAGCTTCTGTAATATATTTTTCGTTTTCTAGAATGTCCACCTGGGACCTGGGGATTAGCTTGTACTAATTGCACTCAACCTTGTCCTAATGAATGCCAAGTTGAAGATGGAAGATGTGTCAATTTATGTCTGGGTTTTACAAATCCTCCATCTTGTGATCTACGTATGTAATTCTATAAGAATTATTTGTTATGTCTTCTTTTGTTTAAATTCTCATAGATAAGCGAGAGAGAATGAAAGATAATGAGCAAATGAATATGTAATTTAAATCTTGTTGGACTGATTCTTATCTCTCTCTCTCTCTCTCTTACTCTTTCTCTCTCTCACTCTCTCTCTCTTTCTCTGTATTATTATATAAATAGATAAATAATTAATTATCAATAGTTAATCAACTACTTGGTTAATTTGTTAATTGCCTCTTGTCTTGTCAGGTAAAAGAAATAGTTGTGCAAAATTTCAGCTTGTTCCAAGTTTGGATGTGGGAGAAATAATGTATACAAACTTTTGGCCAGACATACAGACAAACAGAATGAGTTGATATATAAAAATTTTAAAAAATTTGGCGTTGTTGCTAACAACAAAATGGTCATTTTGACAACTGTTAATACAGAGTTATATAATGTTACATAGTTACATTAATAAATTAATCAATACTTATACATACGATACATCATATATACATGATTACTCATATATATATATATATATATATATATATATATATATATATATATATATATTTATACTAGACATATTCTACCCGCGACCCGCGGGTCTTTATTTGCGTATTACTGTCGATATAGTCACTGAGAGTGTTTTAAAAACATTTAAACGAAATAATAATGTAATAAATAAAGCGAATGTGTTAATGTAAAAGTAGTATGAATGAAGCCATCAAATTAAAATAGCTAATCTACTTAAATCCATTTTTTCAAATTAAAACATTTGCTTGTAGGCCTACATATATTTGATTTAAATTTGAAGTGAATAGACTTAATTTTGTATGTTCATGTGTTAAAGTATAAAGTAGATCTTGAAGTAGACATAGATCTAGATCTAGACTAATCTAAAGTTAAAAATGGGCTTTTATAGAGTTCATTCTGTGTGGTTTAAGGCTTTGCTCTGCGCATGCGTGACTTTTTTTCATGAATGAATGTAGGCCTATCTCAACACGGCTACGTAGCTTTAGCGAACAGCGAACGAATGTATTAAAAATGCCATTCGGTAATGTGTAATGTAAGAATGTGCATCGGGATATCTAAATTCTCAGATATAAATAACGAATAAATGTAAAATGCTTTTGAAACACAAATTTGAAGGTTAATTTTATTAAATAATGAAATCAATAAACTATATTTTGTATTTTCATGTGTCAAAAAAAAAGTTTAGTTCTTAAAATTAGATCTAGATATAAATCCTTTCGATCTTTTCTCATGTCAACATTATAAACATGGCCTAGATCCATAAAACACTATAGCTGTAATAGAGTTGGTATTTTTTTTTTGAGGGTCCTAAGTTTGTTTTAGGGCCACAATACATACACTACGGTCTAAGTTGGTACCCAAGGAACATTATCAAGATTGGTCAAGCGGTTTTTATTTCTATACGGGGACATACATACATACGCCAAACATTCTGCTTTATATAATAGATACATACATACAGACATACATACATACGCAAAACATTCTGCTTTATATAGTATATATATATATATATATATATATATATATATAAATTTACACAAAGTCTTATAACACATCTTGCATATACATTTTCTTCAATTTGAACTCAACAGAATTGAAGTTATAATTGTGTACATTTTAACGGCATCTGGTTATTCTTTAATTGCAATCGTTTGTATTTCTTATACATAACAATTGCTTTATTATATGTTTGAAGAGGAAACTTCCCTCTTGCTAAATAACGATATAGCTATTTGATGGACAACACTATCTCCAAGCCTTCCCTTTCAAGGATAGAATATTTCTGTTCACGTGACAACACCTTCCTATTGACAAACTTAACTAGATGAAATATGCTATCTCTCATTTGACTATGAATGCCCAATAAGCATTTAGCTGACGCATCTGTCTGTAAAAAGAATGGAAGAAAAGGATAAGGCGATCTAGAATAGGTTTAATCACACAAATAAGCTTGTATCTTTTTTAGTGAAACAATACACTCGTCACTCCAATTAATTCTTACGGATCTTTCCTTCTTTCATACCTTCATAAATGGAAATACCAAGTCATAATACTTAGGTTACTTTAATATGACGGGAAAGTTATACATTCACCTAAATCACTAATTTACTTAATATATGTATCATGATCCCTAGAATTAATTATATGTATACAAGATATGAATAGATTCTAACATTAGCAACATATTCCCAACAAATAAAGTTTACCAATGTCAAAAAAAAATCTAAGTAATGTCCCATATATATGTATTATGTATAGTGCCATCATATTATCTCATTGCGCTCAAACCAGTGGTTCCCAAACTTTTTTGTCTCGTAGAACCCTTTGCCATATTTTCTGGTTTTCGGTAGACCCCCTGCTTAACTGATATTGCATTTTTACAAATTCATTAACTCCATTTTTTTTTAAATTTCTAACTGTCATGAGTCGAAGAGTGAAAAAGTAATTTAAAGCTACATGGAAAGTTAAAGAGAAATTTTTTTATTGATATTTAATTTCCAATTTAAGCCTATTAAAATAGCAACATACATTACTGGAATCATCAAATACACGTGAATTGTTTTTTGCAAATACATGACCTATTGCTACAGATATTTTTTTATATAGCGATTTGTTTTTATATGAAGTAGTCCATCAAACATTAATTGTTAATTGATTGGCTAAAGTATCATTGTAAAAGTTTTCGAAAAAGCAGTTTCAACTGTATTTCTTGATCTTTCTGTCTCAAACACTATATTCGAGGAACTGTTTTTACTTACAGGAGAAGGGGCAAAGTCGAGTGACTTGCACCTAAACCAGTAAGCTTTGGACAGGAGGGGCTCATTAGCCTAGGCTTGCAACCCACCTAGCAGAAGGGAAAAACTAAATTCAAACCTCTGCTACCTCGCAGCTATATGTGCCTATCTTTTTATCAGGGTTGCATCATCTCCAATGATCGTCCAACGTAATTAGTTTCAAATCGTCATAGAAATGCACTTAGGCAACCGCTTGTTTGTCAAGAAAGGAATGAATCCCTATTTGAAATAATCAATGCTGTACAATCCACATTTCTTTTTCTTAAACATTAGTTACATGGAGATAAAAGTAAGCTATTCAAATAAGTATTGAAATTAAATGTAAAAATATTTTTTGTTTGATAAACAGGATAAGTATTTAAAGGATTAAGCAAGGTACAAATTGTATATTAGTGTATGAAATAATTACAAAAATGGGATGTGAAAATTGAAGTCTCCACCTGCTTAAACGGTATCCATTATCGTAGACACCTATGGACATCTCATAGACCCCCTAATTTATTTGTCCCTTTCGTAAACCCTTTGGAAGTCTCCGTGGACCACTGGGGGTCTACATAGATCACTTCGGGAATCACTGGTTCAAACGATGAAGAACAACCACTATATTTCTCTGCCCCCATTTTAAATTGTCCAAACATTTTAACTGTCATTGATACATCCGCCAGATTACCAATACCAAGTGATCTTCCTTCAATACTTGGGCGTATCTCACCAAATGTACCTTCCTAAATCTATCTTTAAAATCCTTCCAACTTCAATTTAAATGGTAAATTTATGGCATTTACTGTATCACGATCTGGAACTGATTCATAACTAGAATGTTTCTTAGACTCATAATACTGCCTTTATAGTTATGTTTGTTTAGAGACATGTTCAGTAATACCCTTTTGATAGTACCCTTTACATTTTTTATAAGTTTTGTTTCAATCAGATTTGTTCCGACCTGATACTTTTCATCATCAGAACTTCAGTCTATTTTACTACCACTGCTAGAACCACTTCCATTTTATACTTGTTCGCCTGTCTTAATCTTTGAAACATCTTTGATTTCCATGAGAAACATTTCTCCGACCTCCTTCTTTACTTGACTGTATAAACTGTCTATAAACATCAATCTTGGTAGTAGCATACAAGAACTGTCATTAACTTCTGACCAACAAGACTGACAAAGATGAGGAGCACAATGTCCTGGATAGTACTCTCGTGATTAAAACAAAAATATCTAGATATAGTGTATTCGTAATATACTTCGGATTTACTAGGTTGCATAAACCATAAAAAAATTATTTTTTTCTAGATTATACATATGAAATAATGTTGTTTTCATTTTTAAAAAATTTGATTTACAAGTACTCTCTTTTTTTTATAAGTTGGCATTCTTTTAGATAATATCATAGCATTTTTTTAAAAGTGTTCAAAAAAGTTTAGGAGCTTCACAAAAATTCAACCCTCACATGTTTCAATCCGGCTCTACTCCGATCTGTTTAAGTTGTTTTAGATTTAACGACTACATTATTAATTTATCATGTTTTTTAAATTATTTTGACTTAAAGTACCTTTCTTTTTTTAAAACTATTTTCCAGCATGTAATATTGGAGAGTATGGTATTAACTGCACCAAGCAATGCTCCAGCAACTGCAAGAACTATGAATGTAATCCAAAGACTGGTGAATGTCTTGAATGTAGTCAAAATGGAACTTACTTAGGCACTTGTGATAAACGTAAATTGTTTAAATTATTGAGCTAATAACACAAATCTCAAACAAAATTATTTAATTTTGATTTTTTTTTTTTTTTTACAAAAAAAAGCTTATGTTAAGCGTAATTAGTTTGGAAGGTAATAATTAAATTTCAAATAGATCCAAATTAACAAAGAAATATTTTTTTACCAATAGTTTTTTAATTGCGCAGTTTATTGCTTTTAGGTTGGGCCTACTCTATTATCCTATCACTTGTCTAGACTAGAAGCAGGGGGGGGGGGGAGAATGGCAGGTTACCGAGATAGCTTTTGAAATGTATTTTTTTAAAAGTTGTACATCTTGAATTCGAAATTAAGGGTTACGGCTTCTCAAATGTTCTAGAGAAGAGCTTATGAAAATACAAGCTTTTATAAAAGCCTAATTTAACTTATACCGTCCTATCTTTCTGGTACAATTTCTTTCCCTCGATTTATACCAAACAAACTAATTAATTACCATTAATTAATTGAATAACTAATTGATTCTTGTTATGTCAGGTACCAGAAATAATTGTGCAAACTTTTAACTTGATCTGGAGTGAGAGAAATAAAGACTTTTTAATTTAAAAACAAAACTTTGTAAAAATAGTTGAGCAATGACTTTATTACCATAATTGTTTACTAAAAATAGTCAAACTCATAGTTCAACAACATTTAATTCATTGATCAACACAGTCTCGAGAAAAAACTATTTTCTTTAATCCTTGAAATCGATGTTATGGCCACCTTCAGTCGCGAAGATGAATGCCTGGGCATTAATTGTGGTCGGAACGATGTCGCCCACACATCAGTTCCCCCCACTCCACGCATCTGATGTATCCAAAGGAACGGTAGTGCCGATACAGTTTGGGGTCAGCGGCGTCGCAGGTTCTGCCAGAGTGTAGCACTGGGTGCTGCAAACTGCCTTAGAGTCACTAGCTCCTGATTTTTCCTCAGGGTTGACTCCCGAAGCCTTTCCCATGATTGGGTATAGCTGCAAGGCAACAGAGGTTTAAATTCAGAGTTTTCCTTCTCCTATGTGGGTAGCCAGCCATGGCTAGCGAGCCCCTCCTGCCCGAAGCTTATTGATTAAGGCGCCAGCTACTCGCCTTTGCCCCTTCTCCTGTTAGTGAGAACAGTTCCGCCGGACTCAATATCTAAGCCATACGTGAAGGCCAGGGGTTGGACTGGTTGTCAGAAGCTATCTGAGATGCATGCCATTAGGAAGCATTTTATAGGTAGTGGAGTGCTTACATTCATTACCACATCCGGCAATGATAACCTTGCAGAACCGAAATCGATGTTTTTGCTTTACATATTAATGGATTTCACCAATTAACACAACACCTTGCATTTTAAATCTCAAGCAACTGGGGATTCGTATACAGTTTTATAGGCCAGCAAACAAATTATTTATAAATTGTACATTTTTGTCTAGCATGTGATGATACAAAATGGGGACTGAATTGCTCAGAAGAATGCAACACAAATTGCAAGAAAAAAAACTGTAGTAGATTTGACGGTTCTTGCTTAAATGGTAAGTTTTTCGTTGTTTTATATTGCTACCATGTTAATCCAAGTTTATTCAACAAATCAAGTCTTGTTGTTTTTTTCTTATCATTAAGGACTCAGTTTATCATTATTCTAGACTGAGATTGTTCATGATTCTTGTTTCATTGAAGTTATAACCTTGGCATACTGTTATTTTATTTCCACATGCTTTGGCGTCACTTTATTTGCACATGCATTGATGGAATCTCATGTCATTTTAGATTCGAACGCTTTGACGTGATTTCATAATGTAATTTTATTTTCACATGCTTGGACGTGATCTAATGATGTAATTGGAGAGTCATACTTTGCTAAAAAAATAAATCTAAGCGTGTGTTAACTGTTTGGTTTATTTTAAATACATTTTTTTCTGCCCTCGTTTTTTCTTAAGAGACGTATGATTAATTAATAATATATTAAATAAAATTCCCCAATTAAAAAGATAAAATACCATCTAAACATTAATATTATTCCAAAAATAATTTATAGAAAACAATCTAGATCTATATTACGTAGATCTAAGATTTACTAAAAGAGGAGAGAGAGAGAGGGACAGTGACCGGGCGCGCTCTGCTAGTGCAGGTGAGGTCACGTCATCAGTACGTCATCATACGTGCGGATAGACAGCTGCCAAATAATTACCTGAAAAGCTAGGGGCCTTCGATGGGAAGTTTTACTAACCAATTCTTAATCACACTTAACTTATATACATACATCCTTAAATTAATTTCAATTTTACAATGGCTCACCCCCACCATTGCTATCCCTTTCCCTTTCTCATTGGGTTCATTTTATTTTTATTTGTTTAATTTGTAATCTACCTGTGTGTGTTTCCCAACCTGGACTGTGCACTAGTCTATGGTCGCTTTAGAACCCTCTAGACCTGACCACTTCATTACTAATTAATTTAATAGTTAATTGAATCGAATTAAATTCATCCAAAAGCACATGCCAATTATATATATATTTTTATTTATATATTTACTTATATACATATTTATATATTTATTTGTTACAGAGTGCGTTGAAGGTTTTTGGGGAAATAGGTGTAATGATAACTGTAGTTCGAACTGCAAGACTTCACAATGTGATCAGCGCAGTGGATTATGTGTTAAAGGATGTAAACCTGGATATATACCTCCACTTTGTAATGAAAGTATGTGATACATTTCATAATGTCTTTTTAACATTTTGTCTCTCACGCGTTAGTTAGCACACACACACACACACACACACACACACACACACACACACACACACACACACACACACACACACACACACACACACACACACACACACACACACACACACACACACACACACACACACACACACACACACACACACACACACACACACACACACACACACACACACACACACACACACACACACACACACACACACACACATATATATATATATATAGCTATCTTAACTATTTCATAACGATCAAAAGAAGTTTATCTATTTTTGGTTTGACATGTTTCGGATGTTCCTTTAGAGTTGAAGAGGGCAGAGGGCAGAGGGTAGAGTCAGAATCCGGGACCATCAAGAAGTCCGAACGAAAGTCGGGCGCGCATACCGCACGACCAGGCATCCATCTATGAATTCTAATATTCCATTTACATTTCGATGCCCCCCTCCCTATTTTTTTTCAAAGACCATTACTTTGGAAGGTTTGGCAACACTAAATGTGGTCTTTACTTTTACCTTGTGATATCAATTAAAGATAGTAGTCACTTTCGTGTGCATAGCTCACGCTTGACATCACACAGAAATATGAGGTCACTTTGAGACCGTACAAAGAAGATGATTCTTAATTAAAACTAGATTGAAGGTCAAGGTAGAACTTAAAAAAAACTTTTTTGCATTTACTAACAGTGAAATGAAACAAACCAGAAAAACAAATCATAGTCCAATACTATATAACGAATTGTGAAATAACATTGTTATCGGGGTCATTGTTCCAAATAGATTATTCAGTGTGCTTATTCTTCGATGGAATATAATTTATCGCCTGCATTGTACAAGTGATTGATATTTATTGTTGATTATGACTTGTCATAAGATTACTTATTTTATTGTTAATTAGTCATAGGATTATATTGTATTGTTCATTTTTAATAGGGTTATATTTTATTGTTGATTAGTCGTAGAATTATATTTTTTGTTCATTTGTCATAGGACTATTTTTTTTACTGTTAATTAGTCATACAATTATATTTCATTGTTCACTTGTTATAGAATTATATTTTATAGTGCATTTGTCATAGGATTTCTTATTTTTATTGTTTTTTTGGAAATACGATTATATTTTATTGCTCAATTGTCATAGGATTATATTTTATTGTTCGTTTGTAAGCGGATTATAGTGTATTGTTGATTAATCATTGGATTACTTATTTTAATGAACAGAAATTGAAAGCACTGAAGTTAGAAAAATATATTCAGCGCAATGTTTTACTTAGAAAGACACAACGATAAAGGCACATTCCTCCTTTACATATGCTAGGACAAATTGTACAAATACTCCTTCTTTCCTAGTGCTTTTAGAGCATAGAATGGTTTGCCTGAGCCAGCTGGGAAATCCAATGACTTGGAGGGAATTTAAGTGATTGGTTAACTAGATTGACCTTGGACACCCGTAGGACGTAAACGTCTTCTTTTTTGAAGTGACGTCTTTTTCTTATAAGATAGGAAGATAAGATTTAGTGGATCTAAGTTGTGCTATTCAAAATATATTTTAGTGACCTGATTGTGGAGACAATACAAAATTCACCAAAAAAAAACAACTCGTTTTAGTGGTCAATACAAACAGGACAGAACTTTATAGACCTACATGTTATTTCTTGTTATTATTGGGATATTTCCTCACTAAACGTTAAACATTCAGTAAGAAAGACAAAGAATGGTAAGATGTGAGAGTCTGAACTAAATGCTAAAAAAAAAAACTATGTCAAAAAAAATAACAATGCAAATTAAATAATAAAGAGAAATACTAGAGAAAGAACTAAGAATGTAAATACTACACTGCTGAAAAGTAGAACATATTTTTTATACTTTTATAAAACTCTTTCTCTCCGTAATTCTTGTCTATGTCCCTCACGAAGTGATCACTTCTGCTAATATGTATTTCACATGCTAGGATTTGACTTCCACAGAGTTGAAGGGAAATATACTCCTTTCTTATATAATAGGAAATGAAGTTTATAAAACCAAAATGAAAATTTATTTTGGATAAGGAATTTTAAAATAAAAATTCGCTACTTTGGAAAATTCTTAGTTTAATTAGATCTTCGCTTAATTATAATTTACGTAATCGTTAAACCGGATACACCAAAAGGTTTTTTTATTTATTGATTAGCTTTCATATATGAGATTTGACAATGTTAAAAATTCAACATTTTACTAATTTTTTTTAAAAATAGATTGCGACCTGGAAACTTGGGGAGAGAACTGTACACAGCAATGCAGTAATTCGTGTAGAAACAGAAGTTGCCACTACATTACTGGACAATGTGATAAGGGTAAAATGTTACCATATTTTTAGCTATATGTATCGTATTTTATGTATTAACTAATTACAATCATTTTATTGAATTAGATAAGATATTTTGGAATAAGATGAGATAAGAATTTCTATTGATCCAATTAAATGGAAATTCAGTTAGTTTGACTATGTTTTGAGAGCTGAGATAATTCTAGTATTTCATTGAATCTAGTTTTTCAAGGTCCTGCTGTCAGCTGAAGTGATCAACAATGAATTGCTATGACCACATTGAACTACCAAAAAAAAAGCACGTTTTAAGATAACATAAGATAATTTTAATTGGTGCTATCAAATGAAAAATCAGTTTGACTACAAGTGACCACCTCAGCGTAACTACTGTAATCAATAACAATATATATGCAAATACAGACACCATTCTCACACGAAAGAAGTACACACTCACAACCAGCGCTTTAGGAATTAGATTTATATGCACTTTTTAATGAGGACATTGCAACACTCGGACCAAAAGTGGGTAGAAGGAATATTAAAATCTTTCTGTTTTAGTCCTAATGGAAAAGAGACGACCACTTCGTTCAGATCAAATATAAGAGTGGTTTAACGGGTGCAGGTTTTAAGAATCGTGTGTGTTTTGGAAAGGCACGGGAGCACACAAGAGATTTTAACTCGCTTTTAATTAGCAAAATTTATCAAAAATATTTTGTAACATGTTTTTTTTAATTATTTCCAATTTTCATCGCATTACTTTTGATCTACTTTAGGATGCGAGCCAGGACACTTTGGTGAGTTTTGTAACAAAAGTTGCAGTCAAAATTGTGCTGGCCAAATATGTGTACGAGAGACAGGAGACTGTTATGGAGGCTGCAAAGAGGGACACAAGCCACCTAACTGTGAAGAGAGTACGTTTGTTTTATCCTCATCATACCTCTTTTCTTTGCGTTCCTCCTAGAACTTAAAACCTCATTTAAAACTCACCACTCTCTACGGTCTACAGCTAATTTTTTAATGGCTTCCCAGCTCTTTCTTGTCATTTCAGCTTCATCTAGTACACTGCGTCGCCACGTTCTTCTAGTTCTTCCTCTATGTCTTGTGCCCTGTGTGTTTCACTCCAAAGCATGCCTAGCTCTGTTGTTGGGATCCTTTCTAAATTTGTTCTATAGAACTTTCTTAATAATCCTTTAGTTCATAAGACTTGAGTTAATCTCATAAAGCCATTGCAAAACAAAACAAAAGATTACTTTTAGGACTATATTTTATCCGGTTATGCTCGGTTTTTTATTCCTTTTTTTTTGCTTATATATAAAAGGCATGTATACTTTTTTTGACAATTCATAAAAATATTATAAAATGCTATTACATTAAATCAAAGCCACATTATTGTCTCTTGTTTAAGTACTTAAGTCAATTGGCATGGCATAGCAATAGAGCAATAATGCGATCATTGTTTTATTTTAAATGCGTTACAGTCCTCTGAGTCATCTTATTAAAAGTAAGAACAAAAATAAAACAATTTAATTCCATTTATCTTATTCATGGTAAACCAGTAACACAGACTAAAATCTCAAAATACCTAGGTGTTATAATAAATGAAAAATTGTCATGGAATCCCCATATTGATGAGGCTCTTAAAAAAATCAAATAAAGCATTAAGGTTTATTAAAAGAAATTTCTATAAACAGATTAGAACATAAAACTAAAATGTTATTTAAACTTGGTTAGGCCATTAATAGAATAAAGCATCCTTTGTTTGGGACCCCTCAACTCAAGAAAACATTAAGAAACTGGAACAGACACAAATTAGAGCAGCGAGATTCATAACAAACGAATATTTACATTTGACTAGAGTAATAACTTTAGTTAAATCACTAAATTTAGAAAGCCTTCATTATAGAAGACTGAAAAATAAAGTAGCAATTATACATAAAACACTGAACCATAATCTTCAAATAAAAAAAAAACAAAATTAATAAATAAAATACTCAGAAAGACACAAAGATAAAGGCACATTCCTCGTTCCATTTGCTAGGACAAATTTGTACAAATGCTACTTCCCTAGTGCTATTAGAGCATGGAATGGGTTGCCTGAGCCAGCCAAGAAAACCAGTGACTTGGCTGAATTTAGATCATTGGTTAATAAGCATGACTAAATGCATGACGCTTAGGACGTATTCATCTTTTTTTGAAGTAACGTCTGTATTGTATTAGATAAGATAAGATGTACAATTGTCTTATAATACGCAAGAGATTTTCGCTGACCCGGTGAAAAAAATTGAGATATACCTTTTCTTACCTTCAGCGGTCGGTGATTGGGAAATGCTTTTTATTTTTGCAGGTTTCATCAAGATGTGCACAGGATTTTTTGTTATTTGTTTCTATTGTTTCTAATTATACCAGCGTTATTTTTACAATCAAATCTAGAAAAAACGTGTGCAAGGTAGAGAATATTTTTGTATGATTATAGTTATAGATCTAATTGATATTGGCCTGAAAATATTTTGTTCATATAGCTTAGTGCTGCGATGCCCAACCTAATGCGATGTGCGGGCCATTTTAATTTCCAATACTCATGTCGCGGGCCACATCACCGAAAAGATACAAAAATGAATTGAAATTGACCTGAAACATATATTTTTAGAAACCAGTGGATCTAGTATTTACATTAATTAATGAGATATCTGAAAGTTAAGTTTTCAAACGTAGGAAACGGGCTTCATTTGTCTACTTAAAATGTGAGCAGCTTTGAACTAGCTTTATCAACGACTCATTCTATTTGTCTCTTTTATCTAAATATTCCTATCTATCTTCCAATGTCTAGGCTGCTGAAACAAAGAATGCGTCATATTTGTGTTATAGTGTTAATTTCTTGTTCATTTTCTTTACAAATAAAATATTTTGGCTAAACAGGACTTATACCATGTTCCACGAAAAAAAGTAAAGGTCCGTTTACTTTTCCTGGTAGATTATAAATTCAGAGTACACTTGTAGTTTCCTCAGCTCTCTCATTCATAAGCTTACACATTTAAAGGTTAAAGTACCAATTCTACCAATCCATCAGAGAGAATGTGCCCTAACGTAGGTAAGAGACATTTAAAAACCTTTTTTTTTCTTCTGAAAAAAAAGGGGAGAGGACGTTCTACACTTAGTGTCGGCGGGCCGGCGGGCCGGCGGGCCGGAAAGAACCGCGTCGCGGGCCGGATGTGGCCCGCGGGGAAGAATTTTAGGCTTTAGTGGGTATCATTTTCGTAGCACACAATTGGTGATGACTTTGTAATTAGGCTTAAACTATAAGTGTAATCTTTTCTATGTTGCTCTAAAAAAAGAAATAAAATAGTCTCGTTCAATGCTTTAAGACCATATATAGTTTTAGATGTGCATTAAAATAAGACTGATTTGTTTAGATTAAGGTGAAATAACTTTAAAAATCTTGATCAATTGCTTTAAGCTTGAATGGGAGCTTATTAATTAAAGATTATAGATTGGTATGTTCCAAAGACCATAGAAGGTGCCTCGTGTCGCCCTTTTCGAAATCGCGCTTTGCTCGCACGTATAAACTGCATATACTGTAGATAGCAATACTAATACAACTTAAGTAAATTAACAATTATTTTTTTGTTTTAAACTGTATAGATCTTGAATCTATGAAATATGTATGCCGTTGTATTTTTCGACTAAACACTTTAGGCTAGAATAGTACATCTAAATATAAAACTGTTCCTAGTGCTAACCTAAATCTAATTGTAATTCCATACAAAGGTTTATATTATTAAAGCAAATGTATATTGTCTAAAATGTTTTGGGACCCGAGCACCTATTTTTGGGCATCACTGATATAGTTTCCCTTTAAAAACGTGTGGTCTAAAGAATAGACGCTAAGCTCTGATGGGTAGCTGACATTAGTTTGGAAAAAGGAAATGCGGTTGAGGATTGTGCTGGCCACATTACACCTAAAAATTTAACATGTATAAATATAAAGGTAATGTTTTCATCTACATCAATAAGATAGATAAGCTATTGATTGTTAGTACAGAAGACGATCCATCGATTCATATTGATGAACAATGCTTTGCCAGTGTTGCATATTTCTTCCTTGGACGTTCTTCAGTGCCGGCGTAGCCTGTAAAAATGATGCCTTTGCAACTGACTTTCCTTAAGTAGACCATACCATGTCTGTTACCAATAATAGCTTGGTGGACTTAGAGGCGCCAAAAAGATCCCGAAAGTAAAAATCCCAGTACCCTTTACTACTCAGCTACAGCGTGCGTGGTGTCCCGCATGCTGGGCGACGTAGAGAATTATGTTTATAGAAAAGAAGTTGCAATAGGTAGTTTCTAATGAAATAGGACATTGTGCTGCCTTTATCAGTAACTTACCATCAAATGTATGACCATACCGTTAACCAACTAACAGTTCACTCCCTAGTGATTCACTATTTAATAATAATAAGGCTTTTTTCAAGTCCGAAGATTTTTGAGGAATGCAGTATTTCTCGTGGCCTCGCATTCAAGATGTGTCCTATATATCTTACCACAACTATCGCTGGCATAGCAATCGTTCGCCAGTGGTCGAATAGATTTTTTTTACGCATTCCACCATTTAATTCATTACAATTTTAACATCAAAAAAAAATTTTTTACAAAAAAAAAATAATAATTTTTGAAGTACAAAACGTAGAAAAAGAAAAGGTTTATAAAGTTATTTTTTTACCGTGCAATTTTTTAGCGGCCCCCGAAAGGGGAATAGACGCTATTAGTTTTGTGTAAAATGTCTGTCCGTCTGTCCGCTTGTCCCGTTTAGATCTCGTAAACTAGAAAAGATATTAAAAATCCGACTTCACAATATTTTAGACCATTCAAAGTTCTGATGCAAAGGCTGCTTTTTTTGCTGAAAGCGCAAAATCTAATTTTTAAAATCAGGTATGCAAGTATTTTTTTAAAGAGAAAAAGCTAATTAGAATGCATTATAAGTTAGACCTAATTTAAAACGAATAGTAATCTTATTAACTTCATTTTTCCTGCATTTATTTGTACACACGCATACATAATGATTTTCAAAAAATTAGATCAATTATACGGCATCAGTTAGGCCAGGGAAGCGCGGTGGCTGAGCGGTAAAGCGCTTGGCTTCCGAACCGGTGGTCCCGGGTTCGAATCCTGGTGAAGACTGGGATTTTAAACTTTGGGCGCCTCTGAGTCCACTCAGCTCTAATGGGCACCTGACATTAGTTGAGGAAAAGTAAAGGCGGTTGGTCGTTGTGACACCTTCGTTAACTGTATGCCACAAAAACAGATGAACTTTACATCATCTGCCCTATACACCACAAGGTCTGAAAGGGGAACTTGTTAGGTCAGGTTCACATCTAACGATACATTCACTTTAACCTATCCTTTGATCTGCGGGACCGTTGGGGCACTACACAAGATCTGTTAACCTTCTTTCTCCATTCATATCTTTCATTTGTCTTTGATATAATTTCATTCGGATGTTCTTTCAAAAATATTGTAGCCTGCCTGGGTGGACCACTTCGGGGGCCGATTTTTAGTTTGTGTTTCCACACAAACTGTCTTTTGTAACCTTGTTTTAGATGGAAATCTTTTTGTTACATTTAAGAACGATATTAAAATATATTTGGCATATTTAGCTTAGGGCGTGCTGGCTGATTGCTAAGGGCAATTTTTAAGGCAATTTTTTTTAACACGAGAGCTTTAACGAGGGTTCATATATAAGAAATCTGTGCACATTGTACTATAAGCCCTCGTTAAAGCTCTCGTGTAAAAAAAATTATAACTAGCCCATTGTGACGTAAAGTATTTTTTTCATTTTATGTCATAACAAATTCTTTTAATGTAATGCTAAAAAAAACCTCGGTGCACCAATGTCTATGATTAATCGATATTTGGCTCGTATTGATGAAGCCATCTTTTAGTCTATCTAGGTCGTGTGACATAATGGAATTTTTCCATTAATATGGAATACATTCTTCAAATGAAATGCTATAACAACTCGGTATAGGTTTATTAAACCTCCTTATGTTACTTGTTTTTAAAAAAGTCTAGATCTTGAATTTCTAGGTCTAGTTAGACTGATGTAGACTAAATCGAGTTATTTCAATTTCTAGACTTAAAGTATAGATTTTGATTTCCAAACGTCTAGATCAATATTGCAATGTTTAGATATACTAAAACTCATCTACTATTTTTAAATTTATTCTTGCATTCAGTCTATTGATAATATATCTAGGATTTTTTTTTTTTGGGGGGGGGGGGGTGAGCATATATCTAATCTAAATTATATCTAAATTATTCCAAATTATTCCAAATTTATATTATAGATCTAAATCTTGTAGATATATATCTTAATCAGAATTTTAGTTTATGTAGATCTACATCACTATTCTAGTTCTGTTTAAAGGAAAATGCCAATAGTTCTGTTGATATCTGTGCTGAGACATCGAAGTACAAGCGAGATATATCTTTTTTTAAAATTACAAATCAATATATAATGAAAGATTATTTATTCGTCTGACATATTGTACATATCCGGTAGATGCCATGCCGTAATGTGTAATATATCTCTTTATCATGATAGGCTTTTAGTTTGTAACAAGTTTGTTATTAAGTTAAGTGCTGAACTGATTATTTCGATGCTCCCGGGTTGTATGTTTGTTTTACATGTTTCGGATGTTCCTTCAGAGTTGAAGATAGTTTACTTCCTAGTCCAAACCTCCCGCAGGTCTACGGGGGATGGGAGCTGGCAGGGTTTAAACCAGGCACTATCGATAAATCCGAACTACAGTCCAGCGCTCAAATTGCACATTGTTTTTTTACAATGACAAAAAATCTTTGAAACATTATTTCTTGTGAACATCAAAATTAAATCACGTATGAATATTGCTTTCAAATAGGCGCATCCGATAGGGATTTGACTCCAACGTGGGCTGCCTCTCAGTTTTTGTGATAACACAAAGTCTCTTTGTAATCTTGTTGAAAAAAGTTTTTCAGTCCTAGACTAGTGTTTTTTGTTTAAACGTTGGTTTCAACTTTATAGCTTGCTCACTTGGAAACTACGGATTCAACTGTTCTAAAAATTGTAGCAGTCAATGTCGTAACAGTTGTGAACCTACATCTGGAGAGTGTATGGGTGGATGTGAAGATGGATACGCTGGTCCTAATTGTAACAGAAGTATGTTTCATTATAAGTTTTAATTTAATTCCAAAAATAATGTTAAAGGATTTTTTCATAAAGGTCCTGTTGGGCCATACCCAGTTGTAACAATCTTTAACGAAAAAATGCTATAACATTTTAGGATTAATTATGTTACATGTAGGGCGCGGTGGTCAAGTGGTTAAGCGCTTGGCTTCCGAAGCTGATGTCATGGGTTCGAATCCCGGTGAAGACTGGGATTTTGAATTTCAGGATTTTTAGGGCGCCCCTAAGTCCACCCAACTCTAATGGGTACCTGACTTTAGTTGGGGAAAGTAAAGGCGGTTGGTCGTTGTGCTGGCCACATAACACCCTGCTCGATAACCGTTGGCCTAAGAAACAGATGACCTTAACATCATCTGACCTATACATCGTAAGGTCTGAAAGGGAATATTTACTTTTTATTATGTTACATGTATGCTATAAAACTTGATATATATATATATATATATATATATATATATTTCTGAATCTTATATCCTTTATTCTTTTCTTTTAAGCTAAAGGTTTTCTTATACATACCTACTATGTATATCTCCTATGTGTATTAGATTAATGTTTTATACAATGTTTCATTTGTAATATTTCATCAGATCTATAATTCTTATCTTTAAAATAATTATATTTACTTGCAGTTTGTGAAAGTGGCACATATGGTGCTGCTTGCAGTCTAAATTGTAGTCTGTTTTGCAACGGGTCACAATGTCACCACATCAGTGGCGAATGTTATGGCGGCTGTACTGAAGGTTATATGAATCCGTTATGCAATGAAAGTAAGAAAACATAAAATATATTCATTACAACAAAGCTTTAAATTATGAAAGAGTTAGAAGACGTGCCCCATGCATTACGCTGGTGGTTTTGGAATGGAAAAACTATAAATACAAAGCTAGTGGCTCGAGGATAATTGTATTCTAGGAATAGAATTATATCATATACCATTTATGTCTGTGACGATCACACTTGTCGGGGATTATATTATCAAACTTGATAACTCAATGAAGTGAAGAAACATCTCTCTGTATTTTCTTCCAAACTTCTATAATAATACTTCTTCAACTTTCGTATAAAATTAACTTCTCAATTCAATAACAACTTGACTTGATACTTAATAAATAAAACTTAAAGATACACGAAACTTCACTTAGTATAATTTCAATTTCAACTAATAAAACTTTAATTAATGGACCCGCTAATATCACAAAACTTATAACCATTACTAATCGAGGACTAAGCGAGGACCCCGTCTAACTGACTTTCCCTTAATTTATACTTTTCTTAATCGAACATTCCAGAATCATGGAAACTTCTCCCCTAATTATTTAGTAACTTTGACCTTCTAGAAGCTGACGTGTGCTATTTTTTTCCCTTAACCTCTTTCTTTGATTGGATGCCTAAAATTAACTTGTTTACGTTGGACATTTGCACTGGTTTGACCTCGCTTCTAGAAACTGGTCGAAATAGGTCACAGAATCGACTCGTGACAATGTCTTTCTTCATTCATGAAGAAACTGTGGACCATCTAATGGAAATGAAATGAATGCCTAGGCATTAGATAAGGTCGCCCATACAGTATTTGCTCCTCTCTCCACATAGCTAATCTATCCAAAGGAAAGACAAGTGTCGATATAGTTTGGGGTCAATGGCATCGCTACCGTTGTAAGATGCATGCTTTTCCTGATGATGCGGCTGTGGTGACATACACGCAGGAGGAGCTGTAGTCAGTGGCATTGAATCCATGTTGCGCAGGGATTCAATGAACCCGCAACTTCGACGATTAGAGCACCAAAGCCATTTAACGCACCAACCATCGCAAGTGTGGTTTTCATTGCGTTTGGGCTTGGGACCAATCAGGGCCCACATGAGGAGAGTGAAACTACCTCTATTGAATGTCTTTTTAGTAAAAATACAGACTACTCAATTTATTCGCTACACACTAAATTTTTCTATTTCGGGTGTGGGGTGTCTACCAACATATTCTTGAACCCGGAACAACGAGTACCTAGCTACTCCACTGGCTGCAGTCACTGATGTTTCTCTTCAGGCCTGCTAAGAATATGAACAAACTACAATACAAAGAAATTAAACCTAAAGTAAATTATTTGAAATCTTCACTTGTAAATAAATGCTTGATAGTATGTTTTAGTGATAATTTATTCTTCAATTATAACCCACATCCTCATTTTAGAACACAAATGAAGGTTTGACATGTAAGTAATGATAAAATAAAGAATTTATTTTATAACTTTGTCTCTCTCTCTAGCCTGTCCATCTGGATACTATGGACTGAAATGTATTGATAAATGTAGTATTCACTGTAATGAGAGTAACAAATGTGATCATGTCGATGGCACCTGTTCTAACGGATGTAAAGATGGATTCCTGGGATTAACTTGCATATCTGGTAGGTTTTTAATGAGCTGTCTATTAATCATGCAGGTAAAAGTGAAAAACAAAAAATTAAAAATGTCTTCACGAGTAACTTAATATATAGAGCTTTTATTAAAGCTATTTTCATGTTTATAGCATGCTCAGAGCATTGCGAAATCTTATTTGTGGAATAGAGGTTGGAGGGGTTATCTGGTAGAAGGTTTTCCGTTCTGCCGTTAGTAGCCCAGTAAACAAAACTCTGATCTAATCGGGTGTTGAACCTCAAGCTCCTTCATAGGTAGCCAAGCCATGCAAGGTTCAAGCTTACTTAGCCTCTCGACCACTCTTCCCACTAAAGATATTAATTAGATTCTAAATAAAAAATAAAGAGAAAGAGAGAGAGGGGGGAAAGAGAAAAATAGAGAGAGAAAGAAAGAGAGAAAAAGAGAGACAGATTTTGTGAGCATAAAATTAAAGACATTTTATGAGTTAAAAGAAAATGAGGGAGTTCAAACACAAAATGGGCGTGTGACTGAGTGGTTCAAGTCAAAAAGTGTTGTCTTTTTGTTTTTAGATATTTATTTTTGTACAGTTTTAGGAATCTTTTTTTTGTTTTATCAAAAAATATTTTTGGATTAATTGTTTATCTAACAGTATAAAATTCATACAAATATATAGCGTTTTGGTTAGGCCATACATATAGAAATGTATTATACCAATTTTTTTTTTATTTGTTTTATCATTTCTTTGTCTTATAGTTTGCAAAAGAAATACTTATGGTCAAAACTGTGCTAAAAATTGTAGTTTGCATTGCGCAACAAATAATTCAGCCTCACGATGTGATCACAGAACTGGTGAATGTCTGGTAGGATGTGTGGAAGGATACAAACAGCCTTTTTGTTTGGAAAGTAAGTTTAGTAATTTTACAACGTTGAAGAAAAAAGTGTATATATATTTTGTTACATTTATTTTTTAGCTCATAAGTCATTATACAATCTACACCTTTATCTTCCCTTTCCCTTACAGCTCTCTAAAATGTATTTTGCAATAAATATTACATAATATTCATATGCAAGCGTTGATGTCTTCTTCTTATCTTATATAATACAGACGTTACTTCAAAAAAGAAGATGATTACGTTCTACGCGTCATGCTTTTAGTCATGCAAATTAACCAATGACTTAAATTCTGCCAAGTCACTGGTTTTCCTGGCTAGCTCAGGCAACCCATTCCATGCTCTAATAGCACTAGGGAAGAAGGAGCATTTGTACAAATTTGTCCTAGCAAATGGGACGAGGAATGTGCCTTTATCTTTGTGTCTTTCAGAGTATTTTGTTAAATTTTGTTTTTGTATTTGAAGATTATGGTTCAGTGTTTTATGTATAATTGCCACTTTACTTTTGAGTCTTCTGTCCTGGAGGCTATCTAAATTTAGTGATTTTACTAAAGGTGTTACTCGAGTCAAATGTGAATAGTCGTTTGTTATGAATCTCACTGCTCTATTTTGTGTATGTTCCACTTTTTTAATGTTTTCTTGAGTTGAGGGGTCCCAAACGGAGGATGCATATTCTATTATTGGCCTAACCAAGGTTTTAGTTTGATGTTATTTAATTGATAGAAATTTATTTTAATAAACCCTAATGCTTTGTTTGATTTTTTTTATAGTTTCATCAATATGTGGATTCCATGACAGTTTTTCATTTATTATGTGTTTCAATGTATGCATATATTGCCATTCCGCAGGGATCCCAACTGAAGACTCTCCATTGACTGTGATCTTATTACTTTGTATCGTTCTTCTGTTAGCGCTCATCGTTGTAGTTATACTTTTCAAGTAAGAGAATCTCTAGGCTCTAGTTTAAGTTTCAAGCACAACAAATGGTCTCTTTTTATAGCTTGCACTTAACTGTTAACTTCAATTCTATTCCAGTGGCGTAGCTATGAATTTTTCATTATTTAGGGGCCCCCGGGGGCTTGACCTGTTTAGGGTGCCAATGCATTTTGTGTAATAATTATTACTTAATGTAAAAAACACTCATTTGGGGGGGGGGGCACTTTAAGTGAGGGTCCATCCACCCTAACTACGCCTCTGTTCTATTCATTTGATAAGTCTTCGCTGTGATGGCATCTTTTAATTCTCTTCTGTTTGACATGTTTCGGATGTTCCTTTAGAACTGAAGACAATCTTATTTCATAAGCCAAATGTACAGGACAATGGGGGATGGCAGCGGACAGGTTACGGACTCGGTACCATCGAGACAACCAAACAACAGTCTAGCGCGCATACCATTCAACCATGCAGCCATCCTCAACAGTAGAGGCGTAATGAGCGAAACGTGCTCCCAGGGCAAGGTACTTTATTGGCGCCCCCTACCCCATTTACCATGAACATATATAGTCTCCTCTCTGTGTGTGACGCCCCCATGAAGGTAGCGTCGGGCATCTTGCCTCCTTGCCTCCCCCTCACTACGCCTCTGCTCAACAGGCAGCCATCCTTTAATTACGAGATTATAGTCCTATATCTTGCTTTAGTTTGATTAACATAGAAATTGCTTGTTTTATGCTACTATTTATAACTAGTTATGCGTTCATTTCGTATTTCTTTATAATTTAATAATCATATAAATATTTGCTCAAGTGATAGTGGTAGCGATAAAGTGCTGTGTTTATTTCTTGTTTGAATACAGCAAGGAGGCGAGGTCAAAACTCTATACACAATGTGAAAATCTTGGCAGAACTAACTCAAACAAAACATATTCCAATATGAAAGATGGTAATTAAGTATTTTATTATCAATAGATTTATCATTTTAACACTTAGAATTATTGTTTTATCAATTACGTCTATAATAGATACAATTAAAAATCGTAATGCTGCATTTAACAAATTAATCATTGTTTATTTATTTTTGTTATAGTCCCAGTCCAACAACTTCCAAAATTAATAAGTGTCAAAGACCTGGGTTCATACATCAACACACATAACAGTGATTTTTTCCAAGACGAATTCAAGGTATAATTTCACATCGATATTTTATCATGGCTGTATTTTCTAAAACAATATTAAAACCTATTCATTGTTGAATTAACTTCTACCAAATGCAATTTGTTTTAAAACGAAGACGGCGTAGCAAATGTGTCAGCCAAAACTGACATTTACTGGCATATAGATGGCTCCTACTGTCTCAAGTTAAAGAATGCGACCATATGGCTCACTGGTTTTGGTTTCGTCTTAAAATACGGCTGAATCTCGTGTGACTGATCAAGCCAATTCTGGAGTTGACATACAGAAATTGATTGAAATCAAATATTTGGTTTCAATTCAAAATGTATTCATATGCACAATACAGTAAAATTATGTGAATTTTGTGTATTTCCCAGAGAATTCCCGGACCTGCCAATGTTACTTATGAAGTGGGACTAAGTGAACAAAATAACAGAAAGAATCGCTACAAGAACATTATTCCATGTATGTATCAGACTGCCATATAAAGTAACTTGAAATGTACAAATATGGCCTGATATCTTTAACATTTACCAACACAAAGAAGATACAAAGACACCGATCACAAAACAACTAGACACAAGAACTCTTTTATTCTTTTGTTCAAATGGTTGAGTAAACTAACTCACTGTTGTGAATTGAAATGTTAAAGAGAAACAGGGGTATGAACGTATACCTTGTGTGCTATCGTACACATTTTTTTCTCTAATTTTGTATTGTTTTTGTTTTTTGTAATGCGTAAAACACATGTATTCACCAACTATAAAGATTTTTATTATTATTATAATTTAAATTAAATTAATTTATAACAATTATAACTAACAAATGATATATAATAAAATATAATACAAAAATATAATTTGAGTATTAATAACAATAGATATATAATAAAATATAATACAAAAATATAATTTGAGTATTACTAACAATAGATATATAATAAAATATAATACAAAAATATAATTTGAGTATTACTAACAATAGATATATAATAAAATATAATACACAAATATAATTTGACTATTATAATGTATGTCATTTTTTATATAATTCCTTTACTTATGCCCTAACTCTTGCAATTATTGGCAGACGATCATTCTCGCGTCCATCTCCAGGCCATAACAAATGAAGTCGAGGACGACTATATCAATGCATCTTATGTTAGGGTAGGTAACTGTAACACACGGACTTCGTTTCAATTGGATTATAACATTGGCAATGGCTAGTGATAAAGAAACGTTTGACCAATTAGGAAACTAGTCAGCATTTCATCAAAATATTTTTTTTAGCTTGACTAAAAATAATTGACTGATATAGTTGGCTGAACACTTCAGTGATACTTCTTGACTCTATATTACATACAATCGATACTATTTCTTGCTTCCATATTCCACACATTCGATACTATGTCTTGCTTCCATATTCCACACATTCGATACTATGTCTTGCTTCTATATTTCATATATTCAATACTATTTCGTGCTTCTATATTTCATATATTCGATACTATTTCTTGCTTCTATATTTCCAACATTCGATATTATTTCTTGCCTCTATATTTCATACATTCGATACTATTTCTCATCTCTATATTGGATACTTATTCTTATATCTGATATTTTTATTTTTAATAGGATCATCAAAACCAAAACAAATATATTGCAACACAAGGTGAATATTTTATTATTTTATTTTAAAAAATATAAATTCTTAAAAATTATTAATGACAAAAATTAATGATAATGATAAGAATATTTTATGATATAAAATATAAAACTCATTTCTTTAAAATAGGTTTTTGATTCAGTAGCAGCAAATGTTAAAATATGTTTATTTGGAGGCGTAATGGCTGAATGGTTAGCGCTTGGCTTCCAAACCTGGGGTCGTGGGCTTGAATCTCGATGAAGACTGGAATTTTGACCTTCGTAATTTTTAGGGCGCCCTTAAGTCCAACTAACTCTAAAAAAAGATTCTAATGTGCGCCTGGGGAAAGTAAAGGACGTTGGTCGTTGTGCTGGCCACATGACACCCTGCTCGTTAACCGTTGGCCAAAGGTTCAGATGATCATCTATAGACTTTACTTTACTTAATATTTATGTGAAATAATATGTGACATTAACGAAACAAGTGTGGTGTATTTAATAATATATGCTTATACAGTAATACAGTATTGTAATACTTGACGTTTGCAGTCATGAAGTTTTAGTATGCGTCTGTTTGCACTGGAATTTGAAGCAAGGTCTTGTATATCTAATTAAGTATAAATTATAGCACAATTTGAGGAAAATAAGTATTGCACTTTCTTGATAAATAAAGATTCAAATATAATTTTTGAAAAAATTGAATATAAAAATAAATATAATATAAAATTAAATACTTTTATCAATTTACATCCAGTGAACCCCATTAGCGTTTTGAGAATGGACTTATAATTAAATATTATGCTATACAATATACACAGTTATTAAAGATGAATATTCTTTCATTATCAGGACCTAACTTTGTCAGTCTGAATGACTTTATCCGGATGTTATGGGAACTGAGAGTAGAACAGGTTGTCATGTTGACCAATCTAGCTGAGGATTCAAAGGTACTGTTAGAAATTATTAGTGACATACATACTGGACATTTACTGAAGCAGCATATTGCAGTAGCTTTTAATGATTGATATATTTTAATTAGGTAAAGTGTGAACAATACTGGCCTAAGTCTGGGACCAAAGACTATGGAACAATAGAAGTTCGATTAACTGATTCTAAGAACTTTACCAACTACATTGTGCGACACTTGGAGCTTGTCAAGGTAGACAGACAGAAATCTAGCACTCGTTATCTATTTCTTAGTTACAGAAAAAAAGGCAATATCATTCTACGCTTTATGCAATTTCTTGGTAGAGAAAAATGTAAGTTATATTAACTTACGAACTTACATTACACTTAATTAACTAGCTGTTCTTGATTCTTATGAGTTCTTTTAGGATAAGGAGGTACAAAAAGTGACTCAGTACCACTATATCTCTTGGCCTGACCACGGTGTACCCACGTCTCCCTGGGCACTAGTTGAGTTTGAACAGAGAGTCTCCGCTATGAAGACGAGTACACCACTGGTAGTGCATTGCAGGTACGGAACTGTTTTGTGAAACATCGTCGAGAGATAGACAAGACGCAGACAATCATTGTAGCAAGAATATATGTATCGTTATGTCATCTTTCTATCTATCTATCTATCTATATCTATATATCTATATGTCTATCTGTCTATCTATCTATCTATCTATCTATCTATCAATCTATCTATCTATCTATCTATCTATCTATCTATCTATCTATCTATCTATCTATCTATCTATCTATCTATCTATCTATCTATCTAGCTATATCTTTCTATCTATCTATCTATCTATCTATCTATCTATCTATCTATCTATCTATCTATATCTATCTATCTATCTTTCTATCCATCTATCTCGGTCTATGTTTATGACTTTTCTGTTTTTATTTTTAGCGCTGGTGTAGGTCGTACCGGGACATTCATAGGTCTACAAAATATCCTGCAGCAGGCTGAACAAACAGGTCAAGTTGACATATTCTCTAGTGTTGTCAAGCTTAGACAAGACCGACTGTTAATGGTTCAAACAGCGGTACGTTGCATACTGCTAATGTAAACCAGTTAGCTAAACATTAGTTCAAAAAAAATAAATAAAAATGAAATATTAGTAGTCCTTGTTACCCATATATTTAAATTCAAATTTCCTTTTGTTCTTCTGTTGATGTGAAATTAGTGTAATTCTTTGTATTTGCAATGTTAAAAATTCAAACTATGTGTGTGCATTAAGAATGAACTATTAGTTAATTACTCAGTTTCCATTTGTCTATCAACAGGGTCAGTACGAGTTCTTACACGTAGCAGTCCTCGCTGCCATCGCTTGCTCAAAAGCAACATTGCATATTTCTAACATCAAATATCTACCAGACAATCAGACATTGAAAAATGAATATCTGGTAATTAAAAATAGTATCTTTTCATTAACCAGATTTCTATTATTAGAAATTTAAATAAATGAACCAAGACAAAAGTGTTCAAGATGTGCGTTTGTATGTCTGCAGTGTAATATTTTGATTATTAAGTAAATTTTAATTATAATTTGTGAACAGCAAGTTTCCGTTGCAAGGAGTTAATCGTTGAGTCAGTTTAGATTGACTACATTGTTACTCTTTACGGAGGAACTTCTGTTACGCCATCCTCCTTTAAGCCCTAAGATCAACTCAGGTGTCATTTCGCCATCACTGGCATAGAGGAAAGTTGATATCATCAGATGGCCTCTGAAAGATATGGAGAGAGACGGAGTGTGCGAGAGAAACATTTGAGACACATAGAAAAGTCTTTATTAAAGACAGCTGCAGAAAACGTAAAGAGAGCAGACCGCCTGAGGACAACGACTTTTTCTGCACGAGATGTGGAGGACTCTGATTTTTAATTTCTGGATCTTTATTATGTGGAGAAAAGTCATTGTGCTGGCCACATGACACCCTCGTTAACCGTAGGCTACAGAAACAGATGACATTACATCATCTGCCCTATAGACCACAAGGTCTAAAAGGGGAACTTGACTCAGAAGAGACAGGCTTCAGAACGAGACAGGCTTCAGAACGAGACAGGCTTCAGAACGAGACAGGCTTCAGAACGAGACAGGCTTCAGAACGAGACAGCTGGAGGTTCGTTACAAAGGTCGCGAAATACACGTTTGAGACCAAAAGAAAATCCGCTGCCGATGGCAAAACAAATCTAAATCGACCACCGACGGACAATTGTTATGCCTAAGCTAAATGTGACAAAATTAACAAGTCACAGGTGAGGGCTGCGTAGCCACGTAAAATACTGCATTCCTCATTAATCTTCGGACTCGAAGCCAAGCATTATTGTTATTATAATCTTCTTTGTAATCAATATAATGTATATAACATACAATATATTTTATAATTTTTGTTAGCTCTAAATTTATGTTTAATAAATTTTGGACGGTTTACAATATAATTTCCCACTTGATCACTTTCTCTTTCTCTGAACTCCAATATAACAAATGTTGTTGTTGTTGTTGTTGTTGTTTGTTGTTGTTGTTGTTATTGTTGTTGTTATTGTTGTTTGTTGTTGTTGTTGTTTTTTTATTGCGATTTAGGTCTTTTGTTATTTGGCTAAACCGAACCCTTTTTTCTTTGTTTCTAGACAGTGTGCAGTGTTATCTCCACTTTGAGCAGGACAAAGGAAGAAGACAATAATCTCGAAGAAGAAAACGTGGACGAAAGTGAAAACGTGTATGAAAATTTCAAAACAGATTTAAGAAACAGATTTCCTACCATAGTCCCAAGTACGTTTCGATTTCATTGAATAGTTCTGGTATAAGATCTAGTCAGTATTTTAACATCTATTTGTAATATCTGTTTCTTGAAATTATTCTTGTCTCTTAAAGCTAAAATGTTTAGGGGAATGAGTTCTAACAAAAAATGCCCACAAGTGTGCTCAATTTTAGCTCATTATTTCCATTTAAACTAATGCATGTCCACTTTGTTATTCAAATATACTCAACTGGGTTTTAAAATGCATTAACACTTGCTTAAATTAAAAAAAAGAGATGCTTAAGTTAAATATCAAGCATGATGCATGTATTTAAAGTTTTAGACATCCAGGCGAAAAAAAAAACAATGGGTCTCTGAATAGAACTATAAATGTGCTTTGAAGTTTAGAATATAGCATTATATTTTGTAAATATAAACTTGTATTTATGAATGTTCAGGTGACAAAGACAGACCAATGCTTAGCTGTGAACCCAAACATAATGGGGACTACATCAACGCAGTTTTTATACAGGTACTTACAGATCTATAGTTATTTATATCTTGTCAAGACATTGAATATTGATATTTTCTGTCCATGTTTTAATTTGACAATATGATTCAACTAGTGTTAATAAAATCATGTCTAGATGTAGCTTCATGCAGCTAGCCTCGAAGGCTGATTACTTAATTTAATACATAACCGGAGCAACGCACGAAACACTTTTGTTTCCATACCAAATAAACCTAACCTTTATTTAACAGGTCTAAACTTTTTTCCCATTTCAGTGCAGATACGTTAGAAAACACACATTAAATTAAAAGATGTCAAATGATCAAACCATCGATTCTATCAGAAATACCTATATTGAGAAACATGTTTAGAATTAATTCCCTTAGAACAGTGGTGGGCAACCTTATTGTATCGAGGGCCGCATAAAAAATTATTTGGGAATGGTGAAGCCACATATATATAGATATATTTATGTACTTACAACTTACAAAATAAGCCAGGTCATAATTTGCTTGAGTTATGTCCTCTGGAGCTGAATTAGCTTCTGCGCTAGATGGTGAGCTGGTGATATTGAAAACAAGTTTTTGACATCTTATTTGCTTTTATAAATTGCACGATTAAAGAATCTAAATAAGTCTTGTACTTTTAACCATTTCACTCGAAATAGTTTCACTTTTTAACAAAGGAAAATGACAAAACCGGGAAATGGTAAAGCTTTGTTTGAGAAGATTTAACATACACTTACATTTCATATGCAAACAACCCATTCGAATGCTTATCATGAAAAAATATCTGTCTTCCACTCTCATTTGTAATATTAGTAACAAGGTCACAGTCCAATTTTCATCAAGGAACATAAAAAATTATTATTTAAGATTTTAAATTCTTCTCATTATCTTGCCCATGCAAAGTTAACGGATACACTGGATTGTTTAGTTTCTCAATCTTTAAGTACTTTTCATATCTGCTTATGGTGAAGACCCTTGTTCTAAGTAAATTTAGTTGAGGAATAGTCTCGCAACAAAAATATATCGATGCAGCTTTGAGCAAACTTTCCTGTTCAGAGTTTATGGTTGGGATTTTCATGATTTTCAAAATGCATTGTTTTTCTCAGTAAAGATCGAGCTCCATCAGTTGTTACACTTGTCATCTTGTTCCAAGCCTACCCAACACTCAACACAGTTCTTCATAGCATTGAATAACTACTGGCCTGAGATTGTGTCATTGGCTAAGTGTATTGAAGTACAGCCAATAAGAATAATCTTCGTTTACTTGAAACTATTTATAATGAGACAGTTTGAATCATTCATAGAGATATTTCAAATTATTTTTTAATATATTTGCATTTTTATATGTATATACTGTGGGCACACCTGATTTCTGTAGGTGTCCGCGGGCCGCATAAAACACTTCGGAGGGCCGCATTTGGCCTGCGGGCGTAATTTGCCCACCTCTGCCTTAGAAGACGTAAACAAAATCGGGCAGTGAGTCTTAGAGTCGCCTTAACTCCGTACAAGGACAGCCCTGCTTTATATCCGTACAAGGACATCCCCGTTGCCGAACACGGACCAGGTCTCTCTCTCATCTCGTTGTCTCCTTCGTCTTTCGTCCAGTACGTATCACTCATAAAGAATGTGATCGTCCTCTAGGCAGTGGCGATACCGTGTGTTTTGGTGCTCTCTAATACCGTCCGAAGTATTCACCAACTGGGCAGTGACCGACACGGAACTGGTCTAGGACGGCCTGTTCCTTACGACTACGTTACCACCACGCATCCTTTCAGTTTGTCTAGTCCTGTTTCGACCTTTCACCTATGCTCATTTGCAAATCTAAACGTTTCATCGGCCACTGGACAAACATAGACAATCAATAAAAACAGTGTATTTTGTTGTATGTATCATTATATTGTGTGATACCTCTTTATTTATGAAAAACAGCAAGAATTTAAAAACTGCCTTGTCCTTGACCTATGACAGTTCATGTCTTTAATGTCATTACTCTTCTTCAAGGAATTAATGCGCCAAATGCATTGTGTTTTAGCTTTTAAAATGAAAATAGTGTAATAACATAAGGGAGGCAACTCAACGATATAGATGTTTCTTTACAAAGGGAGATCACAAGTGCATAGAACAACGTCAGTCTTGAGCACAGCCTCTTGTTCAGCTCTAGACTTGGGCGGGACTCCGTTTTCTTCTCTCTAATGTCCACATCCTTATCAGTTTGGTCTCTAACAGTTTGCACATTCTGCGCTAGGTTGGATGGCGGTGCGCATGGCAGGGATATAACGTACTTATTTATCTTCGGAGATGATGATATTTTTGAAAACATGGCATCCTATCATCAGATCGATGTAAAACTGAAATTTCAATCTTCAAATATTTTTTTTTCGATTAAAATAATTTTATTTAGAAAGAAAGAAGAACAAAGTGTTAAAATGAGATAAATTTTGCAATGCAAGTATATTGCTATTCAAGTTACATTTCAAGTTTTTTTTTGTTAAATGTTTTTTTCTTTTTAGAATTTTGACAAGAAATCTAGGCATATTGTTACCCAGCTACCAATGCCTACCACTGTTGTTGAGTTTTGGAGACTGGTGTCGCAGTACAAAGTATCAGTGCTTGTAGCTTTTGAGACAGACTCTATGGCGAAAGATAAAGTAAAGACACTTTAGATCTTACTTACATAGATGTAATTATGATGTAATAGATGTAATTAAGACAGCGACAGAGATAAAATCTTTATTTATGCAGATTTAAAAAATTAAAAAAATCACCCTTTGGGTCAGCATTTTATGATTTTACCTTCAACAAAACAGTTATAAGACATCGATAGCAAACATAAACAGATACAAAACTCACTTGTTCCACTGGCAATCAAATCATTACATAGAAACTATCTGATATAAACTTTTCTCATGTAAATTATGAGTGAGTCTAGTGTGTATGTACATTTTGATTTTCTATTATAAATTATAATTATAATTATAATGTTTAGTTTGGTGTAATGCACAATTTGCAAGACAAATTTCCTAACGTATAATAAAGATTATTATTATTAATTATCACTATTATAATTTTTATTAAATACATATGAAGAAAAAACAAGGTTACAAAGACAGTTTGTGTGGAAACACAAACTCAAAATCGACCCCCGAAGTTGTCCACTGAGGCAGGCTTCAATATTTTCAGAAAGAGCATCCAAAATGAAACTAAATCAAAGACAAATGACTGATAAGAATGGAGAAAGAAGGTTGACAGATATTGTGTATTGCCCCAACGGTCCAGCAAATCAAAGGATATGTGAAAGTGAATGTAAAGTTAGATGTGAACCTGGCCTAACTAGTTCCCTTTTCAGACCCATTGGTGTATAGGGCAGATGATGAAAAGTTAATCTGTTTTTTGTGGCCTACGGTTAACGAGGGTGCCATGTAGCCAGCACAACGACCAACTGCCTTTACTTTTCCCCAACTAATGTCACGTACCCATTAGAGCTGGGTGGACTCAGAGACGCCCAAAGATTCCGAATTCGAAAAAAAAAACATGCATAACTTTTTATAACATTTTATATTACATTACTATCATCTTTGAAAAAGAGTTACATATTTTTGCAATAATATTTAGATTATGATATTTGTGACAATAGACTGTTTCCAAATTTGCACCAAGTTCTGCTGAAAGTGCTCTAAAGTGTGGTCCTTTTAATGTGCGCAACGTGTCATACACAGACGAAAATCTTTGGGATGAACAATCTTTACAAGTTCAGTCAGATCTAGCGGTAAGTTACCATTAAAATAATAGTCTTTTATCTTTTTCTTGACTACAAAGAGATATTTAAAGCTAAATAGGTTAGAATAAAATGTATACCACCAGTGGCTTAGGTAAGGGACCCTCACCTGAGGGTGGCCCCAAAATGAGTGCCCGAAATGTGCTTTTACATTTAATATCACACCATAATCTAATTATATCGAAGTTCAATATTGAGGGCCCCTAAAGAGGTAAAGCTCCCCGGGCCCCTAATCCCTAGCCACGTCAATGTATACCACATACGGGATGGGTATAAATTAAAATATAACAAAATTATAGCTTTTATACAGCCTTATGTTCATGCTTATAGCAAGCTCAGAGCGCCATGGTCCAATCTCATTTGTGGACCAGTGAGAGAGGGGGTTTCTGGGAGAATTTTGTTTCAATTTGCCTTTAGGCGCTCAGTAAACACAACTCTGCTCGAGTCGGGTGTCTTTAGGCGCTCAGTAAACACAATTCTGCTTTAGTCAGGTGTCTTCAGGCGCTCAGTAAACACAACTCTGCTCGAGTCGGGTGTCTTCAGGCGCTCAGTAAACACAGCTCTGCTCGAGTCGGGTGTCTTTAGGCGATCAGTAAACACAACTCTGCTCGAGTCGGGTGTCGAACCTTGAACCCCCCCAAGCCAAGCCAACTTCAAGCGCACTTAGCCTCTAGAGTCTAGACCACGCATCCCATTGCGTGAGCCAGTTACAAGGGTTGGGTTCGAATTCGATTAGAACGAATAGTTCGATAGTTCACACGATATGAGTGGGTTGCTGAGCTACTTAAAGCCAGCACAGACACCATCTTTCAAATACTACTTCACACACACACACACGTCCCCATACACATGTAACCATATTTACAAAATAGTTTGAACCCAGAACACTTGACATTCTATAGAAGCACGGAAGACTGAGTGGTACAAAAGCAGTAAAAATAACAATAATGAATTAATATTGATCTGTTTGGAATTAGTTTTCTCCTTTATAAAGATATAGATACATATAGATACTCTAACGTAGCTATGTATACTATTTATTCAAATGATTTAATTTAACCCTAATCCCTATAAAGTTTAGAATCTTAACTCTCTACAACCAGTGTTGCTTGTATGCATATAAAGTTTTAAAAAAAAGGAAAGTTCCCCTTTCAGACCTTGCCATCTATAGGACAGATGCTGTAAAGTTTATCTGTTCCTGTGTCCTACGGTTATTGAGGGTATCATGTGGCCGAACTTAACTTTTCCCCAACTAATGTCAGGTACCAATTAGAGCAGCGGTTCTCAACATTTTTTGCTCGGCTACCCCTTATTATAATCCCATACTCTGCCGCGACCCCCACACACACAGCAATAGAAGAATAGACAATAACAATCCATATTTTCGATGGTCTTAGGCGACCCCTGGCAAATTGTCAATCGACCCCCAAGGGGGTCGCGACCCACAGGTTGAGAACCCCTGCATTAGAGCTTGGAAAAATCAGAGGCCCAAAATCCAGAAATTACAAATTCCAGTCTTCATCAGAAGTCGGAATCTGGATTCCGAAGCCTAGCGCTTTACCACTCGGCCACCGCGCCTCTAAACTACAAGTCAAGCGTTTTACCATTCAGCCACCCACCTAACATGGTGCTTTTAATTGAAAGGGTTTTGGTTTGTTCCTCTTTATTCTACACACCTGTACTTAGTGCTCTAAAAAGTTGTGTTTTTATCTTACCCTAGAATAGCTAGCTTGCACGTTTAGGTCCTCCGTTGTTTGGTTACGTGATAAATGTATTCATTTAAATGCACCGTCTATCTGCAGAAAGAAAAGTTGATCAGTGTCACTTGCCTGTATGTCAAGTTTACAGACCTGGATACAAGGAAACATGCTACACTTCTTAATAAACTATCTTCATATAAACTACAGAAAGATCAGAAAATTGTTTACATGTGCAGGTAAAAACTGTATGCATGTATATATTTGTGTATGTAACTCTGTTTCTGTCTTTCTCTGGTCTTTCTCGAGTGTATGTTTGTGTGCCCTATTCATATAGTCACACTTATTGTGTTTTTGTAACTTGTCATTTAACCGGTATATTAAAATATCCCAATTGTTACCAATATCTCTTTCACTGTACAGCTATCGTTATAATACGTTTCAGAAATTGACTGTCTCGTCTAAAAAAGAGTCCTGAACTTTTGTTTTACTTATGTAAAAGTTCCCCTTTCAAGCCATGCTGTCATTACGACAGATGATGTTAAGGTCATCTATTTTTTTGGCCAACGGTTAACGAGCAGGGTGTCATGTGGCCAGCACAACGACCAACAGCCTTTACTTTTCTCCTGCATCTGAGGCTACTAGTTAAAGCTGGCTTGACTTAAAGGCACCCTAAGAAATAAAAAATCACAGTCTTTATCAGGATTCAAACTCGGGACTCCCGGTTAGGAGGCCAAGTGCTTTATCCCGCAGCCACCGCACCTCTACTATAAAGGAGTGGTTCTCACAAACATACATATGTGCTAGCAAATATTTTGTAAATTTGTATCTTAATTGCAATAATAATGAAATATTAAACAGAATTATGTCCTAAAGTTACAACTTTGCAGTGAGATTTAATGCATTTATGGCTAACTAAAACAGTACATAGAGTTTTAATACAAGCTCAATATAGGTACAATAAATGCTTATCAATACCAGTTATTGAAGAGAATTCCATTAACGAATTAATTAATTCCATTAATTGTTAATTAATAATTTAATAATAACATGTTTCTCTTTTAAACCAAACCAAAGAAATGGTGCAACGTACAGTGGCTTCGTGTGTGTCCTGTCCTTGCTGATGGAGAGACTTGAGACTGAGTCTTCCTTTAATGTACCACTTATTGTCGGAGCCACTAAAACTGTTCGTCCTGAAGTAGTGCCAACTTTTGTGAGTAGGAATCCAAAAAGAAGACATTTTTTTTGTAAAAAAATAAAAAAATATGTGCTTATAATTTCACATTTTTATTGAGAAAAAAACAACCTGAATCATGTTGTCTCAAATTGCTTCTCCAATCCCTTAAAGCTGCTCATTCTCACATGCACTCGGAGAAGTTTTTGAAATCAACGTTACATTTTCTATTTATAGCAGGGCCGGATTTAGCTATGTGTAGGCCCCAACGCAGGATATTCGTGGAGTTTTCAAAAACTTTAATAAAGATCCACTTATGAATAAAAAATACTTATAACTTAAAGCATGCTATATTGTAGAAAAAAAAAAATAGAGTTTTTTTTTTTTTAATTTGATCTAATTTTCCTTTAAAAAAAATATTTAATAATGCACATAATAAGTATATATTTTGAGTTTGTGGAGTGTAAGGCCCTTCGTAGACGCACTGTCGTTAATCAGAGCTGTATTTACTTATTCAGAGCATGCTACAAGCGTACACTCCTTAATCACAACATTTTAATCAGTTGTAAAAATTTGAAAAAAAAAATTGAAAAGAAAAAATATTTCTGAACCGTCAAAAATTGGATTAATTTTTATCTCTTTTGTGGAGGCTCCTTTCTTGCTGAGACCCCGAAGTTAAAGATACGCCTGCCCTACCTTAAATCCGGCCCTGATTTATAGCAATGCTCAGCTTGTCATCTTAAATTTAAACATATTTAAATTGATTTACATTATAATATTTTAAATTTTATATTCATTTAAAACACTAAAAATATCGAAACAAAATTCTTCTTTTCAAATACATTAGTCGTTTAAAACTATATCATTTAGAAATAACTTAATTAAGCAGTTGTTTTTTTTACATTTATTTTTCTTTTTCTTATCCTTATTTTCTCCCCTACATAAAGCAAACTTTGGTTTTACCATTTAGAAGAGTTAAAAACGCTTTAAATGTTTAATATAATTACAAACCTACAAGTATTACAGTTGCTGAACTTTTCACCTTCTAAGAAGTTGTCAACTATAGCATCTTAAAGTGTCCCCATTCAGTTGAATTCACAGATTCTGTTGCGACAACATCCCAGAAGCGAAGTCCAAAGAGCTTCTTGATCCGTTTCTCAGCAGCAAAGAAAAAATAAATTCAAAAATAGCTATAAGATTAAAAAAAAAAACATTCATTTTTTTTTTTAAATCAGAATAATAATAAGGCTTTTCTTCGAGTCCCAAGATTAATGAGAAATGCAGTATTTCTCGTGGCTACTCAGCCTCAGCTGTAAAGTAAAGTTCCCCTTTCAGACCTTGTGATCTATTGGGCAGATAATATAAAAGTCATCTGGTTCTGTGGTCTACGGTTAACGAGGGTATCATGTGGCCAGCACAACGACCAATCGCCTTTACTTTTCTCCAACTAATGTCAGGTACGCATTAGAGGCTGGGTTGACTCAGAAGCGCCCAAAGATCCCAAAAACAAAAATTCCAGTCTTCACCACAATTCGAACTCGGAACCCCAGGTACGGAAGCCAATCACTCGCCCACCGCGACTCTTCAGACCCAGCTGTTACCTTTATAATTAAAAACATCCAAGGCATGAATAACCATTGTCCGTATCGTATAATGAAAAGTAAAGTAGCATGTCTATTTGTTAAACTAAACTAATAAAATGTACTTTTCTGTATTACTAGAGCCAGTATAAAGCAATTTATGAAATCCTTGCCAGCTACAACGAGAGACAAGAGGAAAATCACTTGCCTATGTCTGTGAAAGTCAATAATCCAATATTTGATGAGTCTCAAACTGACGATGCTAATATTTATTGCAATATTTAGTTAGTCTTCAACAATAGAGCTAATATGTCATTATTTGGTTTTATTGGGGAGCGTGGTCGAGAGGCTAAGTACGCTTGAACTACGATTGGCTTGGCTTGAGGTTCGACACCCGACTCAAGCAGAGTTGTGTTTACTAAGAGCCTAAAGGCAGCACGGAAAACCTACTCCCAGATATCCACCTCCCCCTCTCTGGTCCACAAACGAGATTGGACCATACTCTATAGCGCTCTTACCTAAAAGCACGAAAGTAGCGCTATATAAAAGCTGTAATTTAATTTTACATTTTTTTTCTTTTTAAAAATATATACTTGTAATATTGTTTTTACATTGTAAAATATGATTTTGTTATTTTATAGACTCAATGACTCTTCTGAAGGACGCAACATTTTTTAAGCGTCTCAAATGTAAACTAATTTTTGTTGTTTTAATTTTTTGTAGCCACATTTCTTTAAAATAAATTTACCAATTTTCTTTTTTTTAAATATATATTTGTTATATTGTATTTAAATTGTAAGTTTTGTTTTTGTGATTTCATAGGCTTGATTTTTCTTTTTGAGTCTCTAATGCAAACTAATTTTTGTAGTTAAATTATTTTTCGCCAGAGCTCTTTAAAATAAATCGACCAACTAATAAGCTAAAGGCTTTGGTCTAGAAGCCCTTCAAAACAAATCTTTTAGCATAGGCCTAAAACAATCAATGCATGCATAAAAAAAAAACATTTTGGTTTGGTATAATTTTTTTTAAAGAAATGATTATTAGATTAAAGTATATATTAAATAGTGCACATATTTTTAGTAACATATTTTTTACAAGAATGCTATGATGAAGATGTTATACTTTGTCCACTAACAGCATACTCACAATTTCCATAATATGCTCATTGTATATACTATGTCTAAATACAAATGTATTTTGACATTTTCGGATGTTTTCAGGCTAGTTATGTGCAGACCAGTTATCATTTTTTAAAATATTCTATGTGGTTAGTACATTTAAAAAAAATAAACATTACTAAGCATGTAAAGTAAAATGTATTCTGTTCATTGCCAGCAGTGAAAGCTAACAAAACACACGCACACATAAATAAATTTAAATCAATTTAATTTGTAGAGTATTTGTAAGTTTTGTAACACCCGTATTGTTAATATTTAACAATGTAGCAATTAAGTTGGTATTGAATTTTGTAAATTTGACGAGAATGACTTTAACGTCGCTTTAAATACATGACAATAAAATCAATGTCTTAAAATAAGAGGCCTAATAAATTATTCTCACAAAGCTTCTATTAACTCACTGTGCCTATAAGGATTCTTGAACATGCTTTCTCTCACACTTCCCATTCTCGGATCAAGTTCAATTTTGCAAAAATTTATAGTCAAGGACAATACAAGAATACATTTTAAAAAATAACCAATTAGTTAATCAATTAGTGGTAACTAATAGATTTTAATTTATATATACTAAGTGGAAATAAACCATTCAGTATTGACATATAAATATATAACTTATCTTATCTTATAAAAAACAGACGTTACTTCAAAAAAGAAGATGATTACGTCCTACGCGTCATGCATTCAGTCATGCATATTAACAAATGACCTAAATTCTGCCAAGTCACTGGTTTTCCTGGCTAGCTCAGACAACCCATTCCATGCTCTAATAGCACTAGGGAAGAAGGAGTATTTGTACATATACATTATAGCATCTTTGTATCTTTCAGAGTATTTTATTAAATTTTCTTTTTGTATTTGAAGATTATGGTTTAGTGTTATATGTATAATTGCTACTTTACTTTTGAGTCTTCTGTCCTAAAGGCTTTCTAAATTTAGTGATTTTACTAATGGTGTTACCCTAGTCAAATGTGAATATTCTTTTGTTATGAATCTCACTGTTCTATTTTGTGTTTGTTCCATGATTATGGCCTACCTTTGTTAGCATATTGTAACATTGCTTTCCTTACATTTACGTTATTGTTTTAGAATTGGTGTATTTTTATGAAAAAAATCGCTTGCATAAATAATTTTATAAATTTAACGGTTTGCTTTTAGAAAACCAAAAGTAGCCTTTGAACCTCAACTTTTCAAGCCGCATTTAATGGTGAAATAATTTTTACATATCTTTTCTAGTTTTTTGAGATCTGAGTGTGATAGACGGACAGACGGACATTTTGCACAAACCTAATAGCGGCTTTTTCCCCTTACGGGGTTGCTAAAAAAAGGCAAACTACACACTAAAATTCTTTGAGCGTAGCCAAGCCAATGGGCGTTTTAGAGTTTAAACCCAGTCTTCCAGATGGCTTTTTTAAAATTTTAAAATCCCTCCAGAAGGTTTTGAGTTTGAAATCTCCCTACAGAGAGTTTTGAGGTTCAAAACCTCTCTCTGCAATAGTATTCCAAAGCAAACTAGTCACCGAATTCTATGACCGTAGCTAAATGGGTTTTTAATAATAATATTTAAAAAAAACTAAATAGATTTTTTAGTTTAAAACACCGCAACAGATGATTTGGATGATAAAACTTCCCTTTTCGATATAACATCTAAAGCAGTTAGGTAATTCAAAGAGCGTAGTCAAGAGAGGTTACACATTTCTGCCAGTGGCTGGGCTCCATTAATAAAGTGCAGTGAAGTCATGTGCCGAAATTGAAAAAATACTAAATGTAACTCAACAAAGATGGCTAGACGGATTTTAGGAGTCAGTTATAGAGATCGGGTCACAATCAAGGAAATCCTATTCCGAAATGGGAGTCGACCCCTTAGTATGGTTGTGACAGTGCATCGCAAGAGGTTTGCGGGTTATGTTCTCCGACAAAATGAATTCCGCATAATAAAAGGCGCCACACTTTCATGGAGGTTCTTTGAGCAGATGGCAAGAGGCTTCAGACGTTGATAGTTTACAGATTTTTTGTGGAAACAGCTTGCCGCCCAATGCGCCTAACGGCGCGGAAACATCTTAGTCAGTAATAATAGCACATTAGGTTTTTGAAATAAAACTTTTAAATTGCAGAATAATGCACTGTTGATGCCTCAGAATAAGTATTTTGTTGGCTTTCAATAACGGAAATAGCGCTAGGCGGAGGGGGCTCAACCCATCACAGGCACTAAGATTTTCAGTATCACCAAGTCAAATATATTTATAAAATGTACTAAAAATGTTTACAACAAATATAAATATTACTTAAAGGTGTTTTTTCTGGTCAACTAGCTTCTAAAATTAAAAGAAAACATTTATTCTTGTTTATAAAGGCTAAGAATGCACTGTGTATGTAAAGTGTTATGACTCTACATTGCGCACTGTCATTTGGCGCGATATTGTGTACCACAGGACACGATTGAGAGGTAATATTTAGCATTAAACCCCGCTGAAGGGGGCGGGTGGTTAAACTCAAAACCCCCTATAGTTCGACTACGCTCATAGACTTTACAGTGTGTAATTTCCTTTTTTTAATATTGAAGAGGTATTGTTCAGCTTTAAACCCCGTTGAAAGGGGGTTTAAACTCAAAATCCCTTTGGCTACGCTCATACTACCAATTTGTAAAAGTTATTTGCTTTTTTATATTGAAGAAAGGGTTTTATCGTAAATTTCGTGAGGGGGGGGGGGGTAAATCAAAATTTTCCTTAGCTGTGCTTTTGGAATTTGGGGATTGTCGTTTGCATTTTTTTTTGTTCTATAGAAGAGGGGGATTTAACTGCAAAATCCCCTGGTAGGGAGAAAATGTTAAAGTTAGATAGCTAGATATATTTTTCTAAATTTGCATTAGAGATAGTTTACATTACGGTACAGCATCTATACATCAACAAACTAATATATCTCTAAAACACACATAAAAATATTGTTACAAACTCGGTGGTGACACAGATGGTCGTAGGCTGTGTATGTTTTTAGCCTACACAAGTCGCTCCAGTCTGGCGCTAGATGAGCGATCAACCGTGACCAGTGACAGTACACGTCCGTTCGACAACAACCTGTGTGCAAATATCACGCACGCAAGTCACGGCGAAAGTGATCGACTGGAATGGTCAAGAAGGTTCGAGGCCAGTAGAGACACTATATAAGAGCGAGTGTGTCAAAAAGACTTCACGTTGCCTCACAATGTGACCAGACGAGGCGAAGTTAGAGACAGACGGTGTGTGAAGTCAGGCGGAGCAAGACTAGATTTTTAGACAGTTAGTGTGAAGAGAGCCTGGATAGTAGGAGAAACGTAACACTGGTGTCGAGGTGGGATCGGATCTACTATGGCTCTTCTGAAACTGCTGTACGAACTGGAAGTTAAATAACTGAGGCTAGAACTCCGTGATCGAGGGCTGAAGGCAATCGGAAAGAAAGAAACCTTGCAAGCACGTCTTCTAGAAGAACTAACTGAGAAGGTGAAGATCCGGACACCTACCTGTTCGAGTTAGAACCCGATGTAGTGCAGCTGTTGATCACCTTTCAACAACAGATGTTGGCTGGCTTCCAGAATGTGATCAACGGAGACTTACAGAAAGAGACAGATGAAGAAGAAAGAGAACACGTCTACATTGTAACCGAAGCTTGTGCTGCAGACGTACCTGATCTGAGCGCCTCCATCAGCCAGATAGAACATGACAACGCTGCGTCTTACCCCAAGCCTGTAGCTGAGGACATTAAAGACATCTGTAAATTTACCAGTGCTGATGGGAGTAACTCAAATCCTGAAGGCTGCATCCAGATGTTTAGCACGAACTTCACGTGTCGAGCTTCGCAGGGAGAACGCAAACTCCAAGGAACTCATTGGCTAGGTCTGCACCCAACAGACGTTTGTACAGCTGCCCAGACCAGAGAGAGAAGTCCTGATGGTGTACAAAAGAATGCGACAAAACCTGATGCAGCAGTTGGTGGACCCCTGCAAGCTGAAAATCATCAACGAGGCCTGCACTCAACAGTCGAGTGATCCGCTGCTGAGACTAGAGAGAGAAGCCATGATGGGTGTCCAGGAAGTCAATTAAGGGCTAAAGATGATGACGCGTGCCACAATTTCCCCTCATGTGAACCTGAAACCCATCCCCCAAGTCTTTCTCCTCAAAGCCCTATGAAGAAACCTGTTAGACCAACGATCTTGGTGATCCCGGCCCTGACATCCTATCCCGTCCTTTGTGTTGAGTGGCTGCCCTCAGTAGTGCATGGCAGAAGAAGGCGACGTTTGATAAGTCCCAAGTGCATGGCGATGCAACCACGACGTCAGTGCAACTAGGTGAAGGTCAGCTGGAGGAGAAGACGAAAGCGACATTTGCTGATTGCTTCTTCTAGCTCAGTGGTTCCCAAACTTTTTTTGTCTCGTAGACCCCTTGCCATGTTTTCTGGTTTCCGTAGACCCCCTGCTTAAGTTATATTGAATTTTTGAAAATTCATCAATTTCAAATTACACATAATTTAAAACTACATTTCAAATTGAACTAATTTTTTAAAAATAAATCTTTTAACAGGCACACATTAAAACTCGTCATAGAACAGTTAATACGTATAGCATACTATCACTAAACACATTGAAAACGTTTTGTTTTTAAAGGATTGCAAGCTCATCATCCGTTGCTACGGAGATAATTTTTCATATAAGAATTTGCTGTTTTGAAGTAGTTCTTTAAAACATTAAATATTAATGTGCCTTAAGTATCACAGTAAAGTTTTCACTTGGAGCCGTTTTTCGTGGATTTCTTGAGCCATAATAATTTGAAAAAAAAACTAACTCATATTACCAGACAAGGTTGACTCAGCCAGCTGTGTAGAGAAATATTCTATTTGCAGAAATATGTCGTCTGCAAAGACTTACATAAGAAGAAAGAAATATTTGACTACATTCCAACACAGCTCAAGAATTTAGTGAGCTCTTCTATAAATCCATTGCCCTAACAACCAATGGTCAGAGTTTGCATGAATGGTTCCTAGAAATTCACCACAAACGAAGGAGCTGGAATACTCATTTAATGGCCCAATGGAGAAAAAATAATTTAAAAATTAAGTTGAGCTCTATGACAACCACAGAGAAGAAATACAAGCACTGGATCTAACAGCTACCATGCTAGCGAATCAGCCAAGTTTAGTAAACAGTTGTTGTTTTTTTTTCATGGACGATATAGAAATAGTTCTTCAAAGCTTGACAAACTCTGATTCTGTCTTCCTCCTGAATATAACAACTCATGATGCCTGAAATGACGTTCGGTAGTCACCTTGCCTGCTCGCAGCTCCAGTCGGGAGGTTTGGGCAAGGATGTAATTATCCACATAATCTGAAGGAACATCAAAAAGATTTTGTACAAAACATATTGTGTCACATTGTAAAGCTCAACAACAAAAGCAAGAAGGCTGTTCTCCAATGTTGAAATAGAAGGAAATAGAAGGCTGATTGACTTGCCAAATGTGAGAAAACAAATACATATTTCAACATCGCACCCTATCCGGAAGAAATGAAGAAACCAATAGTCAATTGTAAAAAACGAGAAATGGACAAGCTCTCATTCGATGACACCTTTTATAAACTATTCCGATAGGACCACCTATAATTTTTCACATCAGAACCGTACGCATCATAATGAGAAAACATATGTTCCAGAAGCTCAAAATTGGGACCATTGACTTTTGCCCTTTTGGAGTGTCACCAGAGAATGCCGACCATGTCTTTAAGATTGCACTCTTCATCAAAAGGCCCAAAACAAGACACCGGCCACAAAACAAGACACCGGTCACAAAACAAGACACCGGTCACAAAACAAGACACCGGTCACAAAACCCAAACATGAAATTCTTTTAATGATATAAGTTTATGTAAGAGTTTTTACAATTTCTTCAACGGCTGTTAAAATAAATAATTTACCTATCGTGTGAGGTTTTAAGTATTTTACTATAAGTAAAGAAATATAGTAAAACGCTCACTAATCATCATCTTCTCAATGTCAGGTCAAAGAGAGATTTTGTGGGTGTATTCTGAACTTTATCTTTGAGTTTTGAAAGTTTTGCAAACCTTTATCTTGTCATCAGGGTGGCATCATTTCAAATGATCCTCCAGCATAATTAGTTTCATAGCATGATAAAAAAAAATGACACATTAACACTCGCTTGTTGGACAAGGCAGTAATGAAGTTAAGTTTCAAATACTTAACGCTGTACAGTCTACATTTCTTTTGGTTATAACTAGACAAAACTTCACTCTTTAAATCTAGTTATTAAATTAAATAAAACAATTTTTCATTCAATCTGCATGATACAAATTTTAAGGATTTCCTAAGGTACAAATCATAAATGTGTGTATGAAAACATTCCATTTGTCAAAATTAAATTTATTTGGTGTCCTTTCTTAGCATGGGCGTAGCCAGGAATTATTTTCGAATCCCCCCCCCAAGCTATGTGTGTGTGTGTGTACGTGGTTAATCGTTATTATATTCTGACCCTTCATTCTTTTGGAAGACGTTTTATTTACCCAAGAATAAGTTATTTCTGGAGTTAGTGGAAAGACTGTAGACACCCTGCCCTTGCCAGCGTTGTTAGTTCCCCCAGGGAGGAGCCCCGCCGCCAATATTTGTTTCCGGCATATTTTTTGGTATCTACAGTGCATGATTCTGTTATTAAAAATTTAATTCAAAAACAAAATATACATTTACTGCATCTTATTAATGGAGCCCAGCGACTAGTAGAAATTTGTAACCTTTCTTGGCTACGGCTAATGGAATTAGTTGACTAGTTTGCTTTAGATTTTATATCGCAAAGGGAAGTTTTTTGTGTTGAAGGAGGGTTTAAACTAAAAAATCTCTAAAGGTTTTTCTTTGTAAACAAACTAAATACCCCTTTGCTACACTCATAGAATTTGGTCACTCTAGTTTGCTTTAAAATAATAATAAAGAGGGGGGTTTTAACCACAAAACTATCTGAAGGGGCTAGGGTTGAACTCAAAACCATCTGGAGATGGGGTTTTAGACTTCGAGCCATCTTGGGAGGTGGGTAAAACTCATTATTACCTCCTTTGGCTACACTCATAGAATTTTGTATGTGTAGTTTGCTTTAATTTTTATTTTGAAGAGGTTATTTTTAGCTTCAAACTCCGCTGGAGGGGGTTTTAAACTTAAAACCTCGGAGGGGGTTTAAACTAAAAGTCTTCTGTAGTGAGTTTTTAAACACAAAACCCCTCTTGGCTACGCTGGTAGAATCTGGTGACTGTTGTATGCTTTAATCTTTGATTGAATAGAGGGTTGGTCGTAAACAAAAATGTAGAGGGGTTTTAAACTCCAAATTCTCTTGGCTAAGCTCATCAAATTTGGTGACTGTCGTTGCATAATTTCTTTTTTCGAAGAATTTTTTTTTTAACCTTCAAACCATTTTGAGGGAGATTTTAAACTTATAAGCCCTAGACTGCGCTGGGGCATGTGATGGTTGGACATAAAATCTCATCAAAAAAAATCACAAAATTTCACATTTCGTGGGGGAGGGGGTTTAAACCCCAAGAACATCCCTCCTGGCTACGCCCATGGTCCTCATAGAATATTTCTTCGAGGCAAATTTCTTAAATTTTAAAATGTTGTAATTAGTTTAGAAAACGCAGGCAATGTAATAGCCTATTGGAGCTTAAGCAAAAAAAATACGGAAAAAAATATATTTCCTTAAAGTAGTATATTAACAAGTATGCATCTTTAATGTGAAACAGAGAGTTATGTAACCGAAATATGAAACGTGTTTCACTGTTAACTATCCTTTAGTCTTTTAAACCGTAGGTGCATCATAATATTAGGCGCTTTCGCACTGTGTCTTGTGCAAAGATGAGTTAAACAGAGGTAGAACTCAAATAATCAAATCCAATAACAAAGGCGAATACAATATACAAAGGTACTTGATGCTGATAATTGATGCCGAAAATACTTTAATACTTCATGAATGGAACGTCGAACATCGCCAAGCTGATTGTCTACTTCACAAACTAAAGTCACAACCTTACGTTTCATTCTGGTCGTGTTTTTAATTTGTCGCTTCATTGTCTCTCTGTCAAAACCATAGACATAAATTAATAGAGACTGGCCGATAAAAGAGTTTTATTAAACGAAAATTTGTGACTAGCAATTTTGTGCACTTTATTATACAGCTGTGTAGTTTTGTTTAATCTCTAAGACTGAAGATCATGCAAATTTTCAAATTTCGGAAATCCGACAACAATAGATCTACATGTTTTCAAGTTACATGAAGTTATTTCCTTTTCCGAGTCTATATTAATAAATAAATAACTATTCGCACCAACTTCCTTATCGTACTAAATAATGTGGATCTGTCGATCTTCTTTCTCCGTCCCTCTCTCTCTCTCTCGTTTGCTTTAAATAGAATTTATTTCAATGACGGACCTGTCCATTCTTTAATGTGGTCTTCCCGTGGCTTTCTCTGCCTTTTTTTCATTCTCCTACTACTGTTTAATGAAGGAAGGTCAACTCTACTTCACAATTTCAAGAAGAAGAAGAAGATATAAATCTATTTTAATGTACTAGATCTACTGTTTCATAGAAAAATGAGAATATTTAGCAATAGTCTTAGACTATGCAGTACAGCTATCATATAAATTATATGCATTACAAAAATTATGACACGCTGTACTCAAATACTATGTACACCGATGTCGATAATCAAATCTATGATTTATTTAACGTAATCAAAAGTATATGTGTCGATCTTCAGTTCATTGGATATACGAGTAAATTTTAGTGTACCCAACATTTACTTTTAGAAACTATAAATTTCTATGAATCTTGAAATACTAAATACTTCTTCTTGTATTTTAACAAAACCTTCGCCCTTTTTCTGCATCATTTAATTTTTGTTCAAATTAAATTACAAATAAAATGTTGCCTCCCCCAGCGCACACACACGCACACACACATACACACACATATACACACATACAAAATTTAAGAGAAGTGCACTCTCATATGCTTAACCAAAATTGTCAAAAATAGTTTGCAACACAGTTCTAATAGTTTAAGGGAGGAAACTCAACGATATAGTCTCTCCATAATCTATAGACTTGGGCGGAAATTATTAAACTTCTTCCTAATGTAAACATCTGTCTCAGTCTAGTCTTTAATAGTGCTCACTTTCTGCACTATCTTGGATGGCGATGTGCATGACAGGTTATAACAGTATTATTAAATATTTTTTAATTGATATCGCTTTACTTTGATCTACCTTAGGATGTGACAATAGCTACTGGGGTGAATTTTGTAACGAAAGATGTAGTCTAAATTGTGCTGACCAAACATGTGAACAAGAGAAATGAGACTGATTTGGAGGCTGTAATGAAGGAAACAAACCACCAAACTGTATGGAGTGTAAGTATATTTGATCCAATTTTCTTAATAATCTTTTAGATCATAAGGCATGTGTTTATCTCAGTGGAATGCTTGATAAAAACAACACAAAACCAAACAATGATTTTATGACTATTTGAAACATTGTAAATATATTTTTTAGCTTTGCGCTGTTTGAACAAGTTGAAGAGAATGCTTGTATGATTATAGTAGTGTATCTTATTGATATCGGCCTAAAATATTTTACCTTAGTAGGTATCATTTTCATAACACACATTGAGTGATGACTTTGTGGATCGGCCTACTTTATAAGTGTAATCTTTTCTTTGGCATTTCCTCCAGCCTGTGTTCATTGCTCAGTATTTGTAAAGTGATTATTGGCTTGTACCGGCCATTACTACTCTTTACGCTAAATGTCATTCATAGTGTCACATAAAATATATACAAGTCTTTTCCAAATGCCGAAGACAATACCTCGTGTCACTTTTTTAGCACCTTGCACACATTAACTGTACTCAGTAAACTGTAGTTGTCATTGATAGCAATTGTTAGCTACAATGAATGTAAAGTAACAATGTTTTGTTTTAAAACGAATCAATATAGAATCTAAGAAATACTTATGGCATTGTAGTTGACGAATTAACACCTTAGAGTAGAATAGTACATGTAAAAATAAAACTTTCCAATGCTAACCAACATCTAATTGTCATTCCATATAAAGGCTTATATTATTAAAGAAAATTAGTAATGTCTACAATATTTTGGGACTCCCCGCGGACCTTAGTTTGGGCATCACTGATCTAGTGCATTTAATTTATGTGAAAAAATCATGAGATATTATTTGCGCCATCATCATCATCATCAAACTCAATTTTCTTCTGTTGTATCAAGATAACCTTGCAGGACTCGTCATTAATCCCTTGAGGATCGGTGCATGGGTTATCGACAGGGACGTGGAAGCTCTCTTTCAACTCCGCACCGTGCAATATGAAAGCTCTCGCATTCCCTTGGACACTCCCACAGGAGTTTTGTTTTGCTATTGTTTCAAACCAGGGGCCGAATTGAGGCAGAATAGCATAGCCTGGAAGGTTAATACCTGCTTACATCTAGATAAACTCGATGCAATAAATCTGCATTACCATTAAATATTTATTGGCCTCTTACAGTCGTAGAACGACTATGGTTCATCTCGAACACTTTTTCATATAGCTATGGAGCCCTATTTCGGAGAGACATTTCAATCCACATTTATTGCAGGTCAAGGTGGCTTTTGCTTTCGTGGTAGAGAAGCTAATCATTTTTCGTATGGCTAGCTTGTCTTCAAGAGCTGAGGTCCATGTTTTCTCGCTGTCCATAGCTTTTCTTCAAGAGCTGAGGCCTATGTTTTCTCGCTGTCCATAGCTTGTCTTCAAGAGCTGAGACCCATGTTTTCTCGCTGTCCATAGCTTTTCTTCAAGAGCTGAGGCCCATGTTTTCTTGCTGTCCATAGCTTTTCTTCAAGAGCTGAGGCCCATGTTTTCTCGCTGTCCATAGCTTTTCTTCAAGAGCTGAGGCCCATGTTTTCTCGCTGTTCATAGCTTGTCTTCAAGAGCTGAGGCCCATGTTTTCTCGCTGTTTATAGCTTGTCTTCAAGAGCTGAGGCCCATGTTTTCTCGCTGTCCATAGCTTTTCTTCAAGAGCTGAGGCCCATGTTTTCTCGCTGTTCATAGCTTGTCTTCAAGAGCTGAGGCCCATGTTTTCTCGCTGTTCATAGCTTGTCTTCAAGGGCTGAGGCCCATGTTTTCTCGCTGTTTATAGCTTGTCTTCAAGAGCTGAGGCCCATGTTTTCTCGCTGTCCATAGCTTTTCTTCAAGAGCTGAGGCCCATGTTTTCTCGCTGTTCATAGCTTGTCTTCAAGTGCTGAGGCCCATGTTTTCTCGCTGTTCATAGCTTGTCTTCAAGAGCTGAGGCCCATGTTTTCTCGCTGTTTATAGCTTGTCTTCAAGAGCTGAGGCCCATGTTTTCTCGCTGTCAAAGCTTTTTTGGTCACCGTCTCTCTCCAACCAGTGCGGTCTAAGGCTATGTCTTCCCAAAGGTCAGTATCAATGTTCACTAATTTGAGGTCCCGTTTTATTACATCCACATAACGGAAGTGGTGGGGAACAGTTTTTCTTGAGCCAGACGCTAGTTGCCTAAAGAGAATGATTTTTTGGGATGCGATTGTCCTCCATCCGGTGAACATGTTTCGAGTCAGCGGAGGCGGCGTTGCCTGGGGACTGTAAAGAGGCTGGGTCGAGTGACGATCTCAGTATTGCAGACTCTTTCTTTCCATGTAATTTTCAAGATCTTTCGGATGCAGCACAACCATCAAATAAGTATAAATAAAGACAGTTCACGTGCCTTTAATTAATTGTTTGAGTTTATCCAATAAGAAGAAACTTGTAATCAGCTAATATTATGCATATGTGTCATTGTGTTTATATTGTCAATATTTCAGCAAGCCAACCCTCATTTTACACAGATGTTACAAGTCACCGCGCGTGGATACAGCAGAGAATGTAAATTAATACTTCACATGTAACAGCTTTACACAAAGAAAAACTAATGTATTAATGTCTATGTGTTGCAGCTTTTATTTATTGTTTGTTTATTACTTTTCTCATAATAATCGTAAGGCTTTTCTTTGAATCCGAAGATTTTAGAAGAAAGCTGTATTTCCCATTGCTACGCAGCTTTAGCTGCCTCCTACATAATTTGCCATAGATAGTGCAGGCATAACCATTGTCAGTTGGTGGTCGATTTAGATTTTCTTTTCACTGTCTACGTCTGTCCTCCTATGTGGATTTTTTTTCCCCATAATGAACAATTAATAAAGAAGACTAACTTGAACAAGAAAAAAAAGAAACTTAGAATAACAGGCGAACATAAGCCGGAAACATTCGACAGTTAGAATGATAGGCCAACATAAGCCGGAAACATTCGACAGTTAGAATGATAGGCCGACATAAGCCGGAAACATACAATAGTTAGAATAATGGGCCAACATAAGCCGGAAACATACAAGAATTAGAATTATAGGTGAATATACGTAGGAAACATACGATAGTTTGAATAATAGGCAAACATAAGCCGGAAACATACGAGAGTTAGAATAATACGCGAACATAAGCCGTAAACATACGAGTGTTAAAATAATAGGCGATCAAAAGCTGGAAACATACGAGAGTTAGAATAATAGGCGATCAAATGCTGGAAATATACGAGTTAGAAAAATAGGCGAACATAAGCAGGAAACATACGAGAGTTAAAATAATAGGCGATCAAAAGATGGAAACATACGAGAGTTAAAATAATAGGTGAACATAAGGCGAATACTACGAAAGGTGCAAAAAAAAAGCAGGCTCACATAAATTGAAATAGAAGACTCAAGTTTTACATTGGCTCTTAGAGCCGAGCTGACACATTCATTGCGGGATATTAGAAACCAACAGAATTTTAAATACTAAGACTTGCGCTTAAAATGTCTGAGTGAGATGTGGCTTAAAATGTGGGTCGTAACTAGTTCTGAGTTTTCATGAAAATTACTAGACTTATCTTTAATGAACGCGTTCAATATTGTACAAACGTTATGAGAGGCAACTCAACGAAGGTAATCAGATCATGGAAGTTTTGTTTTTTTCCTTTTAAATACGAAACTCATTTAAAACTCAAATTCACGCCCCGTAGTCTAATTTCCTTTCTGCCTGACCTTTCCCAAAGCAACAATACCCTATGCAGTTTCATATGCCAGCTGTTTTATTTCTCTTCACTAGACTTTGTAATCATGGTCTGTTGCTTTAGGCTGAAGGATTCAATATGTCACTTTTTCAACATTATTATCCTTTTTTGTGTTGAGTACTGAGCTGTGTCAGGTTCTTGTGTTTTATTGTATCTATCATAGTTTTAATTCAATGTGTGTTATTGTTATTCTTTTTCTGAACTTATAATATTTTGGTCCAAGCTCAGCCTGACAAGCACACCATACACATACAGTTGTATTAAATTAATAAACTAAGTGTATAATGTTAAATAACAATAAACATTTATTATAGTGATATATTTACAAATGAACTGATGTATGATGAATGATAATAATAGTATCAATATCCATAAATATATGTATAATATCTCTAATCCAATATGATATAGTTATTTTCTTTGTGATATATCAATGATCAATTATTTGAACAATATCATTACCTCAACATATTCATCATAAGTTGTTTAAACATTCTTTCAACGCAACAACTGGTAATCCACATAGATCTAGTCTGTAAATCCAATACTGTTCACTGACGATAATTCCAAAAAATTCTCAATTCACACTGCAACATCAGGTCTGACCAAGGCAACCCGCAATCTGGAATCTTGAACCTCAGACTCATGAAAAAGTCAACTTGAACACCAAACGACTAATTGACATTAGTGAGGTGAAGACCTCAGTCCTGTAGACTGTAGACCTAGAGTTGTACTCTCAATAAAGAAAATTGAGACTGGATCAACAAGTCTTGACACCAAGACTTGACACTGAGTCTTACACATAGACTTGACACCAAGCTAAGATCACTACTTAGACTTGACGCCAAAAACTTGAAATAGAGTCTTGACTGAGACTACGACCAAAAACCTAGACTTGTCGCTAAAACCTTATAGAAGATAAAAGAAAAGGATTCTCCTAATCATCTAGATCTAGTCTAAATATAGACTTACAAATACGAACGGATTCAAATAGAAAAACTATACCATAAAAAATAGAACTCACCCTAAACAGGGGTCAAGATAATCCAACAAGAAAATGTCCAAAGCAAACGTTAAGGCTATCCAGTAACAATAACCAAGGAGAAATTCAAGAGCTCTCAAAACATGTCTTGCCTCTATACAGCACAAGATTGAGAGACTGTACTTGACGATAAATGACGCAAATCACATACACACACTAACTTTACGTCACTAGAAGTTGTGACAAGCAACAAAAGTTCATTCCCCCAGTCTACACAAGAAATAGTGTAATGACGTCATCAATATAGTGAACAACGCCGCACTATCAAATAGAGAAATAATTCTACTATACAGTTACATAGATAACTGCGACAAGCTGGTGTGCAGATCAGGCGATAAAAGATCAGATTTAATACTTTAAATTTACTAAGTTATTGCATAATTGCATAAGTTTTTTTTTTATTGGTAGTTCCAAAAGATAGGCCATGAAATCTAGACTTAAAAAATGAGCAATTTTATCCTGAATATAAATTTATTGTCTTAAATAAAAAATACAAACATGATGACCTAGACCTAGATTTAGGTTCTAGCCAAATTTATATCTAATATTTTTTTTTACTTTAAAAAAGAAGACACAGCACTAGAGTTTTCCCGATGTGGCCAACGAACTAGTAATTCAATTCTCAGGGATATAATACTTAATTTCTAGGTAAATCAGTAGAGCAGCTTTTGAGATCAGCTTCTTAGGTTACTGGATACAGAACTTTTCACACTTCAACTTCTTATGTGACTAAAGAGGCCAATTCTTGATATACAGCTGCAGTTACAGGTTGGGCATTTGTAATCACCAGGCGCCGTTGTATTTTCGCCCTTCTTTCTACTACTGTTGTGTATGGCATCTGCAATTTGGGACCCTTCCTTTATGCCTGCACTCCATGTGGATTGATCGAGTGCCACCTTTTCCCAGCTGCTAGTGTCGATTTTGAAAAGCTTTGTGTCGTGTTTGCATACATCTTCCTGCCTTCTGTTAGAACGCCATACAGAATGTCTTGTGGGAGTCGATCTTCTGGCATTCTATGAACGTGGCCAAGCCAGCTAAGGAGTCTGCTACTGATAACACGGCTGATGTCCTGGCACCCTACTCTTAGTAACACTTCTTCATTAGTGTATCTTACCACCTTATTTTAAAGATCCGCCTTAGGCATCAAAGATGGAAGTCATTCAGCTTTATTTTTCCTGCCATGAGTATGATGACCATGTTTCACTTCCGTAAATCAAAGTGCTCATCACACAGGTCCGGTTGACTAATGCTTTGGTATTGTCAGTCAACAAGCAGTGGCGTAGCTAGGGTGGGGGAGGAAGGGGGAGAATTTGAAAATCCCCTTTGAGCTTCCACTTAATTGGACCCCCCAACTGAGTTTTTTTTTCATTAAATATTAAATATTACACACAATTTAGGGGCCCCCAGGCTCACAACTGATGCCAAATTCCTGTCTTTATCCAGTAGAACATTTTAAAACAACATTATTAATCATGATAATAATATAAGCCCGTGATACGCAATGTGATTTTTTTAAAATATCAATAACATTTATTTACATATAAAATCATAAATTTACAATTTTAATTTAATTATTCTAGCATGAAAAAGTAATAAAAACCAATAATGTCAAGTTTCTAGTATCAATTAATTTTCAGTGAAAACAAAAACAATAATTTATAATAATGAACAAATATTTAGATTGTTAGCTTAATGTTTAGATTTGTCTTAGGCAATAATTCAAAAATTTAAAAAATATTGTGATGATTATAGAAGTAACTGAGAGTATAAAGTGTCTTCATTGGATGGTACATTTTTAAGCATTGCTACATTGAATCTAAGGAAATCCCTTGAAGCTTTAAGCAAAGAAAGTTATGGCTACAAAATAGATGTTCTTCTTAAGGTTTTTAATCACTTTTTGATTAGAGAGTCCAACTTATAAAAATGATATAAATTTCAGTGCGATTAATCAGTGCCGGCCTGAGGTAGAGGCCAATCAGGCAGCTACCTAGGTCCTCCAATTAGTAAGTGCTTCGCAAGAGACTTAAAGAAAATAAGATAAAACAGTTGCAAAACTTTGATAAAATCTCAAACCTCAATGCTTACTAGTCTAACTATATTTCTATTATAGAAATAGCGATATACGAAGTTCAGTTGTTTGTCAAGTGAGATATAGACACATGCAGGTTTTTAAAAAAAATTGAGTAATTTTAATTGTTCGCTGCATATTCTAAATTTTAAAAATTTCATTTAGGGCCACCAAATACACTTTCCAAGGATTAATGTTTATGTTTGAAAAAAAAAAGTTTTTGTATCCTATTGTTACAATCTAAGTAAAAACAATGTCTTCGATAGTATTTTGAGATCAAAGTCAATTGCAATAGTTGAAAAGAAAATTAAATGGTATGAGCTGACAACCAAGCACTGATACGCTTGAAGTTCCTCTTCATCCATTTCACATTGGTCTCAGCTTTCTCAATAGCCTGTATGATGGCTGTCTCTCCACTATCAAACTGACCTTCACGACTTGCCTTGAAACTTCGAAGCTGAATATAAAAGGGAATAAATTACTAAAAACAAAATAGAAGAAAAAGCAACCGAAAAACTATTCCAATTATTAATTTAAAACAAAGGGGAGAAGAACTATCTGAATTCGAACTCATAGCTAAAGCGTACTCAAGACGGCATACTAACCACACTGCTAGTAAAGTGCTAATGAAAATAGATCATATAATTAACTATTTTTTGTTTCAAACTTACTTTAAAGGAGTGACCTATAATTAAAACTAATTCAATCAATTAAATTTTTTTCTCTTGTTCGAAATATTAAAAAATGTTATGAATGACTAATTTTTGAGTTATGCTGAAGCTTCTCCTCGGGATAGTCTTATGTCCATTTTTCTCAACCTGGTCATATTCGGCTGCGGCCAGATTGGCACAAGTATGCTTTGCACAAATATATTCCGACTCCCAAAAATTTTATGGTATTGTCATCAACACTAAACATTAACTAAAGTATTTCACCAAATTATGCAGACCCAGTTGCGACCAGCATATTTGCCGTAGATTACACAAAAAAAAAGATTTTCATCAGCTTTCTATTTTAGATCTACTTTTGTCGCCTGCCTATGTTTTTGAAATTTCTTTGTTTTGGTTCGAAATATGTTCTGTCACATTCATGAGAATTCTCCAGTTCTCTCTTTTAGATGTCATCTTTTTTTTTTTTTTGAGACGGCGGTACTGAGTTTACCTTTGATTCTTCCTAGGCTTGGGGCAAATTTTAAACTTGCCAAGAAATTCGGCTTTGGCATATGGTTATCCCCATAAAAGATGAGTGTCCGACCCAATTTTAAGTGTCTTTAGACTGTCCACACTGACCTCCAGAAGAGAGATGTACTAAAGATTAAAGATTCTGGAAGGATATGGTGGGTGATTGGTTTAGACTAAGTGTTCAGAACCGAAAGATCTGTGGTTCCAATCTCAGTAAAGACAGATGCTGAATTAGTCTCCAAAAAAAGATGAAGTTATTTGGCTGACTGATTAATATTTGTACATTTAATCAGATTCTACTTACTTCTTCAAGTTGAGTCTTTGTATTAAATGATTCAGTAACGGAAAGTATTACATTTCCCCAGTGGAAAGTTTCAGCTACTCTAAAATAAAGGAACCTTAAAATTAGTGGTTTTAGCTACGACTACATTAATGTTATTTAATAAAATTTTAATACTAAAATTAGTTTATTGAAATAATATTATTATGTGATGAATGTAGAATAAGACACAGCATAATCATATTTCTTTTAATAATAAAATGCAGATTATTGTTTATTAATTATTTAAATGACTTAATCTTATTAATACATGTTACATAGCACGTATTTATTATCTTGTCACTGTAAAACAATACTCAGAAAAAGACATCAACAGAAAAGCACATTTTTAAAATTCCATACGATACAACTTTTCATACAAGTGCGCTTTTCTTTCCAAGTGTCTTCAAAGATTGGAATGGGTTGCCTGAATCAGTCAGGAAAAACAATGACGTTGAACAGTAAAATTCAAAGCTAAATTAAAACATGAAAATGAGTATATAAAATACAAGAAACAAGCAAATAGTTTATCACTATCATATGAAGACATTTAACTTTGAAGTAGTAGATTATTTGTTATGAATTTGAATAGGACGTAATTTTTTTCTCATTTAAAGGGGCGTGTTTAGGTCCTGAGTTCCCCTTACAGACCTAGCGATGAATAGAGACTGATAATGTAAAGGTCATCTGTTTATTTGATCCACGAATGTGTCATTTGGTCAGCACAACGGCCCATTGCCTTCACCTTTTATAAACTGTCAGGTACCCATTAGAGCTGGCTGGACCCTGATATTAAAAATCCTTGCCAGGATTTGAACCCAGTACCACCTCTTCAGATGCAAAGAGCTTTACCGTTCAGCCCACTGTTTCTATCTGTAATTTATAGGATAAGAAAAAATAGATCAACATAATCACATACTTTAACAAAAATGTTTATGTGTATAAAGACTCTTACAAATATTTTAGCTCTTCAAAATGTTCTCTTAAGAAATGCCAAGTAATGAATCTTCCCAATGGTCTGTTAGATGCAAAGATCACAACAATAGGAGAATCTTGTTTTGGAAATGGAGAATTGTCTTCAAGTAAAATATTCAAATAGCTAGGAAAAACAACATCAAATTTTGTAATAATCACACAAAAAGAATGTTTTTAGTTTTAAACTTTAAAGTCTTATAAAAAGGTTCTTCAATAGATTGAAGCTGTGTTCGAGTGATATACGCTGCTTTTTAAACTAGTCTATTTAGTCTAAGTCTTTGTGCCAGTGAAGCATTACCATACCAGCAAGTGATGGCAAAGTTAATTAGACTGCTAATGGTAGCTGTGTACAAAAGTGTTTTTTTTTCGATTTTTAATATTCTTAGCTTTCTAAGATGGCAGAGTCCTAGACAGACCTTGGCACACTTTTAGAGGTTATTAACATTTAAGTTCACCAATAACAATAGTCTTTATTATAATGTCTGTTCACCGTCTGCATCAGTCCTTGGCTGCTAATTTTCTTTTGATCACACATGTGTATCCCGCGGCCCTTGTGAGTGACCTCCAGCTCCAGCATGCAGCCAGGTGCTCTCTTCTATGTTAGCTAAGGCAAGTTGTTTGGTATTAAACAAGAGAAATAAATTGTATTCGAATGAACTATCGGCGGTTAATGGTTATGCTTGCCCTGGATGTTTTAATATATGTAGCTCACAGCTGGAGCTACGTATCCACGGGAAATACTGCATTCGTCATTAATCTTTAGACTAGAAGACAAGCATTATTATTATTTTTATTATTATCATTACTATCATTATTATTATTTTTATTATTATCATTGCTTTCATTATTATTATTATTAGTATTATTATGTATTTTGTTACGTATCTAGGTAACAATGCCTAGATACTATTGTTTTTTTTTCTTGACCTGTAGGTTGTCTGCCCCTTTGTGTAATAAGTTTTTTTTTATTTTATTCTTCAAGAGTCAAGCCACACAGACAGTGACCGGTCCTTGACCTATGTGTGTACCTCTGGTTGAAAGGAGGGTGGTTTTTTTTTTCTTTTCTTCTGTCTCTTTGAAGAGCGTTCTAGATCTGGGTGTTGATGACTTATTCTGTTCTAGAAATTGCTGGATTTGTCTTGGTATCGACGCGCGGTAGATTATATAAAGACCGCTCGCGTAACGTTGACAGACAGACATACGGAGACAGCCGTGAGACAGAATAGCGGAGACATTGCGTGACCCGTGCGTGGTATACCAATTGATCGTGTAAGTTAAGATTTTTCTTTTTTTTAAGGCCTTGCTTGTATTTGTAATTATATTTTCAAACTCTTGTATTGTAATATTTTTACATGCCATTTTTGTAAAAGGGTTTTGGTCAACCCTTCCATTTTGTATTGAGTTATATTATGATTAAACATTAAGTTGATATTTTACCTTCCGATTTCTTGTGTCATTTTTTTTGTGTTATTCATTGTAAGTCTCTGATTAAATTCAGACTTAAGATAAGTGACACAACTACCTTTTTCTATTGTCACGTTCCCCTAGGCAAGCCATTTAAAAGTAGAATTCAATTTGTAATACGTGACAAAAGAAGTTTGAGGGCTTTCGTCCCGGATATTTTTCTGAACCTATTTTCGTCTTACTTGAGTAATTTTGTAAAGGCGAAGTTGACTTTAACAAAATTTTTTTTTGTGTCAAAGAGTCGGAAGTAAAGTATCAATAGTATTGACCAAACTCTCTTAAGGTTTTTTTGTTGTACTGATTTTGTACTGTATATTTACATTGTATACATTTTGTGCTTGTAATAGTTGTTAGTTAGCCATGGATATTCAGGTTTTTCTTGCAAATCCCTCTGTGAAAGAGCTTGATGCTTTTACTAGGAAGGAACTGGTCCTTATTTCTAAACATTTAGGGTTAAAAATAAAATCAAATGCCCTTAAACAAGAAATCAGAGATAACATTGTAATCCATTATGTAGACGAGGAAGTGTTTTCTGAGGACCTTTTAGAAACCCTTAGACCCGATGAGGGTAAATCAGATTTAGAACTTCAGATAAAATTAAAACAAATGGAAATAGAAGCCCAGTTAGCTTTAAAAGAGAAGGAAATTAAACAAAAAGAAATAGAGCTTGCAGCGGCTAGAGAGCAGAAAGAAATAGAAATAGAGTTGAAAAAATTAGAGTTAGCTGCTAATGTAAGACCAGATTCTTCCCCTGCCAGTCATACTGCTGAAGCAACAAAATTTTTGAAAATAATTCCACGTTTTAATGAAGCCACAATTGACAATTATTTTCCACAATTTGAACTTGCTGTGAAAAATTTTAATGTACCTGAAACTTTGTGGCCCACTTTGCTGCAAACAGTTTTGACTGGTAGAGCTGCAGAGGTATTTTGTTCTTTGACCATTGAACAACAAAAAGATTATAATGTTGAACTTGTTCGGAAGCTTACCGAAAGCAGTTCAGGGATTGTCGCAAATCGGATGGCCAAACCCATGTAGAATTCCTGCGGGAAAAGGAGCGACGCTTTGAGAAATGGCTCACTTCCAGGGAAATCGGCACCGACTTTGCAAAATTCAAGAACCTAATGCTGATGGAAGAGTTCAAGAGTTGTGTGCGGCTGGACGTCCGTACGCATATAGCTGATCGTGGCGAGGAAGATGTGCACAAGGCTGCAGTGTTGGCAGACGATTATATAATATCACATCAATTTGCCAAGTATACGACGGATGTCAAGCCAAAACAAGTCAAACAGCCTGACTCCACTGCTAGCAACTCCATCAAGAACAGCAGTACAAACGACAGAAAACCTACTACAAGTAAAGCTACTTGTTCCTACTGCAAACGAGAAGGCCATAAAATTGACGATTGCTGGAAATTGAGGAAGAGAAACGAAAAAGCTCCTTCAAAAGTCAGCGCTTGCACAGTACAGTGGTCGGAGAGGTTTACTCCCTCATCATCAAGTCATATCAAGAATACCTCGACACCACCTGTTTCAAATGTATTGACTGTACAAGACTCTCCGAAACTGTCTCCACGATGTTCCAGTGACTCAAACAAGAGTTTATCAAATACATCAAGCCGATGTTCCAATGACTCAAACAAGAGTTTTTCAAATTCATCTTTACGATGTTCCAATGACTCAATCAAGAGTTTTTCAAATACATCAAGCCGATGTTCCAATGACTCAAACAAGAGTTTTTCAAATACATCAAGCCGATGTTCCAACGACTCTATCCAGAGTTCCCATAATACATCACCCCGATGTTCCAATGACTCTATCCAGAGTTCCCATAATACATCACCCCGATGTTCCCATGACTCTATCCAGAGTTCCCATAAGACATCACCCCGATGTTCTAATGACTCCATCAAGAGTTCTCCAAATACATCCAAAAGATGTTCTACTGACTCAAGAAAGAGTTTCTCCACTGCGTCTCCTAGAGATGTCAATGACTCCAGCGAGAGTTCGACCCAAGTCCAGTCTGCATCAACCAAAATTGATGTTTTATTAGAGGATTTTAAGCCTTTCATTTCGGAAGGATTCGTATCACTACCCGGTGATTCTACAAGTCTACGACCTATCACCATTTTGAGAGACACAGGTGCCTCACAATCGCTACTTTTAGAGGGTATCTTGCCCTTGTCAAAATCATCATCGACTGGGAAGAGCATCCTGTTACGAGGCGTAGAGCTTGGATGTATAGATGTGCCTCTACATCTAATCGACATAAAGTCAAATCTCATTACTGGACCGGTTGTTGTAGGTGTCCGACCAACATTACCATTGGAAGGCATCTCGTTGCTGTTAGGCAATGACTTAGCAGGTGGAAAGGTGATAGCCGAACCCATCGTCACTCAAACACCCGACTTATCTGCTACACCCGAGGAAGACCTAGAGTTATATCCAGCGTGTGCAGTAACAAGGGCAATGAGGTTGAAAGCATCTCAAGAAGAGAACGTCATCAACGCCAACAGTAACCACGATGATGTGGACTTGAGCACCACATTCTTTGCTTCTCTTGAAGAAGAACCAACGCCAAATTCTGAAAAGCCGGCATCAACTCGAAAACAGTTGATTGAGGACCAAAAGAAGGATCCAGAGCTCGCCAAACTCCGAGAAACCGCAATGACATCACAAGAGGCAGAGCTAGCATCAACGTGCTACTACATCCAAGATGATATGCTCTTCAGGAAATGGAAACCTCCAGACGCATCCAACGAAGAAGAATGGAGAATATGCCATCAAATCGTGGTACCAGAAAGATACCGAGCGTACATCATGAATCTGGCTCATGACACACCAATGTCAGGTCATCTCGGCATCCACAAGACATACCACAAGATTATGTCACACTTCTTCTGGCCACGTTTGAAGAAAGATGTCATCCAGTACTGCCGATCCTGTCATGCCTGTCAGATGGTTGGCAAGCCAAATCAAAAGATCCCTGTTGCTCCTCTGAAGCCGATTCCAGCCTTTGAAGAACCTTTCAGCAGAGTACTTATTGACTGTGTTGGTCCTCTCCCAAGGACAAAAGCTGGCAACCAATACCTGTTGACCATTATGTGTGCTTCAACTCGTTTTCCTGAGGCTATTCCTCTAAGGAACATAAAAGCATCAAACATTGTAAAGGCCTTAATCAAGTTCTTTACTCTATTTGGTCTACCAAAGTCCATCCAATCGGACCAAGGAACGAATTTCACGGCCAATCTTTTCAAGCAAGTCATGACTCAGTTGGGCATCAAACACTGCATGTCGAGTGCGTATCATGCCGAGTCACAAGGCGCTCTTGAGCGATTCCATCAGACTCTCAAGAACATGATCCGAACCTATTGCTTTGAGCACGAAAAAGACTGGGACGAAGGAATCCACATGCTGCTGTTCGCAACGCGTGAATCCGTCCAGGAATCGTTGGGATTCAGCCCTTTTGACTTAGTCTTTGGCCATTCGGTGCGCGGTCCCTTGAAATGTATAAAAGAGACTTTGTTGTCACCAACAGCCACTGAAGGACTTTTAGACTATGTAAGTAAGTTTAAAACTAGACTTTATGATGCTTGTGTTCTGGCCAAAAATAACTTAAAAAACACCCAATCCAGCATGAAACGCTGGTATGATAGAAAGGCCCGTGTTAGAGAATTTTCTCCCGGGGATAAGGTGCTTGTATTTTTGCCCATACCAGGTCAACCCTTGCAAGCCAGATACTTTGGTCCCTATGAAATTGAGACCAAAATTAGTGACCTCAATTACACAATCAAAACTCCTGACCGTAGGAAAAAGACTCAGCTATGTCATATAAACATGCTGAAGCCTTATGTATCTCGGCCAGATCACTCAGAGAAGAGTAATTGTGTTTTAAATACAGTCAAAAGTTGTTTAAATAGCCATGTTTCTCCTATTGATGATGATATTGTAAAGGAGAAATTTGGACAATATAAAATACCTAATTCTTTTGTATTACAGAATTTGGATGTAAAACTGTCTCATCTGTCTTCGACAGAAAGGCCAGTTATCATGAAACTCATTAATGAATTTAATGACATTTTTTCTGATGTACCAAAACAGACTAATGTTATAATGCATGATGTAGATGTTGGCGAGGCTACTCCAGTCAAGCAGCATCCTTACAGGGTTAACCCTGAAAAACTTGCCATACTTAGGTCAGAAATCAAGTATATGCTTGAAAATGACCTCATTGAACCAAGTTCCAGTAGCTGGAGCTCCCCATGTGTCTTGATACCTAAACAGGACAAGACTTATCGTTTTTGTACAGACTACCGTAAGGTAAATGCTGTAACAAAGACCGATTCGTTTCCTATCCCTAGGATAGACGATCTCATAGATCGTATTGGTGACGCTAAGTACATCACCAAAATAGACCTACTTTCAGGTTATTGGCAGGTTCCCCTGACTGATAGGGCAAAGGAAATCTCCGCCTTTGTCACCCCTGATGGTCTGTACCAATACAAAGTGATGCCATTTGGCATGAAGAATGCTCCTGCCACTTTCCAGAGAATGATAAATGCCCTGCTTGCTGACATGGAGAATTGCCACGCATACATAGACGATGTAGTAATTTTTAGCCAAGATTTTTCTAGCCATTGTAAACAACTGCATTGTCTTTTTACTAAACTTTTACATGCAAAAATTACTGTAAACCTGAGTAAGAGTGATTTTTGCCAGGCTTCCATCCAATACTTAGGCCATATTGTAGGACAAGGCCAGGTGAAACCTGTAATGGCCAAAGTAGAAGCTATCCAAGCTTTCCCTATTCCTGCTGATCGGAAACAACTCCGAAGATTTTTGGGAATGTCTGGATATTATAGAAAATTTTGCGAAAATTTTTCTGTCATTGCCAGTCCTTTAACAAACCTCCTGAGAAAGAACGTCCGATTTACTTGGACGGATGAATGTCAGAAAGCCTTTAACCAAATTAAGCAGATATTATCTAGCTCCCCCATTTTGATGGCTCCTGACTTCGGAAAACCTTTTAAGTTAGCTATTGACGCCAGTGACACAGTGGTAGCAGAGCGTGGTTGGGTCAGTCCTTTACCAAGAAGATAATTTCCAAGTAGAGCACCCTATTTGTTTCTTTTCCAAGAAATTTAATAGACATCAAAGAAATTATTCTACTGTGGAAAAAGAATGTCTTGGGTTGATTCTTTCTATACAACACTTTGATTTTTATATCAGTGGGTCCAGATGGCCACTGGTTGTATTTACTGACCACAATCCCCTTACATTTATCCACAAAATGTCTGGCAAGAATCAACGACTTCTCAGGTGGAGTTTATTTTTACAAGAGTACAACCTAGATCTTCAACACATAAAAGGCAGCAAAAATGTTATCGCCGATGCCTTATCTAGATTGTAAAAAGCATTTTGATGTATATTTTTTTTATATATATCATGATAAATACATTCTGTAATGTAAATATCATTTTTGTAATTATTCTAAAAAGATTTCCATTTCGTGGAAATGTAAACTTTTTATTTTTAGGAGGGAGGTGTTACGTATCTAGGTAACAATGCCTAGATACTATTGTTTTTTTTTCTTGACCTGTAGGTTGTCTGCCCCTTTGTGCAATAAGTTTTTTTTTATTTTATTCTTCAAGAGTCAAGCCACACAGACAGTGACCGGTCCTTGACCTATGTGTGTACCTCTGGTTGAAAGGAGGGTGGTTTTTTTTTTCTTTTCTTCTGTCTCTTTGAAGAGCGTTCTAGATCTGGGTGTTGATGACTTATTCTGTTCTAGAAATTGCTGGATTTGTCTTGGTATCGACGCGCGGTAGATTATATAAAGACCGCTCGCGTAACGTTGACAGACAGACATACGGAGACAGCCGTGAGACAGAATAGCGGAGACATTGCGTGACCCGTGCGTGGTATACCAATTGATCGTGTAAGTTAAGATTTTTCTTTTTTTTAAGGCCTTGCTTGTATTTGTAATTATATTTTCAAACTCTTGTATTGTAATATTTTTACATGCCATTTTTGTAAAAGGGTTTTGGTCAACCCTTCCATTTTGTATTGAGTTATATTATGATTAAACATTAAGTTGATATTTTACCTTCCGATTTCTTGTGTCATTTTTTTTTGTTATTCATTGTAAGTCTCTGATTAAATTCAGACTTAAGATAAGTGACACAACTACCTTTTTCTATTGTCACGTTCCCCTAGGCAAGCCATTTAAAAGTAGAATTCAATTTGTAATACGTGACAATTTGACTAAAAAAACTAACATTTAGAATTTAAACATATTTACTTATTAAGAATCCATGGCTCATTAGTACAAGATAGTGCCGTTAGAAGATTGCTTTTTTCTGAGGCCACATCTGTCTCCTTGTACATCTATTTAAAAATGATAAAAATTTTAAAAGTTCTATGACCTAGATCTTTAGGTTTTTGTTTTGTTTTGTCTTTATGTTAAATATCAGTGTTTTTATGAAAAAAAAAAGTTTTAAGTTTTTAGATAGGAAGGGAGACGTGGGGACTATGCGGAAGAGCGCTTGGCTTCCGAACCGAGGTCAAGGGTTCAAACCCTGGAAAAGACTAGGATTCTTAATTTTAGGATCTTCGGGCGCCTCTGAGTCCACCCAGCTCTAATGGGTACCTGACTTTAGTTGGGGGAAAGTAAAGGCGGTTGGTCGTTGTGCTGGCCACATGACACCCTCGTTATCCGTAGGCGACAAAAAAAAAACAACAGATGGCAACTTTACTTTTTTTTTAAGCTATGAAGATAATTAGCAGCTTTAAAAAAAAACTGATGATGAAAATATGATGTAAACAATCTGGAACAAAATGGGAACAATAAAATAAAAACGTAGACATTGACGGGATTATAGAAAATTGATAGAAATATTTTAACAGCAAATTGGGTTATAATGAAAAATGTCTATTATTTTGCCTTCTAAACCTTAGCCTAAACCTAAATGTCCTAATTGTGTGCATATGAGAGTTGAAAAAAAAATACTAAGTAACATTTTATGTAACAAAGGACAGAGCAAAACTAATTTGTAACATACACATTACCAAAGAAATGTACATCTTTTTAAAAGTAATACAACAATAGCATTAACAACAATAATAATAATAATAATAATAACCCAACACAGGAGGTCGGTCTACTCCCTGACCCGCACCCCACACAATTGACAGGTGCTGTTGGTGGTAGTAACCACCATCTACACAGACGGCTCTGTGCAGATGCTCGAGGGAACTGTGAAAGCTGGGTACGGGGCGGTAGTCCGACTCTCTGGCAATCCCGAAAGTGACGAGCTCCGGGGATCCTGTCAGCAGAAAAGCAGCCTCGAGGCTGAACTCAAAGCAATGTTTCAGGTACTGGACTGGGTGGCAAGGAAGGTACGTAACGGGACTGCGTCAGCGAACGACATAGTCATTTTCACGGATTCGATGGCCGCGCTAGAGGCCTTAGAAGGGCGAGATGAAGGTGTCAAAAGGGTATAGGACATCCTAACGGTCGGAGGGCGTCTCCTACGATTCGGTGTGAACGTTACTTTGCAATCGGTGCCCGCCCATTGTGCGGTGGTCAGCCACGACTTGGCTGATCAGCTCGCGAAAACCGCGGTCGCAACGGCGCTCGAACATGATGAACCGTGCACTTATCAAAGTGTACGATCCCTGGTCGACAAACGCATGTTGACACTTTGGCACGATGGCTGGGATTCTTCGGACAAGGGACGTGAGCTTTACCGGGCAATGAGTAGACCAGACAAAAGAGATGCATGGTGGCAACTGAATCGTGCGGAACAGGCGGACCTAGCCCAGTCGGACACTGCCCAATTGGTGCTTACCTCGGACGGTGGAAGGAAAACAACGACACACGGTGTCGCCATTGCATGGAGGACGACGAAACAATAGACCACATTCTTTACGAATGCAGAGTTCTGCACGAAGGATGATTGGGACAAGGATTAGATTGAGAGATAATTGGTTCATGGTCGACACATAGGCTGTCCTTGAACGGGGACAAGGCAACCTTAAAACTCACTGCTCGCTTCCTCTCACGTGTTCTAAGGGAGTAATTCTCAGCATGTTTTTCGCTGTCAATGGGATTTCTGCCTCGGTGGTAGAACAAGAGGAGCCAAAAGGATCAAATGGACGAGAGAAATAAATATAGACATTATCAAATCATTCCTCCGTGTAAACAACTGTGATGACAAACCTCTCCCAGGTAATAGGCAACAACAAGAAATTTAACAAATTATAGCCTAATCTAAACAAAAAAAAGAAAGAGAAAGTAAGAATGACTAAATTCATTTTACATTGGTAGCAGTCGTTTTGGGGGGGACTTGAGACAGTACACATATTGTATGTGGCAGTTGTTTTAGGTACTTCAAGCAGTACAGACGTTGATAGAATCGTATTGTCCCCGCTGTGATGCGAACGTGATTTAGTAATGTAATTATATGTACACCTATCCTAAAACTTAGTATAGTTGATATATTTGATACCGCTGTGATGCGGATGTAATGGGTCACTTCAGTCCGAATTATGTTTATGATCTGCTATGAAGGATATCATGCCAATTCCCATTTTACCAGTGATTTGTAACTGAATGCTTGAACTTGCAGTATATTATTATTATCATTAATCATTTAATAAATGTTATTTGTCTGCTAAAGCTGGAATCCAGTCAATCTCTACATTTTATGCTTGTTACGTATGATGTGTAGCTGCAGGACAGACGAACTAAGCATGCTACATCATGGTGCCCATCTATACACACACATACGTTACTTGTCCCTTCCCCCTTATAGCATATTGCTAGTGAAAGTGTTTCTATTGGAGCATTGACTTATGTTGTCATTACAGTTGATACAACATGGTGTCCAGCTATACACACACACATACGTTACTTGTCCCTCCCCCTTATAGCATATTGCTAGTGAAAGTGCTTCTATTGGAGCATTGACTTATGTTGTCATTACAGTTGATATTAAATGATTATAACACAGGGACATTTTTGTTTTACAATGTCCCATTTCCAATTCTACGTACATTACTTATATCATCTAATATTAAGACTAAGACTAAGACTGCTTTATTGATCCTTACGGAAATTTGTTGTGATTACAAGGACCCCTTTCTCATATAAAGACAACACAACATAAAAATACACATTATTACTTAATTATCTTATTTATAAATTACAAATGTTACTAAAAAAAGAGGTAATAACTTATTACGCGTTTCACATGTAAATCTAGACATACATGTTAATCAGTTAACTCTGCTAGGTCTATCGTTTTAATGGCTGATTCAGGCAACCCATTCCATGCACTAGGATTAGTCAGAAACCTTTGGCGTTTCATGTTTAAAATCGCAATTTTTTTTTTAATCACTGCAAATGTTCACACAGTTTAGTTTAAGTAGTTTGATTATACCTAAAAATGGATAAGTATCAATGCCTAAGATATAACTGAAGTCCTCTTGGTATTATTTTCAAGAGTTCGTTTTTAAAATCGTACATAATGATACAAATTTAATTGACCTGAAAAGCAAAATTCCATTCTTCAAATCCTCCAGCAGCAATGGCTCTACAATAGACGAGTGTTCTTATGTTGGAATTAATTCTATGGACACAAGAATGTATTTATTATTAAGTTGTTAACCCTTAAAGTTATTACTTGAGGAGTACATACATGTTTAGAGCTGTATACTGCCTAGTTTAGCACCAACATCTATAGAACCACAGCTAAAATATATCTTGGACTGTATTTTTAGCGTTACCCAAAAGGGAAATAGCCTGTATTAGTTTTGTGTGGTTTGCATAAAATTACAATGGAAAATTTACATTTTATGTTTTTTAACTTACTAGTTGGATGAAATTCCGATTTAAACTTTGCTTTAAAAATATTTTTAACATTCCCTTTATTAGTAAGTAAAAAAATAATTACTGCTTCATAACACATAGTCTTGACACATCCTCATTAAACACTTTACAACAATCAAACTAAATAGAGATCCCATATATATTTATATATATACCTACTACTTATTCAAAAAAAAAAAGCTTATCTTTCAACAACTCAAGAGTGAAAATTTATGTATTAAGTATATGGTAGTATCACATTAAGATGAGTATTGGAAGTAACCAGCATAATGTACACTATTACCTGCAAGCCTATTAATCCTGAACAAGACATTGTTCTTATTTAAGTCTAGTCATTTTAAGATTCAGCGTGTAAAGCAAAACATTTTTATTATAGATCTTTTCTCATTTTTGATTTTGATTTATTTATGTTTGGCTGGTTCAATGAATAATTTGTCAAAGTTTTAACTTGATCCGAGTTTCGGAAAAGGGAGACAAAACATGTTTAAACTTTTTATCATACAGATGGACAGGCAGATTGAGTTAATTTTAATATGAGGTTTGTCAAAAAAAAAATCAAACAACTTACAAATTAATTTTGGGATTATCCATCCATGTTTTGTACAGGCGTTTGACAGCATCAATACATTCAGGAACTTGATATACACAAGCTAAATCAGCTATAAATACACTCTTGCTACTACAAAAAAACAAACAAACAAACATAATTATATATATATATATATATATATATATATATATTAGGGGTGCACCGGATAGTCCTTCCGGCTCCGGCTTCTGGCGAATATCCGGCATTTTTTACTATCCGGTGCTATCCGGCTCCAGTCGGATATCACTACCGGATAGTAAACCGGATAGTAAAAATACACCTAATATGCATAAAGTGGACCTCGTTCCATTACTGTCTGTTATAGAATGTATTAATGTTTATATGAAAACAAAATAATGTGCTTAAAAATAGAGCCATTATAAATATGCGCCAAACATCGTTTATTATAAAGACAAGGCATGTTAATAACTTAATATAATTAGAGATGAAACGTTACATCATAAATGCGCTTTACATACAGAGATGCAATGGCTGACACTTTTTTCAATTTGTCTTGACCTTTGAGTAAGTTAGTTAACATGTGAAAATGTTACATTCCTTGACTACGTCATGCTGACCAGACGTCTTTCTAGCTGTGCGGGTATATCTCCAGAGGTATAGATGAACAACTCCCACCAACTTTTATTTGTTTAGTCCATCACATTGAGTTTTTTATAGGCAGGTAACCACAAGTTAAATACGATGGACGAAGGTTTAATGTCAGCGTATAGACACTCTCTAGTGGTCACACCTTTCGAGGGAACTGAGTTTGTTTACTTAGTAGTTAATCTTTATTGGGGGGGGGGGCTGGACTACAAGAGCCACACCTCTAAGGTAACCAGGTATATTTCTAGATGAACAACTCCCTCCCCTTTTTATTTGTTTAGCCCATCACATTGAGTTCATTGATTGACAGGTGACCCCAAGTCAGATACGATGGACGTAAGCACTCTCAAGAGATCACACGAGGGAACTAGGTTTGTTATGGGGGGGGGGGGCTAGACTTTACATTAAAAATTCGTATTACATACGTAGCAGCGATGTCTGGCACACTGGCTTGCCTTGACCTTTGAGTGGTCTAGTAAACATGTTATATTCCTTAACTACGTCACGCTGATAATCTGTCTAGATGTGAGGGTATATCTCTAGAGGTAGAGATGAGCTACCCCCACCTCCTTTTGTTTGTTTAGTCCATAACATTGAGTTCACAAATAGGCAGCTGACCACATTAAGCCAGATGTCAACGTGTCGACACTGTCTAGAGGTCACATCTTATGAGGGAACTGAGTTTGTTTACTTGGATTAGAATTTTTATTAGAGGCGGGTCTACAAACCAAATCTCTATAAGGTTAATTTGGTATAAGTTAGTTTATTATGAGATAGGTTGTCAGTCAAGGGTCTGGACCACAAACCACACCTTTTATACTATTGGACGGGTAATAAGTTTGTTTACTTTGAGTTAAGTCTCACGTATGAATCAGGACTACAAGCCAAACAGACACTGACCAAGGGTATCTTTAAAGAGAGGGCTCAAGAGACTCAACACCCCCAACTTCTTATTTGTTTAATCCATGACAATGTATTGATAGAGAATATAGACATTGACCATTCTTAATCCAGAATGGATTAACGCAAATTGTTAAGACATATTGAGACTGTCTAGAGGTCACTAGATGGTGACACTAAGTTTGTTTACTTGGAGAGAAATGTCATTTAGGGCGCTGAACACACGTTCGTTGCACAAGAAAAATAAAACAAATATGTGCATGTGTGCGTGTATGTATTTTTCCCCTTGTATTAAAACCTTTAGAAAGAAAACTAGTTTCATTGTTTAATTCTATTGACTTAATATATAAAGGAAAACCTTACAGTTAAATTTAACATCACAGAAAATAAATTGATCTAAAGCACCCCAATTAGATCTAGCAAACAAAGAAAAATATGCTGGAATGTTAAGAAACACTTGACCTCTGTAACTAAGGTACAGAGATAATTTATCTATATGCTTGACTGATCATGCCAATGTGTTATCTTTTTTCGCCTGCACACTAAACACTATTGCGTATGCCCAAGGAAAAAAAACGCGTGAAGGTCAACACCATCAACTATACACACTACACTAGGACTACATGTGTAGGCTCACTACGTCTATCTCATCAGGTTGTTACAATCAGTCGAACACAAAGTCTATTTATGTTGGTTTTTTTTTGGTAGGGAGGGTGTGGGTGATTATGTTTCTTTTATAGTTGGTTTTCCTAATTCTCTTAGATCTATATAACAGTAGATCTAAACATTGATAACAATAATAGGCCTACAGACTACAATTAAATCTATGCTTCGCAACATTTAAAGCTCAGGCTATGAGTAGGTATAATAGATGTTCCTGCTGTTAATAAAATATCGTTTCCCTCAAATGGATTAATAAATATATGACCTACTACGCTTCAGATTCCAACTATTAACTAACAGCTATCCGTATTAAGCCCTTGAAGCCAGAACCAGAAGCAGTCTTTGGACTTAAAATTACAAGTCTGATGACCAGTTGTTGGTCAGAAATTATTGAACACATACATCTAACCATCATACAAGCCAGATGAGAGATTTACATTAGTAACTAGTTAAATATATACTAACATATTTTACATTGACCATCCAACACACAGCCTTTATAGTTGGTGGCCTCGTACATACACACAGACACGCTCATGCTACACAGATTAATTTATCTTTATAAATACTGTTAATCTTTAATAAATCAATCAGCAAAAGAGTTTAAAACAATAAGGTATATAAAAGGAAAAAAAATAATACCAACAAATATAGGTATATTATTTAACAGTTTCGTAAAATGCTCAGCAATACAAGCTATTTACAAAACACTTAGGTATTCGGCTCCGGCTCCGGCCGGATATCAAAAAGTACTATCCGGTGCACCCCTAATATATATATATATAGAAAGAGAGAGAGAGAGAAAGAGAGAAAGAGGGAGAGAGAGAGAGAGAGAGAGAAAGATTAGTACAACATGCACAAAAAATCTGGGAGTTTTCAGGATTTCAAAAATGTTTTTTTTTGTGTTTACTTAAAAAAGGGAAGAGGGCAAACGCTGCAAATATTCAATCATAACAAACACTTAGAATATATATATAAAATATGTTTAAGTGTTAGTTATGATAGAATATTCTTAACAGGTTTGGGTCTGAGTACTTACTATTCTGAGGGTGAAAGGCCTGAGAAGTTAAGCCCGTAGTTCTGAAAAGGAGTTTTCACTAGCTTTTGCATGAATGCCTGATCAAAAGAAAAAGTCTTCTTTTATTTAATTGTAATTAAAAAGTTGTCATGTAACTACCCTTATCCTAAAATATTCTTAAATTTTCTTTATCAAAGATGGTACCATAATGCTAGATGTAACTGAAGCCTCCTTACCTAAAGGTGGACAAAGTGATACTATAGAGGACAAAATAATTAGACAAAGTAAATTAATTTAAAAAAAAATGGAATTTAGTTTTTTTAATTAAACATATAGTCATGGGGTGGTGCGGTGGTAGCGCTTGGCTTCCGAACCTAAGGTCCCGGATTCGATTCCTGGTGAAAACTGGGAATCTTTCATTTTGGGATCTTTGGGAGCCAGCTTTAACCTGTACCTGACGTTTGTTGAGGAAAAGTAAAGGCGGTTGGTCGTTGTGCTGGCCACATGACACCCTTGTTAACCGTAGGCCACATAAACGGATGACGTTTACATCATGGGCTCAACAAAGATCTGAAAGGGAAACTTTATAGACACGTGTTTTTATCACGTCACTAAATATATAAAGACTATACAAATAAAGTGAACCCGTGTCTAGTACAGGGGCGTAGCTAGGAATTCTTCATCGTTTGGGGGCCCGAGGGGATTGAACTCTTTGGGGGGTCCCTGCATTTTGCGTAGTATTTATTTTTTATGTAAAAAACACTTGAGGGAGGATTTTCAAATCCTCCCCCCTACTATCCACATTCTGACTACGCCACTGGTCTAGTAGTGAAACTTTTCATTGAACTTGCAGTGTTAAGGAAGTGTTTGTGTTTAAACCAGAAGAGAAGACCTATTCCATTGCTGCATACAACATAAAAAAGCCGGACATTTTCTACACTTGAGAACAATGCCAGACATTTGACAGAAAAAAGTCTAAAAAAAGAGAACATGTCCTCCTTTAGTCGGACGACTGGTTACCCGACAATGCTTGTTTTCTTTCTATCTAAAATCCGCACATCCGCAATTTATCTGGAAATTAATAATTTACTCTACGTGTTTATAGTATCATATTATTGTAGTTCAGTTTCCTAAAATGGCATTTAAAACCAAAAGTGCAACACAAACCTAAAGACAAAATTGGCTTTTGTGTTCATGAATAAATGTGTTCTTTTTCATATTTTTTTATAGAGAGGTATTTTGATTTCTTATAAATAAATTTCTTATATGGTCTACGACCATCTGTATCACCACCAGGTTTAAAACATTATATATATATATATATATATATATATATATTGAATATATATATATATATAGCTAGTGCTTCCCAGCTGTGAATGACAATATCACACTTTGTAAGGGAGCTTTTGTATTGACCCCTCCCCCCTGTGAGCGCTTTCCTGCATACAGCTTGACCGTACGGAAGTCGTTTGATCTAAATACATGACGCGTAGGACGTAATCATCTTCTTTTTTGAAGTAACGTCCTTATTATATAGGATAAGAAGATAAGATAAGATCTAATATACAGAGTAATGGACCTCATTCACCAATCATAAACAAACAACATTTAGTCACGTGATGTTATTGATAAAACAACGAAAAAACTGTCACGTGACAACCATCATGAATTAAACATGAGATCGTAAATTACATAGAAGGGATAGAGCATCACATTGCTAAATGTTGTTTGTTTACGATTGGTGAATGAGGTCCATTAAATGTGCTAGGACAAATGTGTACAAATACTCCTTCCTCCATATCGCTATTAGAGCATGGAATGGGTTGCCTGAGCTAGCCAGGAAAACCAGTGACTTAGGAGACTTTAAGTCATTGGTTATTATGCATGACTAAATGCATGACGCGTAGGACGTAATCATCTTCTTTTTTGAAGTAACGTCTGTATTATATAAAATGATAAGATAAGATAATTACAAAGTAAATTTGCAATAGTTTTTTTAGCTTTAAGAATTGTACTATTTATAACCATGGTGGTTGACCTGAAAGCTGCCAAATGCAGGAGTCAATGAAAGCATTCGACCAATATAACCTAATTCCGTAGTTGCAACAGTCCACGGTAGAATTTCTTTCTCATGTTCAAGGTATTCCATGATTAAGAAGGCTGTTTCTAATTCTAAGTAGCCCGATCTGTGAGATACAAATTACATTAATTTTAAACAATACAAGACACACTCAAAGTTAATGAATATTACTCGGAAAGAAATACAATTCTGTATGATTAACTCAAATCAAATGGCAATAAATAATAACTTGTTCAATGATATTAACAAAAAAACTAACCAGTTCTCCACTTTTACATTGCAATTATACATGAAACATTGAACCGTATTCTTCAGACACAAAAACAAAATATAATAAAATATTCGGAAAGACACAAAGATAACACAAAGGTACAGTTCCATAAGCTAGGACAAATGTGTACAAATGCTTCGTCTTCCCTAGTGCTATTAGAGCATGACATTGGTTGCCTTAGCCAGCCTGGAAAACTAATGACTAGATAGCTCTGGGTAAGGGGCCCCAATAGACTATCTAGACCGACCAGAACCTGATTGACTCTCTGTCGCATGCAGCTTCGCTGCATGTTCCATGAACTCTGAATTAACAGGGACAATTTGGGGTATTTGAGGATAGTATAGCCCGAATAACCCAAAACGAAACCAGCGTGACCTCTGTCGGGCTGGTAACCGACACACTGGCTCCAGTCTCCTAGCTATGGGTGGTTGCGGTGGATGGGCTCCAGTCTCCTAGCTATGGGTGGTGGCGGTGGAGGGGCTCCAGTCTCCTAGCTATGGGTGGTGGCGATGGATGGGCTCCAGTCTCCTAGCTATGGGTGGTGGTGGTGGAGGGGCTCCAGTCTCTTAGCTATGGATGGTAGCGGTGGAAGAGCTCCAGTCTCCTAGCTATGGGTGGTGGCGGTGGATGTGCTCCAGTCTCCTAGCAATGGATGGTGGCGGTGGAGGGGCTCCAGTCTCCTAGCTATGGGTGGTGGCGGTGGAGGGGCTCCAGTCTCCTAGCAATGGGTGGTGGCGGTGGAGGGGCTCCAGTCTATTAGCTATGGGTGGTGGCGGTGGCGGGGCTCCAGTCTCCTAGCTATGGGTGGTGGCGGTGGTGGGGCTCCAGTCTCCTAGCTATGGGTGGTGGCGGTGGAGGGGCTCCAGTTTCCTAGCTATGGGTGGTGGCAGTGGAGGGGCTCCAGTCTCCTAGCTATGGGTGGTGGCGGTGGAGGTGCTCCAGTCTATTAGCTATGGGTGGTGGCGGTGGAGGGGCTCCAGTCTCTTAGCTATGGGTGGTGGCGGTGGAGGGGCTTTTGTCTCTTAGCTATGGGTGGTTGCGGTGGAGGGGCTCCAGTCTCCTAGCTATGGGTGGTGGCGGTGGCGGGGCTCCAGTCTCCTAGCTATGGGTGGTGGCGGTGGTGGGGCTCCAGTCTCCTAGCTATGGGTGGTGGTGGTGGAGGGGCTCCAGTTTCCTAGCTATGGGTGGTGGCAGTGGAGGGGCTCCAGCCTCCTAGCTATGGGTGGTGGCGGTGGAGGGGCTCCAGTCTATTAGCTATGGGTGGTGGCGGTGGAGGGGCTCCAGTCTCTTAGCTATGGGTGGTGGCGGTGGAGGGGCTTTTGTCTCTTAGCTATGGGTGGTGGCGGTGGAGGGGCTCCAGTCTATTAGCTATGGGTGGTGGCGGTGGAGGGGCTCCAGTCTATTAGCTATGGGTGGTGGCGGTGGAGGGGCTCAAGTCTCTTAGCTATGGGTGGTGGCGGTGGATGGGCTCCAGTCTCTTAGCTACGGGTGGTGGCGGTGGATGGGCTCCAGTCTCTTAGCTACGGGTGGTAGCGTGGGATAGGCTCCAGTCTTTTAGCTACGGGTGGTAGCGGTGGATGGGCTCCAGTCTCCTAGCTATGGGTGGTGGCGGTGGAGGGGCTCCAGTCTCTTAGCTACGGGTGGTGGCGGTGGATGTGCTCCAGTCTCTTAGCTACGGGTGGTGGCGGTGGATGGGCTCCAGTCTATTAGCTATGGGTGGTGGCGGTGGAGGGGCTCCAGTTTCCTAGCTATGGGTGGTGGCAGTGGAGGGGCTCCAGTCTCCTAGCTATGGGTGGTGGCGGTGGAGGTGCTCCAGTCTATTAGCTATGGGTGGTGGCGGTGGAGGGGCTCCAGTCTCTTAGCTACGGGTGGTGGCGATGGATGGGCTCCAGTCTCTTAGCTACGGGTGGTGGCGGTGGATGGGCTCCAGTCTATTAGCTATGGGTGGTGGCGGTGGAGGGGCTCCAGTCTATTAGCTATGGGTGGTGGCGGTGGAGGGGCTCAAGTCTCTTAGCTATGGGTGGTGGAGGTGGATGGGCTCCAGTCTCTTAGCTATGGATGGTAGCGGTGGAAGGGCTCCAGTCTCCTAGCTATGGGTGGTGGCGGTGGATGTGCTCCAGTCTCCTAGCTATGGATGGTGGCGGTGGAGGGGCTCCAGTCTCCTAGCTATGGGTGGTGGCGGTGGAAGGGCTTTTGTCTCTTAGCTATGGGTGGTGGCGGTGGAGGGGCTCCAGTCTATTAGCTATGGGTGGTGGCGGTGGAGGGGCTCCAGTCTCTTAGCTACGGGTGGTAGCGTGGGATGGGCTCCAGTCTTTTAGCTACGGGTGGTAGCGGTGGATGGGCTCCAGTCTCCTAGCTATGGGTGGTGGCGGTGGAGGGGCTCCAGTCTCTAAGCTACGGGTGGTGGCGGTGGATGTGCTCCAGTCTCTTAGCTACGGGTGGTGGCGGTGGATGGGCTCCAGTCTATTAGCTATGGGTGGTGGCGGTGGAGGGGCTCCATTCTATTAGCTATGGGTGGTGGCGGTGGAGGGGCTCCAGTCTCTTAGCTACAGGTGGTGGCGGTGGATGGGCTCCAGTCTCCTAGCTTTGGGTGGTGGCGGTGGAGGGGCTTCAGTCTCTTAGCTATGGGTGGTGGCGATGGAGGGGCTCCAGTCTATTAGCTATGGGTGGTGGCGGTGGAGGGGCTCCAGTCTATTAGCTATTTGTGGTGGCGGTGGAGGGGCTTCAGTCTATTAGCTATGGGTGGTGGCGGTGGAGGGGCTCCAGTCTCCTAGCTACGGGTGGTGGCGGTGGAGGGGCTCCAGTCTATTAGCTATGGGTGGTGGCGGTGAAGGGTCGACGTACAAGAAGAGGCAGTCGGCGATTCAGAGAACATCCGATTAGTCCTTAAAATGTCACTTTCATGCATTGGGCGCCCTCTCATTGTGGCGTAATGGACAACGAGGCGGCTGACATCCTCGCACGCGAGAGAGTCTTAGCAGCCACTCACCTCAAAGCACCAATCACGTTTTGACAAGCTACGGCAGAAATCCAAACACTCATTTATGAGATGTGGTTAAAAAAGTCCTGGGAGGTATCCGACAGAGCCCGTGGTTTCAGGCAGCAAATGTGTCACACAGATCGCGACGATCAGTGGAGGCGGTTGAGGAGGTCAGAACAAACAATTTTTGCACAGTGTAAAACGAAACATTGTCCTGTTGGGACATCCTTTGCCCGCTTCAGTCCGAACTACGACTCTCGATGCCGTCACTGTGGAGAAAGCGTCGAAACAGTGTCGCATATCTTGTACGAGTGTCCCCAGCTTTGAGAGTTGAGGGGGCACGTGTCTGTGCAGTCAATCAAAAACATGCATGGTAGCTACGAAGTATTACTCCAAATGGCCCAGTTTCTTGCCAGAGCACTACGAGATGAGTAGTCCTTTAATAGGAGTTCATCTCAGGTTACCTGAATCAGCCAGGATGATGACTTGGCAGAGTTTATGTCATTGATTAAAGCATGACTAGTTTGATACAGAGACACGCGTTGAAGTAACCAGCTTCTTTTTACGGTAACGCCCGTATTTTTAAAGTAAGACAAGCAAACTATAACTATATATAACTATAACTATATATAACTATATTTTTTAAGAAAGAAAGCTTAACGTATAGGGCTATAGGGGAGAATCTCTGACCTTAATACTATATCTATCAATAATGTTTCACAGGCTCAGTTGACATTGCCTGTTAAATGTTCACCTCGGGTTAAGAGGGTGAAAAGACACATGAAACTTCTGATATAGGAACAGGAAGTAATGATGACTAAATTGACTTTTAGTTCAGGCAGTCAAGTGTTATCCTTAGGACCAGGCAGTCAGTAGTATCTTTTGGGCAGTCGAAGCCAGTGGTCATTTGAGACATGTTTTTCTAGTAGACGTCAGAACGAGACAGCTGGAGGTAACTTACGAAGGCCGCGGGATACACATTTGAGACCAAAAGAAATTTAGCTGCCGAGGACAAACGCAGACGGCGAAAAAAAAATCTAAATCGACCACCTGTAAACAATGGTTATTTCTTTATATTGCTTATTAGTATTTCACTCCCGTGTTATGATTGGGCTTCAATAATTTTTTAGTTTGTTTTATTTGGTATAGAATTCAAGGGTAATGCTTGCTGTTTTATATAGAACAAAATAAAGTATATAAAATTAAACATCAATTAAATATAATGAGGTCAAATCAACGATGGTATCGTCAATTAGGAGAGAAAGAGTTAAGGAGACTAAATCCAACATATTTAGCCATATCGGTAAATACTGAACGGTTTAATTTCCCTTGTTGCCATTTAACAAATAATACATTACCTGTAATTATTAATTTAATTAGTTACCATTTTACTATAAGAACAAAAAAAAAGCTCGAGAATGATAAAGACAAATGATAAAAAAATGAAAGCAGAAATATGGCTAAGGCTTGCTTAACACTTAAGTCAGTCTTTTAACATCTACAGAAACTGTGTACGGAACAAGTTAGATGACTGTATAGTGAACAGAAGATGTTACTCACTTATACAAGTTCCAGGCATCATTAATGAGTTGAAGTCTATTTACGATTGGTATAACCTAAAAGGAACAATTGATTGATTAAAATACCAGTAATTACGATTGGTATAGCCTAAAAGGAACAAGTGATTGATTGAATTATTAGAAATTACTATTGGTATAATCTAAAAGGAACAATTGATTGATTGAGATACCAGTAATTACGATTGGTATAATCTAAAAGGAACAATTGATTGCTGAAATACCAGAAATTAATTATTGACATCTAAGTAGAAATTATTAATATATTTGTTCCTAATATAATGTTAAACTCTACTTAAGGTGTGTTTTTTTAAAAAATTGTGATATAAATTTACATTAAATCAATGTGTTTGTGTAAGCCTGCTCAAAAGAAAATACAGTAGAACATAAATTATTAAGATTAATTAATTGGGAACTCGGTCAGTCCGTATACTCGATCGTCCGGATAACCGAAAGCGGAATAGTACAAACAATCCATTTCACCAGCAATAGAAAATAAATTCTATTAGGGAATTTCACTGTACGTAAGCATAAAAATTAGGTTATATAAACAGGGGACATGGCCGGTCCTACAGATTGCGGGGCCCTATGCTAAACGAATAGCTCGGGGACAAGTCTGGGTAGAGATAAAGATAATACGTGAAAATTAAGAATTTTTATTAAAAATAAATTCTTCATTTGAATTTTATTCATACTTTATTAAGTGTAAAATCACGGTCAATTAAATAAGGAGCCATTTTAAAAAAAAAGGTCGTTTTCCAACATTCACGTCTGCCTTTACGATCTACTAACGACTATCAAAATATCGCTTTTATTTTTTTTTTTAAGAGCTCGAGATAGATTTAGATCTCTATTTACATGCCACTGACTATTACAGTGAGTTAAGTATTGGAACTTCCTGTTTTGGTTTCCATTCGCCTTATTATTTTATTATTGAATGCAAAATGATAATGACGTTTTTTATTGAACGCGATCAGGATGAGCATTAGTCCATATTTATTGGCACCAAAAATTACAATTTTGTCTATTTCTCAAGAAATTTTTATGATTTTTCGATAACTTAAAATAGTGTCAGGCTATTTTCATAACTTTTCTTCGTATACTTTGCATTATTTGGAGATGGCCAGGAGCTCCTGGAAAATCAGGAGTTGACGGAAACCCTGTTATAATTTTAAAAGGCTTAATTTACTACTAGTGTTAGAGCGGGGCCTATAAAAGTGCGTGGCCCACTACGGCCGTATAAGTTATTGAGCCATAAGGCCGGCCATGATATGGAAATGTCAGTCTCAGTTGACATTGCCTGATTTAATGTTCACCTCATGTTAAGGCGTTAAAAAGACTCGTGAATTCCTGATGTAGAAAACAGGAAGTAGAATGACTAAAATTTAGTCAGAGAGTGAGAGAGTCAAGTGTTATCCTCTGTACGAGGCAGTTAATCTGTAGTAGCGACTTTGAGAGTCGAGTTGTAACTTTTAGTCAAGTAGTATCTTTTGGTCCAGTACGGACTTAAGTATTTTGATAGTTTTTCTCTGGATTTAGAGAGTCAAGTAGCAACTTTAAAGTTTATTGTTACCCGCTGTGATGCGGACGTTACTTGTGGTTTATTCTGTAACTAATCATCTTGGACATTCAATGCCGCTGTGATGCGGACGTTACTTGTGGTTTATTCTGTAACTAATTATCTTGGACATTCAATGCCGCTGTGATGCGGACGTTACTTGTGATTTATTTTGTAACTAATCATCTTGGACATTCAATGCCGCTGTGATGCGGACGTTAATTGTTATTTATTCTGTAACTAATCATCTTGGACATTCAATGCCGCTGTTATGTAGATGTACGTTTTGTTTCACATCGGAAGTCTACATGTCACTGCCAATAAGGTGCAGTATTGTTATTATCGTCATTAAACAAACATTATATTTGTCTGCCAAAGAGAACTTGAGTCAATCTGTAATGTCTGTGTCTGTCACGTGTCAAGTGTGACACCAGGAAGCACGAACCCAGCAGTCTACGACATTCGTGACACACACAAATAGTACCCAGCAGTCTACGACATTCGCGACACACACAAATAGTAACCAGCCTCATGGGTAATGTTACACTACTACGTCAACACACATAGAAACTTTACAGGGGAACAAAGTGTTATATGTTGTTTTATACAGCTATCAAGAGAAGATAGGAAAAATGAGGAGCCGGTAAAGCCTAGACAGTTTGTGGCACACTGGGCTATAGCCTGGCAGAGTCTGCCACACCGCTCACCCCAAAACAGTATAGGCGCTTGCCGCTCCTTTGGATATATCAGCTGCGTGGAAAAGGAGAAACTGATTTGCGGGTGACATCGTTCCGACCACAGCTAATGCCCAGGCTTCCATCTCATTTAAATTCTATGGTTTGATCCATAATTGCTTCGCGACTGAAGAAAGCCATAAGAAAATATTAATATAATTTTTTTTCTTGAACATAATTTGTAAATAAAAAAAAAGATTTTACTAACAGAATGATCTGTCTTCAGTTGCTTGGCCAAATCTTGCCAGTTGGATAAGTCATAATTAACTCTATAAAATCCAATAAAATTAACATTACAGATAAACCAAGACATTTCAGAGTCACTTGGTGCCAAATCACCATAAGATATACTCTCTGAAAACAAAAGCGAAATACATAACCATTAGAATTCAATATCATTTGTCACTATTTGCTTTTGCGTTAAACCAAATAAGTTAAAAAAAAAAAGTATTTCACAAATATAATCTTAACACAACTGTTAATTCGTACATCCAGTTCTGTGAAAACATAATTATATTAAACAAGAACATTAAAAACATTTAGTAATAATAGACCCTGGATGACCAACATTAAAATTTAACATTCTGTCGTCATCGAGAAGTACATTGAAGTCTATTTATAAAGCGCTGGTAATGAGTGTGCATGTGTTTTTGTGTGTGTGTGTGAATGTTGGTCGTATGTGCATGTATATCGTGCATCTGTATTGTTATTGTACAGTAGTTACGCTGAGGTTGTCAATTGTAGTCAAAAAGAATTTTCATTTGTTTGGATCAATAAAGTTATCTTTTTTATCTTATCTTAATGATAACAAGTATTCCTACCGGCCAGCTCTGAAGGTTAGAGATGTTTCTTCAGCTTTGAAGATACTTACATCTTAGCCCAAATGTATCACAGGATGGCCGTAGGGAGGGGTTCAAAACCAAGATCATCTAGCCCAGTGGTTCCCAAACGTTTTCCTTAACGACACACTTTGCACATTCTGAGTATGTCGTTTACTTTTTTTAGATTTATTCAAGCGGTATCCCAATGGTTAAATATTCTTGCAGTTCGACGAACACTTATTCAGACAGCGCAAAATACTAGGATTTCACGGAACACAGTTTTGGAAAAACTGATCTAGACCACTAATCAATAGATCAAAGTGCATACATACCATATGATCAGATAATTTTACTTGGACCATTTTTTTATCAATAATTATAATTAATTGCAGCACAGTTTGTTGACATCACGCTTGTTTAAATTGAATAGACACAATATATTTAAAGAAGGGAAATATTTATAAAAAAAACAAAAAAAATCTAGTCGACCTCGGCGTAGCATACACCGCTTTTTAGTAACGGTTGAACACTTTATGAGTTTAGGCAATCGACTGTGTATGAATGGAAAGAAGAAACTCTGGAGAGAGCAACATACACAAATAAATCAATAATTGATTGCCTAATTGAGTATTTCTGTTTATTAATTAATTTCATATTTTATTTGGTAAAAAAAAATTGTTTAAAAATCAACTTGATCAAAGAATTATTTAAGGGGACTTAATACAACAAATTTAGCCATATCTGTGAATACTTCAGTATTAGTTTTACTTGTTACTACAAAACAAAATAATGAATTATCAGTAATTATTTGTTTAGTTGGTTACCCTTAATTGGTTCATGTTTTGTCTATGTTAATGAATAATTGTAGAAAGAATGGGAGAAATAGCATGTATACGTTTTCTTTTGCGACATACAGACAAAATAAGTTGATATTAGCTTTATAAAGATAACTATCTATTATTTTCAAACTACTTAAAATTTACGTGACAAAAATAGCATTAAATAATGAAGTCCAGTTAGTAAGTACAAATGTACATATCTTTGTGTTCTAATGTAATGCACTTACTTGACTCTTCATCTTTCCAAAGCCAGTAAACATCTTTATCTGTCGGATCAAAGTTTAGGGTTAAACTACTAGCAAATGTCAAGGGAATGTTCCAAGTATAACTGAGGATGATTAAAGTAAGCTCCACTTGTTATTTATTAGATTTATTATCTTAGAGTAAACAATGTAATCAACAGACAAAATATCTCAAGCAACAGTTGACATAGGAATAGAAAGTTGGAATGTAAGTCTTGTGTAATCCTAACTTCATCATTTTGACTTAAAGACACAGCAGTGTCATATTCATATTAAATCTAAATCAAAGATTATTACAATTGAAATGCTTAAATAACGCGACCTTCGCCGGCTAGGTCATGTCCGCAGGATAGAGGAAAATCATATTTCGAAAGTCTTCTTTTTATGGTCAACTCGCGACAGGCTCAAGAAAAAATTGGCAAACCCCACCTCCGATAAATGGACGGGACCTCAAAGCTTGATTCTGACTACTGGAAAGACGTAGTCATAGATCTCTATACGTGGAGTGAGATGTTAACAAAGCATTGATTCTGACTACTGGAAAGACGTAGTCACAGATCTCTATACGTGGAGTGAGATGTTAACAAAGCATTGATTCTGACTACTGGAAAGACGTAGTCACAGATCTCTAAACGTGGAGTGAGATGTTAACAAAGCATTGATTCTGACTACTGGAAAGACGTAGTTATAGATCTCTAAACGTGGAGTGACATGTTAACAAAGCATTGATGCTGACTACTGAAAAGACATAGTCACAGATCTCTAAACGTGGAGTGAGATGTTAACAAAGCCTTGCATTCAGCTCAGATAGAAAAGCCACCTTAACCTGGGATACATGTAGACCAGGATGTCTCTCGAGAACAGGGCTCAACAGTCCCATGAAAAAGTGTTCGACGAGATGAGCCCTAGTCAGAAAGACACATTTCTTATTCCATATGTAAGGATGACTTCTTACAAGTGCTCCTTTCTCACCAGTGCCACTTGGAAATGGAATGGTTGTCTAAATCAGGCAGGAAAACCAAAGACTTGGCAAAGTTTAAGTCACTGACTGGAGGTGCGGTGGTTGAGTGGTATAGCGCATTGCTTCTGGACCGGGGTCCTGGGTTGGAATCCTGGTGAAGACATTAGTTGGGGAAAAGTAAAGGCGGTTGTTCATTATGCTGGTCACATGACACCCTCGTTAGCCGTAAGTGGCATTTTAGTTTGATAGTGAAGTAAGTTTTATTTGAATAGTGAAGTAAATCGTACTTGAATAGTGAAGTATATGTTATTTGAATTGTGAAAAAAATCGTACTTAAATTAATAAAGTACATATTACTTCAAAAGGGAAATTAATCTTACTTGAATAGCTAAGCAGAACTTACTTAAATAGTAAAGTAAATCTTACTTGATTAGTAAAGTAAATCTTACTTAAATAGTGAAGTAAATGTTATTCAAATAGTGAAGTAAATCTTACTTGAACGGTGAAGTAAATTGTACTTAAATGGTAAAGCAAATCTTACTTAAAAGGTGATGTATATTTTCCTGGATCTGCCGCATTAGGATTCAGTAGAAATCTCTCCTGTTGCACTCTAAGAGTTGCATTGCTGTTGTCGTCACGTGTCACTGTAACTAAGGGATAGTTCATTTGTAGAATCCATGTGTCCATTACTTCTTTCACGTCTAGCGTTTTATTGTCCAGTATTACTTGCTAAAATGATAATACACATTTTCAAGTGACATTTTAAACTCTTTGTCTCCGAGTTGACGATACCATCGTTGATTTGACCACATTGAAGTATATATGTAAGTTTTCTAAACATTAATTTGTGTTAAGTAAAGAGAGTGTGCATTCCTCTTTAGTTCTATGCAAATTAAAATATTTTTTTGATTACTAAGTAATTGCATGAATCATAACAGAGAAGTGAACTACAAATGAGCCAATGAATAATTCCGTCGGATCATGGCAAATAATTACGGAGAGATAATAATGTGTGGAACCAAACAGTGAATGCAGGGGGGAAGAAAGTAGTGGCCGTTGTACTAGCTAGACATTTCCGATTCTCCTTCAAAAACTAAATTTTTATAAAGGTTTTATCCACTTACTATGTCCATATGGTAAAAAGTTTAAACATGTCATTTGTCCTATTTCCCATTGTCTGATTAAGTTAAACATTTGTACAATTTTTAGCGGCCCCCGTAAAGGAAAAAGCCGCTATTAGGTTTTTGCAAAATGTCAGTCTGTACCTCTGTCCGTTTGTCACACTCAGATCTCGAAAACTAGAAGAAAAATCAAAAGTATTATTTCACCAAGAGATGCGGCTTGGAAATTTTAGGTGCATCGGCTATTTTTGGTTTTCTTAAAGCAAACTGTTAGTTAAAAAAATTAATTATTCAAACGATTTATTTTATTAAAATACATCAATTCTAAAACAATTAGGTAAATTTAAGGGAGGTAATGTTACAATATGTTAACAAAGAAGGTCAATTATTGTGTCTTTTCGGTATCACAATGTCAAATATATTTATAAAATGTACAAGAAATGTTAAAAAAAATATATTTTAGTTAAAGGTGTTTTCGCTGGTCAACTGTCTGCTAAAATGAAAAGAAAACATTTATGTTTGTTTGTAAAGGCTAAGAATGCACTTTGTATGTAAATATTACACACATTTTTTTAAATGGACTTCTTATACAGCGACTTTCGTGCAATAGCGTATATAGTAGCGGCTAAATGCAGTTATAATCAGTTCCCTCAATTTTGTTTTTGATAGTTAGATTTTATTTATTTTTTGTTTAGTGCCGCCATCAGAATAAGAGACGATTATTTTTGTGCTTTTTGTCTGTTGGTCGTTCTGTCCGTCACGTTTAGATTAAAAAAAAACAACACTAACGGCTAATGAAAACATGATTTAACCTTTAATGTTCCTTCAGAAATATTGTAATAGTTTTAAGTATCTATAATTGATTGTTTTGGATGTTTGTTTATTTATAGTGAGAGAAAATATTAATTCCAAATTAATCAAATACCGTTAATTAAATTGCTGGGATCGTCTCGTATGAAAATTTAACAGTAAGAGGCTATTAGATAGTTTTTAAGTTAACAGCAATGCCTGGTCGTGCGGTTAGCGCAAGTGGACTGATTATCTCGACGGTCCCGGTTTCATTCCCTGCTCGATGCCATCCCCCGTCGTCCATCGGGAGATAAGGTTAAGGAAGTAAATGATCTTTAACTTTGAAGGAACGTCCGAAACATTTTACAGAAACAAAAACATGTGCAACTCTTTTTGTAAATCTTGTTCATTGAACCTGACAAGGAATGACACGTTTTTTTTTCTCACATTTTTTTTCTTGGATCAAAATCATAAAAAGTTTTAGTCGTCAGAAATGCATGAATCAATCAAAAAATTAACCAATTAGGTACTCATTTAGTGCTAATTAATTTTTATTTATATTTATTAGAAAGTGAGCTAAAGCCTGTATTTATATTTTAAAAAATGGGATTAATTAGCGGTTATTTCTCTTAGATATTGATTGTTTTTATTCAGAAAGTCATTGACTTAATATGAAACATGGAACTATGGACAAAGTTAAGAAAATTAATTGCATTGGGGCCCTATGCATGTGGATGCGAACAATATGTCTGCTTGTATAAAGAGCCAAGGGAAACGCACCAGGAGATGAGGAAGAGGTCTAAATTAAATGATTAGTCCAATGGAGAAAGATTAGACAATCAGTTACAACTGGCGATCACTCAGATAGCCGCAGAGCAGAAAGACGAAAACCTAAATGAGCAGCTACCACTCTGCTAAGCTAGTACACCGAAACTGCCCGATAGCCTTACTGACCGATTTCAATACTACAGTTTCAAAACATGACGCTCGAATGCCTTTCTAATCAAACAAAGTCAAGTCAGCAATTTTAAATCTCAACAACAACAGCAAAGAAATGTTCTTTAATAAATTCCAGAAAACATTGAAATACAAGGACATAAAAAGCAGACATACTGGCCAATGAATGAAGGATTTTTACTTTCGGGATTTTTAGGAATCCTCTAAGTCCACCCAGCATTAGTTGGCTAAAAGTAAAGGTCCTGTGCTGACCACATGACACCCTCGCTAACTGTAGGGGACATAGGGACGTAGCAGCGCAAGGTATGACTGCCAAGGCGCCTCCACAATAGAGAAAATAAAAACATATGTTAGTAGATCATTAACTTTCTTTTTTTCAAATATTTAAATCTTACAATAGGCAACACTCTCGTGGTATAAAAGTGCCAAATTGTAGCGTAGCTCATTATGTATAAAAGTAGCTCTGGATTTCCGTCAGTGCGTAAACCACAAAAATGTAATTTTTTAGACTAAAATAAGCATATAGATACATAGATTAAATTTACGAATACGCATGTTATTTCTACTAAAATATGTCATCCTTTTAGATATAAGTATTTCTATTTGTTAGTAGATTTTTATTAAAGCTTTACAAAAAAGTAAAGGGGTCGCCATAAAAATACTGCACCAGGCCATCACATTATTAGTTACGACCCTGAATATGTCCTTTACAATGTATGCAGCATGTTTTTTTAGGCGAAGAAAAGAAATACGCTTAACTATTGCGCATCAGATACATGATAGAGAGGCGTAGTGAATAAAACGTGCACCCCGGGCAAGGTGCTTTATTGGTGACTGTCACAGTCTCAGTTGACATTGCATGATCTAATATTCACGTTACGTTAAGAGTTTAAAAGACACGTGGAATTCCTGATGTAGAAAACAGGAAGTAGAATTAATAAAGTTGACTTTGAGTTCAGTCAACTAAGTCAAGTGGTATCCTCTGGACGAGGCAGTCAAATTTGATTTTAGTAGTAGCGTTTTAGTCGAGTTGTAACTCGAAGTATCTTTTGGGCTGTTGATACCAGTGGTCTTTTTGAGACATGTATTTCTAGTAGTTAATCAGTATTATTCTGTACAGTTTTACCCGCTGAGATGCGGACGTGATTGGTAATCTACTCTGGAGAGTTTAACGTATTGGATATATTTGATACCGCTGTTATGCGGATAGGATCGTTCGTGACTTGTGTAACTAACAAGGAGTGCAGTATTATTAGTATTGTTGTCAAAAAACTTTATGTTTTGTCTGCTGAAACGGACTTTAGTCAATTTGTGGTATCTATGTTTATCACGTGTCAAGAGTACTCCAGGAAGCACGAACCCAGCATTTCACGACATTCGCATTCTTCAACATTACACCATTGAACCTTTTACAGTGCCCCACTACTCCATTAACTAGTTTGTGGGTACTCCCGGCATCACCCTCCTTGCTCACCCCCTCCCTCCTACTACGCTTCTAATGAAAGATTACCTCTGTGAGAGCTGCCCAAAGATCATCGTGAGACGCATCAGAATATTGATTGCTGGTAAGGTACAACTGTTTCAAAATATTAAGAAAATAAGATAAGATACTTTTTATTGATCTTATCAAATGAAAATACAGTTTGACAACACTTGACCATAACTACTGTAACAATGACAATATAAATGCAAATTTACATTTCTTAAAAACCTAGAATTATCCTGTTTCTAGTTCTCTGATTTTCTATCTAACTAAAAAAAAAATTACATTGTTTTCCAAAGTTCGATATTTGATCTGATCTATTAAATATTATGTTTGCTCTGGTGTCTCATTGAGTGGTGTGTTTTTTTCCTGATAATTCATCTGATTTTTGAACCGACACTAAACATAATGAAAAAGGAAAAGCTATTAGATGTGTGCAAGAAATTTTTGTCCTTCCGTCTTGCAAGAGGAGTGCTCAAAACTAAAGAAAACTGGCAAGATGTTTATTTTATATTTTGTAGCTTCTAACATTTTGTATCTCTGGAAAAAAAACATTTTTGGTTTTTAAATCAGATATTTCGATAGAAAAATATATTTTAAAACAATACATAAAAGACATATAGTCTTTACTATAAGTAATAATAATAATAATAATAATAATAATGGTAATAATAATATCAGTTTGAATAAAGAAAAAGTGCTGTTTGGGAGCATTTATATATAAACTTAAACTGATACACAATTTCTGAGTTTTCTTGTGTAAAAAGTACTAGTGTTTTTTGCTTTCGAAAATAAATTTTCTTTCTGAAAAAATAATATATAGAGAGAAAGATGATGATACAATGGGGTAGGCCTTTGAGTTTGGGTGAAGCAGATAATCTATTTTTAATCTTCTTTATATTTGATGTTTGATTTTTAATCTCATTTTTTTCTAATATTTTTTTTGTTTGATCTTGGACCTAAAATTTAGTAATAAATTGAAAATTATTTTGGATGTGATATTTTATATGATATTTTTTGTTTAAAATGATGATGGATCTAAAACTGAATGTATTGTTTGATAAGATGCTTTACGTTAAGTTCCATACAATAATGCATTGCCAATCAACTCTTTAAAACAATTCATAGTCCTTTTTTATTATTACTTATTTACAAAATTGTATGCAATTTAATATATTTGTAGATATTTTATGGAAAATGAAATTCCGTCGCTTCAATCCTATTTCAACATAATCTAAGATAATCGTCTGATTGACAAGCACATTCACAAGTAGACGTAGAATATCTAGATAAAGACTACAATGTACTATTGCTTACGGTCATTCCTTTTGTAAATGTTTCATCCCCCAGAAAGTGTTTCATCATACGGATGACTGCCCCTCCCTGAGGGTTAAAAAAAATATGTATACAGTCATTTTAAAGTTTCTGAGCTCGTTCCTGTGGAACGTTTAGGCTAGATGGTAAATTTTAAAATAAAATAAAAAAACTTCTAATACCTGTAAAACAAATCAAATTTACACAAGAAATGGCACATTTTGTACTTAAATCCGTATGTACATATCGTATCGGAAAAAATTTTTGTTCAATTTATTTTCTATTTTAAATACAGCCAGTTGTATTCAGTCACGCATTTTCAATACAGAATAAAACAAAAAAATAATACTAAAAGTATTTCATTAAAAAAGATTATACCTACATTATTAATTAAACTTCAATAAAGTAAATTACTTAAAAATTATTTTTTTTTCTGGGTCTATTCAGGTTTCGAATTTGTAACCTCGTTAGCCACTAGAACTTTCGCATTTGTTTTGTTTCGACCAGTGAGTAAGGTCTGGCTAATGTTTTATCACGCTCACATCTGTAATATTTCCAGTTTTAATACCACTGCCTGTTATCGCAATCTAAACATTAAAAATAAAAATAAACTTCATAGAAATCCTAAAGGCTGCTGGTAAAGTCATTGGCAAAAAACGAAACCCCATTTTGGGGCAGCTGTAGAGACAAACATCCATACAAAAAAAAACTAAACAAATTATAGAAATAAAAAAAATCACCCTTTGTGTCAGGATTTTGTGATTTTAATCATCACAAAAGAGATACAAAGACACTGATAGCAAAGACAAACAGACATAAACACTCTTTTATTCCACTAGCAGTCAAATCATTAAATAGAAACTGATATAATGCACACATTGTGAGACAAATTTCCTTACGGATAATAAAGATCAATATGATTATTATTATTTTTATCATTCTTTTGCGATTATTTATTGGTATGTTCCATTTGTGGACATCTAGATCTAACACTTGACCTAAATTTTTGGATTGGAACTCTTCATATCTAGTATAATATCTAGAAGTAATCTCTAGAAAATGTGCGTAAAAATATAAGCAACGCTCATTAAATGTTGCGTTGTCTCAAATTCAGGGCAATACCGCTGACTATGCAATGTTAGCTAGAGACCTAGATACAGTCTTAATCCAAATTTACATTTATTTTTTACTATTAAAAATTATAATGATTAAACTAAAGTTTTTCCGCTTTTGGCCGACGAGCTGATAATTCTTTTCTCAGCAATAAAAATCAACTGATAAATTATCTAAAATACAGCTATTTTTGAGATCAGCTATTTGGTTTTTGTATCCAGGTTCTGCTGGTTCCATGAAGATCTGACTTGTATAATGGTATAGTAATAAAAGACTTTTTACCTTCACATATGAAATAGTATCAAATATTGCAAATATTTCATCTGTATGGCCAACTGGTACATAAATAGGATGAGAGGAGACCATTTCATCCATAGAAAGAGCTTCTTGTACAGATGTAGCAAACGACTCAAACTAATGAAATATAATAAATCCAAAAAAAAGTATCATGTGCATTTTCTAAAAAATTATTAATAAAATAAATGTATGCGTAAAAACTTCTGTTTATTGATAGAAATGATAGAAATGTCGCAATTATATATTATATAGATAGAAAGATAGATAGATAGATAGATAGATAGATAGATAGATAGATAGATAGATAGATAGATAGATAGATAGATAGATAGATAGATAGATAGATAGAATATTTTTCTTAAAAAAATTAAATAAAGATAAAATACAAATATTGTACTCAAACAAGTAGGTGGTTTTCTATCCACTCATTATTTCAGTCGTTTAATGAAAGATAATTGCATATTAATTAGTGACGTAAAAAGGGCCAAATCGTTGGTCTTTTGGCTGACCAGACAAACCCATTCCGTGCTCTGTGGTACTTGGGATTTGGGAAGAAGGAGAACTTATACAAGTTTGACCTAGCGTATGAAATAAGAAACTTGCCCGCTAAAAATAGTGACAGATTAGACAGGATCTTTACACAGATTAGACAGGATCTATACACAGATTAGACAGGATCTATACACAGATTAGACAGGATCTTTACACAGATTAGACAGAATCTATACACAGATTAGACAGGATCTATACACAGATTAGACAGGATCTATACACAGATTAGACAGAATCTATACACAGATTAGACAGGATCTATACACAGATTAGACAGGATCTATACACAGATTAGACAGGATCTATACACAGATTAGACAGGATCAATACACAGATTATAAATTATTTCTATATAGAATAGCCTTACATGTTGATCTAAAAACTCAAAGTTATCTTATATAGGTACAAGTTAAGAAGTAACTATACTAACATTCTAGAAAGGATTTATACACGGAATATTTGACCCTCGTTTTAACCATCATTCTAACAATGTTCCACTCAGGGTGTACATTGACTACCTTAGTCTTTACAATCATACTTTCAATGTTCCACTCAGGGTGTACATTGACTGCCTTAGTCTTTACAATCATACTTTCAATATTCCACTAAGTGTGTACATTGAGTGCCTTAGCCTTTACAATCATACTTTCAATGTTCCACTAAGTGTGTACATTGATTGCCTTAGTCTTTACAATCATACAATGTTCCACTCAGGTTGTACATCGACTGCACAAGTCCTTACTATCCTACTTACAATGTTCCACTCAGACTGTACATCGACTGCACAAGTCCTTACTATCATACTTACAATGTTCCACTCAGACTGTACATCGACTGCACAAGTCCTTACTATCATACTTACAATGTTCCACTCAGATTGTACATCGACTGCACAAGTCCTTACTATCCTACTTACAATGTTCCACTCAGACTGTACATCGACTGCACAAGTCCTTACTATCCTACTTACAATGTTCCACTCAGACTGTACATCGACTGCACAAGTCCTTACTATCATACTTACAATGTTCCACTCAGACTGTACATCGACTGCACAAGTCCTTACTATCCTACTTACAATGTTCCACTCAGACTGTACATCGACTGCACAAGTCCTTACTGTCCTACTTACAATGTTCCACTAAGAGTGTTCATTGAGGGCCTTAGTCTTTACTATCATTATAACAATGTACCAATAAGGGTGTACATTGTCTGTTCCATAGATATTTTAAACATAAATGAATAGCAGCACTAGGGACAAAGTTTTTCAGCACCTAGCTTCAACTCTATGTTTACGTTCACAGCTTAATTGCTCATACCCACTGAAGCTTCTATATGTAATGTGCTTATGTTGTCCACTTGTCATTATGAGAGAGACACAATTAGATAGAGCCATTGTTTGTCTAATACATGCCTAATGGATGTGTGTGTCGGCTCTATTGAAGTTGTGGGTGAACGGATGCTGCGAGGTGGGGGGAGGGCTCGCTTGGGCAAGTAACCTTTGACCACTGGGGTGGTAATTTGCATACGGGCGAAATGACTGAAGAATGTTTTTTTCGACATTCGGATGGTCTAGAGGTTAAGTTCGCTTTATCGCTAGGCGGTGTTGCCGTTTCCGAGGTCACTGGTTCGAGCCTCGGTCGGCGCTGTTCCTTATTTTCGTAGCATTTAATTCACTACATTCTCTCTTGCTCTAGTATCAACCATCATACTTACAATGTTCCACTGTGGATGTACATTGTGTGCTCTAATATTAACCATTATACTTACGATGCTCCATTCTGGGTGTGCATGGTCTGCTCCAAGGTACATCATATAATAAGAAAAACCTTCATTTAGCCATAAGTCATCCCACCAACTAGGTGTGACAAGATCACCAAACCACTGCAAAAATGTGTTAGAAATCTTTTTGAATTTTGAACTTAAAGTTGTTAAAATGTCATCAATCTTTGTTTAAAGTCACTAGAGCAATCATCATTCCATTGTCAAAAGTGACTAGATGTGTCATCAATGGATTGCCAAAAGTCACAAGATCTGTATTTAATGGAGTGTTGAAAGTCCATATATCTGTCATCAAAGATTGTAGAAAATTCACTAGATCTGTCGACAGTATATTTTAAATGTCTCTAGATCTGTCATCAATGGATCGTCAAATGTCACTAGATTAATCATTAATGGATTTCAGTTTTTGTTTTTCTAACTTCTTTAGATAATGGGATGATATACATATATGACCGAATCCAATGGCAAGCCCGTCCATTTTTTTTACGTTGTCTTCCCATTGCTTTCCTTGTCTGCCTCTTTTTTTTCCTGCTATTGTTCCCCGAAGGAATGTCTTTGTAATAAGGCCATAGTTTTTAAGCTTGCGTTTTCAATAATATTTGCTCTAAACTATTCTACTTTTGGTAAAGAAAAAGTGGAATCCACTCTAGCTTGGCACTAAAGAAAGTAACCGAAAGAAAGTAACCGAAAGAAAGTTAATATCAAAGACATCTGGGAATGATTTTTGAATTGATATTCAAGTGGCTATATTTTCAGAGAGTAAAAAAGCGGATAAAAATTCAATTGATCCAAAAAGCTTGCGCAAGAAGAATTTTCTGAAAAAAAAATGTTGAACCTATAATGTACGTATGTTTATGCTCTATACATTGTTATAAAAATAGTTTTTCTTATTGTTCCTAAAGTTGCATGTACTCCATGGATTACAGACACTGTAGTAGCATTGTCTTATTCGTGAGCTTGTGATATAAAGTCAAGCACATCCTTGTCCAGGCTTTTAAAGATATCATACTTACAAAAAATTATATGACTTTGAGCTTGTGATAAGTATGTGTTAAGTCCTGTGTGATGGACCTTCGGTCATTATGTCGTTGATAAGTATAAATCAATCTACTGTTCTTTCAGTAAAGTAAAATGAGGTTCCCCTTTCAGACTTTGTGGTCTGTAGGGCAGATGATGTAAAGGTCATCTGATTCTGTGGCATACAGTTAACGAGTGTTTCAAGTGGCCAGCACAACGACCAACCACCTTTACTTTTCACCGACTAATATTAGGTACCCATTAGAGTTGGCTGGGCTCCGAGTCGCCCAAAGCTCCCAAAAATAAGTATCCCAGTCTTCACATTTCTTCGAACCCGAACCCAAGCTCTTTACCACTCAGCCACCGCGCCTCCTGTTCTGTCGGTTCTTCTCTAACTCTTCCCTAGTATATCAAGAAATTATATTTTTGAAAGAAAGAGTTGTTAATAGGGCACCTGGTACAGATTTTAAAGTATGGTGTATTGTTTTGCTATCGATTGTGTTAAACGAATTGGACAATTGTTAACATTTAAATATATATATATGAGATGTGCATATAGAGATTCGGATATTAAGCCATAGACAAATTTTTTTAGTTACAATTCTCAAATTTGCGAAATTGCATTTTCCCCACTTGGGTATCACCTTTTGTTGTCTCTCATCCGTGCGGACCACACCCCCTAGTGACGCACTGACGCCAATAAGTTGATATCAGATTTCTTAATAGACAATTACCTGGTGTGCTAACTCGTGAGACACATAAAGAGCCACAATCTGTTGGTATGCCGTGCTGGTGACTCCCTTAGTATATAACATGATCCATTCTCTGATATTGTCAATAAAAAAATGGTTTTACATATATGCATATGTAAGTAACACAACTTATAAATATTTTGATATTTAAAAATATGGTGTGTTTGATTCCTAGTTTGCATAAATCGTCATTTTATTTTATATCTCTATGAAATTTGTGCATAGATAATTACAAGAAAAATGCAAAAAGAACCTAAGCTTTATCGCTGCCTTTGAGGACCTTACCGAGGCTTCCGAGACTTTCAGTCGCGATGGATTATGGAGGACTTTGGCCAGGCATGGATGCCCACTATCCATTCTCAAACAGTTTCAATTGGGACAAAAAGTTCAAATGAGACACAATGGTGACCTGTTTGATCACTATTTAATAGAATAAGAAAAGCAGAGCCGGTTGCTCGCTCCTTTTCTATTCGCGACCTTCCTCGGCGTGATGCTCGGTCAGATGAGACAGCGATTGTACAAAGGCATCTATACAAGAATCTACTACTTCAAGTTTCGTTCAGACGGCACTGAATTCAATCTTCGACATCTACTGTTCCATACAAGGAAAAAAAAAGAAATTTTGACAACAGAGCTACTCTATGCCGATGAATGCGTCCTGATAGCTCACAGTGAACATAATCTCCAGATCGCAGTCAACGAATTTGCATACGCTGCATCCTCTATCAATTTATTTGTAAACCTCGTGAAAACAGAAGTCAATAAAACTTACTCAGCGTCAAAGATCACCGTAAATCAACAATCTCTTAACTTGGTAGATCACTTGACATATAAAGGGGGCATAGTATCCGCATTGCTTTCAAGGGATGTTGATAACCATCTGACTAGGGTCATTAGTGCTTTTGTATGCCTCAAGGCATTGTTCTATATATTATGCACTCATCTGCAAATAATCTGACTTTTGTTCCTGAAGTAATGCAATTTGGTAAATCATTTATGTAAATTAAAAATAGTAGTGGACCCAAGACTGTTCCTTGAGGTACACCTGAGTTTACTATTATCGGTGTTGATTTAGAGCTATTTATTAATTATTACAGTTTGTTCTCTCCCTATCAGAAAATCTTTAATCCACTGATGCAGTGGACCATTAATGCCAAAATATTTTAATTTTTTAAGCAAACTATGGTGGTGAACTTTGTCAAAAGCCTTCGAATAATCTAGTAAGATAGCATCTATTTGTTCACTTTTATCTAAACCTTTAAAAAATTATCAATTAGTCCTATTAGTTGTGTTTCACATGATCTATATTTCCTAAAGCCATGTTGGTATGGTGTGAGGACATTTTGTTTGTCTAAGTGGTTTATGATGTTGCTACATATAATGTGTTCTAGGATTTTACATGTGTTGCTGGTAAGTGATACTGGTCTGTAGTTTCCTGGGTCAGATGTTTCTCCTTTTTTAAATAGGGGGGTGACATTAGCTTCTTTCCAGTCCTTTGGTACTCTGCCCTGGTTAAGTGAAGCCTGAAAGAGTATTTTGAACACTGGGGCTAGCTCATTGCTTAGTTCTTTGAGTAATCTAGCTGGAATACCATCAGGTCCAGACGCTTTATTTGGTTTGGTGTTGGCTAATAGTTTTGAATTCCATTTTCTTGTACTACTATATCTTCTATGTTGTCTACTTGGTTCAAATTCAGTAATATGTCTTTGTCTCCTGGGGCTGAGAATGCTGATGCAAAGTATTTGTTTAGGATGTTTGCTTTAGTTTCATTATCATTATGTATTAGGTTATGTTCATCTTTTAATGGCGCTATGCCTGTTGTTTCCATTTTCTTAGACTTAATGTATGACCATAGGTTTTTGTTGTTATCTTTAGATATTACATTGTTTATGTATTCACTCTGCAGCTGTCTGCTTACTTTTTGGGTTAAGTGTTTAATTTTTATATACTTTTTGTAAACTCTATCTGCCTTAGTTTCTTTAAATTTTCTATATAAGTTTTCCTTCTGTTTACAAAGCTTCTTTAGTCTATTATTAAACCAGCTTTTATTTATTTTGTTTGATATGTATTTAGTTGGTATATGATTTCCTATAATGCTTTTAAGATGGTTTTTAATGAAAGAGGTCATCGACTGGTTGGTTAATGTCTTTTCTAATAAGAATGTTTGTTGAAAGTTTAATGCAGCTTGGTGTTTTTGTGTTAGGTTAGTTGTGTAAGTTGTGTAAGGGGGATATAGCATGCTACAGTGCCTGTAACTGGGAGGTGCAAGATTCTACAGTGCCTGTATCGGGGTGAGTGTAAGATGCTAAAGTGCCTGTAACCGGGGATGTAAGATGCTACAGTGCCTATAATTGGGGAGAGGTGAGATGCTACAAAGCCAGTAACAAGGCGGTTTAAGATGCAACAGTGCCTGTAACGGTGGTAGGGTGTAACATGTTACAGTGCCTGTAACAGGAAGTGTAAGATCTTACAGTGCCATTAATATGGTGTGTAAGATGCTACAGTGCCTGTAACAGGGGGTGTAAGATGCTACAGTGCCTGTGACGTTGCTGGGGTGTAAGATGCTACAGTACCTGTGACGTTGCTGGGGTGTAAGATGTTACAGTGCCTGTAACAGGGGGTGCAAGATGCTACAATGCCTGTGACGTTGCTGGGGTGTAAGATATTACAGTGCCTGTAACAGGGGGTGTAAGATGCTACAGTGCCTGTGACGTTGCTGGGGTGCAAGATGCTACAGTACCTGTGACGTTGCTGGGGTGTAAGATGCTACAGTGCATGTGACGTTGCTGGGGTGTCAGATGTTACGGTGTGTAAGGGGAAGCTTAATGAAATTAAAGACTAAGATATTAAAGTGGGTATAAAATTCTATATTGTGGGTAACGGGTGTGGGAGTCGGATGTTAAAGTGCAGTGGTTCTCACTCAAACTGTGGTCTACGGACCATGAGTACAACTTGAAACATCCATAATTGCTACTAGAAATCTGAAAATAGTATAAAACAAAAATCTCTTTTATCCGATAGGACAATTGTATTATAAGAATAAACTCACTCATCACTTCTGTGATATGTTTAATACGTACTATTATTTGACCAACGTAGTTATATGCTGTGTAATTTTAATTTACTCATGGGTCAGTTGGCAAGTTTTGACTATGTAAAAGTGGTTTCGGGGTTAAAAAAAAGGTTTGAGAACCTGTGTTTAAGTATGTGTAACGGTTGGGGGTCCGCGCTGCAGAGGATGTGTAGATTTTTTATGACAATTTTTTTGGCTTTAATTTTGTTTATTTAGGTGAAATGTTAATGTGCGTAGCCAAGGGGGACTTGGAGTTTAAAACCCCTTTCAATTTTTGGTTTACAATAAAATCGCTCTTCAATATAAGATTAAAGCCTACAACAGTTATCAGAAACTAAAAGCGTATGCAAGATGGGTTTTGTTTTTAAAAACTCGTCCAGAGGACTGTAAGTTAAAACTACCTCCAGAGGGTTTTGAGTTTAATCCTCTTAAGCCACTAGCGGATCAAGAAATTTGGAGTGTAGGGGGGGGGGGTTGTTTTATAAACCTTAACCCTAACGCTCAGGAAACCCTAACCCTAGGCATAAACGCAAATATATATATATATATACATATGTAGAGAGAGAGAAAGAGAGAGATAATTTTTAAAAAGCAGTGTTTCTCATCCTTTAGCAAAAAAAAAAGTCATGTTGAGGCTTTTCTCTTGACAGCTAGGGGCCTGGGTTTAGGGTTATTATTATTCATTTTTGAGTTGACAGGAAAAAGAAAAAAGTGCAAAATTTCTGCTTCATTCGAGACAGAGCTTGCCTTCCCCTTTACCTCTATACCAAATAAAACAGAAAAGAGCTAACTATTGAGCAAAATGAAGAATTCCTTTAGAAAATAATGTCCGGGAAAACGAGTTAAATCAATGCGAAGGCGAATTTAATTCTAGCATTTTCACTGTTTTACCTGAATGTCATAAGTCCCCAGTTTTCCATACCAGCAGCAGCAAAGTCTGGTAAGGCTATCATATCTGAGAACATAAAAGTGTAGCGAATCTAGTCTGGTAAGGCTATCATATTTGAAAACATAATAGTGTAACGAATCTAGGTCAAACACGCAACGAAGGACCACGTAATATATATTTTACCTTTTACTTTGCCTATTCCCTAGTCTATTCGACCGTTGGGGCAACATGCAAGATTTGTCCACAATCTTTCTCAATTCATGTCTGTCTTTTGCTGAAGATAAAACTCCATTCATTGGCAGGCCCGTAAATTCATTTATGTAGTCTGTAATGTCTTGGTTTGTGATGCGGTCTTTGAATGTAATACCAAAGATCCTTCTGTAGCATCTCAATTCTATTGCCAGGATCCTCCTCTCTAGCTCTGTATTCAGCGTCCAAGACTCGCATGCATATAAGAATTAGGTCATGACCAGGAAACGCTTCAGTCAGATTTTGGTGACGACGGCTAAGCCTTTGTCTTTCCATATTATTTTCAGTCCTCCTCCAACTGTGGTTTTAAACCAGTCCCCAATATTATTGTTAAAGTACTGCGTAGCCGTGTTGAGATAGGCCTATATTCATTCATTTATGAAAAAAGTCACGCATGCGCAACACAGAATGAACTATAAAAGCCAATTTTTAACTCTAGATTAGTGTAGATTTAGATCTATGTCTACCTCAAGATCTACTTTATACTTTAACACATGAACATACAAAATTAAGTCTATTCATCTCAAATTTTAATCAAATATATGTAGGCCTACAAGCAAATGTTTTAATTTGAAAAAAAATGGATTTAAGCCTATTAGCTATTTTGATTTGAAACAAGACACATTCGCTTTACTTATTACATTATTATTTCGTTTAATTGTGACTATATCGACAGTAATGCGCAAATAAAGACCCGCGGGTTGCGGGTAACATGTCTAGTTGTAAATAAAATAAATGAGAAATGGACGAGCTCTCATCCAAATCACAAGAAAGATAACGCTTACTATAAGCTATCACGACAAGATCAACGTCTAATCTTTCGACTCAGGACCGGACACAACAGGACGCGACCATACATGTACCGGAAGCTCAAAATTAGAACCAGTGAAATCTGCCCATGTGGAGTATCACCTTAGAATGCAGACCACGTCCTCGTAAACTACTATCTTTACCAAGAGGCCCGTATAAGACATTGGCCCCAAATCACCACAACAGAAAGAAAACTATATGGAGAGCTCCCTGATTTGGAAACCACTGCGCAGTTTATCTCATGTATTGGTCTAGTCATCTGAACACTCCAACATAACAAAGAGAACGAAGAAGAAGATGAAGAAATGAAAAAGATTCTCTTGGTGATTGAGGTATTTTTGACAGAGTATTCTGAGGATAAAAATGTATTCTGATGTCTAAAATCTGCTTGTTCTTTTAATATATTTGTGTCTGCTATTAGTTTTAGTCGATTTAATATAATAATTTTTAGCAGCACTTTGTTTGGATGGCTTATGAGGCTGATGGTGCGGTAGTTTAGACAGAGTTGTATGTTGCCATTCTTTGAAACAGGGTTTTCACTGCTGATGCTTCTTCCGAGCGTAGCATCGTCTATTTTAGATAGTGCCGGGGCAGTTAGTATCTCGGTATCTCCTGAGATTTCAAAGTAATACAACTCTGTATTCCGTCCATCTTATCAGATCTTTTTCCTCAGTGAAGCATTTATTGTTTTACATTATGTTAGTTCTTCCATGCTTTGAGGTAGTGAGATCTGTTACTAATTGTTACGCTATGTTACTGTTTGGTAGAAGAGATCATTGCAAGTGTGGTCAGCCACAAACACAAGTCCCCTCCCTACCTTCTCGTTGTCTACAGAACGACAGTTTATATCAACAACTCGTGTGGCTTTAGCCTTTCTCTAGTTCTGTTTTCTCTTGAATCAACAATCAACCCTCCTGTCTCTACTTGCGTTCAAAACAACTCTGTTACAGTGCACAGGTGTGCACCAGCAAAGGAGCAGTGACATAATAATATGAATAAAATAGTTAGCCCTAGGTATTATTAAGAATAATGGACCTCATTCACCAAAAATAAACGGTCACGTGATAATATAGATAAAAAAATGAAATGAAATGTCACGTGATAAATATTCTTCATTATAATTAGATCGTGCAATTTGTATAGAAGAGATAGAGAAGCACGTAATTCAATCTTGTTTGTTTACGATGAGTGACTGTGGTGCATTGTGACAAATGTCTGTCCTCTCACCTTCATACATTTGGACCTACTTTGGTCTTACCTAGTTTGGGTAGGGGAAAACTAGCACCGAAGAGGTCTTCAAAGTAGGCTAAACCTTTAATAGTAATATTCAAAGCATACGCAGTACTAGAGACTACTTTGGTCTTACCTAGCTTGGGTAGGGGAAAACTAACACCGAAGAGGTCTTCAAAGAAGGCTAAACCTTTAATAGTAATATTCAAAGCATACGCAGTACTGGAGACTTGTTCTTGTCTGGCCCAGGCTCTGCACTAGAAAAAGAAAAAAAAGTGTGTCAATTTACATTGTTTTTGTTTTGTTTTGTTTTTTCCTGGTGGGGAACGGAGGTGATTCGGGAGGGGGTGAACTACTTCCTAAAATTCTCACAAAATGCCTATGGGGGGGGGGAGAATGAACTTCTTAAAATGTCTCACGAGATGCCCGGGGGGGATGAACTTCTTAAAATGCCTCACGATATGCCGGGGGTTGGATGAACTTCTTAAAATGCCTCACGAGATGCCCGGGGGTTGGATGAACTTCTTAAAATGCCTCACGAGATGCCGGGGGTTGGATGAACTTCTTAAAATGCCTTACGAGATGCCCGGGGGGATGAACTTCTTAAAATGCCTCACGATATGCCCGGGGGTTGGATGAACTTCTTAAAATGCCTCACGAGATGCCGGGGGTTGGATGAACTTCTTAAAATGCCTTACGAGATGACCGGGGGGGGGGATGAACTTCTTAAAATGCCTCACGATATGCCCGGGGGTTGGATGAACTTCTTAAAATGCCTCACGAGATGCCGGGGGTTGGATGAACTTCTTAAAATGCCTTACGAGATGACCGGGGGGGGGGATGAACTTCTTAAAATGCCTCACGATATGCCTGAGAATGAAATTTGAATGAACTACTTCGAATGCTTCACGAGAAAGATTTGGACCTACACAAATAAATCATAAAAGTTTAAAATTATTTTGCAATCGAGTAACTATGATTAGAGAATTTTTATAGGAATAAATTTATAAGATTACTTAAGTAGAGAAAATTGGTTTCATCAAATTGATTAAATATAAAAATAATCTTCTAATTCAATAAGAAGCTTACCAGGACTCCATCAGTAGTTGTAGTTTCAATATAAGAAAAGTCTGACACAACAAATGCTAGTAAGTAGGTTGACATTTTTTTGGTCTGAGCAAACACATCTTTAACATAAGTCACACCGTTCTCCACGCTATACAAACAATGTAACAAACATAATATAAGCAGTCTTATATTGAGGGGGGAAATACATGAATTATTTTGAATCAATCATACGATGAATTTATGAACTGGTCTAGATTCTAGACTAAAATTTCACAAGGTTTTAAAGACAGATTTTGTGGAAACACAAACTCTAAATTTTCACTCGAAGAGATCCGCTCAGCCAAAAAGAAAGGTTTCAAAATGTTTAGGAAGTCTATCAGAGGCTTTGAACTACAAACATCAAAAACACTCAAATCTTCATCGATATAAAAAGAAAAGACGCGCTCGTGTCGACAGTGTTGCCGATATTGTTGTATTGTTAGCTCAACTAGTTCTATTAAAGGCAAAGGACAGACAGAAATGGAGAAGGACCGTTGACAGATCGTGTGTTGTGCCCCAACGGTCTAACAGACAAGGGGAATAGGTGAAGGTGAAGTTAAATGTGAACCTAGCCTAAATTATCTTATTGAATGATTATCTTATTAACCTGATTGTTTTGTAAAGAGCCAAAACCTTATTTAAACCCTAAAATTATATTTCTATACCTTGACACTCTGAGGAATAGTATTGAGCCGCTCTCTGCATCTTTCGCATGAAACACTAGTTATTAGTTATTGTTTTGTACTTAAATGCATATTAAATAGATTTTTTCTTAAATAAAAAAAAAGAATTGTGTGTGTGTGTTTGTAAATGTAGTAGTAAGTATGACAGAAATTATTTAATTTAGTAATGTATTAAAAAATGGCAAAGAATCTTAAAACAGTTTGCTTAAATGGGCTGCAAATATAGTAAATAGTTATCTCCCTTACTAAAAAGTCAACCGTGTTGTTTTTATTTTACAATTAATAGTGAATAGTTGTGAAAATTAAATTTTTCGCTTTCTGAAAGTAGCTGTAGCATCATAACTTTGAAAGGTCTAAAATATTATGATGTTGGATATACAATATCTTTACTTGTTTACCAGATCTAAACGGGACGGACAAACAGACATTCGATATAAAACTTATAGCGACCATTACCCTTTCGAGGCCTCTAAAATTTTTAGCGATTGGAAATATATTTTTATGCATTGTTTTTTTGTTAAACACAAGAGAGAGGGTTAACTGAAAGTAAAAGAGAGATGATCAATTCAAGGAGATAAACTAAAGGAAAAAGAGAGAATAAACTGAAGCAAGATAAGATAGGGTTAACTGAAGAAAAAAAGAAAGAGGGTTTACTGAAGGAAAAAGAGAGAAGGTTAACTGCACAACGTCAATCCGAACTAATATCAGGTACGCATTAGAGCTGGGCGAATTTAAGGGCGCTCCTAAAAATCCAGAAATTTAAAATCCATGTCTTTACCAGGATTCGAACCCGGAACACTCCGATTCGGAAGTCAATCGCTTTACCACTCAGCCACAGTGGCTCCGATCCATGAGAAACTTCAGGTGTAAATGTAATATCAGTTACGAGTAGGGGTGCACCGGATAGTCCCTCCGGCTCCGGCTTCTGGCGAATATCCGGCATTTTTTACTATCCGGTGCTATCCGGCTCCGGTCGGATATCACTACCGGATAGTAAACCGGATAGTAAAAAATACACCTATTTAATATGCATAAAGTGGACCTCGTTCCATTACTGTCTGTTATAGAATGTATTAATGTTTATATGAAAACAAAATAATGTGCTTAAAAATAGAGCCATTATAAATATGCACCAAACATCGTTTATTATAAAGACAAGGCATGTTAATAACTTAATATAAATAGAGATGAAACTTTACATCATAAATGCGCTTTACATACAGAGATGCAATGACTGGCACTTTTGTCAATTTGTCTTGACCTTTGAGTAAGTTAGTTAACATGTTAAAATGTTACATTCCTTGACTACGTCATGCTGACCAGACGTCTGTCTAGCTGTGCGGGTATATCTCAAGAGGTAGAGATGAACAACTCCCACCCCCTTTTATTTGTTTAGTCCATCACATTGAGTTTTTTATAGGCAGGTAACCACAAGTTAAATACGATGGACGTAGGTTTAATGTCAGCGTATAGACATTCTCTAGTGGTCACACCTTTCGAGGGAACTGAGTTTGTTTACTTAGTAGTTAATCTTTATTGGGGGGGGGGGCTGGACTACAAGAGCCACACCCCTAAGGTAACAGGTATATTACTAGATGAACAACTCCCTCCCCCTTTTATTTGTTTAGCCCATCACATTGAGTTCATTGATTGACAGGTGACCCCAAGTCAGATACGATGGACGTAAGCACTCTCTAGAGATCACACGAGGGAAATAGGTTTGTTATTGGGGGGGGGGGGGGACTAGACTTTACATTATAAATTCGTATTACATACGTAGCAGCGATGTCTGGCACACTGGCTTGTCTTGACCTTTGAGTGGTGTAGTAAACATGTCATATTCCTTAACTACGTCACGCTGATAATCTGTCTAGATGTGCGGGTATATCTCCAGAGGTAGAGATGAGCTACCCCCACCTCCTTTTGTTTGTTTAGTCCATAACATTGAGTTCACAGATAGGCAGCTGACCGCATTAAGCCAGATGTCAACGTGTTGACACTTTCTAGAGGTCACATCTTATGAGGGAACTGAGTTTGTTTGGGTATAAAAGTGGCTTGCAATGGCATTTAGTAAATTGAAAATAATAATGGCTGATAAAAAGTCATCACTTATATGGCGTTACTTTAATGTCAAAACAATGGACAACTCTAAATCAGTTTGCAATGCTTGTAAAATAGTTCTGTCACGTGGTAAACTAGGCAAACCTAAAGACTTCTCAACCAGCAATATGATTAGTCATCTACGCTCGAAACACCCAGACGAGACACTTGTAGACCAAACTACTTATTTTAAAAATCTACATTCTACTTACGATGTTGTAGAATTGTCAATCAGAGGCATGCTGGATATTGAGCTAAAATGGCTTGGTCGAACAAGAGTCACATTAAAGGTCGACTTTATAGCGGGCTCATCAAAACATGGGAATGCCTTTCTAGCATCAGTGGGTTGAAACTGAGTTACAGCCTGATAGCTAAAATTTAAAACAAGATAAATATATAAATTCTTTTTTTTTTAAAGTGTACTTAATTGGAAGGACTTCACTGTCTCTACATCCACAACTATATCTCTCAATAATGTAGAAGTTACTATCCTATTTTTAAAACCAAACTACGTAACTAATACCAATAATTAATTGACGTATTTGTTGTTTTGTAATGTATTTGGTGTTACATAAAATAAATATTTGGTTAAAGTTTTAACATCATCCGAGAATGGGTGTTAGTGAAATAAAGAGCTCTGTATTTTTATAAGTTTGAATTTATATAAGCTTTTTAAAAAAATATATTTTGGCTTTCCAATTCATGATACAAATGTTGCCAATTGGTTAAAAATAGTTTTGTAACTTACTGTGTCTTATTTTTTCCTTTGTATGAACTGAGATAGAATCCGTTTAATTCCTTACTAAAAGGCGACGTGTAGCTCATTTCTATCACATACGTTTTACCAGCCTGTAGATAGAGTTAATAAACGGCTGAATAGAATGATCGATTATTTTGTAGAAGACTATGCAGGACATTTCCTATAATTAGGGGTGTGGTGGCCAAACGATAAAGCCCTTGGCTGCTGGCTTACGATAGAAAGGGTCGTGAGTTTGAATCCTTGTGCAGACTTTCTATTTGAAAGACATCTTGGAGTCAACCCAACTCTATGGGTACTTGCTTACTTGGGGGAGTAGAGACTGTTGGTCATTTACTAGCCTCATTAAACTCAGCCATATATATATATACATAGTGTCTGTATCATTTATATATATATATGTTTGTGTGTGTATATATAATTAATCTTAATTACATTTTGATCCTTCATTCTTTCGAAAGATGTTTATTGTACCCGAGAATAGGTTCTTCCTGGAGTTAGTGGAAAAATTGTAGACTCGTCCTTGCTTTCAAGGGGGTAGGCTACCCCAGGCAGGGCAAAGCCCCACCGCCAAGCACAATTTCCGGTATTAAAAGCCAACAAAAATATATATTCTGCGGTATCTACAATGCATTATCCTGCTAGTAAAAAGTTTTATTTCAAAACCCTAATGTAGCTATTCTTATTAACTTTGATCCTCCAGCGCCGTGCGGCGCATTGGGCGGCAAGCTGTTTCCACAACAATCTGTCACTGGCAATGTCTGAAGCCTCTTCCCACCTGCTTTGAGAACCTCCATGAAAGTGTGGCGTGAAGTTGTAATGGCCTGTTTGGGCTTTCATCGTATTGGCATCCATGTCATCGATACTGTTTGTATGCATAATTCATTTTGTCGAAGAAGGTGTACCTCATTTCTACTCTGACACAACCTTACTAAGGGGTCGACTCCCTGTTCGGCATACGATTTCCTTGATTGAGACGTGGGTAGGGGTGGAAGAAATAATGAAGTATATTCCATCCCAGGTGGTGTCGACCGTGAATGTCGGACAAAGACTAAGACATTGCCTAAGACCATGTAAGTGACTGTTTTTCTTTACCCCGGTCAAGCGAAGATAAATGAAAAGTCGTGGCCTATTTGTCGCCAATGTGGTGGACCCGGTGGGCCCGGTGGACTCGGTGGGCCCGGTGGACTCGGTGGACCCGGTGGACTCGGTGGACCCGGTGGGCCCGGTGGACTCGGTGGACCCGGTGGACTCGGTGGACCCGGTGGACACGGTGGACTCGGTGGACCCGGTGGACTCGGTGGACCCGGTGGACTCGGTCTAGCGAGAAGAGGAAAACGTGAGGGGAGGGGGTTGGTGATGCAATCGGGGCTAAAAAGTAAGAAATAATATAAATAAACTAATTAAATAATAATACATAATAATTAATCACTTGATAAAATTGAGCGACTCTGTCAGCAAGCTTTTGACCAGTTTCAGCCTCCTAGCTACGTCCACTGGAGTATCGACAGTTGTACTTTCTTTTTTACTTTACAATTTTGAGGGTAGAGTTAATTTTGTTTAATAGGTGGAAGACTCAATGTTTAATAGAGAGTTGTTTTGATGTTTTACAATTATTTACTTTTGCTTCCAGTCACATGTTGAAGAATCTGTTAAGTTTATTTGACACATGTTATAGTTTCTAAACGTTTTCATAGCTAACTGATAAGATATTAGCTGACTAGTGGGTCTACCAAATACAGAAAATATGGCAAGGAGTCCACGAGACTTGGTTTTTACATTTTTGACGGAAATTCAGCTCAAAACTGGTTCACTGATACTTGACTGATAACTGGTTGACTGACTTTTGGCTCACAACTGGTTCACTTACACTTGGCTCAGAACTGGTTTACTGACACTTTTCTTACAACTGGTTCACTTACACTTGGCTCACAACTGGATCACTTACACCTGGCTCACAACTGGATCACTTACATATGGCTCACAACTGGATCACTTACACTTGGCTCACAATTGGTTCACTGACACTGGGCTCACAACTGGTTCACTTACACTTGGCTCACATCTGGTTCACTTACATATGGCAAACAAATGGATCACTTAGACTTGGCTCACATCTGGTTCACTTACACTTGGCTCACAACCGGTTCACTGACACTTGGCTCACAACTGGTTCACTGACACTTGGCTCACAACTGGTTCACTTACACTTGGCTCACAACCGGTTCACTGACACTTGGCTCACAACTGGTTCACTGACACTTGGCTCACAACTGGTTCACTGACATTTGGCTCACAACTAGTTCACTGACACTTGGCTCACAACTGGTTCACTTACACTTGGCTCACAACTGGTTCACTGACACTTGGCTCACAACTAGTTCACTGACACTTGGCTCACAACTGGTTCACTTACACTTGGCTCACAACTGGTTCACTGACACTTGGCTCACAAATGGTTTACGAGCACATAACGTGAAATGTCACTTTGACAACACAACTGGTTCACTGACATATAGCTTACAACAGATTCACGACTACTTGACTGCTAACTAGTTCACTGATTCTTGACTCACTACGGGTTGCGTAACAACTTTTTAACTGACACTTGGCTCACAAAGAAGGTTGACACGGCAAATGTTTAACTGGCCTTTGCTTTACAAGATTGTTATAAATTGTTTCTGAAACATATAAAAATTGTATGTCCACTGATGCCGCCTATTTTACAGCCTTAATTTTAATATGTAAGTAACAAAATTTGAAATTAATCGCTACCAAAACGTGGTGGTCAGCCAAGTTTTAAAGACAAGCCACTTATTACAGGTGAGAAATTAGCTACAATTGACCCAAATGTTACGGGAGAGCAAATTGTTACAGGTGAGACAATTTGTACCTGAGAGCTAGTGTTACAGGACAGCTAGCGTGACATGTAAGCCAGTTGTTACAGGAGTTTCCATTGTTACAGGTAAGTCTATTGTTAAATGTGAGAAATAAGTTACAGAAGTGTCATTTACTACAGACGAGAAAATCGTTTCAGGATAGAAAATGTAGCAGGAGAGCAGATTGTTACAGATGAGATATTAGTTACAGATGAGCTAATTGTTACAGGAGAGCTAATTGTAACAGGTAAGACAATTTTTACAGGAGTGCCTATTTAACATGTCAGCCAGTCATTACAAGAGCGCCAACCGTTACAGATAAGCCAATGGTTACATGAGAGCTTATTGCTACAGGTGAGCCAAATGTTACAGGTGAGCCAACTGTTACGGGCTAGCCAAATTTATAGAAGAACCAGTTTTACAATTTAGCAAGTTGTTATAGAGAGCCAAAATTTACAGGTAATTGTAACAGGAGAGCACACTGTTTCAGTTGAGCCAACCGTAACAGGCGAGCCCATGGTTTCTACCTTAAAAACCTTCACACCAACATATTATTTAAACTAAACCTCCACTACCGTGTGTCACAGTCTCAGTTGACATTGCCTGATTAAATGTTCACGCTATGTTAAGAGTTTAAAATACACGTGGAATTTCTGATGTAGAAAACAGGAAGTAGAATGAATAAAGTTGACTTTGAGCTCTGTCAAGTCATTGAAGTGGTATCCTTTAGACCGGGCGGGCAAGTAATAATTTTGGTCCGGACGGACAGTAGCGACTTAGAAAAGTCGAATAGTAATTTCAGTTAGATAGTAACTTTTGGGCAGTTGATGCCAGTGGTCTTTTTGAGACATGTATTTCTAGTAGTTACTCAGTTTTATTCTGTACAGTGTTACCCGCTGAGATGCGGACGTGATTTGTAATCTACTCTGGAGAGCTTAACGAATTGGATATTTTTGATACCGCTGTTATGCCGATAGGATCGTTCATGACTTGTAGCACTAAAAAGGAGTGCGGTATTGTTATTACTAATGTCAAATAAAGTTTATATGTGTCTGCCCAAACGGACTTAAGTCAATTTGTGGTACATATGGTTGTCGCGTGTCATGAGTACTCCAGGAAGCACGAACCCAGCATTTCACGACATTCGCATTCTTTAACATTACACCATTTAACCTTTTACACCGCCACGTCACAAAATGTTGCGTTCAAAGTCAGTCAACTAGAGTGTGTCTTTATGCTAACAAAGTGCTTAAAACGCGGCCTTTTTTTTTTGTTACCTCCGTGAAGTCGTCAAGGTTTAGTATAAAGAAGTGTCTTTTCTTATCTGCTGACCAATCCGTGTAGTTCGGACTACTGTGGTCTAAGTCCTCGCTGTAGAAACCTAGACTTGAATTGTCCACTGTGACTCCATTGAGGTGAAGCGTGACGTTGTCCGAGGGCTCGTCACATCGCAACCAAATCTTGACATGGCCCTGGCGGTAAAACAAAAATGGACAAGTAAGGAGTTTCCTTACAACAGTTGAGAAATAGAATAAAACAAATACAAAGAAGAAATAAAAATAAACATAGCAGTGATTGAGAAAGAAAATAAGAAATAATGTGTTCAATGTCATTAAATTAAACACCTACAAAAAAAAGGTTATTCTTTATTTGTTATACTTTTCACTGAATGAACTTCACCCTTACCAGCGTATTTATCAAGCAAAATATAAATGAAATACTTTAGAATTTTTAGCTAAGATATGGGAAAGAACTGAACATTTACAATTATATCTCTTAATATTGTAAGATTTATTTCCCTTTTTAATATTTGACACAAATCAATTATATACCGCTATTTCATAATTTTTTTTTTTAATTTGTGTAATTGTGCAAAGTTTTAAAACTTAATTCGTGAATGTGTTGTGACAGAAATAATTTGTAAAAAATATACTAGACACGGAGAAGACTACGTTGGCTTGGACGTATCACCCGCATGCCAGATGGAAGAACCCCCAAAGACTTCCTCTATTCTGATCTTGCGGATAGAGTCAGACCCAAGGGCTAACGAAGACTAACCGACAGAGATGTCTTCAAGCGAGACATGAGAACCACAGTCATCAACGAAAGTATGTGGGAGGAGATAATCCAAGACCGGACAGCCTTGAGACAACAGACTTCGCGTACTGGTACGATCCTTGCCAGGAGGGGAAAAAAAAAGGAACTTGCTTAGTGAAGAGAAAAAAAAGAAAACGGCCTTAACAGCTAGCCTTAAAACAGATGCCTACACATGCATGAACTGTAAAGTGTACTAGAAATAAACACTCTTTTTAGGTGGGGAGTGGTATATTGCATCATGGTGAACCATTGTTTTTTTTTTAATCTAACATGCATTAATTTTTAAGAGTAAAAACAGCTTTCTATGAATTGCATAAAGGAGGTATTGTCTTTAAAAAAAAGTATTTTTAATGGTTTTTTTTTATTTGTTTATTTATCGATTACTACAAATAAATACATACAAGAAATGACGCAGAGCCTAGATAGAGAGAGACACCTTAAATTAGTCTCCGTATAAACTTGGATTAGGCTAAAATGTTGCTAGTGGGATATAAGGCAAAGGATGCCCCCTCCAGACTTGACGAGTCAAAGCTTGAAGAGCTGGACAAGTTCACATATCTTGGCAGCATCATAACAAACGATGGGGATGCCAACTATGACGTAGCGTGCCGAATAGGAAAGACAGCAGCCTATTTGGACAAGTCAAGCCTAAGTACTTTAGACAAAAATACACTTTCTTCACACATCGTCCATCTTAACAGCAAGATATGCATGTGCGACATAAAAGTCATCTGCCGAAATTTAGAAAAAGACTAAAAGTGGCTCAACAAAAATGGCTGGAGACGGATTTTGGGAGTCAGTTACACAGATCGTGTCTCAAACAAGGAAACCCTATGCCGACCCGGGAGTCAAACACTTAGTGAGCCTGTGATAAAGCGTCGCATGAGGTTTGTGGAACATGATCTACGACAAAATGAACTACGCATATTAACAGTTGCAATGACATGGAGACCAATACGAGGAAAGCGCAATCAGGGATGTCCTCGTATATTTTGGCGCCGCACTTTCCTGGAGGACCTTAAAACAGTGGACACAGGTGAAAGCAGGCTTCAGACATTGCTAGCGACAGATTTTTTTGGAGACAGCTTGTCGCCCAATGCGCAGAATTATACAGGAGAACCTAACCCAAAGTAAAGTAAAATCACTCTAACATAGTCATCAGCTTCGTGTAGGAGACAATGTCACTTAAAAAAACTATTTTGTTACTAGTTTACCTTGAAGAAGAAATTTGCTGCGTTATCTCCAGCAATATAAGTCTGTATTTCAATATTATAATGGGTAGGGTACAAGGAGGTGGGGATCCGATAGTTTGTCAGTTTTGGCGTCACTGTTGGTGTTTGTTGTATGTTGAATGTAGGTGTTGAACTGGTTGAATTGTCGATGAGTGGCAGGCAAGGCGCTGCTTGACGTTTCATATGCAGTCCTCTGAGAGAGATGTTAGGAGCTGGGCATTTCTCACCTGGGGAAGGATAGAACATAATAGAGATAGTCCTAAATGAAGAGACTGGCATATAACAGCTAAAGGAAGAGATCAGGGCCGGATATATAAATGCAGAGGCCCCGGAGCAGGATATTTGTGGAGGCCCCCAACAATTTTCGAAAGTTTTAATGATTGATTTTATCTAAGATCATGCTATATTGAATAGGAAATAACTAAATTTAATCCCACATTGCTTAAAAAAAATATTCAATATTTTAGTTAAAATGTAAATATTTATTTATATTTTGAGCAGGGGATTGTCCTTGGTAAACTCACTTTCGGAAACCGGAACTATTTTATTAATTCCGAGCGTACAAAAAAAAATAATTCAGAATTTTCTGACCCGTCGAAATTCGGATATATTTTCCTCTCTTTTGTGGAGATCCCAAATCTAAGAGATAAACACAGCGTGCTACCAACTAAAGGTGCAGTCATTCTAGTGCAGGGGTCGGCAACCTGCGGCTCGTGAGCCACATGCGGCTCTTTGGATGTTTAGTTCCATATTCATATATTAGTTTTTGTTATCGAAAAAAAATTGAATCGATTAACTAAAATTATGCACCGATTCAATCTCTCAGCCACTTGGACTTGCTTTTCACCCCCCTCCATGACTTCAAATGTAACATATTTGTTGGTGGAAGAACTAAACTTTCTTCTGCCTTATCAATGATATAGATAAAAGTCTTGCGACATAAAAGACACGGCACAAGTTGGCTTTCTGTCAAGTACATGTCTTCCCAAGGATTGCTAGCACTCTCGTGACAAACTAGGAAGAAGATATTGCGAATGCCGTGCAAAAAAATGCATTAAAGACAATAAGATCGATTTAAATAAACTCGTTTCAATAGCAACTGATGGAGCCGGAACTATGACAGGAAAAAATAAAAGAAAATCTGCGAGCCTCCACGTATTTCTTACGTTTCACTGCCTACTCCGCCAAGAAGTGCTGGTCAATAGCACTCTACCATAGTCAGTTGCAAGAATTCTTAAACGAAATGGAGACTCAATATTCCGACCTTCTTCTTCCCAATAAAGTGCGATGGCTTTCTACATGTATGGTGTTGAAACTTGAAGCTTTGTGCTTCAATAAAATAAATACATTCCTAAATGAGGATGGTATTAATCACCCTGAATTACAGAACAAGAAATGGATGCTAAAATGTTAGGATGGATATATCAGCAAAAGTAAAGAAGATGAATCTAAAACTACAAGAAAATAGAAACACAGCCGATGTTTCGGTAGAAGATAAGAGAGGTGGCTGAGCAGTAAATAGCTTGGCATCCGAACCGGGGTCCCGAGTTAGAATCATGGTGAAGACTGGGATTTTAAATCTCTGGATATTTTCTAAATCCACCTGACATTAGTTGGGGAAAGTAAATGTGGTTGGTCGTTGTGCTGACACCCTCGTTAACCGTGGTTCACAGAAACAGATGACCTCTACATCATCTGCCCAAAAGATCGCAAGGTCTGAAATGGGCGCAAGGTCTGAAAGGGGAACTTTACTTATTCAGAGCCAAAAATGACTTCATTTTCACTTTCTAAAGCAATATCGCGATTACAAACTGTTGACAGGAATTACTTCAGCACAGTTATTTTAAAAATTACAGATGCTGAGAGACTTTTGCATTTCAAAACCATTCTAGCATTCATAATAAATACCCTCAACACTAATAGTAACAAAATCCATATTGAGCCATTTGGAATTGATACTGGAGCTCTCTGGAGTGGATAATTTACAGATTTGAAAAGCAAGTTGGAATAGTTGGAGGTCCACAAATGTATGTACGTCAGGCAACAAAAGTGGGCAGCTTTCAAAGAAATGCCCGCGAGATGAGGCACTTATATTCGACGCATGTGATTGTCTTCCAGATTGCTACAGAGAAGTGAAAAGGTTGGCAATTGGAGTTCTAACTATATTCGGATCGACATATTCATGCGAGCAAGCGTTCTCTTGCATGAATAGCTAACTAACAATGGAAAACTAAAAACGACAAATGATGAGCCAAATGTCTCCAAACTTTCTAAAACCAAAGCCATCGCTCCCATTGAGTTTGTTTGCTCAATTGTTTTGTTACAAGTTAATGTTGTATGTACATGTTTAATTCTTTTAATATATTTACATTCATAATAAGTAATTTTCTAATAATCCCATATATATATATATGTTATCTCATTGGCTGTGAAAAACACTAGTCATATATGAATAAATAGATTCGTTTTCATTCATCAAAGAACTGTATTTCTCCGAGTACTATTTATAATTGGCAAGAAAAAACTTTGTGGCTCTTTAAGAACTTTGAAATTTAGTAAATTGTAATTTTTGGCTCTTCCGACTCAAAAGGTTGCCGACCCCTGTTCTAGTGCATTGTTTGATAACCATACTATGATCCTTAACAAGCGAAATATCAAAGAATCCTTTTTTTAGAAAAAAAACAAACAAAAAGACTCCTCAATTACCAGTTTATAAGTCAATAATGTAGAGGTTATTTCCGTTATGAATATTAAACAAAGTAATTAATTAAAAATGCATTTTGACTGTTAGTTAAATTTGTTCGATTGATTTATGTTTTCTTAATAACAAGAACTAATTGGTTCACGTTTGAACTTGATCAGAGATGTCTTGTTTACGCCAGTGAATACATTGTGCACAGTTTCAAATGGATTCGAGAATTGATGTGTGAGAAATAACATGTAAAAGATATTTACAAGAAAGACAGGCAAACGCTTATTTTTTTTATTTTTTTGCTAGGATCCTAGCCTTCTTCCTGAGTGTTATTAGAGGATGGATTGGGTTGCCTGAATCAGCCATAAAAACCAATGACTTAGAAGAGTTCAAGCGAGAACAATAGTTATAGAATGTCATACGTTGTGGGCAGTATTGATGCCTCAATAACGATTGGTCTTGGTTTAAGTCACTGATGCATGACCAGATTGACACAAGAAACGTAGGGCATACTTATTTTCTCTTTTGAAGTAACGTAACGTCAGTAATTAATAAGAAAAGAAGATGAGAGAAAATATAATGAACTGTATGTTATTTAATTGTATGGTGTTGAAATCGCACATTACTTAAAAGCTGACTTGGGTAGCTGAGTTTGGTGTACAAAGATACAGACGGAACTACTCCCTGTCACGAATAGATACTGTGACCTAATTCTACCTCTTTCCAGAAACCGGGGTCATTTCAAAGAAGTCGCAATACTAACATGTGTTAATTATAAATCATCCAATCAGGTAAGGAAGTTTAGGAAAAAAATTAAGTACGTCAGTAGGTCAAACTTTAAAAATATTTAGAATAGAAGTTTCTATGATTCTTGAAAATACGGTTTCATCATCATATCTCCTTTGCGTCGCTCATAGAATATAGTCTCAATAAAAACACGCCACTCTCCACGGTCTCTTGCTAGTTTTTTGATGGGTTCCCAGCTCTTTCCGGTCGTCTAGGCTTCGTCTAGTATACAGCGTCGCCATGTTCTTTTAGGTCTTTCTCTACGTCTTGTTCCCTGGAGGTTCCACTCTAAGGCCTGTCTTCCTCTACGTCTTGTTCCCTGGAGGTTCCACTCTAAGGCCTGTCTTCCTCTACGTCTTGTTCCCTGGAGGTTCCACTCTAAGGCCTGTCTTCCTCTACGTCTTGTTCCCTGGAGGTTCCACTCTAAGGCCTGTCTTCCTATACGTCTTGTTCCCTGGAGGTTCCACTCTAAGGCCTGTCTTCCTCTACGTCTTGTTCCCTGGAGGTTCCACTCTAAGGCCTGTCTTCCTCTACGTCTTGTTTCCTGGAGGTTCCACTCTAAGGCCTGTCTTCCTCTACGTCTTGTTCCCTGGAGGTTCCACTCTAAGGCTTGTCTAGCTCTGTTGTTGGTATCTTTTCTAAGGGTGTGACCCATCCACCTCTACGTCTTGTTCCCTGGAGGTTCCACTCTAAGGCCTGTCTTCCTCTACGTCTTGTTCCCTGGAGGTTCCACTCTAAGGCCTGTCTTCCTCTACGTCTTGTTCCCTGGAGGTTCCACTCTAAGGCTTGTCTAGCTCTGTTGTTGGTATCTTTTCTAAGGGTGTGACCAATCCACCTCCACGTCCTCTTTAAGATCTGCGCTTCTATATTTCTCTGTCCATTCATATCCTACAGTTAAATGTTTTCTATTTTGAAATACCGGTGTACTTTTAAGATATTTTGCAGACATCTGTTGATCAACGTAGGTTTAAACGATTGGGCGAAAACTGGTTAGTCGAGGTTTATGTTGTAACTGGTTCCTGTGTTGTAATAAGTTCTTAAACAGCTGCGGGTCCACTAGTTAATGTTAAGTTATCGCTTGGTCGAGAGGTCAAGTGCGCTTGAACTTGGCTTGGCTTGGATACCTAGAAGGGGACTCGAGGTTCGACACCCGACTCGGGCAGAGTTGTGTTTACTGAGCGCCTAAAGGCAGCACGGAAAACCTACTCCTAAATACCCCTCCCCCCCCACTGGTCCACAAATGAGATTGGACCAAAAGCGCTCTGAGCATGCTATAAGCACGAAAGTAGCGCTATATAAAAGCTATAATAATAAGTTGTTTCAGTAATGTGTATCAGTAAAAGTTGTATTATTAAGTATCATCAAGATATTTAAGTCAATTAGAAGTTTGAAGAAGTTGTTTTTAATGTATATATATATATATATATATTGTTACGAATGAACAGTGACAGGTAGAGGTCACTATGTGTGACCCCGGCGAGATGACACAGCACCGAGTGTTCTCTGCAATCTATTCGTGTAAACAAAGACAGGATGTGACGTGGCCTCACGTGTTATTCAAGGGGACGAACAGATCTACGAAGGGGGGCAGTGTTATAAATGAACAGTGACACAGAGAGATGACACTGCGGCGGGCGGGTGTTCTCTGGAATCGACATGTATAAACAACGACAGGATGTGATGTTTCCTCCCGTGTTGTTCCAGAGGATACTAGCAGTGTTTTTGCAATATTGGACATTGGACAAGCGATTAGGGACTCTATATAAACCAGAGAGCTAAGGTGAAAAGGGTCAGTACAGTCGTCGTTACTGTTGTCTACTGTGCGAGACAGTAGAAGAGAGTGGACTTGAGCCGTTACAGTCGATACAGTCGATGTAAGACGTATACGTTACATGTTACTGTGACGAATAGCTAGAGTTAATATTCAATAAAGTTATATAAAGCTGAAAGTTGAGTCGTCACGTTCTTTGCAGTGTTTTTATTTGTGTGCCTACTAGTACATTTAGCCAGAAGATTCAGAAATACGTAACAGTATATATATATATATACTAGTCCACCGGTGGCATAGCAAACGCCGTTATTTGAAGGAGCGGTCTTTGGCCACTGCAACCTATGCTCAGCACCTAAATATTACCCGCGCTAATTTTAGGTTTATAAACTATTAAACTATTTCATAACTTATAACAGATTTCTCACTGCCTCGTGATTTGCCAGAAGCTCCTGGAAATCTCCTAAAATTGCAAAATTTACGAAAAAGTCCTGAAAATATCCGGAAATTATTTAAATCTTTTAAAAACTCATACAAATCTCGTAAAATATATAGACAAAATTGTCATTTTGGAGTGTCATTCAATATGGAAAGCGCCAATCCTACACGCGATAAAAAAACGGCATTATGCAATACCCGTAATAGTGGAATGTAGTGAAAGAAGCTTCTCGCGCCTCAAACTAATAAACAAAATACTTTAAGTCAACAATTCTATAGATTAAAACATTTGGTAATTCTTGCTATTGAG